>OY856415.1:124408579-125036079 GCA_963693085.1 Alisma plantago-aquatica | reverse complement strand
ATGATAATGAGGTTTTACTTCCCCTTTATTAGGTAAGATTGAGATATTTCTACCATAATTTCTGATTCATTATGCTCTTTTGATTGTTTCAAAATGACTACTTGATCAGAGTAATCATAAAGATAACAATATAAGGGTTTCACACTTACCTATTCTTCAATAGTTGAATCCTGGCCAGGGCATCTAAGTATTGAGATTAGGCAGTATGCACCATGTTTTCATGTCATGTTCCTTACTTAAACATCATCCTAGTCCTAAGTCCTAGTGTCCCTGTAGACTCAGCAAACCTAGAGCTTTGATACCAACTTTTAAGAATCTGACACACTAAATGAGATTAATCAAAACATAAAACACTATCAATCACTAATTAACCACATACTCAAAAAAGAGGGTAAATTAAAACTGATTTTAACATCACCAAAATGCGCAGAAACATTTGCATTAAAACCCATTTTCTTGATTGTATTCATATTATGCCATGAATCTGATACAATTTTTTCTATGGCCTCAGCCACACACATATATATACATAGGATAACATCATTCAAATAGGCCACATAAACAAGCCTCAACAGATTACCAAAAGCTCGATTAGATTGAAACATTGTATACAAACTTTACTGCCTAGACCTGAGAGTACAAGGATGACTCTAGGACACACTAGACATCTAATAACATTCTCTGAGGTCCATAATCATAGATTCTTTGGATAGGATGATTTGATGAGGTGATTTTTGTGTCATTGTAAAGATAATTGAATTATCTACAACATGAGATACATTTGACAGCAAAAAGAGTCTATTTAATGAGTTCAATCGTTAATGTCAGTTGATGATACATAAAAAGCATGACACTTGGTTCAAGACTTAAATTTGAGTCACAGATATGTACAAATGACATTTAAACAAAACCAACTCATCAATTGGGAATAAAGTGACTAGAAGTCATCACCTTGAGGGTGAGGAAGGGCATTGAGTACAATGGGGCATTTAATGAGTCATGATGTACACAACTTGAATGAGAGAGAATTCGGGTCATCACATTCTCCCCACCTTAAGAAGAATTTTGTCCCCAAAAATAAATTGATCCATAAGTTAAGATTTGAGATTTCGTATTCAACATCAAAATCATCACACTATCCTGTAAGGTATTATCACCACTACCAAATCAATCTCATTTCAAAATTGAGAAATTGAGCATCAACGTCAACACATAGTCACATGGATCATCATGTCAGAAAATAAAATCACACGAGTCGCAATCTAGAAGAGCTCATCATATACATCCCCAAATTTGGAGAGATCACATATTAGGAAAATCAAATAGAGCTCAAGATTAAGGCATGACTTTCATTCCCAAAAATTTAGGGATTCAGCTTCTACATTGGCCAAGGTGGGGTCCATGATTGAGAATTTTCAATTCAACAATTCAAGACTAGCATGATATTTCAACATCATCACTTTGTTCTCAAAAATAAAAGGAAGGACGCATCCTAGTCCACATGGAGCTCACCCTTAAGTCATAAATCAAGCAATTCATCATAGTCATCGTTTCAATTTTATGATTTGGGAACATGAAGGTCATTAGTCATGTATCGAGAGTGATCTCAAGATCCAAATGGGATGATCATGGGGGATCAATTCAAACCAAGATAAATAATGACGAGTCAAGACTTCATTATGCAATATCAGAGTCAAGTTTGGACACAAAAGTCATAGATCCAAACATTTCAGAACTAGGGTTTAGATATCTAATTAGACATTAGGGGTGATCCTTCATATGTATACAAAGAAAGAGCAACAGTCGAGCAACATTCAAGATATGAGAAACTTTGTGAGATATAAATTTTGAGTCCAATATCATGGTAAGGTTGGTGAATGATCTAGACCTAGGTCTTTCTAGGAACCTAACCAACAAATGTAGTCAACAATATCATAATTCAAGACCATCACTAAATCGAGGTTCAAGATTGAGTATCAAAGTCATCATGGAAATGACCTATTAGAGTCTTAGGTCAAGAATTCAAAATTGAGTGAAAGCGGTTACCTTTCTAAAATCTAAATAATCCACAAAGGTGAAAATTTATAAGTAGTCATAATAGAGATGTTACTGAGGTTAGGGAAGTCATAAGTCAACCACTACACCAATCGAACACATTAGAATGCCTTAGTCATGAACGATCGAGCATATATGAATGTGGTGAGTATCAATTATCAAATCATACTTCACAATATTGTGAGTCAAACATCAAGATCATTAATAGGGAAACCACATTTCAAAATTTTGTGAGTTCAAAGTCATAATTACATTCCCTTCTTTTCAAGATCAAGTTAAGGGTAGATTTTGGAAATTGAGAAGTCAAATTGATAACTCAAGGGTTCAGGCATAATAGGGCTAGAGTAATATGCATGTCCATCATGTTTGTTCAAAATTGAGATTACAAAGAGATATACAAATCAATAGGGAGAATACCACTTGTGTTCAAGACATCACATCATGATCTGGGGGTCCAAAGACATCGTCATACCAGGGTATGTGGCATGATGTATATCAATCGAGTGAGTTTTTCTTATCTATGTTTGAGGTTTGATCAAATAGGGACAACATAGGTACAGTCGATAGGGACCTAATAAATCATGAGGTACAAAACATATGTTCCACCTTATTTCACCATATTAATAATTTACCTCAAACATGGAAAACACTTATGTCTAAATGAGTAACATTGAGTTTTCATAATCTTTGCACATGAGTACGACACTTACAAGAGTATTTTCTTTCATCAAATAGGGTTTCCAATTTAAAATCAGATCATGGCATTAACATCTTAATCAATATTTCATGAGTTCAAGTGGATTTTAGCCTTTCCCATGCATAAGTTACCCAAATTGAGAATTCATGTGATTATTAATCATGTGTAAAGACTCGATTTTTACGATCGAATATTTACAAAATAATATCTAAATTATAAACAATCTTTATTACAATCATGCTTTTACATCAGAGTTGTGGAAGTTTGCAGACAATATTACAAAGTTTGAGAGTAAGAATTCATCCCTATCTAGTCTTCAACAGAGGACTGCCCATGCACGTCTCTTCAACCTCTTCCATCTACCACCTGTCCATGAGTTCCCAGAGGGAATGAAACCACACATGGACCCCATATGGGGAAAATATGGGTCACCAAAGTGGGTACTAAATCCAATCGTTGAACTATGTACAAAATAGGATTTAGATGTATAATAAAAGTTAGGAAAGAACTATTTTGTGGACTAAAGGCTAACAAGAAGAAATTCCAATATCAATATCAAGATAGCAAATCTTTCACAAGAATATCACTAAGCAAGATTCAATATTTCAAGTATGCAAAATTTATCCAAGATATCACAACGTATATCGATTTCAATATATTCTATTTGACAAGTTTTGACACCTTCCTATCATATCTTTTCTAGGGCTAAGGGCCTTGTATTCTCACACTCTAGGAGAGAACGACACTAGTGCCTTATAAGCTATTCCAATTAACTGGGGGACAACTATCCCTATCCACTACGTAAGGATATGGGGTACTTGGCCCACTCAAGTGAGCCAAAGCTCTATAGGGCCAAAGCCCGAGGCACCAAAGTCCACAGGGAGTCAAAACTCTAATAGATCAAATCTAGTGCCAAAATTGTTATCAACAATATTTCCTCAATTGCAAAATGAGTGTGGTGAACTTTCACAAATAAATAATGGTTTCAAAACTATATTGAATTCACCACATATCAAGATATATGTGTGTCCATCAAGAGGGAAAATAGTTCAAAAATTAAATAGAAGATGTAGTACCTCAATTACTAAGGACTTTCAGGATTGCATAATCACAATGTGTCTCTGATAACACCCAAATATATGCATATTTTCTATGCATTTCATCTATGGTTTTATATCACTTTGGTCTTAATATGCCCCCTTTTGCTCATGTTTTAGTTCCTTTTATCTTTACATAGATGAAGTATCTATCTAGCCAATAAAGTAGCCAATCTAGCCAGTTTTTGGGACAAGCTAGAACTAAACTTGTGATGATATCCTTCCCCATGTTTTCTCTCTCCCTCTAAGGCCCTTCTAAATTGCATATTTTGCTATATCTTCTACTGATGAATGACTACTCATCAAGGATTAGCCCACCATCTTGGGCTCAACTCTGCTTTGATTTAATTGTTTTTATTAACTAAATCGTCTAATATATATCCATACTTAGCTTAATTGGACTATCCATGTTATTGATTGGATTTCATGTCTGTATGTAGGGGTATAAATGGCACTAAAAAGAGCCTTCACTCCTTTGGATCTTGATCTCACAACCCTTCACTCCACCTGCAATGGATGGTATCATCCTTCACCTTCACTTATCAACCCACGATCCTCGATGCTTCTCCACTCACTTATCCAATAGAACTGCGACCACTCTTTATCCTAATCTGTGGTCGCGGTTATGCCTTCACACAACTGTGACCCCCTCTCACCTACTTTCTATCGCGACCAAGAGATCAGGCCGTGCCCACAGTCTTCCTTGTCGCGACTGCAGTGCCAGTGCCTTCGACTCCCCCTCACAACCGTGATCACCATCCACACTAGGATTCAAGATCACAATCTCCCATAGCAACCCGCCTTCACCAACACCCCTACACCTGCCCTCCGCCTGATCGTAGTCTCCACGCCCACCACACAAGACCACAACTTCCTCCCATCGCGACTTGCATCGCCTGCTTCCTTGACCTGGCACACCCTCAACCTCAGTCGTGATCACCCTATCAACGCCACAACATCCTTTCTCTACCTTTTCCATCTTCCTCGCACCTGCACCAGTGATCGTGACCTCCTCTTCAAGATCGTGACGTTCGTCCCTAACTCTGCATGCGGTCTTCCTTCCTCCCGACATCATGGATTCTTCTCCTCTCACCTAACAAACCGCGACCATCACTCCCTCACGACTGCGACCTACCCTAAATGGTTGTTCCAGTGATCACAACCTCGCCTCTTTGCCCTATCCCCGTGGTGTCCATTGCCTCAACGACTCCAGCAATAGAGACCTCAACACCTCCCATACAATGACCATCTACAGAACCGCGACCTCTCTTCCCCTCTGGATTGTGACCTCAGCCTCCCTTGAAACCACGATCACATTTACACAAATGCGACCCCCTCTCATCTCCCTTCAACTGCGATGTCGACATCTACCTTCATTACTAGCGTCCACCACTACTTATTGTGATCTGCACACAATGCCCTCTTCTCGTCACCTCTCAACATCGCGACCTCCATCACCCACCAGGTCATGATCCTACTCTCCACCAACATCGCGGGCACCTGCCATCCTGCAAATTGCGACCTCCACAACACATGTCTCTGAAAACCTCAACCGAGGTCTGCCCAACAACTACGACCTACTCCTCCCTTGCACAGGACCGCGACCTCCGCCACCGACCTATGCCCAACCACGACCCACGGTCTTCTACATCCACTGACTTACTACCATTCGCGACCTCCACCAATCCTAATGACCACTCAACCCTAGCCGCCCCATTGCATCTATAAATACCACCATCCGCTCCACAACAAAGGGCATCTCGTACAAGCGCCGCCAGGCTGTTGAAGTGAAGAATGATCCCACCCCGCTGCCATCCACCACAGGAGCCTTTCCGCTGCCAGCAACCACACCACACCACAAGGAGGACTCCAGCACTCTGCCATCTTATCCCAGTAGCAACACCACACACCAGCAGGTTGTCCATCTCCTCTGCTTTCCCAGATCTATGTGGAAACATGATCTGGGCCATCCAATCCACTCCGCCCTCCAGATATGTGGAGAAATCCACGTACCTGGTCCATCCACCCCCCCCACATGCCTAGGGTTTGAGCTGGAAACCCAGATTCGACGGCCACCATCCATCCACTTCCATCCATCCATTTCCACCCAAATCTGTGGTGGAACCCAAATCTGGACCGTTCATCCGTTGTCCACACCTACCGAGGCATCACACCGCTGTTTGGGGAGGATCTAGAGAGAAAGGAGGTCAAGGTGTCTAGAAGACCAAGGAGGAAGATCGAGAAGATGTGAGATTCAGCATGTACGGAGGCTAAGGAGCAAAAGCTACCTCTCCTCTACGGGCTTAATCTCTTCTTCTTCCTCTTTCCTTCTTTTGTTCCCCTTTGTTTCTGTACAACGATGTTCGTCCATCTTTGTTCGGTGGCAACTATGCTTGTCCATGGCTAGTTAGCTCCTTCTTGGCTATGTAGTCAGATCTGAGCATGTATATGTACCTTTACCTTAAGCAAGTAGATTCATATCAGATCTAGTATGTTGCATGTTCTATTTTCTTTTTCTAAGTTATGATTTCTAGTTTGGTTGATCTCTTACTCGCTTGAACTATTATTTCTGCCTATATCAATACATCCATGGTAGGAATAACTAAGAGACGTTAGTTTGGATCTGAACCTGAGAGGAGAAAGATCCAAGGTACTCTGTTCCTAATATCTCTGGATGTCCTAAGACCCGACAGGGAACTTAGCATATTTTGAGGTAATGATATATCATCCTTGAGAGAGGCTCGATGACATATCATTGATGGTTCTAGTCACGCATAGCGAGAGCGAGTGGGATGACCCACATGATAGCTACCACTGTGCATACTAGATACTTGCTTGGGTGTTCGAGGGTTGTCTATGCCCGAGAATGAGTGCATAGACTATCCCGTTTGTGGTTACATAGACAAGAACTCTCTTTCTCTGATTAGTAGAACCATGAGCTCTGTTTTGTTTTGTTTTCTTTTCTTTTCTTTTCTTTGTTTTAATTCATGACAACCCGCAAGACTAGTTCTAGCACATATTTTCATCGACTATCATTTAGGCTTACCTGACTAAAAGAACAAAATCCGTGGCGTCCTAAACGTCACCACGTCCCTATGTTCGACCTCGTATATCTACTTCGACCCCGTAATAAAAGTTGTGGGCGTCCTAGAAGGATTCAGGTTATAAATTTAAAAGTTCTGATGCAATTCTGGGCCGATCAACTTTTTGGCACTGTTGTCGGGGATGTAGTTTTTCATGTTTACACGCCTAAAAGATTTTTTTCTGTCACTTTTAAGCCTGTATATATATGCATAGTTTTTCTTTTGTTTTGAACATACTTGTTCATATATATTGAATACCTTTTCTTTTTTCCTATACACTTTTTCAACCATGGATCTTGCTTCGGTGAGACAAGTTATCTTGTCCACCTATCCTCCTGAATTTTTCCACAGTTCCGACTACTAGCAAATAATTGAAAGTTGTGGCTTACAACTCGTCGAGTTATATTCGCCCCCACCATCGTCGTATGATGAAATTCCAACAACAGAGACTTCCAGTCAGCCCTCGACTCCTGTGCTATCATGGTATCAAGAACTAATTAAGGCGGTGGAGCTGGCTGGGGAAAGTATTCATGTGCTCACCTCCTTAGCCCCTCATCCCCAAGAACACATCGATCCTCTCCAAGAACTATTAGATAAGAAGGAGCATCAACTCCAATTGGTAACGGAGATTGCAGACCGTAGTAGTAGTATGCTTCAAACTGTTGAACAAGGATTCATCCAAAAACATCAATTTGATACAACAGATTCCCATCAGATGTGTATGGAAGAATCGACGGGTCTCGAAAGCATTGCTACTCAGGTATAACAGCTTCATGATAAAGATGTTGAATAAGGCATGAGGCTCCAAGAGGTCGTCAATTTGGTTACAATCTGATTACAAATGCCATCACAAGATAATGAAGACTCTAGTCATCAAGAACTTTTCATTGGATCTGAAGTGGAGTATATCTCACCATCCTATTCAGACCATCAACTGGATTCACCAGGAATTTTTTGTGAAGACCAACCCACTTGGGGACGCCCTTCATTCTATCCAGATGACCCAACTGATGAACCAATGGAAGATATGAGTCATAGACATGAATGGGTCTATGATGACGATGATGAAGACTCGAAAAGCCAATCAACCTCACAACCAAAAGGTTGGTTTGAGGAACCAGAGTCAGATATTTAACCAGACTAGAGTAACATCTCTCATATTGAGACTTGTCACTTCGCTTTGAGCAGTACGCCAACCATGGTTTGGAACAATTTGTTCGATGATGATGATGACAACAACTGCTCGACATGGAGTAGTGAGTATACCGATGATGACGAGTTGGAGCAGCACGAGCTGCCATTTGCACCCATACCTTTACAAAGTAGGGTGGTCGTCAAGGGGGTAGGATGGACGGTTCACTACAACATGGCTAATGAGCATGAAGATACCCCTGACTCCACGCCATGTGATAAGCTTGGGGTGATAGAACCACAAACCGATTCTTCAGGGAGTACTTCTTGTTCATAAGATGATTGGATGACTCAGACTATACATGAAGATTTATCTGAGCATCCAACCTCAAGTGTAGAGATGGAGAGAGACGAGATGAATTATCTAGAAGATATTCATCCTATCTCCTCCATCTCATCCCTTGTCAACATCCTTGGGCCTTCCTATTCGGATTCATATATTGGAAGGTACCTCGAGGATGATTTGTCAAAGAATTCATCCCAGTGCAGTTCAAGTCAATTCCAGCACAGTGATGACTTCACCGAGTCGCCAGATTTTACTTTTCTACTTCAAACTCGGCAGGGCCCACATCCCCACCTATTCTACTCCTATTATGTGGTGGAACCCATTGGCAAGACACAGGTAACACTGGTCCCAAAACTTAGGATTTGGGACCCCAATGTCAGTATCGTGGGGCAGCCACCCCCTTTATCTTACCACTTTCTTTTCTCCTTTTTGGTTAAAATAATTTGTCTTTCATGTTCTTGCTTAGATAGTTTCTTTCCTCTAACTGTTTTAATATTTCCTTGCATACATGCATCATCCTAGAACTTTAATAAGATTCCAACCCTAACTTCCATGCATTCCCAACCTATTATCCTAAGCTTAGATCTTGCTCGAGGACAAGTAAAATTTTAAGCTTTGGGTGTTAGGGCTATTTGCCCTTCTACCTCTTCATCCTTCTAACATGCATGTTTACTTCCTGATTTTAGTTTTAAATTTTCAAAATTTTCAACTTTTGAGCTCTGCAATTATGGCCACATGGTGAGAATCTAATAGATAAATGCTTGACTTTATGCCTAAATGCACGATTTTCATCCTAAAACATTGCTTGACCTTTCTCTTGACTTTCTCATTGACTCTTTCCTTGAGTTTGGTAATAAATCTAAGGTTATGTGCCTTTTTCATAGCTTAAAGCTAAATTCATGTGATCTATGTTGTGAATGGAAAATCCATGGTAAAGGACCGATGGAATGAGCTAAAACGAGATCAAAGAATCCTAGTTGTGGTTTCACAAGCTTGCCTCTATTCTAAGGATCATTGAATCATAATTGCAACTTTACACAAAAATGTCAAGTGAATCATGACGGGCTTTGAGCTATAAACAAGATGAAATGTTTTCCTTGATGGACTATGTGCCTTCTCACATTAGATTGAGTCAAAAAGATGAAAAATATAAAAAGTTGCAAAAGAGGCTTGGCCGCCGAAAAATCCCAAAAATATCTATATAGTTCTCACCCAAGCCTATAAAATAAAATGCAGAGAATAAAAGGATGAGTGTGAATAAATGAGCACTTGTTTTCTCTTTTAGGAGAGTTGAGGATGGTGCCCAGCCGGTGTATGACTTCACTCATGAATGCGAGTATGTTGTGTCTGGTAGTATCACTCCAAAAGCTCGTTAGAGAGTCACTAGGAACCCCTAGGAGACCTTTGAGATCATCTCAGTAGTAGGGTTGGTTCGGGCACAGTGCTTTGGGCCAGCTGGCTCAGACTGCAGGGACTATTGCTCATTACATAGACCAACCTGGCACAGATCGAGATCATCAGAAGTCATTAGAGTCTTTTGCTTTGTTTCTTAGGACATGAATAAGTGGGAGGCGTGTGGTTCCTGATTGGTATGCATGGATTCATGGTGATGGCTCATTGCTCATCACCCGCGTGATAACCTATGTGGCAATTCTTTCATGTTTGATAATTATAATTTGAACCCTCATGAGTATCGACAGGTTAAAGTGAATTTGCTTAATCTTGCCTGGAAACTCTTTGATCTTTCTTTGGCAGGATTGTGCATGATTGGTGGGGGGGGAGGGGTTGTTCTGAAATGACATGGATCGGGAGAATTGATGCTTTAAACTATTTTTCTTAGCCTTAACACCTATTGCCAAGCTTAATTTGGATGTTATGTTTTTGTTCTTTGAGCACAGTCTTGCTTGAGGACAAACAATTTTTAAGCTTGGGGTAGTTGATAACACCCAAATATATGCATATTTTCTATGCATTTCATCTATGGTTTTATATAACTTTGGTCTTAATATGCCCCCTTTTGCTCATGTTTTAGTTCCTTTTATCTTTACATAGATGAAGTATATAGTTAGACAATAAAGTAGCCAATCTAGCCAATGTTTGGGACAAGTTGGAACCGAACATGTGATGATATCTTTCCCCATGTTTTCTCTCTCTCTGAGGCCCTTCTAAACTAAATATTTTGCTATATCTTCTACTAATGAATGACTACTCATCTAGGATTATCCCACCATCTTGGGCTCAACTCTACTTTTATTTAATTTCTTTGATTGTCTAAATCTTCTAATATATATCCATACTTAGCTTAATTGGAATATCCATGTTATTGATTGGATTTCATGTCTTTATGCAGGGGTATACATGGCGCTAAAAAGAGTCCCACCTTTGGATCTTGATCTCACAGCCCTTCACTCCACCTACAACGGATGTGATCATCCTTCCCCTTCACTTATCAACCCACGAGCCCCGCTGCTTCTCCACTCACTTATCCAACAGAACCGTGACCCCTCTTTATCCTAAACCACAGTCATGATTATCCCCTCACACAACCGTGACCCCCTCTCACCTCCTTTCTACCATGACCAGGAGACCAGGCCGTGCCTGCAGTCTTCCTTGCCACGACTGCGGTGCCAGTGCCTTCGACTCCCCCTCACAATCGTGATCGTCATCCACACTAGGCTACAAGATCATGATCTCCCATAGCAACCCGCCTTCACCAACACCCCTACACATTCCCTCCACCTGATTACGGTCTCCACGCCCACCACATAAGACCACAAGTTCCTCCCATCACGACCTGTATCACCCGCTTCCTCGACCTGGAACACCCTCAACTTCAGTCGCGATCACCCTATCAATGTCACCACCTCCTTTCTCTACCTCCTCCATCTTCCTCGCACCTGCACCAGCGATCATGACCACCTCTTCAAAATCGCGATGTATGTCCCTAACTCTGCCCAAGGTCTTCCTTCCTCCCCACATCGTGGTTTCTTCTCCACTCACCTAACAGACTGTGACCATCACTCCCTCCTGACTGTGACCTACCCTAAACGGCTGTGCCACCGATCGTGACCTCGCCTCTTTCTCCTAGCCCCATGGTGGCCATGGCCTCGACGACTCTAGCAACAGAGACCTCGGCACCTCCTGTACAATGACCATCTACAGAACCGTGACCTCTCTTCCCCTCTAGATCGTGACCTCAACCTCTCTCGAAACCATGATCGCGTTTACACAACCACGAGCCCCTCTCATCTCCCTTCAACCACGACGTCAACATCTACCTTCATCGCCAGTGTCCACCACTATTGATCGTGATCTGCACACAACACCCTCTTCTCGTCACCTCTCCACATCGTGACCTCCATCACCCACTAGGTCGCAATCCTGCTTTCCATCAACATCGTGGGCACCTACCATCCTGCAAATCACGACCTCCACAACACCTGTCTCTGAAAACCTCGACCCGAGGTATGCCGAACAACCGCGACCTGCTCCTCCCTCGCAGAGGACCGTGACCTCCACCACCGACCTATGCCCAACCGCAACCCACAGTCTTCCACATCCACCAAATTACTTCCATTCGCAACCTCCACCCATCCACGTGACCAGTCAACCCTAGCCGCCCCCTTGCATCTATAAATACCACTATCCGCTCCACAGAAAAGGGCATCTCGCCGAAGCGCCGCCACGATGTTGAAGTGAAGACTGATCCCACCCCGTCGCCATCCACCATAGGAGCCTTTCTGCCACCAGCAACCACACCACACCACAAGGAGGACTCCACCACTCTGCCATATGATCCCAACAGCCACACCACACCCCGATAGGTCATCCATCTCCTCCGATTTCCCAGATCTATGTCGAAACACGATCTGGTCCATCCAATCCGCTTTGCCCTCCAGAACTGTGGAGAAATCCACGTACCTGGTCCATCCACCCCCCCACTTGCCTAGGGTTTGAGGTGGAAACCCATATCCAACGGCCACCGTCCATCCACTGCCATCCATCCATCCATCCATTTCCACCTAGATCTGTGGTGGAACCCAGATCTTGACCATTCATCTGTTGTCCATGCTTGTCGACGCATCATGCCACTGTTCGGGGAGGATCTAGAGAGAAAGGAGGCCAAGGTGTCCGGAAGACCAAGGAGGAAGGTCAAAAAGACAAAATCCGGCATGTACGGAGGCTAAGGAGCGAAGTCCACCTCTCCTCTACGAGCTTAATCTCTTCTTCTTCCTCTTTCCTTCTTATGTTCCCCTTTGTTTCTGTACAATGATGTTCGCCCATCTTTGTTTAGTGCCAACTATGATTGTCCATGGCTAGTTAGCTCCTTGGCTATGTAGCCCGATCTGGGCATGTATATGTACCTTTACCTTAAGCAAGTAAATTCATATCAGATCTAGTATGTTGCATGTTCTATTTTCTCTTTCTAAGTTATGATTTCTAGTTTGGTTGATCGCTTACTCTCTTGAACTGCTATTTCTGCATGTATCGAGAGATCCATTGTAGGAATAACTAAGAGATGTTAGTTTGGATCTGAACCCAAGAGGAGGAAGATCCAAGGTACTATGTTCCTAATATCTCTAGATGTCCTAAGACCCGAGAGGGAACTTAGCATATTCTGAGGTATTGATATGTCATCCTATAGAGAGGCTCAATGACATATCGTTGATGTTTCTAGTCACGCATCACGAGAGCAAGTGGGACGACCCACAGGATAGATGCCACTATGCGTACTAGATACTTGCTTGGGTGTTCGAGGGTTGTCTACGCCCGAGAATGAGTACATAGAATGTCCCATTTTTGGTTACATAGTCAAGAACTCTCTTTCTCTGATTAGTAGAACCATGAGCTTTGTTTTGTTTTCTTTTCTTAGTTTTAATTTGTGACAACCCAATAGACTAGTTCTAGCACTTATTTTCATCGACTATCATTTTGGCTTACCTGACTAAAGAACAAAATATGTGGCGTCCTAAACGTCACCACGTCCCTGTGTTTGACCCTATATATCTACTTCGACCCCGTAATAAAAGTTGCGGGCATCCTATAAGGATTCAGGTTATAAATTTAAAAGTTTTGACTCAATTATGGGCCTATCAGTCTCCAAGAATTTATGAAGAGGTAGCTACAAAGAATAATTATCTTGTCACCATTTGACTTGGAAACAATGTTGTTCAATTTGTTTTATTTAGGATTAGGTTTTTCCACATTTGATTGCTACTCCATATTTTATTTGTTTTTATGGTTTGTATACTTCGATATAAGTTTCATATAAAGAATACAATTATTTTATCTATTATTCCTCTTTCTAGAGTTTTGATGCTTATTAATGTCCATATGGGAATTAGTACATGAATGAATTAATATTAAGATAGGGTATTACTTAGACTCATATTATCGCATCTTTCCATTACCATTAGATATTCACTACTATGTAGATGATTAGTGTATTGCAAAATAAGTAACTAGATAACAATATATGTTTAAATTGGTGATGATCATTAATCCTTATTTTCTCATCATCATCTCTCTAGATGTTAACTAGGTCATATACAATCTATGTTACATATTCAAGTGTATCATATTAACCTAACCTTATTTCCTAAAATATTTTCCTATCTTCAATATGATACAATTCCATTTGGAAACTAGGGATTTTGAGATGTTTGCTTTATAAGATACTTTTTATCAAGATCCTTACTAGAAATAATTAGGTTTAATCTAACATACCTCTTTATATACTAGTGATACACTCATACCAAGGTCTCAAGTTCCATGGTTTTATACTAACATATGAATGAAGGAATCCCTACAAATTAATCAAGAAGTGACATGTTTGCTATCATTTTAGAAATATAAACTATATAAGATCAATAGGTTCTCCTCTATGATATCTCTCTAGGTTTCCATTATGAAGTGTTGACCCAGGTTAAATTGTTTTGCAAGTCAAAATTTTATTTAAAATACTCGAAATTACTCGTATATGTAGAATGTCATTATTCTAAATCTTAAAGGCAACTCATAGATATTGGTTGACAATGCTAATATTTATGTGGTATAGTGCAAGTGAATATAGTATATAGTCATCATATTAACGAATCAATTAAGTATATACATGGCTATATATTTCTACATGAATAAAAATAGGATAAGTAAATATAATTAGTTTCTATCTATCGATATATCAATTTCATATATGGTGGAGGAGGGGAGCAATCGATGTGTTGTTACTCCTAGTATATTTATATAGTAAGTTTGCACTAACATTCTATGTTTCTACTATATTTTTGTATTAAGATGTAACCCTATGCACCAAGAATTATGCTTATAACTTGTTATATCCATAAGTATCAATACACCATGTATATCGATATATGCATTTGTATGTAGGCTAGTATAAATTATAGTTAGGAAATGACCAGTTGTAGTGTTATCATTACCTTTTATAATCTACATGTTTTGTGGTTGATACTAATATAGTACAAACCTACAAATTCTAGTGTAATATACCACATATATGAGTTTACATGTGTATGAAGTTATATTTTATACAGGTTTGAGTATCTAGCTAATCATTCATATTGTTCAAGATTATCATTTTCTTATGATAAATTCCTAATCAAAGAACAATAGAAGGAGGAGTACTGACCCACATATCACGCATCATAGAGATCATCTATGCTTAATGTAGAATCCACATCTCTCTTTTGCAGTTGTTAGAAGGTCTAGCTATGTTGCTTGTGTAGCTAGTATCCATAGAGTTTAGGGTTTGATGATGATGTAGTTAGTAATGGGGTCAGGTTGAGCAAGGCAGGGACTGTAGGTCTTTTGTGGCTATCAAAGTTGAAGCTGGTGTTGGGTTTTAGGGGAGACAGAGAAGGCAGCGGAAACAAAAAATTTCTCCCCCAACCCATACCGAGGAAACTCGTCAACGTCTATATAATAGGAAAGGATGGTTTGCGGAATCATACCTTGTCCCGAGGCTTGCTCGGCAACAATACCTCGCGCAATGCGCGGTCTTCAACTCCGGACTTCGACGGTGTCTGTGCAGCTCCTGGTCGCACCGGGACTGACAACTCCTACTCGAACCGGACTGTCAGATGACAGTTGTCCTCCTAAGCGGCAGTGTCCTCCCGCCTCTGTAGTAGGCCACACGGACCACCTGGAACTCCACTCTCCTTGTCCCACAAGGAAGTGGAAGGAGTCGCACCCTCCTGTTGACGTACTAGTCGCCAACACGCTCTCCTGCCTCCTGTTGCAACTGCAGTTGTCCTTCCCTTGCTGCACCTACCTTTTGCGGGAAGCAC
The DNA here is from genome assembly GCA_963693085.1 of Alisma plantago-aquatica. Lineage (NCBI taxonomy): Eukaryota > Viridiplantae > Streptophyta > Magnoliopsida > Alismatales > Alismataceae > Alisma > Alisma plantago-aquatica. The sequence continues at coordinate 125,020,366 of OY856415.1, read as the reverse complement.
TTGCTCGGCTCTCTCACGGTTACCAAAACCAGAGAGAACGACAACTTGCAGAGCAACTGGTTGCACTGAGCTGTACTTTGAGAAGCCCCCAATACCCCTATATATATAGGAGAGTCATGGGACAGGGTTCTCCATCCCGGGCAATGCGGGACTAAAGCAGGAGTAGAAGGGTTCGAGAATTTTCCACAAAAAGCAACCGATTCGCAACTTGAAATGATCGGTTCACAACTGAACTGATCGGTTCGGCCAATGAGCCGATCGGTTGGACCTGAGCCGATCGTTTGGGGCACTCCAACCGATCGGTTGGTGCCCTGAACTGATCGGTTCATGGTCCTAATCCGGCTCAAAAAGACTTTCCTTATTTCTTTCCCAATTGGTATCGAATACAAATATTATTCCCAATCGAATTGGGCAATTTGAAACCAAAGGAAAATTCTTGCCGACGTGACTTTTCCCAACTGGTCGGTTGCACCAGTTGAGCCGATCGGTTCAACCCTTGAACCGGTCGTTTCAACCTGGGCATGAGCCGATCGGCCTAGACACTCCAGTCGACCGGTTCAGCACCTCAGCCGACCGGTTCATCACATGAACCGATCGGTTGGGAGCACAGGTTGGGCAAAATCAGTCAATTGCGATTTCAATCAATCCGATACTCCAATCAATGCATCCAACACCTTGAACCATACGATATTGAGCTATCGACTGATTGAGTGTTTAATTGAACTACTAAACTCCTTTAGTAATCAATCTAAACATTGCTTAGTGGACAAAACTCCTCTTCCAGGTTAAATCCTATGTGTGTGACCCTGCAGGTCCATTTCACGTTGGCAGTGAAAGTCCATAACACTTATGACTTCACAAGCAAAATAGCGGTGCCTAGTCACACATCAGTGCTACCCAAGTGAAAGTAGAAAGTTGGAGAACAACTTTCATCCTACAATCCGTGAATGGTGTTACAGCGAATGTATAATTCCTTTGTCACTGATATCCCGAATGAACTCGAGGCATAGAACAGTCATCCTGTCAACGTTCATTCACTTTCTTGATCTCAGAGTAGACTGGAAGAGATATGTATGACATCAGTATCACATACTAATTCACACATGCGTGCACGCCTTTCTCAATCCTACTCATCAAGTGGCCATGGATATCAAACTCCCTCAGGAGGGACAAATCCCATATCTATCACTCACCCCTCAAAAGCCCCATGTGTCAAAGCCACCCAATCATCACCTTTATAACAACCCATGTTTCAGGACTGCGTTTGATGATGTCAAAGTGTGCCCAACGACATGTGTTGAGTGCAGTGATTTCAGGTCTAAGAATCACACTCACCACCATCACTGTGAGTACTGACTGTGACTACCATCACATGGTTCCATGTGTCAAACTCACGGTGGGTCTGTCCGGTACCTTGTTCTCTAACAAGTACCTATGTGTTTGGTTTGATATCTCTATATCATGACTAATGAGATTCTGTCATCAACCAACACCACAATCTAGTCTTATGTGTCATTGCTATCTATCTACCTTCCACAATGACATCCGACTAGGGACATAACAAGAATGTACAAACTCTTAGCATCCGTATGATCTCATCGTTCAGGTCATGAACCTGAAGGCATACGTCATTGAGTATTGTCATTCTCTAGACATTCAATCTGTTCTATCACTATCTCGTATGACTGAACCAGAAAGAATTGGAAGCTTGCCTTTGATGTTTATCAAATCAATCTTATTGTATCCCACCAATCATCACATGATTGGCTCTCAGGGCATACATACCAACAGACTCCCACTTGCACTGCGAGCCAATCACCCTTGAATCATATTCATAGTGATCTTCAGATATGTCTCACATGTTACTGTGCTCTAGTGCCAACATAGTGAGTAATGACAACACCTTGCCAAAGTCTGTACAAATTGCATGTCTCACATCTCTTCACTGTACGTCACACGTATGAGATGGAGTTGCCGTAATATGCGATCTAGTATTCCTTTTGCTAACCTTTAGCCACATTGCATGATCAAGGATTCCAGACTTGTCATCAATGAGTGGAATATAAGTTCATCTCATGAACTTTCAGATCCATATAGTATCCACTGATGTTCACTAACACCTAGATACTCGGTATTTCCCTTTTTAAATGGCTTTATTGGAACATTTCCAATTATCAACAAACATTCTCTTTTATACATCTTATGTATATTTTGCGATTAATTTTCTGTCATTTTGGAAGTTCGCATCAATGTAACTCTTTACATCGAACTCTTCCTTATCTCCATAGAACTAGTACTTCACAAGCACTTATCAAGTTCTCATGGTATTCCAGTAACTCTTACTGGAAATAGACAGACATCCACTTGTCATGTCACACATACGAGTTATCAGGATGAGCACATCATATTGCCATGTCCTACATACAAGATGATGAATGCATTTTATTATTGCCATGTCATACATGCAAGATAATGGGATGATTACATACATGATAGATCCATATCTATTCTTAGTGTTCCATTCTTCATAAGAATTGGACATTTGGCCTTGGGATACTAACTCCATGTAACATGGACAAGTTTTCTCCCACTGAATCTCTGCATACTAAACACTTCAGTACATATTGCCAATGTATGCTCTCTCTTTCCAGGTCAAGATATTTTCGAGAACTATCTCTATAGATCTCTATTCCTATCACATAGGAAACATCTCTATCTTCCTTAAAGATAATTTCCACATTCGGATTTCCAATCTAGAACATTCCTATTTCACATCAATATGTGGAATGTGAACACACTCCCACTAAATCACAGATCCCTTCTTTATCTTTGACATATCAGTCAAACCCTTTGACTATATCATCAAAGTAAAGATCCAATTTTGAGTTGCTTGTACTCAATCAATCACATTGATTAGTCCATTGTAACTTATAGATTTTATTTGCATTAGTGGATTCATAAACCTTATAGGCTGTGTCACGTACACATCCTGTTTTTATTCCTCGTAGGAATGCGGTTTTAGTATCCATATGCCAAATGTCTTAGTCATTAAGTTGCAATCAACAAGCATCATCCTTGTCAAAATGTTATCCATGTGTCTTAACACTTAAGACTTATTTGCACTTATGGATTTGATCCAATGAGTGCTACCATCAAGGTCATACCTTATGGTTCACATGGAAGTCATTTAGGATGTAATGGTTTTAAACCATAACTCAAGATTCGGTTCCTCATATTCATCTTGATAGTTGACTCATCACATGAACAACTCATCACATAGATAATTGAGGTGTATCTGTTAAAGATATAAGAACTCACAACCCTTGTGATTCTTAATTTCTTTTATTAGTGTGGGGTATTCTTTTATTAAGAAGAATTCAGTTATTTGATAATCATTCTCTAACTCCTTAGAGTATGATTCCTTCTTGATTCAGACATCACCATGCCTTAATCATGAGTTCACTATGATACAATATCATAATCACTCATAAGGATCTCAAACATTTGGTCCAAGTATTTCATTCATTGATCTCATCAAGAATTAATACTTTACCAAAATTGTACTTCATTTATGATAATCTTGAACATTTCAAGACATTCATATTGGTATTTCTCTAAACACCATTTGAAGTATTAGCATTTATTCCAATAGGTATGTAAATACATCACATGTATTATACCTAATAGGATAATCACTCTCCCACTACATTAGTGAAGATTGATTAATCATGTCCAAGATATTCATGTCTCTTACTGGTCCTATAACCAAAAGAGTCTAGATTTATCCATCACATGGAAACTAGAAATGAATTTCTCATGATTAATGCTAATTAAATTGTTTGAGTTATCTATAACTTTTAGGTATCGTCTTATCTTATGTATATCAAATATCACAAGATAAATAAGGCATTGCCACAAAGATCACATCTTTATAAATTGAAACATCTCTTTATTAATTGCCATCATTGTCATACAATATGCAAAATAAAGTGTTTCTATCTATTGGAAAGTATGAAATAGCAGTTCATAACTGTATTACATGCCTTATTTGCTGAAAATAAACTAAAGTATTCCTATCTATAAAGGCAACACTTGCACCAAGTAAGAATGCTTTACACTTTACATCTTGATATCATATATGTCAAAAGTGTTACAAGTTTACTTTCATGACACCTTTAAGTAGAGGTTTCAGTCGCCTCCTTCTTCTTTTGTTCTTCCAGATAGAGAGGACAATTCCTTTTCCAATGTCCTGGCTTTTGACAATGGTGGCAATTTCCTTTCTTGGTCACGCCTCCTTTGGCCTTGAGAGATGAAGATGGCTTGGACTCCTGGCTAGCTTCAGAACCTTTCTTAGCTTTGCCCTTGCCCTTGCGCTTGGACTTGCCTTTCTTGCTCGTGATCACCATCACAGACTTAGGCTTGTCCTTCTTCATCTGTAACTCGGCTGTCCTCAACATGCCCAACAACTCTGACAGTGGCCTATCAAAGTTGTTCATGTTGTAGTTCATCACAAACTGACTGTAAGATTCTGGCAACGATTGCAGTATCACGTCAGTAGCCAACTCTTGGCTCAGTAGAAATCCCAGTCTCTGCAGGTTCTCCACATACCCAATCATTTTGAGTGTGTGAGGACCAACTGGATCTCCTTCTGTCATGACGCACTTGAACAACGCCCTAGAAACATTGTACCTCTCTTGCCGTGCCTGATCTTCATACATGTTCCTGAGATGCAGAATCATCTCTATGACACCCATGTTCTTATGTTGCCTCTGCAACTCATGGTTCATTGAACATAGCATCAAGCACTTTGCATCAATGGCATCATCAGAATGCTTCTTGTAAGCATCCCTTTCTGTCCTTGGTGCATTAGGAGCGGGTTCCTCTGGAATTGGAGTATCCAGGACATAGAGCTTACGCTCTTGAGTGAGAACAATTCTCAATGTCCGATACCAGTCGTGGAAGTTTGTCCCATTTAGCTTGTCCTTGTCAAGGACCGATCGCAAAGAAAAGTTGTTGTTGTTTGTTGCCATTTGAACTACAAAAAGGAAAATATGCAATTTTAGTCCAAAACTCATTTTTGACTTATTTGATTGATTTGAAAGTTTGACGATATAATTAGGCCTTTAATTAATTATCGCTCCCACTATTTTACTTCAAATTGATAGCCCTCACCATCAATTCGGAAGATTGCAGCGTACAACCTTCTAGTGGGCAAGATCCTGAAATCCTGTAAGTCATGGACCAGCTTGGGCTGTCACCCACAATAGAGATCTCTCAGGTAGGCAACTTTTGCCAATTGCATCATATGCAACTCTTGATAAGATGTCATCTACAACTCCTTGCAATGATCATCTCCATGCCTCAAGGTGCTAGATCCTATCTAGGTCACCTTGTTAAGTCCAACCCAAAGCAAACACGATGAATATGCACCCTGCTTGGGCAGACCCACACATTCATCCTTCACGCTTACACGAGATAGACGGTGCACCATGCTTGGGCGTGCCCACACTTGGTCGATCAAGCTTTTCACGTGTGTCGCATTTGGAAGGCATCTAAAACTTAATATTTAATGAGGGATTTGGTTTTATATACATATACATATCCAATCACCACAATACATAGTACATATCATATACATGCTATATCCCACAGAAAACATGCACAAACGATAAAAAGCGATGATTATGGCCATCCTAATGTGATTCCTCAAGCCAAAAGGAATCACGATCATCTAGGTCAACATCACATGCAACCTGTACAAGATGAACTCTGTGCCTTGCCTTCTGAGTTGATCAACTCATCACATGAATGATCTGTACTCTCCAGCCGGTCGTCTGGGTGCCACCAGCCGATCGGTTGGCTCCTCCAACCGATCGGTTCGCCTGGTCGTCGTGCATCTCATCATGTCCGCCACCCGCTCGTCTCGCTCCTCGAACCGGTCATCAACCGATCGGTTCACTCCTTGAACTGACCGTCTGAGCAGTTGTCTTGATGTCCGTCGGTCTTTGACATAACAGGAAATAAAATCCTATTCAATTTATTACATTGCTTTAAAAAGGAAACCCTGATTTACATTCGGGGGGAGCAAAGGTAGGAAAGAATCTCAAATTATTTCGAGTTACATCAGGAATAAGAGAGGGAAGATCGGTGCGCAGACCGAGATGCAAGCAACCACAAACAACCACACACAGATAGGGGTTTATAGGCCATAATCACACTACACACATCCACCACAAAACTCGTTTAAGGGCGACGCATATCGAGTGCATTAATAATACATATCATATATGTAATTAGGGATTTGTGGATTTAGGATTGGACATGCATAAAGCCGATATTATTCGCATCGCATGCAATAAATAAAGGTGACAAACCAAAATCGAACATATCGATATTCCTAAAACATAGAGCAGTTGACGTGGCTCTGATACCACTGTTGGGTTTTAGGGGAGACAGAGAAGGCAGCAGAAACAAAAAATTTCTCCCCCAACCCATACCGAGGAAACGCGTCAACGTCTATATAATAGGAAAGGATGGTTTGCGGAATCATACCTTGTCCCGAGGCTTGCTCGGCGACAATACCTCGCGCAATGCGCAGTCTTCAACTCTGGACTTCGACGGTGTCTGTGCAGCTCCTGGTCGCACCGGGACTGACAACTCCTACTCGAACCGGACTGTCGGATGACAGTTGTCCTCCTAAGCGGCAGTGTCCTCCCGCCTCTGTAGTAGTCCACACGGACCACCTGGAACTCCACTCTCCTTGTCCCACAAGGAAGTGGAAGGAGTCACACCCTCCTGTTGACGTACTAGTCGCCAACACGCTCTCCTGCCTCCTGTTGCAACTGCAGTTGTCCTTCCCTTGCTGCACCTCCCTTTTGTGGGAAGCACTTGCTCGGGCTCTCTCACGGTTACCAAAACCAGAGAGAACGACAACTTGCAGAGCAACTGGTTGCACTGAGCTGTACTTTGAGAAGCCCCCAATACCCCTATATATATAGGAGAGTCATGGGACAGGGTTCTCCATCCCGGGCAATGCGGGACTAAAGCAGGAGTAGAAGGGTTCGAGAATTTTCCACAAAAAGCAACCGGTTCGCAACTTGAAATGATCGGTTCACAACTGAACTGATCGGTTCGGCCATTGAGCCGATCGGTTGGACCTGAGCCGATCGTTTGGGGCACTCCAACCGATCGGTTGGTGCCCTGAACCGATCGGTTCATGGTCCTAATCCGGCTCAAAAAGACTTTCCTTGTTTCTTTCCCAATTGGTATCGAATACCAATATTATTCCCAATCGAATTGGGCAATTTCAAACCAAAGGAAAATTCTTACCGACATGACTTTTCCCAACTGGTCAGTTGCACCAGTTGAGCCGATCGGTTCAACCCTTGAACCGGTCGTTTCAACCTGGGCATGAGCCGATCGGCCTGGACACTCCAGCCGACCGGTTCAGCACCTCAGCCGACCGGTTCATCACATGAACCGATCGGTTGGGAGCACAGGTTGGGAAAAATCAGTCAATTGTGATTTCAATCAATCCGATACTCCGATCAATGCGTCCAACACCTTGAACCATACGATATTGAGCTATCGACTGATTGAGTGTTTAATTGAACTACTAAACTCCTTTAGTAATCAATCTAAACATTGCTTAGTGGACAAAACTCCTCTTCCAGGTTAAATCCTATGTGTGTGACCCTGCAGGTCCATTTCACGTTGGTAGTGAATGTCCATAACACTTATGACTTCACAAGCAAAAGAGCGGTGCCTAGTCACACATCAGTGCTACCCAAGTGAAAGTAGAAAGTTGGAGAACAACTTTCATCCTACAATCCGTGAATGGTGTTACAGCGAATGTATAATTCCTTTGTCACTGATATCCCGAATGAACTCGAGGCATGGAGCAGTCATCCTGTCAACGTTCATTCACTTTCTTGATCTCAGAGTAGACTGGAAGAGATATGTATGACATCAGTATCACATACTGATTCACACATGCGTGCACGCCTTTCTCAATCCAACTCATCAAGTGGCCATGGATATCAAACTCCCTCAGGAGGGACAAATCCCATATCTATCACTCACCCCTCAAAAGCCCCATGTGTCAAAGCCACCCAATCATCACCTTTATAACAACCCATGTTTCAAGACTGCGTTTGATGATGTCAAAGTGTGCCCAACGACATGTGTTGAGTGCAGTGATTTCAGGTCTAAGAATCACACTCACCACCATCACTGTGAGTACTGACTGTGACTACCATCACATGGTTCCATGTGTCAAACTCACGGTGGGTCTGTTCGATACCTTGTTCTCTAACAAGTACCTATGTGTTTGGTTTGATATCTCTATATCATGACTAATGAGATTCTGTCATCAACCAACACCACAATCTAGTCTTATGTGTCATTGCTGTCTATCTACCTTCCACAATGACATCTGACTAGGGACATAACAAGAATGTACAAACTCTTAGCATCCATATGATCTCATCGTTCAGGTCATGAACCTGAAGGCATACGTCATTGAGTACTGTCATTCTCTAGACATTCAATCTGTTCTATCACTATCTCGTATGACTGAACCAGAAAGAATTGGAAGCTTTCCTTTGATGTTTATCAAATCAATCTTATTGTATCCCACCAATCATCACATGATTGGCTCTCAGGGCATACATACCAACAGCTGGTGTGGCTTGCTAGTAAGGGCACCTACAGTGGGGCAGTGAGGGCTTAACCGCGATCTGAAGGGTGCCAAGAAGACCATGTGGAGGTCCTGGAAGAGATCTAAGATTATTGAGGGTGGGGGAGCTCTGTATCATGGCAGGTCCTAAACTAGTAGAGTTGCAGGTCTATCTTAGATATTGGGTCAGCGCCCAATGGACACAATGGTGAGATTACTACTATGATAGAGGCTTCGACTGTCAACTTCCTGGGCATGAAGGTAGCACGACACCTCTGTGGATAGGGGGACTGAGATGATGATGGAAGGATGTGAAAGAATGGAGCGGAAGGGAAGATCAGGTCAGAAGCTTGGCGGTAGTAGGTATATATGGTGGCATGCTACATGTAGGTCTGCAACTCAGGTTGTATGCTGGTGAGGTTGTAGTTGACAAGGAAGGAGGGACTATAGGCCTGTGTTTCTTGATTGTGAGGGGTTAGTGCTTTCAGATATGAACCACAAAAGGTTGTTATAAAGCATGAGGAGGGGGATGGACATAGGGTTTGCGGTCAGGGGGTGAAGTTCAGGTGTCGTGGGTTGGTTCCTTGCATTTTCCAGTCAGAGGGAGATTGAGGAGTTTATAGGTGGTTGTCATGGACTCAAAACTGAAAGGAAAGTGGGGTCAAGCCCCTCCGTGTCAAGGGTGGACCCTTTTTTTACTCTATAATAGTTGGAGGTAGTAGATGATCTAATGAGGTGAGTATCCTTTTAATTAGTTATTAGTTCCCCTATACTAATTATTTCAAGGTTTTCATTACTCCATGACTATAATACCAATGGATTTCAAATATTAGTCACACATTTAGAATTCCAATTGGACCGAATGATAACAATATATTTTGGTTCGGTTCCAAAGTCATTAGTCAAAAAATATATGTATTATTGCAATACAAGTTCAAACCAATGTATTCAAATACCAAGTTTTCAAATTGTGCTATATGACATTAAAGTGACTCATGCACTCAATTATAGGGATTGTTTTCCAAATGCTTTATAGAATAATGAGGATAGAATATTTAGAGATAAAAATTTTGTTAGCAACTAATTAGTGCCAAAAATATGGAAATTGATCCAAATGGACTTGGAAGAAAGGGCCACTTTGAAATAAACTCGAATTAAGGAGAAAGTACGAGTTAAATCTCAATTTAGATTTAGTACCCATATTTTAGAATGATACATCATGATAGAAGAATCACATGAGGAGACAAGGAATCTAACTAATCATCGTCTACTTAGGTGGATTGGGTGGCCCTTAGAGAAGAGGTGAGATGTTAAAAGACACTCTAAGATTTAGGGAAAGGATTTTAGTCCTTCCTAGGTTCTTATAAGGTTTTATGCCTTCAACATATATAGTGGCATGTGCCAATAGCTCTGATACCATTTTTCACAAAATTGTTTGTCTCCCTATGTCCACATTCCTTATGGCTACAAAGCCAAAGGTGATTGGACCTGGGCATCCGTCCCTAGATATCAAATATTTCACACAGGCAATATATATGTAAAAGTAGTAACAACAAGATATAATAAGATACTAAAAGGGAAAAAAGAACAATGTACCAATTTCTATTACTAGTATACCCATTTGTTCATCATTTCAGAGCTTAGAGTCCTGAGTGTAGCGGATCTTCTTTAGGGAACTACAAATTTGATAAACAAAATATATTACTGTTAAAGCATTAAGTACGCTATGAAAAACATGTAACCTCAATTTAAGCATATAGTAAAATCTTTCTTGGCTAGAAACATCATAATGGACAAGAAGTAGAAATAAGACAAGAACACTTAGAGACACTCTTTTATACAAAGCATGTTTTAAGTGCATTTCCATTATACTTAACAACGCATTATGTACATTGAACACTTCCTCATAGGAAGGGTATGTAAGGGTGTGCAACATTAGCCAACCCTTCTATATACGTGAGGGACCTCAAGACCTAAGTCAATGATATAACCCTATTTCCAACATGCCATGTGCCCTTACCCTGAGAATACACGAAGGTACACAAGGTTTGTATAATGGACAAGTTCAATTGTGTTCAAGGTTTTTTCAACATATTCAAGCAAAATGAATATACTAATCATAGGGAACAAGTAGCTCAAACCATTAATTATCTAGCCAAGCATTCATACGAGCATACATACAAATAAGCCATATCATAGTAGGGTCAAGAGATTAAGCTTACCTGGTGAGAATATGATTCATGAGATTCCTAGAGAAGGCCCAAGCCAACTAGGAGCTAAGATATAAAAGACATAAAAGTGGGTCTTAGATCAAATAGAGAATGGATAATCAAATCATCACATGATTCATGTGGATGTTTCCCATAGTCCTAGGTTTCAAACTAGTTCAGCATAGTTCAAGGATCAACATTTAGCCCTAAGTCTAGGTGGACCATCGACACTAAGAGTAGTAGCATGATAAAATTAAGTTCCTATTTAGATGTAGGAGAAGCATGAGGTTTAAGTTATCATCTTGTTTAATTATGCAAATTCACAACTGGTCACATTATATCCATTTCATGCAATAGGGTCATATTTCCATGTCATAGAAGCATTAGGGACATATGATGGAGAAATATGGCTTTTATTGTTGCAAGCATGCTAAAATCATTGATTTGAATTAGATAGAGAAGGAGGATTCCATAACTTCATATTTAACCATATGGAGACAAACTAGGTACTAAGTCATTTAGTGCATATAATAGGTACTTGGGGCCTCAAGAGTCAACTGTGGGCTACTTAGCATGAGATCTTATATTACCATGGAACAAAGCATAACAAGTGTTACTGATTTCAAGGTTAAAATTTTAGAGGAGCACAAGTTAAACTCAAGTTCATCAAGGTGTCGTTTAATCACAAGTTGATGGAATAGGTCATCCAAACACATTAAAGAAAAAATTAAAAGTTATTGTTGTGCACAACGATGGAGTTTCGTATCATTAAAGATACAAGATTTGTAAGATTTGCATAAAGTTTAGATAAATAAAAGGTCATGCAAAGTGATTAATCTGTAGATCATTAGAGGCAAGAGCATAAACAAGCAAATTATTTATCACCATTAGAAATATGGTGTTTTTTCTATCGAAATGATATATAATACTTCAATATTTGGTTATAAGATGTGGAAGATTCAAGGTTTACAAGATCATACCCTATTTTAGGGATTAGGGGAGGATTTACCTTGATTGGGTCAAGAATGGGCCCGTAGGGCCAGGCCCACTTAGCTCTTGGGAATGTGGAGGTGGAGAAGAGGTCGGGTGGTTGTGCAACATCTTGCGGCATCTATGAGTGGGGAACAATGTTCTAGGGATGAGTAATGTGTCCAGGAAAATCCAGGCGATGTAGGGACAAACCGAGCCATCACCACACTGACTGGAGTCGCGGGCCCCAAGGGCATTTGTGGCATGCTACAAGTGGTAGTCTAGCATTCTCGTGGAAGAGTGAGAGAGTGTGAGAGGGAGAGAGCATTTGGCAGGAGATGGGTGTTGGATTATTATTTGACGGCTTGCCACTCTTCATCGCACCCTACCCTATGCTCAAGTTGATCAGTAGCCCCCGCAACGACGCGAGGTGGCTTGCGGTCACCGGAGAAAGATTAGGTTGGAGCTTCTAGCCTCCAAATCGAGTGCAAACAAACCGCTCTGGCTCAGAAGGGTAGGCGAAAGCTACTAGTGGGCCTGATGGGTAGCGATTGATGCTAGGGAAGAAATGCCCAAAAGGAGGGTGGTGCTGGAGCTACAGGAAGGAGGAAGACGACGAACCAAATCTATGTGTTAGGGTTGTGGGAAAATGAGGAAAAAGGGCTCTGAGTAAAGGGAGAAGCTTTTATAGGAGAAGGAAGGGGTTGATTGGGGGGAAGAAGGTGCAAAAAGGACCTCAGTTTGGCGCCATGGAGGGGTAGTTAGGTAGCCGTCAGTGTCCATTGCACTTATGAGGTGTACAGAGGTAGGGGTGAGTTCGGGACCGTTAGATCGAGGCAGGATCCTAGGTTTATTAGATCAAAAGGTTAGAGGTGTTGCTCGAGATAACAGTTTGTCATGATTGGTCCATAGATATAATGTGGATCACAGACCAAAGATAGAACAAGGAAGAGGGTAGCCTCCCTCTTAATTGGGCTATGCACACCCAATAGGCCCAAAAGGGCTCAAAACTAATTAAATTAGTGAGAAAACAAATTTAAATTTGTCAAAGTTCAAAAGGTTATATCTCTGGCTAGGATGATTTAATTGAGGTGATTTGTGTGACATTGGAAAGATAATTGAATTATCTACAACATGAGATACATTTGACAGAAAAAAGAGTCTATTAAATGAGTTCAATTGTTAATGTAAGTTGATGATACATAAAAAGAATGACACTTGGTTCAAGACTTCAATTAGATTCACAAATAGGTACAAATGACATTTAAACAAAACCAACTCATCAATTGAGCATAAAGTGACTACAAGTCATCAACTTGAGGGCAAGGAAGGGCATTGAGTACAATAGGGAATTTAATGAGTCATGATGTACACAAATTGAATGAGAGAGAATTTGGGATATCACATCCTCCCCGCATTAAGAGGAATTTTGTCCCCAAAATTAAATTGATCCATAGGTTGAGATTTGAGATTTTTTTATTAACGTCAAAATCACAAAACTAGCCCATAAGGTATCATCACCACTACCAAATCAATCTCATCAAAAATTGAGAGATTGAGCATCAACATCAACACTTAGTCACATAGATCATCAAGTCAGAAAAGATCATCACATGAGTCAAAATCTTGAGGAGATCATCATATATCTCCCCAAATTTGGAGAGATCACATATTAGGTCAATCAAATAGAGTTCAAGATTAAGGAATGAATTTCATTCCCAAAAATTTTGGGTTCTAGCTTCTACATTGGTCTAGGTGGGGTCCATGATTGAGAATTTTCATTTCAAAAATTCAAGACCAACATCATGTATCAATGTCATGATTTCATGCTAAAAAATCAATGGAAGGTCCCACCCTAGTCCACATGGAGCTCACCCTCAAGTCATAAATCAAGAAATTCATCGTACTCATCATTTCAATTTTAATATTTGGGAACTTGAAGGTCATTAGTCAAATATTGAGAGTGAACTCAAGATCCAAATGGGATGATTGTGGGGGACCAAGTCAAACTAAGATCAATAATCACAAGTCAATATTTCATTATGGATTGTCAATTCTTTGGCCAATCACTCTTGAATGTGGAAAAGATCATTAGCATAAGAGAAATGATCTGGCCGCATGTTAGTTTCTTGGTCAACAAAGGAGATAAGTTTTGATTATGGAAAGATCCTTGGGTGAAAGGTAGATTTTTATCTGAGTTCCTAAATAAAAGAATGCCTTTTCTTTTGGGAAAGGGTCACAGGTCTCCCATTTTTTCTAATTTGAGTAATGGTGATTGGGTGATCTCAGATAGTAGAAGGTTGAAGCCTCTTAAAGATTTTCTTCTGCAGTTTAATTTCTCTTGCACTGAGTGTGATAGGCTATTATGTTGTGGCAAGAAGTTTACAAAACTCAGGGATGCTTGGTGTATTGTTTGTCTATGGGAAGAAAGATGTAGATTGGGGAATATGGCTTTGTTGTTTCCCTATTCTTGAGAGCTTTAGATTGAATGCATGGAAGATGTGTGTCCAAGGACTTCCTAATATTAACCTCCTCAAAAAAAGAGGTTTGTGCATGGTATATGGATGTATTATTTGTCTAAGGGGTGAGGGCTCTATTGAGCACATCTTTTATGAGTGCTCCTATTCGAACAACTTTTGGGGAAGAGCTATTGCTGATGGATTCATTCCTCGTGTCCATGCTTCTATTCAAAATTGTCTTAACTTCAAGACTAAGATAGAGCTCTGCACTATTATTTGTGGTCATTTTTACATCTGGAGCAGTAGGAATGTTGCTATCTTTGAGAATGTTTCCACTCCTATAGAAATTATTCAGGCACAATTTAGGGTGGATCTAATTCATCTTGAAGTTTGTCCTCCTTAGCCTGTCTGAATAGTTTTTTTCTGTTGCTATTCTTTATGTACAGTCTTTTTTCTTTTTTCTCACTGTACAGATTTTTCAGTTATATATCCCGGTTGGTTTCATCCTACCTGTTCTGATAGTAATAAAATGAGGCTCACTCTTATTTCATCAAAAAACAAATTATGCAATATTAGAGTCGAGTTTGGACACAAAAGTCATAGATCCAAACATTTCAGAACTAGGGTTTAGATTCCTAATTAGACCTTGGGGTGATCATTCATTTTTATACAAAAAAAGAAACAATTGAGCAACATTCGAGATATGAGCAACTTTTTGAGATATCAATTTTGAGTACATTATAATGGTATTTCAAGGTTGGTGAATGATTTAGACTTAGGTCTTTCTAGGAACCTAACTGATACTCGTCGTTTTGCAATATCAATCACTAAGATGGTTAATCCTAGAGTTTAAACCTTTTTTACTTCCAGTTTTAAGGGTAGTATAGAAGGGTCGATCCCACATGACAACTATTTAGAGATTGTTCTTAGAACCCAAAGATTGAAGAACTTTATTATTTGTTTTTGGTATTTTTCTTTTTATTAAAGCAGAAAGTAAAGTCCAGTTGGGGGTTTGAGTGATTACACTAATGCAAGAAAGAAAGCAATTAACAAGAATAAACATGCACAAGGAAATAATAAAAAGATTGTTAACACAAGCAAAGCTATATGAATGGAAGACTAAGAATTAAAACAAACAAAGGATGTGGTGATTAAATCAAGAGAAGGAAATCGAGGCTCGTAGGGGTTTTCTCCACCTTAGCCTAGGTGATAACAACTAAATCTTAAACGTTGCGAATTTTAAAAACTCACAAGAGAGAAACTCCACATGAGCCCATTGGTCTTGGTGCTCATGCTTCCTAGTTTATCATCCTAAAAGATGAAAATCCACGGTCATATCAAAACGTCTATGTAATCGATTTTATTGTTCTAAATCCAGATTTCCATGGTCATATCCATCCGAATTAACATGTGATCCGAAGATCAACCATTCAATTTAAATTGATTACCATCTAATCATTTAAGAAGAAGTCATTAAAACCATGGCTAAAGGGTTATTCCCCTTGCCCCGATAAAAGTCTACTCACACATGGAGAAATGGGAGATGGAGGAAGAAAGAAATGAAGCCATAGTCTAGCCCAGAAATCAGGAGATTAATCCTTATGCTAGAGACGATGAAATGGCTTAGCTCTTTGTTCCTTGCTCCATAATATAAAGAACAGAAAGAAGGAGATTAAAACTAAGGCGGAGAGAAAAGACAAGAACAAGAATGAAAGAGCTATTCTTGAACCAAAACCTACTTTATTGAAAAATATGAGAATGATTACAAGATTAATTGCTTCAGAATTCCAAAATACAAGAAATCCAAGATGCCCCCAGGAGGAGGAAGTGCCCCTCCTTTTATAGGAGAAGGAGGGGGGGATATACAATAGGTTTAGGGTTATTTTGAGGTTGGCGGCTGGGACTTTTATTGTCTGCGTGCCGCCAACCGACCGGTTCAGGAACCATCCGATCGGTTGGAAGGTTCTAGAATGTGCACCCATCGATCGGTTGCCAACCCTAATTAGGGTAGCGGCACAGTTGAAACCGCTCAATGTTTCTCAGCAATGGGCATCAGCCGGGCATCTGGTAGCTGGAGTCGGGCGATTTCAGCCATCGTCTAATGAGATCAACGATTGACGCTTGAAGGCAAACCGAGCGTTTCATGGAGTCAGACGATCAGTTGAATGTGGTGAGACGATCGGTTGAATGTACCAATTGATCTTCTCAAGTCCTGAAATTGCAATAAAATGCAATGATTATCAGATTTGTGATAAAAATGAGAAAATATCATTTTGTGCAATTTTAAAGAGATGAATGGAGAATTTCTATGTGACAAGCTTAATAATTCGCAGAAAAGATGTGCTGAAATAGCACGTATCAAAATACCGCAGAATTAAAGTTTTGCTTGTCCTCAAGCAATTTGAAAAATCAAAAAGATTCCAAGAATTTTGAAATAACAAGTTCATCCTCCCAAGATTAGCAATTTTTCTATCCTTTTCATGGCCAAGTGACCCATCTCCTAGAACCACAAATTGCAAGCACTACGTTTCTCAAGAAAACATTTTTCATAACTTATTTTTTTTTAAACTCATACTTTGTAAAGACAATCTTGATCTAACTTGCGCTTCAACACTCATCATTTTTTTCATTTTTCAAATTTTTTTTTTCATTTGGTTTATTGTTGCACGTGAATAGAGAATTTGAGGTGTGATGGAAAAATCCCTCCTCTATTCGACTTGGGATATAATTTTTTTCATGGAATTGTGATTACATTGACCACAATTTGTTTGTGTTCTCTTTTTAGCATATTTTTATGGTACGCCCCTTTGTGGGGTATGGAAGAAGAGCATGCCACCCCGGACTTAGGGTTTGGCATGCGATTTATTTTTCCTGTGCAACAAAAAAAACTTTTTTTTAGTTGTCGTTGCATAAGATAGAAGAGACATGTAGCTACATTATATGAGAGTAAAAAGAATAATCTAATCTAATGCTAAAATTAAGAAAATCTACAATTGATTCTATTTGATACTCTAAGGCTTGCCACCATTTCCAAAAATTGCTATCATGATCATAGGGAACTTGATATTGCAAAGTTTTTTGAAATAAATTTGATAATGCAATTGATTTTTGAAGATAAAGTACAGCATTCGGCCGACTAGATAAAGGCCTTATGTTTGAAAGTAAACAACGTAAACAAATAAAAATGCAGAAGGAAATGTTGAAAATGGAAGATAAAGGGTGGATCACGTACCACCCACCCCCACCCCGGACTTAAAAATTTACTCGACTCGAGCAAACTCTAAGGGAGAGATGGAGGGAAGAGTCACTGCGGTGGAGGGTGCTGCTGGTGGGAGAAAGGCCTTACGTCTGGTGCGTTAAATAGATCAATGGACCCTCGAGCCAATTGGTTGGATAGCCAAACGATCGGCTGGTCTGCCTTGGCCGCCAAAAGCAAAAAAGTAAGGACAGAGGTTGCGTTCGGACGAGCCGAGCATCTGAAAATCCAACCGGTCATTGCGCTGTGTCAAACCGAGTGTCTGGATATGCAAGCCGATCGGCTCGACAAAAGGAACAAGATAAAATAGAATGAAAAGAACGAAAACAAGAAAACAAACAAGAAGGGAAGATAGTGTTTGGTTGCCTCCAAACTAGCGCCTTATTTTACGTCGTGGCTCGACCAAGATTAGATTATTTGGAGTCCGGGGAAGGTGAAGGGTCAGTGAGGTTTAGATCCTGCAAAGGTGGAAATTTGGTTGAGTCTGAAGCGACCACATCTTCAGTGGTGATATATCTTTTAAGACGGTGTCCATTGACTTTAAACTCGCCCAGAACTTTATCCCAGAGAAGAAAAGCGCCATGTGGATAAGCACACTTGACAATGTAGGGACCATACCATCTCGACTTGAGTTTTCCAGGGAAAAGTCATAATCTTGAATTAAAAACTAAAACTTGATCCCCTTCTCTAATGTCTTTGCGCTTGATGTGACCATCATGCCACATTTTGGTTCGGTCTTTGTAGATTCTTGCGTTTTCATAGGCACTCATCCTAAGTTCGTCATGCTCATTTATTTGGAGAAAATGTTTTTCTCCAGCCATGGAAAGATCAAAATTCAAACTTTTGATGGCCCAACTTGCTTTGTGCTCTAGTTCTATTGGTAAGTGACATGACTTACCGTAGATCAGTCTGAAAGGGGTGGTGCCAATAGGTGTTTTGTAGGCAGTACGATATGCCCACAGGGTGTCATTGATTTTTAACGCCCAATCTTTCCTAGTTCGTCCAACAATTTTTTCTAAAATGGATTTGATTTGTCTGTTAGAGACTTCTACCTGCCCACTGGTCTGAGGATGGTATGGAGTAGCGACTTTGTGATAAACCCCATATTTTTTCAAAAGAGCCTCAAAACTTTTCTCCAAAAAATGTGATCCCCCGTTAGAAATGACGGTGCGAGGGACTCCAAATCTAGGAAAAATGACATCTTTAAAACGTTTCTTAACGGGTTTAGAGTCACATGTTTTAGTAGGTATGGCTTCAACCCACTTTGATACGTAATCGAATGCGACTAAAATGTAATTAAACCCATAAGAAGAAGGAAATGGGCCCATATAGTCGATTCCCTAGACATCAAAAATCTCTAATTCTTGCCAAGAGGTGAGAGGAATTTGGTCACGCTTGGAAATGTTACCCGTCCTTTGACATTGGTCACATGAAAGCACATAATCATACGAGTCTTTGAAGATGGTGGGCCAAAAGAATCCGCATTGTAGGACTTTCCTAGCCGTTTTTTGGGAACTCATGTGACCACCATAGGGGCCAGAATGACATTGTTCCAAAATGGCAATGCTTTCTTCATGGGACACACAACAACGATATAAACCATCGGCGCAAAGTCGAAACAAATAAGGTTCATCCCAATAATAATTTTTGACATCATGTAAAAATTTAGCTTTAGAATGTCCCGTATACTCGGGATGCAATACACCTGCAGCTAAATAATTCACAAAATCAGCAAACCAAGGAAATTGGGAGTCAACCTTGAGCAATTGGTCATCGGGTAAGGATTCATTTATGGGATGTTCATCAATGGGGCTATAGCGAAGTCTACTGAGGTGGTCAACTGTGACATTTTCAGAGCCCTTTTCGTCTAGGATTTCTAGATCAAATTCCTGCAATAACAAAATCCATCTTATGAGTCGAGGCTTGGCATCTTTTTTGGTCATCAGGTAGCGAATAGCTGCATGATCAGTGTAAACAACAACTTTTGAACCAACAAGATATAAGCGAAATATATCAAATGCATAGACAATGAATAGCATTTCTTTTTTGGTGACTGTGTAATTTCGCTGAGCCTCATCTAAGGTCTTGGATGCATAATAAATGACATGGTGTTTTTTGTCAATTCTTTGTCCTAAAATGGCACCTACAACAAAATCACTAGCATCGCACATGATTTCAAAGGGTAAGGCCCAATCAGGAGCACGGATGATAGGAGTGGTGGTGAGAGCCTTTTTCAAACATAGAAAGCTCTCCATGCATGCCATATTGAAATGGAAAGGCACCTCCTTTTGAAGAAGATTGGTGAGAGGTTTTATGATTTTGGAAAAATCACGGATGAATCGCCGATAGAAACCGGCGTGTCCTAGGAAGGCTCGGATGTCTTTGACTGAGGTTGGGGGGGAAGCTTGGTGATGACCTCAATCTTAGCTTGGTCTACTTCAATACCCTGGTTGCTCACCTTATGGCCTAGAACAATACCCTCCTTGACCATGAAGTGGCACTTCTCCCAATTAAGGACTAAGTGTGATTCAATACATCTATCAAGGACAAGGGAGAGGTTTTGAAGGCAAGAAGTGAAACTATCTCCATAGACAGAGAAATTTTCCATGAACACTTCCATGACAGTCTCAGTTAACCCTAAAAATATGGCAGACATACATCTTTGAAAAGTGGCTGGTGCATTGCACAGGCCAAAGGGCATTCGTCTAAAAGCATAAGTACCAAAAGGGCATCTGAAGGTGGTCTTCTCTTGGCCTTCAGGATGAATGGGAATCTGATAAAAACCCGAGTAGCCATCTAAAGAGCAAAAGTATTGTTGATGAGCTAAACGTCAAGAACTTGATTGAGGAAGGGAAGAGGTCTTTCCTATTTTCTTTGTTGAGGATCCTATAGTCAATGCACATCCTCCACCCTTTGACTGTATGGGTGGGGATGAGCTCATTCTTCTCATTCCTAACGACTGTGGTCCCACCCTTTTTGGGGACGACCTGGACAGGGCTGACCCAAGGGGAGTCAGAGATGGGGTAGATGATTCCTGCAGTCAAAAGTTTAATAACTTCAAGATGGACAACTTCCTTCATGTTTGGGTTGAGTTTCCTTTGTGGGTCTCGGGAAGGTTTACAATTTTCAATCATTGGGATTTTGTGGATGCAAATGGATTGATCTATCCCAACTAAATCCGTCATTTTGTACCCTAAAGCTGTTTTCCTTTTCCTGAGTTCTCCCATGAGCATGTTTTCCTGTTCAATGGTGAGGTCAAAATTGATAATGATAGGGCATAATTGTTGTTCATCCAAAAAGACGTATTTCAGACCTATGGGGAGAGCCTTCATTTCTGGGGCCTTTAGTGGTTCAGGTTGTTCTTCTATGGTGGAGATCATCTTAAGGTCATCAATCTCAGCACATGGGATTTCCTCAAAGTTTTCCAAGTGAATCTTAAGTTGATTTGATGGTTCATTATCAAAATCACATTCGGCGGGGATGGTGAGAGAAGTGCATAGGGGGTCATCAACTAATTCCCATTCTTGCCTTAGTTGGTTTAATTCATCAATGAAATCAAGGAGGTAGACTTCTTCCTCAAGACTAGGTCCCTTCATACTTTCAAACACCCTAAACTCTAGGTTTTGCTTCCCTAGTCTTAGTATAATGGTACCAGACTCAAAATCAATGAAGGCACGAGTAGTGGCTAAGAAGGGACGTCCGAAAAAGAGGGGGTAGAGTAAATCTTCCTTGATATCCATGATCACAAAATCACAAGGGACGTAAGCATAATTTCCAACTTTAACTAGAATGTCTTCAATGATTCCCATGGGTTTAGTTGTGGATGAGTCTGCTAGTTGGATGGTCATGGCCGTGGGTAACATGTCATTGAATCCTAACCTTTTACAAAGACTATATGGCATGATGGATATACTAGCTCCTAAATCTGCTAGGCCTTTCCTACAAGCATTGTCACCTAAGTAGCATCCTATTCCAAAAGAACCTGGATCCTTCTATTTTTTTGGCATCTTACTTAGGATAATGTCAGAGGTAGTCCTAGCAAGTTTAACAATCTCGTATTCTTTAGTAACATACTTCCTAGTCAAGAGAGATTTCATGTACTTGGACCAGGCGGGCATGTCTGCCAAAGCATCAAGGAAGGGAATGTCGACATGTATTTTTTTCATAGCTTCCCTAAATTTCATGAAGCGGGCATCAAGTCTTGTTTGTTTGAGGCGGGCTTGATAGGGAGGTCGGGGTTTGTAAACTGGTTCTTCATCTTCCACTTGAGGGGTTTCGGGGGCAGATGGCTTGGGTGTGGCTTCGCATTCGACAACTACCACGTCTTCATCCTCGAAATCTTGATGTGGGTCTGAAGATTCTTCTGAAGGGGGAGGGGTGTGCACTTTGCCTGAACGAGTAGAGACTACCTTGAGTTGATCAGGATGTTTGGGGTTGTTTTCAGGCTGTCCTGTAAAAGTCCCCGCAGTAGGTTTTTGTTGGGCAAACAGGCGGGCCAACTGTGCGTCAGTTGCCTTTTGATGGGCTTGTATGGCCACGAGGGTTTGTTCTATGCTTGCCCAGTTAGGATTACTTGAGTGAGGAGGAGGGATGACATTTTGAGGTGGTTAGGGAGGTTGAGGTTGGTTTAGATTTTGGGGTGGAAGGTTTAGGTTTTGGAATTGTTGGTAGTGTTGTTGATTTTGGTGATTTCCAAAATTTCTTTGATTGTTGTATGGGAATCCAGGTGGTGGTCGATTGGTACTTTGAGGGTAGGGAGGTCTTTGTTGAAGTTGGTTAGAGTTCTCGACACCTAAAGGGTTCCCGTACTGAAAACCAGGGTGATTTCTAGGTTGGTTGGGATTGTAGTAACCTTGGCCTGGTATTGTATGAATTGAGTTGAGGTCTTCTGTTTGTTGTCCTACTTCAGGTTGCATGGGTGTGTTGTAGAGATATTGACAATGGAGGGTGGTATGTTCATATCCTTGGCAAATACCACAAAGGGAATCCATGGCTTTTAGTTGATGGGGTGATTCCCTAAGGGTGACCAATGATGACTCTAATCGATCTTGTTTTAAGGCAATTAATTTTAGGCTTTCCGATATGCTTTGGATATCATTATTAACTTCTGCCTTGGCTACCTTAAGGATTCCTCCAATACCTCTTCTAGCCCTTGTTTCGGAAGCCCATTTAGCTACCTCCCATGCACTAGTTAAACTTTGATGCATGAAAAATTCCTCCAGATGAGGAATCGAGAAAGAATTTGGTATCATCATCAACACCACGATAAAAAATCTCTATGAGTTGGGCTTGAGAGATATCATGGTGGGGGCATTTCCTAAGTAAGTCTTTGAATCTTTTCCAGGCTTCACCTAAAGACTCTCCTGGGGACATAGAAAAATGAGTTATTTGACCCCTAAGTTCATAGGTGAGAGACGGGGGGTAAAATTTTCCAAGGAACTTGCCTTGGAGAACTTCCCAAGTTGTGACATGTTTTTCACTCTCCATGGTGTTGTACCAGCTACTAGCTTGGTCGGAGAGGGAATACTTAAACAACCTAAGGTGGATGGCATCTTTAGAGACACCTGGGAGTTTGTTCAAAGAACAAAGGTCAATGAACCTCCGAAGATGATCTTGACAACTTTCCCCATTGTTGCCTGAGAAGGGGTTGGCTTGCATCATAGTGATCCATTGTGTCCGGATTTCAAATTGTGGAGCAATGATATCAGGGGGTATAACCAGGTGTTGTGCATAGGCCGTTTTGGGAACAGAAAAGTCTTTTAGTTGTTTTTGCCTTTCAGCTTCCCTCCTATCAGCTTCTATGGTTTCTTGTTCGGCCCTAAAGGCTGCTCGCAAAGCGACTTCTCTTTCTGCTTGTTCAGCTTGGATGAGCTCTCTTTGAGCTGCGAGAGCTTGGTCGATTCTACGGGCGACCTCATCTTCATTCATTCTCACTATATTTTGACGGTTTCGACGATCAAAAGTTCTTTCTATTTCCGGATCGAAAGTTTGAAAATCGTCATTCGGGTGTCGCATGCACAAATAAAGCAGTTAATCGTGTGCAGAAAAACGTACTGCCGGAATGGAAACTCGGCCGAAAGAGGAGTACACTTCCGAAATGTTACTCGGAAGGTATGAAAAAAAAGAAAAAAGTTTTTCAAAATTGTTTTGGGGTTCGAGAAAACAATCTGTTGTCCCCGGCAACGGCGCCAAACTGATACTCGTCATTTTGCAATATCAATCACTAAGATGGTTAATCCTAGAGTTTAAACCTTTTTTACTTCCGGTTTTAAGGGTAGTATAGAAGGGTCGATCCCACAGGACAACTATTTAGAGATTGTTCTTAGAACCCAAAGATTGAAGAACTTTATTATTTGTTTTTGGTATTTTTCTTTTTATTAAAGCAGAAAGTAAAGTCCAGTTGGGGGTTTGAGTGATTACACTAATGCAAGAAAGAAAGAAATTAACAAGAATAAACATGCACAAGGAAATAATAAAAAGATTGTTAACACAAGCAAAGCTATATCAATGGAAGACTAAGAATTAAAACAAACAAAGGATGTGGTGATTAAATCAAGAGAAGGAAATCGAGGCTCGTAGGGGTTTTCACCACCTTAGCCTAGGTGATAACAACTAAATCTTAAACAATGATTCGATGAAGGGTTGCGAATTTTAAAAACTCACAAGAGAGAAATTCCACATGAGCCCATTGGTCTTGGTGCTCATGCTTCCTAGTTTATCATCCTAAAAGATGAAAATCCAGGGTCATATCAAAATGTCTATGTAATCGATTTTATTGTTCTAAATCCGGATTTCCATGGTCATATCCATTCGGATTAACATGCAATCCGAAGATCAACCATTCAATTAAAATCGATTACCATCTAATCATTTAAGAAGAAGTCGTTAAAACCATGGCTAAGGGGTTATTCCCCTTTCCCCGATAAAAGTCTACTCACACATGGAGAAATGGGAGACGGAGGAAGAAAGAAATGAAGCCATAGTCTAGCCCAGAAATCAGGAGATTAATCCTTATGCTAGAGATGATGAAATGGCTTAGCTCTTTGTTCCTTGCTCCAGAATATAAAGAACGGAAAGAAGGAGATTAAAACTAAGGCGGAGAGAAAAGAAAAGAATAAGAATGAAAGAGCTATGCTTGAACCAAAACCTACTTTATTGCAAAATATGAGAATGATTACAAGATTAATTGCTTCATAATTCCAAAATACAAGAAATCCAAGATGTCCCCAGGAGGAGGAAGTGCCCCTCCTTTTATAGGAGAAGGAGGGTGGGGCTATACATTAGGTTTAGGGTTATTTTGAGGTTGGCGGCTGGGACTTTTGCTGTCTGCGCGCCGCCAACCGACCGGTTCAGGAACCAGTCGATCGGTTGGAAGGTTCTGGAACGTGCACCCATCGATCGGTTGCCAACCCTAATTAGGGTGGCGGCACAATTGAAACCGCTCGGTGTTGCTCAGCAATGGGCATCAGTCGGGCGTCTGGTAGCTGGAGTCGGGCGATCTCAGCCGTCGTCTGATGAGATCAACGATCGACTCTTGAAGGCAAAATGAGCGTTTCATGGAGTCAGACAATCGGTTGAATGTGGTGAGACGATCGGTTGAATGTACCAATCGATCGGCTCAAGTCTTGAAATTGCAATAAAATGCAATGATTGTCAGATTTGTGATAAAAATGAGAAAATATCATTTTGTGCAATTTTAAAGAGATGAATGGAGAATTTCTATATGACAAGCTTAATAATTCACAGAAAAGATGTGCTGAAATAGCATGTATCACTAACTAATAACTATAGTCAACAATATTGTAATTCAAGACCATCACTAAATCGAGATTCAAGATTGAGTAGCAAATTCATTATGGAAATGACCTATTAGAGGCTTAGGTCAAGAAATCAAAATCATGTGGAAGGGGTTACCATTCCAAAATGTAAATAATCAACAAGGTGAAGATTTAGAAGTAGTCATAATAGAAATATTACTGAGGTTAGGGAAGTCATAAGTCAACCACTATGCTAATCGAACACATTAGCAAGCCTTAGTCATGAACCATCGAGCATATCTGAATGGGGTGAGTATCAGCTATCAAATCGTACTTTACAAGATCATGAGTCAAACATCAAGATCATTTATAGGGAAACCACAAATTCAAGATTTTGTGAGTTCAAAGTCATAATTACATTCCCTTCCTTTTAAGATCTAGGTAAGGGTAGAATTTGTAAATTTAGAAGTCAAATTGATAAATCAAGGGTTCGAGCATAATAGGGATAGAGTAATATGTATGTCCATCATGTTTGTTCAAAATTGAGTTTACATATAGGCATACAAATCAATAAGGAGAATACCTCTTGTATTCAAGCCATCACATCATGATCTGGGGGTCCAAACCCATAGTCGTACCAGGGTATGTGGAATGATGTATATCAATCTTTTGAGTTTTTCTTGTCTATGTTTGAGGTTTGATCAAATAGGGATGACATAGGTATATTCAATAGGGACCTCATTAAACTTGAGGTACAAAACATGAGTTTCACCTTATTTCACCATATCAATAATTTACCTCAAACATGGAAAGCACTTATGTCCAAACGAGTAACATTGAGTTTTCATAAACTTTGCACACGAGTATGACACTTTAGAAAGTATTTTATTACATCAAATAAGGTTTCCAACTTAAATTAAGACCATGAAATTAACATCTTAATCAATATTTCATGAGTTCAAGTGGATTTTAACCTTTCCGATGCATAAGTCACCCAAATTGACAATTCATGTGATTATTAGTCATGAGAGAAGAATCACATGAGGAGACAAGGAATCTAACGAATCATCATCTACTTAGATGGCTTGGGTGGTACTTAAAGAAGAGGTGAGATGCTAGAATACTCTCTTAGATTTAGGGAAAGGATTTTAATCCTTCCTAGGTTCTTAAGAGGTATTATGCCTTAAACATATATAGTGGCATGTGCCTATAGTTCTGATACCATTTTTCACGAAACTGTTTGTTACCCTAAGTCCACACTCCTAATGGTTACAAAGCCAAAGGTGAGTGGATCTGGGTTTCCATCCCTAGAATGGATCAAATATTTCACATAGGCAATATATATGTAAAAGAAGTAACAAAAAGATATAACAAGATACTAAAAGGGAAAAAAGAACCATGTACCAATTTCATTTACGAGTATACCCATTTGTAATTCATTTTAGAGCTTAGAGTCTTGAGTGCAACAGATCATCTTTTGGGGACTAAAAATTTGATATACAAAACAAATTAATGCTAAATCATTAAGTACGCTATGAAAAACATGTAACCTCAGTTTAAGCATATAGTAAAAGCTTACTTGGATAGAAACATCATAATGGACAAGAAAAAAACAAGACAAGAAAACTTAGAGACATTCTTTTATAGAAAGCATGTTTTTAGTGCATTTCCATTATACTTAACAACATATCATGGCCATTGACCACTTCCTAATAGGAAGGGTCCATAAGGGTGCTCAACATTATCCAATCCTTCTATATATGTGAGGGACCTCAAGACCTAAGTCAATGAGATAACCCTATTTCCAACATGCCTTGTGCCCTTACCCTGAGAATACAAGTAGGTACACATGGTTTGTATAATGGACAAGTTCAATTATGTTCAATTTGTGTTCAACATATTCAAGAAAATGAACATACTAATCATAGCGAACAAGTAGCTCAAACAAGTAATTATCTAGCCAAGCATTCATATGAGCATACATACAAACAATCCATATCATAGTAGGGTCAAGCGATTCCTAGAGTGCATGATATGATTCATGAGTGAGATGCCTAGAGAAGGCCCAAGCCAACTAGTACCTAAGAAATAAAATATATAAAAGTTGGTCTTAGATCAAATAGAGCATTGATAATCAAATCATCACATGATTCATGTGGATGTTTTCCCTAGTCCTAGGTTTAAAAATAGTTCAAGGATCAGTATTTAACCCTAAGTCTAGGTGGACAATCCACATTAAGAGTAATACCATGATAAAGTTAAATTCCTATTTATATGTAGGAGAAGTATGAGGTCTAAGTTATCATCATGGTTAATTGTTTAAATTCACAGCTAGTCACATTATTACCATTTCATGCAATAGGGTCATATTTCTAAGTCATTGAAGCATTAGGGACATATGATGGAGCAAGCCAACTTTAAATGTTGCAAGCATGCTAAAATCACTCATTTGAATTAGATAGAGAAAGCGGATTCCATAAATTCATATTTAATCACATGGAGACAAAGTAGGTACTAAGTCATTTAGTGCATATAATAGGTACTTGGGTCTCAAGAGTCAACTACAGGCTACTTAGCATGAGATCTTATATTATCATGGAACAAATCATTATAAGCATTACTGATTTCAAGGTTACAAATTTAGAGGACCACAAGTTAAACTAAATTTCAAGACTTGGTCAAGTTATAGCATGTAAGTACATAAAAGAACAATCTTGTAATTCATGATGGGTCAAGGTTCCATTTAATCACAAGTGGATGGACTAGGTTATCCAAACACATTAAAAAAAAGTAAAAGATATTGTTGTGAACAACAATGGAGTTTCATATCATTAAAGATACAAGATATGTAAGATTTGCATAAGGTTCAGATAAATAAAAGGTCATGTAAAGTGATTAACCCCTATATCAACAGAGGTACGAGAATAAACAAGCATAGTATCTATCTCCATTAGAAACATGGTGTTTTTTGATCAAAATGGTATATAATACTTCAATATTTGGTTATAAGATGTGGATGATACAAGGTTTACAAGATTATACCATATTTTGGGGATTTTGGAAGGATTTACCTTGTTTGGGTCATGAATGGGTCATGTAGGGGCAGATCCACTTAGATCATGAGCCTCCATAGGTGGAGAAGAGGGTCGGGTGGTTGTGCATTGGCTCATGGTGTTTGGAAGTGGGGAGCTAGGTTTTATGTATATGAGGAGCGTGTCCAGGTGACTCCCGATGACGCGAGGACGAATCGATCCATCAATACATCGGGTGGGGTTATGGGCCCCAAGGGCATGTGTGGCGTGTTGCAAGCGGTTGTCTAGTGTCCTCATCGTGGACTGAGAGAGCGTGAGAGGGTGAGAGTGGTTGATAGGAGACGGGCGCTGGATGGTGATCTGACAGCTCGCCACTCGTCATCCCACCCTGCCCTCTATTTGAGTTGATCAGTAGCCCCCGTGACAGAGTGAGGTGGCTTGCGCTTGTCAGAACAAGATTGGGTTGGAGCTCTTAGCCTCAAAATCGAGCACAAACAAACCACTCTAGCTCAGGAGGGAAGGACGACGCCACTACTGGTCCTGATGGGCAGCGATTGCTTCTAGGGAAGAAATGCCCAAAAGGAGGGTGGCGGAGGAGCCACATGAAGGAGGAAGAAGACAAACCAAATCCACGGGTTAGGGCTATGTGAAAATGAAGAAAAAGGGCTCCAAGTAAAGGGAGAAGTTTTATAGGAGAAGGAAGGGGTTGATTGGAGGGAAAGAAGGCACCAAAAGGGCCTCGGTTTGGCACCATGGAGGGGAAGTTAGGTAGTTTTCAACGTCCATTGCAATGATGAGGTGTATGGAGGTAAGGGTAAGTTCGGGACCATTGGATCGAGGTAGGATCCTTAGTTTATTAGATCCATAGGTTTGAGTTGTTGCTCAAGAGAATGGATCATTGTGATTGGCTAACAGGGATAGTGTGGATCACAGACCAAAGATAGAGCAAGGAGGAGGGGAGCCTCCCTCTTAATTGGGCTATGCATGCTCAATAGGCCCAAAAGGGCTCAAAATGAATTAAATCAGTTATAAAACAAAGTTAAATTTGCAAAAGTTCAAAAGGCCATATCTTTGGCTAGGATAATTTGATTGAGGCAACTTTTGCTATGTTGGAAAGATAATTGAATTTTCTATAACATGAGATGCATTTGAAAGAAAAATGAATGAGTTCAATTGTTAATGTAAATTGATGATACATAAAAATCATGACACTTGGTTCAAGACTTAAATTAGAGTCACAAATAGGTACAAATTACATTTAAACAAAACCAACTCATCAATTGGGCATAAAGTGACTAGAAGTCATCAACTTGGTGGTGAGGAAGGGCATTGAGTACAATAGGGCATTTAATGAGTCATGATGTACACAAATTGAATGAGAGAGAATCTGGGTTATCACATCCTCCCCACCTTAAGAGGAATTTTGTCCCCAAAATTATATTGATCCATAAGTTGAGATTTGAGATTTCGTATTCAATGTCAAAATCATCACACTATCATGTAAGGTATCATCACCACTACCAAATCAACCTCATTCCAAAATAAAAAAATTGAGCATCAATGTCAACACATAGTCACATGGGTCATCAAGTCATGAAAAATCATCACACGAGTCCCAATCTTGAAGAGATCATCATATATATCCCCAAATTTGGAGAGATTAGTTCAATCAAATAGAGTTCAAGATTAAGGTATGACTTTCAATCCCAAAAATTTAGCGTTCTATATTCTACATCGGTCTAGGTGGGTCCATGATTGAGAATTTTCATATCAACAGTTCAAGACCAGCATCATATTTCAACATCATGATTTCATGCTCAAAAATCAATGGAAGATTCCACCCTGGTCCACATGGAGCTCACCCTTAAGTCATAAATCGAGCAATTCATCTTAGTCAACATTTAAATTTCAAGATTTGGGAACATGAAGGTCACTAGTCATGTATCAAGAGTGATCTCAAGATCTAAATGGGATGATGATGGGGGATCAAGTCAAACCAAGATCAATAATCATGAGTCAAGATTTCATTATGCAATATCAGAGTCGATTTTGGACACAAAATTCATTGATCTAAACATTTCAGAACTAGGGTTTACATTCCTAATTAGACCTTAGGAGTGATCATTCATCCTTATAAAAAAAATGAGCAACAATCGAGCAACATTTTGAGAAACATTTCAAATATGAGCAACTTTTTCGAGATATCAATTTTGAGTCCATTACCATGGTATTTCAAGGTGGGTGAATGATCTAGACCTAGGTCTTTCTAGGAACCTAACCAATAGCTATAGTCAACAATATCATAATTTAAGACCGTCACTAAATTGATATTCAAGATTGAGTATAAAAGTCATCATGGAAATGACATATTAGAAGCTTTGGTCAAGAAATCAAAATCGTGTAGAAGGATTTACCTTTACAGAATCTAAATAATCAACAAGGTGTAGATTTAGAAGTAGTCATAATAGAGATGTTACTGAGGTTAGGGAAGTCATAAGTCAACCACTACCCTAATTAAACACATTAGCATGCCTTAGTCATGAACCATAGAGCATATCTAAATGGGGTGAGTATCAACTATCAAATTGTACTTCACAAGATTGTGAGTCAAACATCAAGATCAATAATAGGGAAACCACATTTCAAGATTTTGTGAGTTCAAAGTCATAATTACATTCCCTTCCTTTCAAGATCTAGGTAAGGGTTTGAGCATAATAGGGATAGAGTAATATGTATGTCCATCATGTTTGTTCAAAATTGAGTTTACGTATAGGCATACAAATCAATAGGGAGAATACCTATTGTATTCAAGCCATCACATCATTTGGGGGTCCAAACCCATAGTCGTACCAGGGTATGTGGAATGATGTATATCAATCTTGTGAGTTTTTCTTGTCTATGTTTGAGGTTTGATCAAATAGGTATGATATAGGTATATTCAATAGGGACCTCATTAAACATGAGGTACAAAACATGAGTTTCACCTTATTTCACCATATCAATAATTTACCTCAAACATGGAAAGCACTTATGTCCAAATGAGTAACATTGCACATGAGTATGACACTATCGAGAGTATTTTCTTACATCAAATAGGGTTTCCAATTTAAAATCAGATCATGACATAGACATCATAATCGATCATTCATGATTTCAAGTGCATTTTGCCTTTCCCAGACATAAGTTACCCAAATTGAGAATTCATGTGATTATTAGTCATGAGAGAAGAATCACATGAGGAGATAAGGAATCTAACTAATCATCGTCTACTTAGGTGTCTTGGGTGATCCTTAGAGAAGAGGTGAGATGGTAGAAGACTCTCTAAGCTTTAGGGAAAGGATTTTAGTCCTTCCTAGATTCTTAAGAGGTGTTATGCCTTAAACATATATAGTGTCTTGTGCCTATAGCTCTGATACCATTTGTCACTGAACCATTTGTTACCCTAAGTCCACACTCCTAATGGCTCCAAATCCAAAGGTGAGTGGACCTGGGCATCTATCCCTAGAATGGATCAAATATTTCACACACGATATATATATAAAAGCAGTAACAACAATATATAACAAGATACAAAAAGGGAAAAAAGAACCATGTACCAATTTCTGTTACAAGTATACCTATTTGTACTTCATCTCCAAATGAGAGTCTTGAGTGCAACAGATCTTCTTTTGGGAATTAAAAATTTGATAAACAAAACATATTAATGTTAAAGCATTAAGTACTCTATGAAAAACATGTAACCTCAATTTAAGCATATAGTAAAAGCTTACTTGGCTAGAAACATCATAATGGACAAGAAGTCGAAACATGATAGGAACACTTAGAGACATTCTATTATACAAAGCATGTTTTAAGTGCATTTCCATTATACTTAAAAACATATTATGGCCATTGACCACTTCCTCATAGGAAGGGTCTGTAAGAGTGTTCAACATTAGAGAACCCTTCTATATACATGAGGGACCTCAAGACCTAAGTCAATGAGCGAACCATGTGTCCAACTTGCCTTGTTCCCTTACCCCGAGAATACAGGAAGGTAAACAAGGTTTGTATAATGGACAAGTTCAATTATGTTCAAGGTGTGTTCAGCATATTCAAGAAAAATGAACATAATAATCATAGGGAACAAGTATATCAAACAAGTAATTATTTAGTCAAGCATTCATACGAGCATACATACAAACAGGCCTTATCATAGTTGGGTCAAGAAATTAAGCGTACCTGGTGAGTAGAGTGCACAATATGATTCATGATTGAGATTACTAGAGAAGACCCAAGACAACTAGGACCTAATATATAAAAGACATAAAAGTGGTTCTTAGATCAAATAAGAATTGATAATCAAATCATCACATGATTCATGTTAATGTTTCCCCTAGTCCTAGTTTTAAAATAGTTCAACTTAGTTCAAGGATCAACATTTATCCCTAATTCTAGGTGGTCCATCCACATTAAGAGTAATAGCATGATAAATTTAAGTTCCTATTTAGATGTAGGAGAAGCATGAGGTCTAAGTTATCATCATGGTTAATCATGCAAATTCACAACTAGTCACATTATATTTGTTTCATGCAATAGGGTCATATTTACAAGTCATAGAAGCATTAGGGACATATTATCGAGCAAGCTGGCTTTTAATGTTGCAAGCATGCTAAAATCACTAATTTGAATTAGATAGAGAAAGAGGATTCCATAAAGTCATATTTAAATGTATGGAGACAAACTAGGTACTAATTAGTGCATATAATAGGAACTTGGGGCCTCAAGAGTCAACTGTGGGCTACTTAGCATGAGATCTTATATTATCATGGAACAAAGCATAATAAGGGTTACTGATTTCAAGGTTAAAAGTTTAGAGAACCACAAGTTAAACTAAAGTTCAAGACTTGGTCAAGTTATAGCATGTAAGTACATAAAAGAAAAATCTTGTAAGTGATGATGGGTCAAGGTTGCATTTAATCACAAGTGGATGGACTAGGTCATACAAACACATTCAACAAAAAAGTAAAAGTTATTTTTGTGCACAACAATGGAGTTTCATATCATTAAAGGTACAAGATATGTAAGATCTACATAAGGTTTAGATAAATAAAAGGTCATGCAAAGTGATTAATCCCTATATCAGAATAGGCATGAGAATAAACAAGCACAGTAGCTATCACCATTAGAAAGATGGTGTATTTTCGATCGAAATGGTTTATAATACTTCAATGTTTGGTTATAAGATGTGGAAGATACAAGGTTTACAAGATCCTACCCTATTTTAGGGATTTGGGAGTATTTACCTTGTTTGGGTCAAGAATGGGCCACGTAGGGCCAGGCCCGCTTAGCTCTTGGGCCTACGTTGGTGGAAAAGAGGGCCAGGTGGTCGTGCACTATCTTGTGGTGTCTGGGAGTAGGGAATTGCATTTTCTAGCGATGAGGAGCACATCCAGGTGACAACGGGCGAAGTGGGGATGAACCAAGCCATCGCCACACCGGTTGGGGTTGCGGGCCCCAAGGGCATGCATGGCGTGTTGCAAGCGGTTGTCTAGCATCCTCATGGCAGAGTGAGAGAGCATGAGAGGGAGAGAGTGGTTGGTGGGAGATGGGTGTTGGATGATGATGTGATGGCTCACCACTCATCATCCCACCCCGCCCTCTGCTTGAGTTGATCAGTAGCCCCCGCGATGGAGATAGGTGGCTTGTGCTCGCCATAGCAAGATCGGGTTGGATCTCCTGGCCACAAAATCGAGCACAAACAAACCACTCTATCTCAGGAGGGCAGGCCAATGACACTTGTGGGCCTGATGGGCAGCAATTGTTGCTAGGGAAGAAACACCCAAAAGGAGGTTTGTGGTGGAGCTGCAGGAAGGAGGGAGAAGCTAAACCAAATCCATGGGTTAAGGTTTGGGGAAATGAGGATAAAGGGCTTCGAGTAAAGGGAGAAACTTTTATAGGAGAAGAAAGGAGTTGATTGGGGGAAAGAAGGCACAAAAAGGACCTCAGTTTGGCGCCATGGAGGGGAGGTTAGGTAGTCATCGACATCCATTGTGAGGATGAGGTGTAAGGAGGTAGGGGTGAGTTCAGGACCGTTGGATTGAGGTAGGATCCTTACTTTATTAGATCCAAAGGTTTGAGGTGTTGCTCGAGAGAACGGCTCATTGTGATTGGCCCACAGGGATAGTGCAGACCAAAGACCAAAGATATAGCAAGGAAGAGGGGAGACTCCCTCTTAATTGGGCTATGCACACCCAATAAGCCCAAAAGGGCTCAAAACAGATTAAATCAGTGATAAAACAAAGTCAAATTTGTCAAAGTTCAAAAGGCCATATCTTTGGCTAGGATGATTAGATTGAGGCAATTTTTGTGTTGTTGGAAAGATCATTGAATTATCTACAACATGAGACATCGGACATCAAAAAGAGTCTATTAAATGAATTCAATTGTTAATGTAAGTTGATGATACATAAAAAGCATGAAACTTGGTTCAAGACTTAAATTAGAGTCATGTATAAGTACAAATGACATTTAACTAAAACCAACTCATCAATTGGGCATAAAGTGACTGGAAGTCATCAACTTTATGGTGATGAAGGGCATTGAGTACAATAGGGCATCTAATGAGTCATGATGTACACAAATTCAATGAGAGAGAATTTGGGTTATCACAATCACATTATTCCCTACAAGATCATCGTTATTTTTCCATGCCTAACAACAAGGCTTCAAAAAACATCACCTTTCATGTGATACTCAGGATCAACATGATATTACATTAAAGAGCTAAAATATTTTCATAGGATAACATTACAGGCTTATCTTAGCATTTAATAACATTCCTTTATTATATCAACATATATAGAAACTAGGTATGATTGTCCACCATCACACTTATAGTGTACAAGTTCAGCATAAGAAATCATAAAGCTATGAAGACCACCAATTAACAAATTAGAGTTATAACAAATCATTAGGAATCATATGCCATTATTTTATTAATCATTCAAGGAAGAGTAGCATGATTAACCACCATCATCTATTTTCTTTAGGGTTAGGTTCAACATGATAAGTGACATTGAAGCTACAAATCAACACTCATACTCAAACCCTAACTCATGGCATACCCATTGGATCATGGAGTTATAAGGTGAAGCATCACCATCTAATCCCATACTATTCTCAAATATTAATATGCACATAACACAAGTCTTAAACAATGCTTATTATATTAAGGCTAAGTGTAACAAGATATGCTACATTAGGTTTACTCATCCACTTCTTATGGTCACTCTCCCTTTCCTTCATACGAGGGCAAAGGTAAAACTACATGATTAAGGGAAAACCCCCATTGGATTCAACATAAGTTAAACCAAAACAACATACTACAAGCATAAAACAAAACCCATTGGATGAGAGGAAGTAAAACCATTGGTTGTAATACAAGCAACTATCTCAAACAAACCACATAGAAAGTCATTGGGATTCTGACCTAGGTTAGTCACCATTTAAACTAGTAGAAACCTCGGTTGACACACATAGTAATGCCATTGATTGTGGGGTTACAACCCACCATAAGTGGTGCACTTAAAGAAAACCATCGGTTGACAACATGATGAACACCATCAGTCAATTACATGAAGAACACCATCAGTTGATAGAGTCAGAACTCCCATTGATTGTAGCACTAGGTGCCACCATCGATTGACACCATCAGATCATGGGTCACAAGAGCCACCGGTTAAGACTCAAACAACCATTATTTAATGACCTAAAATAGACATCAGTTGTGGGGCTCAGAGAGGCCATCAGTTGTCAACAATAAGTGAGAAGACTGCTTCCAAAAAAAGGCAAAACCATTGTTTTTTCAAACCAAGAAAATCATCGTTTGAGCCACCACTTAGAGACACCAAAGACCATTGTATATGGTAACCCTAACCATCGGTCATTAAGAGAGAAGTATGCCCATCAGTTTTGCTCAAGATATAGCATCTAAAATTGTAGTAAAGAGACCACCATTAGTTCGCACACAAAAGCCAAACAAAATAGCAAGTGGACTAGACCATCATGTTAAGTACTAAGGAGGAAAATAGCCATTAAAACCCTAAATAAATCCATCATTTAGAACTGTTTAAAGTGAGTATCTAATCCACCCACAATAGATAAAAACATCCATAGGTTCTAGGTACTAAAATAAGGCTTAAAACAAAACCAAGTGCCCACCATCGGTTGTCACAAGGGCCCAACCATGAAGCAATAGGGGAAACTAGCTATCAACACGTAGAAAAAGGCCATTGTTTGCTAGGGTTAGGTAACCATCAACCATTAGGGACCAAATCAACATAACCTTCAGTTCTAGGGTGCACTACATCCATTAAAATAGAAACAAAGTAGTGACCATCAGTTTTTCATAGGTGCCAAACCATCGACCACCGAGAAAAGAAGGAAAATAGTTCACTAACACATAGAAGTAATCATCGCTTGTGATCCCAAGAGTACCATTGGTTCATGGTTAAAATAGGTCTAATACTTCCTTTATATCAGTAAGGTCATGCACCATATTTAAGGTTCATCTATGGTTATAACTACTCAAGGAAGAGCACTTAACCTTTAACCCTAGGTAATGATATCTATTTTATGCATAAAACTTTATTTTTAAGCAAGAACATACGTAAGAAAGATAGTAGTAAGCATAAACGTGAGGAAAGTTATATAACTCGCCCCTAAGAAGCAAATAAGGCTCCAAATAGCAAGAAAACTTGAGCTAAGATGGTATAGAACTCTAGTATAAGCTTTGAACTCGGTCTACTAGCTCTTCCTCTACAAGGGAAGCAAACCCTAAGCATAAGGAGCATGAAAGATGAGTTCTTTGATCTCTATAGAAAGCTTTACCATGAAAATTCATGCTTCCATACTAGAATAAGGTAGGAGAAAGAAGAACAGAAAAAGAAATGAAGAAGGAAAGGAGAAACATACTATCTTAGGTCAAGAACAAACAAAAGAAGCTTCACAAACCCTAAAGGCAGGTTGATCCAAGCTCTTGTCGCACATGCAAGGAGTTTGACCACCATCTTCTACCTTGGGTACCTTCTTCTCCACAAAGAAGGGAAGGATGAAGCCCTAGACATCAAGGAAGAGATAGGGATCCAAAGGGATCGTTTGGGTGCAAAATAAGAGGTATATAAAGCCCATGGATAAGAAGTTAGAGAAGCTTGAGGTGTCCAAACTAAGTTGCCATGTGTCAAAGTTGGTTTTACATGTAAGATAGAAGGTCATTTGGTTGTTATTCTACCTAACCAATAGAGGTTGAAGCTAGAAGGACCGTTAATCATCAGAACCAGGCTAGCCATCGGCCTCCACCACTTACAAGAGCCAATGGGTCTCGCAGTTAGCCATAAAGAGCCAAAATAGAGCATTCTGCCCCACCATCAGTTGAGAGCCTTTAGCCACCTCAACCATCCATTGTGCCACTTTTAGGGTGAACCATAGATCTCCTTGTATCTAGATAAACCATCAGATGACACCCTACAAGGAAAAACCATTGGTCCCCTGGTTGCACACCTAGCAACTCCATCATCCATGCATTGGGAGAAACTTGAGTTTTCACTAAGTTCTCACCTCTCATCCATAGGTACAACAAGGTGCCTCAAGGTGCAAGAACATAATACTTGATATAAAAACTTTTGAAACATCATATACATGAGAAAAATTGCAAGAAAACCTCAGATATGAGTAAATTGTATAAAAGCCCAAAATGTGCAAAAAATTGCATAACTTGCACAAATAGTGTCCAAACTTGAAACTTAATATTGTCACATGATATCAAAGAACCTCAAAAGGTTTAATTAACGTTTTAAGCACTTAATATAATAAGAAATCATGTTTAACCAAAAATCAAGGTCAGGGGTCTCACAACCAGTGAGAAACAAATCTTGGTGAAAACATGAGAGGAATTTGAATAATTCTATGTTGTGATCATTTCTTATAATCCAAATGTATAGGTTTAAAGTATACCTCAATATTTACCTTCTTAGAAAAAAAATTATCAACAGACTTCTACATTATGCACAATAGTGGAATACTTTTCAATGCCCTATATGGAGTGTTGAGGATGATCGTTGGATGTAAATGGTATATATTGAAGTTATGGACAAGTAAATGAAATTCAATTGCAATGAGTTTTTGTGTGAAGGTAAATGGATTGACTTTCTTCCAATCCATACAGTTGGATTTCAAAAATAAATTATAACTTAGTAGTTATTCAAATGTCTCTCATGCTCTCACTATAGCATGTTTGTCACTAGATCTCTACCTATATATATATATATATATTATGTTTTATATTACATTATATTTACAGTATAGGGGTAAAAAGTCTAAAACAGACCCACTTAAGTGAAGCTATCCAAGTCCATGCATGTAGGGTTGGGCTTTTCACCTCCCATTGATTGATGGTTACCCCAAACCCCCCTATAGATCCATTTAGTTTCCCTCTACACTATACTTATTGAGGTCCAACCATGCCTCACCTATTGAGGGTAAAAAATACTAAGATATTGAGGTACCTCTCTACAACTGCTAAAAAGCTCCTCTACCTAACCATATCGTGGTACCCAGCTAACCCATTAAGGTGCGCTCACCTAGAACATTTAGGCACCCTACACAGAGGTTTTTGAAGGTCTAAGACATCAAGACACAAGGTTTCGATCAAGGCTAGGAACCTCCAACCACTAGACCAAGATAGGGCTAGGGCTAGGACCTAGGGAAGAAACCTTAAATAACAAATGTTCAAATGCATACAGAGCACATCAAATTAAGCACATACATGCAGGAACACATGACACTAGATATTTTGCACAGTAATTGCAAATAATTGCTCATATATGGTTAAGTTACACATAATACTCATACATTTAAGAAAACATGAAATCCATGCAAACAAAGTGCAATCTAACCAAACTATGGTTCCCACTTAATCAATTGATTTAAAAAATTTAATCAATCATTTATTTATAATTAACAAACATAATTGGTGGTTAATATAGGCCAAGGGCCTTAAAAATATGCATATACAATACTTCATCAATTATATATATGGATTATCACGACTATATAGAGGATTCAACACATTCATATGGTATCTAACACTCTAGTCAAATAATTTTGTAGATACATGTGCATATGAGTTGGAGGGTTAAGATTCTAATTACCAGCATGAGAAATTATGTAAATGTGATTACAAGAGGACTAGTGTAATTTAGATTATAAGGTATATTTTAGATCATATTACCATAGGTTGTAAGTATGATGATAAGAGAAGATTGTAATATCATGACCATGATGTAAATTAACTTACTATGATAGAAATATTTAATAAGAAACATTCAATTTATCTTTTTATCTGTGTAATAAAAACCAAGCTCGTATGTTACAAGTCCCTTCCAATTTTGGTATGTTTTATATTAGAATAAATTGATGTTTATCTCATTTGATTAAGTAAGAAAACGTTACAATCATTTTTATTTAAGATCAAAAGAAATGGTTACTCTATAAGAAGAATTGGAGAGCCGAGTGGTACCCTAGTTTATTTTATAATGTGAAGATGGCAAAACATTCTAATGAGGCTTGTGGAGATAGTTGGCATTTGAGAAACTCATCCACCAAGTTCAGTGTGATATGTTTCACTTATGGAACCCCTTCAATGTACCAAGCATATGGATCATGTATCATAATAAATTTTGTGCATAAAACTTATTCTGAGATCTAATTATGTTTCCCCTCATTTAAAAACCCAAATTGCAATCTTCTATTATATATTTTTATATGTCCTTTTGAATATCCTTAAGTTTTGTTCCTGGAACTGGATTATTGATATTCTTTAGTCTAATGCAAGTAGATTGGATACTCCATTGTGTGGCTAAACTAAATTTCAAATCCAAAAGTTTCAGATAGATTTTGATTGTTTCAAAGTTGATATGAAAGAATCAATAGATATGGATGAATATCAGAAACTAAAATAATCAAGAGTAGTTATTGTATTCTAGAAATAGTGTAATTCATTCAAAGGTTTTCTAAATTTTGGATTAACTAGAGCTATGTTGTGGCTTCCAGAAAATATATAAATTAATAAACTTCTTCTAACAAAGGCCCTTGGTTATGTAGTCATACTAGATCTGGAACCTTGAACTAGTGGCCCACAGCTTGCATAGGGTCAAATTATCTTCCCTGACCCTATAGAATGATGGTAATCAGATTACAATGGTGAGAAAGTTTAAGTCATTGTGCCACCTCACCTCCCCATTCACCTCTCTTTACTTTCACAACCTCCTATAATACCCCAATGACCACCTCTTCATGAATTTCAATTTTCCTAGCCCCAAATGCCATTGATTCTAGTCATCAAGACATGAAGGGGCTGACAAGATGGAGACTAAACATCATGTAGCCTCCCATGAAATTGAAACAACATTAGCATCACCTATACTAGCCTAACCTAAATTCTAACCCAAGAGATTCTACATATAGGTTGATCTCTCTATCAAGCCTCCGCTATACCTACAAGCCTAGTGAATTTGCCCTCCACCTTTTAGGCATTCATAGTGCAATTGGACTTCTCTTTGAGATTTTCACATCCTAATGGAGCTTCCAAACTTTTAGATGAATACAAGTTGACCCAAATCCTTTTAACCACCCCCATCGTCTCCTATGTCCACGTCTTCATTGATGTTAAGATTCATACGTCCTTCAAATTTATCACCACTTTAATTGGCATCCTTACACTCCCAACCACCATTTTGGGCCCTTAGGCACCACCCCTTGAACGCCCTATGAGTAACTATGTGTCACCCTATAAGTCTAGCAATGAATCCTCCTGGGAGCTACAAGCTCCAACCTTCACTTTGTTTGTAGCCATTGTCACTAGGAACACCAAAATGGACCAGAAGGCTCTAGAAGAATGCCCCACCACCCATGCGCTATCATGCTTCTAGAGCTACCCACTCCTACAAGGTTCCCCTACTTCCATCAGGTGACCATCATTCTCCTTTCTTTTTTTCTTCGATCCTCTTTAACAATTAATTATATATTACTAATTAGGTAATGATAGAATAAAGATAAATGAAGTATAGTAATATAAGTAAAAAATTTAGTAATACAAATTAGCAAACTAACTATAGTCCAAATATGTTACTTTCATATAGTTGATCAATTATTTACATAAAAATTCATGAATGCATATGATTTTGGTTAATTAACCAAGAAAATATAGCTAAGGGTTAAAACTAGAGAACGGATAGGAATATTCTAAAATGTCTTATAGTTTTGGCCAACTCATATTTAAATCATTTTGATCATTAATAAATCTCTTTCCCTTATTGAATTATATTTTGAATTAAGTTCCTAACAAAGTAATAAAATTAGTTAAACATCATTTCAAGAAGTAAAAAGTTGAAAAGATAAATTAAATGATTTAATGTTTGCTATATTGAACATCTTAATTTTTTGTAGCCCCACAGATTGGAAATTGGAAAATATGTGAATTAGACTGTCACCTCATTAAATGAATATAATAACATGAGATTAGTAAGTAGGTATATGTACATATGAATAAATGTGCATGTAACATAAATGACAACATTGAATACTTCATATGAGACCTCAAATAGTATGATCATGACACTATCAATTTAAGATGAGTCTAATGAATTTATATTAGAGGCTTCATGCATGAAGGGTAAAATGGTACTTTTTCACTAAATGGAAACCAATGACTTCTAATGGAAGTAACTCTAATACTATAAGGAAAACTAAAACCCTAGAATTGCATACTGAATAAACCTAGACAAATTAAAGGAAATTAAAGAGCCAGTTAGATCTAAATTGGCATACCTCTTTTAAAATGGAAATTAGAAAGGAATCTTTGCTTTAGAAGAATAAAAACATGTATAATGTAATATTTTGAAGCATAAATTCAAAGGAGAATTCATTTAGAGTCGTATGTAAAGTTCCTCCAGTAAGAATCACACCAACTTACATGGATGAATGAATTACCTCGATATACTTAAACTAGTATGGTGAAATATAATATTTAGAAAGATAATAAGGATCTACTAGAATGAGATGGTTACTATAAAAAGAAACCCAATTGTGAATTATAAATATTGACAAAGAAATTACTCGAAATATCATAAGTAGGTAATATGAGAAAGATAGATATATATGTATAACACGTAGACCACCAATGTATTACTCCTGAAGCTAAATAACGAATGTCTATAACTATGGAAAGAAAATGAATGGAAAAATGATGTAATCTACCTTAGAATGACTATAGACATTTAGATGTACAATATATTATAATACTAAAAACCCTAGCGAGAAAATACAATAAAATCTTAGTAACATAATACAACAATATGTTAGGGTTATTGATATGATAGTAATGACATACATGAACATGTGAGATTGATTTATGCATACAACCCAAATAGAAATCCTAGAAAGGAATATAAGGATAAAAATATGAAATAGTAATAATCCTCAATTTAGAAACTATTCCTAGACATCAAATATTGAAAAATACTTGGTTCCGTACCAAATGGCAAACATATTGCACTAATTTGTAAATATTTCCCTCCTAGAGCCATTTGAATTATACATCCTTGGGAGTCTTCAAAGGTTGATGTCTCTATTCACCATTCAAGTATTTTACTATATCTTTCCATGTTGAATTGCATGCATGAGTTTGGTAAATCAATAATCCCAAAACTTTTTGTAAGCCATATGTTACCTCTTGAAGGTTGTTGCTAATATATGCATATATTGAAATTTCTTGTATATTCAATTAGTAATGTAATTGATCTAACTCCCTTGGAATCTTTGGCCCTTATTTATAAATTTTCTTACTTTGGTTGGGTAATATCTCACCACCCTACACAGTGGATAAAGAATTAGTTGTCCCCCAATTCATTGCGAAATACATAACTAGGCCTAATGTTATTTTCTTCGCAAATGTGAGAACATAAGGCATTTATTTCTTAAAGATGATATGTAGTTGCCAAACTTTATAATTTAGCATTTGGTAATATTGATTTTAAATGTCATTTTACTAAAACAATTCTTGATATTTGATATTATTAAACAATCATGCAAGTCTTGAATAGTTGCTACATCGTGACAAATCTTGAATATTGGAGAAATATTAAATAGTTGGTGAAATTAACAATCTTCTTAATTGATATCTTAAAAGTTGAAATGTTGACAAGGTCATTTGAGTTTTTATTCTTGGCATGGAAATATTAAAAATTGTAGATCAAATTACACCAAACAGTTCCTATCAACTTCTAAAAGGGCATGTAATGTTATCATGTGCATAATTTATAGTAGCCCAATAATAAGTATTTAATTCCAGCATTGCCTGGTGCTTTTCTTATTTGGGTGGATGTGTTGTTTCTTCATCTAGAAACACATAGAAAAGGCATACATAATATGTCATTTGTTGATGTAATATTAGTTAGGATATAATGTTCATAAATTGTAGTTGTTATTTACAGGTAGTATGAGCTTATGTGTTGTCTTATGTATTGAATGAGTATATTAAATCGTTTATATATTAGGAGTAATATTATGTAAAAAGTTGGCCATAAATTATAGGTTTTATAGGCCTTTAGTTTGAATTTTGTTCCATAGCTAGATATTGTTCTTCATTGCAGAATGAGGTAGTTACTTCAATTACTAGTATTAAGGTCCCATGTTACCTTCAGGATTGTATGATAAGTCCTCAAACTAGATAGGATTTGAACTCGGTTACGAACAACCAAGTGGGTTCCGGGGGGATATAAATAAATTAAATTTGAAGTAAAACATTAATAACACAATTAGTGATTAGTGAGGAAGAAAATAAGAGACTAGTTTAGAAAGTGAGTCAAAAATCATCAGGTGTTAAAGTATTCAATAATTAGTTTAAAGTTACTTGATATGGGTTACTATACTAATATAAAAGTGTTAATTTTTAAATTTATGGATTAGTCCACATATTGATCTAGTAATTCATACTCCCTAATTAGGGCTATGGGTTTAAGGTATCATACATGCCTTAAACATGTTTTCT
This sequence comes from Alisma plantago-aquatica, assembly GCA_963693085.1. Lineage (NCBI taxonomy): Eukaryota > Viridiplantae > Streptophyta > Magnoliopsida > Alismatales > Alismataceae > Alisma > Alisma plantago-aquatica. Next base: position 124,975,919 of record OY856415.1, on the reverse strand, counting down.
CTAGAAATACAATAATAGGCGAACTCCTTATCATGATGATCCACATAGAAAGAAACCCTCTATCATGATGGCCCACATAGGAAGATGTGTTTGATTCTCTAAACACTACTATGGGTGTTTAAATTTGTTTAAGTTTGAACCCAACTTCTTAGTATTTAAATACAATGATATACACCCTTACACCACATACATGTGTTCATATAGGTTTTAGCCAGGAAGGGTTGTAAAGACTAGTATTACATGTAGGGATGAGCATTGTTTTGATTCACCCTAGGTTTTGTCAAGCCCATGCCCAAATCCATACTTTAAATAGGGTTTCGGGTTGAGTTTAGGCATGGGTAAAGTTTGGAAACTTGGCCCATACCTGGCCCACATAATAGAACTAGGTTTCAGGTCAGATTCGGGTTGGCACGGATAACATACCAAATGAAGGTATTTCCAATAAATACATAGTATAAGCATAGTTCTACAATGAATTACTAGGTAAATGTAATATATACATGTCATCCAACAAAGTTATATACTTGAAAATTGTTACACACAAGAAGAATATAATCTAAACCAAACATTTAAAATCATAGACATATCCATCTATATATGAAATATATTTAAAACCATCCAACCATTAAGGGGAATATTACAAGTAACATTGACTACAAGATACACATTTGTATTTCAATGAATACACGAAAAGTGCCATATTTTGAGATTTTTTTAGAACACATTTAATGTAAGTTAGTATAAATAAAATATCTAACATTATACTTTTTTGTAAATTATTACAAACACATTAAATGCAAAATGGAGGCACATAGCTTAGATTTACTCTTGCACTCTGCTTTTTAATCTTATCAATTTAATTGACTAAATATGTTTGCAATCAAATGGAATTATGTGACTTCATAGTCAAATGTATCCAAAGATGTGTTTATGTATGGACATGTATATAACAAATATAGGGATCTTGGTTTTCAGGCCTAGGTTTAACTTGTCCCTAACCCGGCCCATATAAAACCCAAGTCAAACTCATAGGCCTGGCCCACCCTTATAATATAAATGGATCGGTAATGGGTCGAGTTATGCGGGTTGGGACATGGGTCAGATTGGGCAGGCCCAGTTCGATGCTCATCCCTAATCACATGCTTTAAATGCATGTTGCATGCATATTGTCTCTTGTTTAATATGAAAAACATATACTTTATCATGTTTACCATAAATTGCATATGCATTCTTGTGTTTATAGTTAAAGAAAATTGCAAGCTTCCATTTAGTTTGAATAAAATATTTTTCTCGCTCTAATAATTTGACATGTAGTTGTTGGTGCTTATCATTGTTGACATATACTTTCTTACAAGTATAATAGATGACTTATGCTTTCTCATGCCCATCATTAATGACAAATACATTCTCAAGTATGTCCTAGATGACATATATTTACCCATAGTTGTATACATTATTTATCTTGCATATGAGCCATGTTACATGTTTCACAACAGTGCATATATCATAAATGATTTATGGATACTATGACAAACTATAAGCTAGCTCTATCATTTGAAAATACTTATTTCTTGGTGAACACTCACGTTGTGGCATACATATAAAAATGTGTATGATCTCACCCATCTCATAGAGGATGATGAAGGACTTAAGTACTATCCTAAATGGACATTTTTCCCTACATCCTCTCTAATTCCAACGTGGCAAATAGATAGTATACATGTGGAATGATATAGCTTAGTCATAATTGTATGGTTCTAGTGGGAGGGAGTACAACAAAATAACTAAAAAAATATTTAAAAAATCTAAGCCAAAGGAACTATTGTAGCAAAAAAAACTCAGTATATTAAAGACAAAGGATTATTGGGTATACCTTAGTGTAATCTTGTTGTCCCAAGACACATGAAACTCGATGTTGGTCTGGTAGTTATTGATCCGGGTCTAAAATTATTGTTATTGTTTTTGTTGTGTATCTTATTTGGTATCCTCCTCATAGTAGCACCTTATAAAACTCATCTTCTTTTGAGAATAAGTCCTTCTACAAGCCTTCAATAAGTGCCTTAGCCTCTATATCATACATGCTTATCCAGGCACTCTTGTTGCACAATCTTGGCTACTAATAAGAAGTGGAATGGAGTTGTTGGCTTGCTACCATTTCTCTCTCCCTTCCTCCTCCTATCATGTGGTGTTGTCCTTGGGTTTGATTTTTTTTCTCTATCTTAAAGGGAGAAATTTTTGGAGTAACATGTATTCCATCTCCTAGATATCACTCCATATATATTGGGTAGGTATGGATTAGGGTTTCATGAAAACTCAGTCCCTTCCCATTCACAATTCATAAACAAAAACAAATTAGGAAAATTTGGATAGAATCCCAGTCTAACAGTTGGGATTGTTAGTTGATGGGATTTAAAGTATTGGAAATTCTTGTTCTAATTCAAGTGGATTCCTAGTCGATCAACTTTGCAATTTCATTCTTTATCATTCAAGCAACCAGTTTATCAGCAGGTTACTCTCTAAAATGGTGATCAATCAATTAGCTAACACTCATTCACCCAACTGATATGATCATTCAGCTGATTGGATGACTTGTTCAGTCAATCACCTAGATTGGAAATCAACCTATTCATAATTTATAACCATTGTAAGTTTGTGTGTGATTACAAAAAAAAATTCCCTTGAGCATCCTTATGTGTGTCACCTCATATATTCAACATTATGTTGGAAGTGATGTCAAAGACCTCATAAGTAATGAGTGGTATCTAGCAACACATGATTTCTACCCAAGTAATTGGACCTAGTTGGAGAACAACTTCAACATATAAGTAACCAATATTACCATGACCTTATAATCTCTTTGTCAAAGATATCGTAATTAAATATAATGTTTGTACTAGTCATATTCTTATCATATAATCTATTTTTCTTGAACCAAATCAGACTATAAATTTATGTGATCCCAATATCAAATATTGACTCATATGAGCATGGTCATGCATTTCATAGTCTCACTTAACAAGTATCTAGGATATCACTACAAAGGAGGGGCAAATTACATCACCATTAGGCATAATAATTCACAAGTATCTTGTTGATCTCAATTACTAGTTGTGTGGAAACCCTTATTTAGAGTCAGGTTAGGTAATGTTAAAGTATAGATAACAACGTGTGATCATTCTAGTAAATATAGTCCTAAGGGTCATATTCACCATTATCACAATGAGATACGACTCTGGTTTTCATGATATGGATTTCATTTGTAATTCTCAATGTGGGTATGTCTAGTACACCAAGTTCTCTAACAAGTACCTATGTGTTTGGCTTGATATCTAAAATCATTACTTAAGAGATGTAATCATCAGTAACGGCACAAACTAGTCTTATATATTACTTTTTTCCTATAGAATCCAAAATAATATCTAACTAGATGCATATCAATTATGTTTCCTCTAAATATACCTATGATCACATGTGTAGATCCTCAACCCAAACCATATGATTGAGTCAAAACATTCTTTTCATTTTTACATTTGATTATTGCATGAATATCAAAACAAACATAATAAGTGGAATTGCCTTTTATTTATAGTCAAATTAAATACAAAGTATTAAGTCAATCATATCATTATGGATATCCGGACATACACCCAACAATAACTGCATAATATATTTTTTGTGATATCTATACAAAAATGATCATAGATGAATTTCATCTTGTTAGTACTTTTCTAAATCATGTCAATGATAACATACATATAATAACCTCACTCTTTGACAAGTTAGGAGTCTATTTTATTAGTTGTCCTCATATAATAGACAGAATGTCAAGGTAAATAATATGCATTATGGTTGTTTATTTAGATCCACTCTCATTATGGAAAAAAGATATAAGTAAATCTAGGTTACTTCATGAATTATATTGCATGTATCATGTTTAAGCATGTGTTGTGTGAGAGAAACTGTCAACATTTTATCAAAATATAGGCCGAAACTGGTATAAGACTTTAGTTATGTAAGTTTTTTCACTAAATATACATGTTTGTTTTCCTTTACACTTTATATGATTCAGAATTTTGTAGAAATGGTGTTCAAGGATCTCAATGAATCTGTTTCAATGATCACATGGGGAAGGTGTAGTGTGTTTCCAACCAAATGTCATGCCAAATAGCCTTTAGGTTTGTGTCAATAACATCACAAATGTATGAATTAGTCAATTATCTTCTGTTCTAAATGAAATTTTCAAATCTAGCAATTAGGTGCAACAAGGAAGGGGATGTTGGGTTTGTCCACATTGATAATTCTTTTTTATGTTGTTTATTGCCTATTTGTCCAATTTTTATGTTTTCAAGGGATATTTCTTCACCTAATTGGTTGTTGGTGTTGATATTTTGACAAATAGATATTCACCGTGACTTGGCATTCAGTATTTAATAATGTGTGATAGTGTTCAATGCTTGTTCTTGAAGCGTCCCTCATTGTTTAGTCCACATAGACTAGATTGTGATTGGAAACTTGGTGAACCATAATGGTTGGTGTTGTTGGATGTCATTATTTGCACAAATTCGGTATTTCGTATACCCTTTCATGCCAACTAACTAACCCATTTATTCTTTCTTAGTTTGGTATATATGAATCAACTTGATTTTAGTTTTGAAACATAACTAGTTGGAAAGGACATATTTTGTGATGCTAAACCTTCCCTAACTAAGTTAGTGGATTTTCTTTTGTTTGCTCCATGTAATATTATCCCTTGACTTCATAACATCATATGAGTGTGTGGGAATATTCTATATAATGGGATCTATATTACATACTCTAATGGTAAGTGATTTCCCTCAGATGTGTGTCTAAAATACGAGTTCAATGATATGGTTTCCTTAAGGATTGGACTCCAAATTTATAACAAAACCTTGGGACACCTGTAACAATATACACAGTCAAAGAAGTGAGATGGTTGAATACATGGACTTTGCTTGACACACTAAACTATGTGTGTAAAATGCTAGTGTGCGTGTCATGTAATATAGGTCTATGAGGCACGAGTGTCAAACTTGGGGAAATGTTTTCTAGAGACTACTACTAACTATAATTTAAAAATAATCTAGGCATAGAAAATGGTTGAATGGTTGTTTTATGACTAATAGGAAAGAATTTAACCTAAATTAAACAATTATGATTAGGGATAGATGGATTTCTCATATCTACATTTTCACCAAGGCATGCACTGCATTCACATATCATTTCATTAATAATTATTCACCCTTAGCTCTAGACTAAAGACTTGTAGCAAATATTACCCACTCTTGCAGCTTAATACACTATCTAGACTAAAACAAACCCCACTTCTGTAGAGATTTAGGAATTAGATAGGTGCATTATTGATATTTCTAGGTTGTTCTTTCATAACTGCAAGCCCTCTCCCTAGGTGCAATATAAATTGTGTGAACCTATGCTTTTTTCAACCCCTAATCCCTCTCCTGAAATAATTCGCGGTCAATTATATTGATTATGGTGATCAATCATAAATAATTTCATAAGAGATCATGGATTCACGTATGGAATTAAGGAAATGATTATTTATTCATAAATTTTGAATACAAAGCAAAATCAAGCTACTCGCGGGTCCTAAGGAACATAGGGTTTAGTCCTACATGATTTCTATCATCATACAAAGAGGGAAAGAAGGATAAAATAGCCGAAACATTAGAAAACCAATGATAAATGAAAAAACACTAGAGGGATATGAATAGGGTTTTATGATAATTTTAAATTAATTCAACCAAGCAGCCACAAAAATATTAGAGAAGGAGACAAAGGTGTTTAGAGTGGTTCCACCCTTAGCAAAAACTAAGGGAGTCAGTCCACTACCTGGTTGTTCCCAACTGGGATTTTGAAAGCAATTGTATTTTATTACCTCGCAAGGATGTTACATAAGATACAACTACCTTCACAACCCTTTGGACAGCCTTCACCCCAAAGTCATCTCACCAAACTTGAAGCAGCCTTCACCTGAAGTAACTTCAAGCTCCCCCTTGAAGTAGCCTTCCTCCTTGAAGTAGCTTCCCATTGAGACCTTCTAGAAGTAGTCCAAAGCCTTCCGAGCTACCTTATCCACCTAAAGAAGCTTCAACAACCTCATTTCTATAGCCTCCAACCTAGAAGTAGCAAAGGAGAACAAAATACAATAGAAGGAACAAGATTGGAAGAACGAAACAATGTTACCAATTAAGTACAGTGCTTTGATCCTATATCAAGTGTATTGATCTCCTATCCACTGTGGATGAACGTGTTAGTGTGGTGTCTAAGAGATACTAAGCTATAGGACACTAATGTAGAATGGATTGCAAGTGTAGCTCAGTTTGTTGCTCACAAAGGATGAATCTCAAGTGTAATTGTATGCACAAGTGATGCCTAGGGTGTCCTATAGCTTGTCCTATTTATAGGAGTGGTTTGCTAATTCTTGGGGACGTTCTAGACACCTTCTAGGGTGTTCTTAGTGCTCGACTAGCCATTAGGTGTCCACTAATTACATCACAATGGCTAGTTGTTTAGTGCTGAAAAGTGCAGTCCAGAACCTTTGTCAGTCGAGAAGTTTGTCGACCGAGAGTCTCTCGGTCAAGGAATTTGTCAATCGAGTGGGAGTCTGAGTCAATATATTATAACGTTCAATTCCAACTCCCAACTACTTTTCTAACTCAGTCTAACAACTAGGAGGGTCTATTCTCAGTCGAGGACTTTGTCGACCGAGAGTGTCTCAGTCGAAGTTTTTGTCGACTGAGAATATCCCTGATTCAATGTATTCATTTACTGAGTGTGTGTATCAATGTGCAATTGTGATGATAACTTAGGAGATGAGCTATCTAAGTGTTCTGTGTGGATATGGAAGATCTAAATTCTTGATTTACATGATATCTAAGTACTTGTACATTATATATTTGTACAAGTTTTTACATTTGATTTCAATCATGAAAATAAAGCAATTTTAGCAAATTGATCTTCCAAGTCTTTGCTATCCACCACCTTATATGCTTGTCCCTGAAACACACAAATAGCAAGTTAAAACCACAAGAAAGAAATGTTTGTCATCATAAAAACAAAGGGATTATAATAATGTACAATTTAGCCAGCAATCTCCCCCTTTTTGAAGATGACAAACATTTCTAAAATATAAATCAAGGAAATATAAATCATATGAGTTTCATACCTGAAGTTTACCTTTTGCAGCCATCCTCTTGTTTGTGAATTGTGTGCAAGTATTTGCAGCCATTTTACTTTATGTTATTGATTTTATATTATTTCTCCCCCTTTGTCATTTCAAAAAGATAACCAAGCTAAACATTAAGTATGACTTTTATTATTCCCCCTTAATTTTATGCTTTGATGCTCCCCCTTAATAAGATATTCAGTTTTAAAAGCAAGGGATTACTATTAATGCAAACCACTTATTGCCAAATTTAGCCACAATTTATTTCTCAATCATTTGCAAAGGATGTTAAGCCTTGAAATGATATGAGATCCTTTTAGGTTCATGGCATATGTGTTTTGATTTCTCAATCATTTACAAGGGATGTTAAGCCCTGAAATGATATGAGATCCATTTTGGCTCATGATGGATATATGCATTGATTTCTCATCCATTTTACAAGGGATGTTAAGCCCTAAAAATGATATGAGGTCCATTTGTGCTCCTGAGAATTTAATAATCCTAAGGTCATAGCTAGTTTTTAAAGTTTGATTTGATCAAGATTTATCATAATGTTTACAAAGTTTTGTGAGCTCCCCCTTAATCTTATAATCAAGATAATTTAAGAATTCTAAGGTCATAATAAGCAATAAAGTTTGAGTTAAACTTTTATGAGAGCTTTGCACTAAAATATTGTTTTCAATATGATGAACGAGCTTTAGATCAATATACTAAGATTGAGTGCAAAGAAATTATTTACAATTAAGCATTTTATCAAGATTATTTTAGGTCGACCTTGACTTCGACCTGGGCACCCCTTGGTCAAACTTGATTTCGACCGAGAGGCAATTTCTATAGATTTCCAATTTAAGCATTCACAATAATTCACTTGATTGAATATAAAGCCTTTATGTAACAAGTGGATACCAATTTGAAAGAGTTTATATCAATTTGAAAGATTATAGCTTAGGGTCAAGTTTGTATAGAACTTAATTCTTGTAAGCAATATTTGATTTTGAAATGGTGTCTTGCTCTTGATATGCTTAGAATAGGCTTTAGATAGAATATTGAAATAATTTTATTCTAAGCAAGACCTCTTATTCCACTAATGCAAGAAACATATGAAGTTTTCTCAAGGCAACATGGTTCATAATTTTCATATTCGCCAAGAAATACTTTTAGGCAAACCATGTATAAGATCATAGAAATTGAAAATGAACTTGCAATCTATGCAATATTTGTATTGAAGCATGTCCAATTGCAGTAAGAGTATAGATTTCCAATCATGCATCACAAAGATAATATCCTTTTCCATAATCTAAGCACAAGATAATTATTAACTTAATATTTCAAGATGCATATGTGCCATAGAGATTTACCTTAATGCAATAATGGATTTTTCAATCATAGCATCATCTATATATGCAATGAGCTGAATCATTATAATCATTTTGATGATGAGAACAATTTCATAAGTTTCAATAGAATTTCAAAGCACATGGTTTATATATAGATATAGACCAAGGACTATTTTAGATAAACCATGTGGAATATGAAACACAATAAAAGCATTTCCATAATTTCGGTTCATCAATTCTCAAATTTAAAGCAAAACATGAAAATGAGCATGCTAATAATATGAATTTTCAATCAGTGATTTTAAGAAAGCATGTCCAATATCAATTTGCATATAGTAGTTTTGCAATATGTTTAATCAAAATATACCTTCATTCAACAAATCATCATGCAAAAGATCAATATGTCTTGATTTAAAAGATGGTCTCCAAGATTTGTGATTCAATCTTGCTTAAATCAATTTTTCATTATTGCTAAATTGATAGCAAATTGAAATAGGTAAATAGGTTTTCCAGAACCTTGACCGGTCGAATTCTTTCTCAACTGAATCAATTTTCAGTCGAAGTGTTTTTAACCGAGAATGTTGTTGTATCTCCAGTTTTATCAGTTAATATTTGGTCTAATAATTTTTTGCTCAAATTTATCTCGGTCGAAGTTTATTTCGACCGAATAAGTTACTATTTTTACAAATTCTTACGGGTTGTTCTAATTTTTGGTTCGGTCAAGTAATGTCGATCGGACAACAATTCGGTTGAAGTACAATTTGACCGATAATTTAACTGTATAGTAAGTTCAATTTAATGCAGAATCCTTGTCGGTTGAGAATCAATTTCGACCGACTTTCTTTCAGTCGAATTATTGTTCGACCGAGATTGTCTCTGCATGTTTGTTTAGAGTTATGTACATTCAAGTTTAAGGATTGAATTTCTTAGATCAATTTGTTGTCCCATTATGTTAAGTTGGGATAGACATAAGAATACTCAATTTGAAGTTATTGGTCATATCTCAACTTGATTAATTAAGTTTAGTTTGGGGGTCTTGGAACTCATACCAACTCAATATCCTTTTTCTTGTAAGGACATGAGAAGGAGTAATGCCCAAGCCTTAAGTAATAGTTACAACAGATTGAATTTATCTCATTTCTCTTTCTAGGATTTTGAGTTGTGTTCTTGGGTACCAATATGATTTTGGTCTTGGGTGCTTGAGTTCTCCTAGGTTTAGGTTGATAAGAGTTTTCTTTTGGAACATATCCTAAACCTCTTCTTCCAATGTGACCAGAATAATTCTTTAGAATCTTATCAATAATATCATTATTTCTCAAGATACTAACTTCTTTTTGTAACTTAAAAAAATCTCATCCATTTTCTTTTTGATATCTATGTTTGCTTGATTTAGATCAGATGATAAAGCATCTCTTTCCTTAACAATAGCATCATAATCTAGATGAGTACACAAGATTGGTTGTGTTTGAAGATCATTCAATTTTGCAAGCAATTCAACCTTTTCTTGACAAAGCAAATTATGATTCGTTTCAAGAGTAAGAAACTTTGTATTGAAATCATTAAAAGATGATTTCAAGGAAGAATTATCAAAGATAATACTTTCCTTTTCAAAAGCAAGATCATTTAATTGAGCATACAAATCCTCATTAGTTTTAGTAACTCATTTTAGTTTCTTTTTACAATCAATATATTTATCATGTAATTCTTCAATGCTAGAAACTAACTCTTCTTTAGATAAATCAAAAAGGCTTACCTCATCTTCTTATTCATTTGTTGTAGCAATAAGGCACTCTACTTCTTCTTTTCCATCTTCACTATCATCACTTGAATCATCCCATGCAACTTTGTAGGCTGTTTCTTTCTTCTGGTGAGATGATTTCTTTCCCTTCTTAAGTTTGGGACAATCACCTTTTAAGTGTTCCTTTTTGCCACATTCAAAGCACCTGGAGGAAGAGACACTAGAAGTTTTGTTAGTTTTAAAACTTCTATACTGCTTACTATTTACAATGAGAGTTTCTTCTTCACTTGTGTCATGACTAATCTTAATTGATGCTTTGAATGCAATGTCCTTTTTTCTCCTTCTTGTGTTCATCAGCCAATCTTTCTTCTTCCTCCAAGGTTGCCTCATATGCTTCTAAGTTACCAATGAGTTGTTCCATCCTCAGTTGAGTGAGGTCATTAGTTTCTTCAATTGTAGTCACCTTAGGCTTGTACTTGGGAGGAAGACATCTAAGAATCTTTAATACTTGATCCTCTTCACTAATGGCTTTACCTAATGCATTCAAACCATTAACAATAGAAGAAAACTTTGCATACATTTCACTAATGGACTCATTTGGTTCCATACGAAACTGTTCAAACATATGTTTAAGCATACCAATTTTGGAATTCTTTACTTGAACAATTCCTTCATAAGTAATATGGAGTCTATCCCATATTTCATATGCAGTTTCACAATTTGATATTCTATTAAACTCACCTACATAGATTGAACAATAAAGGATACTTACAGCTTTTGCGTTCAATTGAGCTAGCTTTACCATATTTGCATCCCATGTAGCATACTCCATTTGAGGAAGAGTATAGGCATTTGAAACCATTCTCCAAATTTCCCAGCTTATCCCTTGAAAATGGAATTGTATCCTCCTCTTCCAATAAGTGTCGTTGGTGCCATCAAATGGTGGAGGTCGAGCTACAAGTGTTCCTTCCAAGTTGAGGTTGTTTAGTACCCCATCACCCATTTTCTTCAAGACATTGTTAGAGTTCCTTGAAGCCTGCTCTGATACCAATTGAAAAAACACTTGAGGGGGGTGAATAGGGTTTTATGATAATTTTAAATTAATTCACCCAAGCAACCAAAAAAATATTGGAGAAGGAGACAAAGGCGTTTAGAGTGGTTCCACCCTTAGCAAAAACTAAGGGAGTCAGTCCACTACCCGGTTGTTTCCAACTGGGATTTTGAAAGAAATTGTATTTTATTACCTCACAAGGATGTTACATAAGATAAAACTACCATCACAACCCTTTGGATAGCCTTCACCCCAAAGTCGTCTCACCAACCTTGAAGAAGCCTTCACTTGAAGTAACTTCAAGCTCTCCCTTGAAGTAGCTTCCCTTTGAGACCTTCTAGAACTAGTCCAAAGTCCGCCGAGCTACCTTCTCCACCTGAAGAATCTCCAACAACCTCCTTTCTACATCCTCCAACCTACGAGTAGAAAAGGAGAACAAAATACAATAGAAAGAACAAGATTGGAAGAAAGAAATAATGTTACCAATTAAGTACATCGCTTTGATCCTATATCAAGTGTATTGATCTCCTATCCACTGTGGATGAACGTGTTAGTGTGATGGCTAGGAGATACTAAGCTATAGGACACTAATGTAGAATAGATTGCAAGTGTAGCTCAATTTTTTGCTCACAAAGGATGAATCTCAAGTGTAATTGTATGCACAAGTGATGCCTAGGGTGTCTTATAGCTTGTCCAATTTATAGGATGGTTTGCTAATGCTTGGGGATGTCCTAGACACCTTTTAGGGTGTTCTTAGTTATCAAATAGCCATTAGGTGTCCAATAATTACATTGCAATAGCTAGTTGTCTAATGCTGACAAGTGCAGTCTAGAACCTTTATCGGTTGAGAAGTTTGTCGACCGAGAGTCTCTCGGTCGAGGAATTTGCCGACCAAGTGGGAGTCTGAGTCAATATGTTGTATCATTCGATTCCAACTCCCAACTACTTTTCTAACTCAGTCTAACGGCTAGGAGGGTCTATTCTCGGTCGAGGACTTTGTCGACTGAGAGTGTCTCGGTCGAAGTTTTTGTCGACCAAGAATATCCCTGATTCAATGTATTCATTTACTGAGTGTGTGTATCAATGTGCAATTGTGACGCTAACTTAGGAGATGACCTATCTAAGTGTTGTGTGTGGATATGGAAGATCTAAATGCTTGATTTACATAATATCTAAGTACTTGTACATTATATATTTGTACAAGTTTTTACATTTGATTTCAATCATGAAAATAAAGCAATTTTAGCAAATAGATCTTCTAAGTCTCTGCTATCCACCACCTTATATGCTTGTCCTTGAAATACTCAAATAGCAAGTTAAAACCACAAGAAATAAATGTTTGTCGTTATCAAAACAAAGGGATTATAATAATGTCTAATTTAGCCAACAATCTCCCCCTTTTTGAAGATGACAAACATTTCCAAAATATAGATCAAGGAAATATAAATCATATGAGTTTCATACCTGAAGTTTACCTTTTGCAGCCATCCTCTTGTTTGTGAATTGTGTGCAAGTATTTGCAGCCATTTTACTTTATGTTATTGATTTTATATTATTTCTCCCCCTTTGTCATTTCAAAAAGATAACCAAGCTAAACATTAAGTATGAATTTTATTATTCCCCCTTAATTTTATGCTTTGATGCTCCCCCTTAATAAGATATTTAGTTTTAAAAGCAAGGGATTAATATTAATGCAAACCACTTATTGCCAAATTTAGCCACAATTTATTTCTCAATCATTTGCAAAGGATGTTAAGCCTTGAAATGTTATGAGATCCTTTTAGGTTCATGGCATATGTGTTTTGATTTCTCAATCATTTACAAGGGATGTTAAGCCCTGAAATGAAATGAGATCCATTCAGGCTCATGATGGATATATGTATTGATTTCTCATCCATTTTACAAGGGATGTTAAGCCCTGAAAATGATATGAGGTCCATTTAGGCTCATGATATTAAATAATCCTAAGGTCATTGCTAGTTTTTAAAGTTTGATTTGATCAAGATTTATCACAATGTTTACAAAGTTTTGTGAGCTCCCACTTAATCTTATAATCCAGATAATTTAAGAATTCTAAGGTCATAATAAGCAATAAAGTTTGAGTTAAACTTTTATGAGAGCTTTGCACTAAAATATTGTTTTCAATATGATGAACGAGTTTCAGATCAATATACTAAGATTGAGTGCAAAGAAATGATTTACAATTAAGAATTTTGTCAAGCTTATTTTAGGTCGACCTTGACTTTGACCTGGGCGCCCCTTGGTCAAACTTGATTTTGATCGAGAGGCAATTTATGTAGATTTCCAATTTAAGCATTCACAATAATCCACTTGATTGAATATAAAGTCTTTATGTAACAAGTGGATACCAATTTGAAAGAGTTTATATCAATTTGAAATATTATAGCTTAGGATCAAGTTTGAATAGAACTTAATTCATGTAATCAATAGTTGATTTTGAAATGGTGTCTTGCTCTTGATTTGCTTTTAATAGGCTTTAGATAGAATATTGAAATAATTTTATTCTAAGCAAGACCTCTTATTCCACTAATGTAAGAAATATATGAAGTTTTCTCAAGGCAACATGGTTCAGAATTTTCAGATTGGCCAAGAAATACTTTTAAGCAAACCATGTATAAGATCATAGAAATTGAAAATGAACTTACAATATATGCTATATTTGTATTGAAGCATGTCCAATTGTAGTAAGAGTATAGATTTCCAATCATGCATCACAAAGATAATATCCTTTTCCATAAGCTAAGCATAAGATAATTATCAACTTAATATGTTAATATGCATTTGTGCCATAGAGATTTACTTTAATGCAATAATTGATTTTTCAATTATAGCATCATCTATATATGCAATGAACTGAATGATTATAATCATTTTGATGATAAGAACAATTTCATAAGTTTCAATAGAATTTCAAAGCACATGGTTTATATATAGATATAGACCAGGGATTATTTTAGATAAACCATGTGGAATATGAAACACAATAAAAGCATATCCATAATTTCTTTGATTAAGTTTTCTCAAATCAACATGCTTTTTGGATTTAAGATAGACAAAGTAGAGAATCAAGGCAGTCATGGTTTATCAATTTTCAAATTTAAAGAAAACCATGAAAAGGAGCATGCTAATAATATGAATTTTCAATCAGTGATTTTAAGAAACCATGTCCAATATCAATTTGCATATAGTAGTTTTGCAATATGTTTAATCAAAAATATACCTTCATTCAACAAATCATGATGCAAAAGATCAATATGTCTTGATTTAAAAGATGGTCTCCAAGATTTGTTATTCAATCTTGATTAAATCAATTTTTCATTGTTGATAAATTGATAGCAAATTGAAACAACTAAACATTCCAGAACCTTGATCGGTCGAATTCTTTCTCGACCGAATCAATTTTTTGTCGAGGTGTTTTTCGACCGAGAATGTTGTTGTATCTCCAGTTTTATCAGTTAAAATTCGGTCCAATAATTTTTCGATCGAATTTATCTCGGTCAAAGTTTATTTCGACCGAATAAGTTACTATTTTTACAAATTCTTATAGGTTGTTTACAGGTTGATCCAATTTTTGGTTCGTTTGAGTAATGTTCGATCGGACAACAATTCAGTCAAAGTACAGTTCGACTAATAATTTAACTATATAGTAAGTTCATTTGAATGTAGAATCCTCGTCGATTGAGAATTGATTTTGACCGATTTTCTTTCGGTCGAATTATCGTTCAACTAAGATTGTCTTTGCAGGTTTGTTTAGAGATATGTATATTCAAGTTTAAGGATTGAATTTCTTAGATCAATTTGTTGTCCCTTTATGTTAAGTTGAGATAGACATAAGAATACTCAATTTGTAGTTGTTGGTCATATCTCAACTTGATTAATTAAGTTTAGTTTGGGGGTCTTGGAACCCATACCAACTCAATATATTTTTTCTTGTAAGGACATGAGAAGCAATAATGTCCAAGCCTTAAGCAATAGTTACAACAGATTGAATCTATCTCATTTCTCTTTCTAGGATTTTGAGTTGTGGTCTTGGGTACCAATATGATTTTGGTCTTGGGTGCTTGAGTTCTCCTAGGTTTAGGTTGATAAGAGTTTTCTTTTGGAACATATCCTAAACCTCTTCTTCCAATGTGACCAGAAGAATTCTTTAGAATCTTATCAAGAATACCATTATTTCTCAAGCTACTAACTTCTTTTTGAAACATAGATATCTCATCCATTTTCTTTTTGATATCTATCTTTGCCTGATCTAGATCAGATGATAAAGCATCTCTTTCCTTAACAATAGCATCATAATCTAGATGAGTACACAGGATACGTTGTGTTTGAAGATCATTCAATTTTGCAAGCAATTCAACCGTTTCTTGACAAAGCAAATTATGATTCCTTTCAAGAGTAAGCAACTTTGTATTGCAATCATTAAAAGATGACTTCAAGGAAGAATTTTCAGAGATAATACTTTCCTTTTCAGAAGCAAGATCATTTAATTGAGCATACAAATCCTCATTAGTTTTAGTAACTCTTTTTAGTTTCTTTTTACAATCAATATATTTATCATGTAATTCCTCAATGCTAGCAACCAACTCTTCTTTAGGTAAATCAAAAAGGCTTACTGTAACGCTTGGGCCCACTGCCCAACGCACTTAGTAGAGTTTCAGGAATGACGATTGTCCCCACAGACCACTACTAGCCTTAAGTGTGCGCTTTGTCCTCACTCACGTGCATGCCAGGATCAACTTCCCAACAGGTCACCCATCCCAGTACTACTCCAAGTTGAGCACGCTTAACTATGGAGTTCTTTAGTGATGGGCTCCCGGAAAAAGAGGTGCACCTTGGTGATATGGGTAGTCCAATCATTCCTTATAAGATCTTTTTATCTGAGGTCTCAAATCATGGGATGTTACAATCTCCCCCACTTAGACTCTTGACATCCTCATCAAGGATCAACTATAAGACCTCATAATATCTTCCCCATTTCAATGCAGACCCACAATGGCCCATGGACACCCAACTCCCAATCACAGAATACCAGCGCAAGGGTGGCTACGTCAACCATGGACAACCCTTTCCTACATGCCTTGACCGCACGACTCAAGACTGGCATGCCATGCCCATGTGGTCCCCACCTACTGGAGGGGAATTGACTCTGATACCATTTGTAATGCTTGGGCCCACTGTCCAAGGTACTTAGTAGAGTTTCATGAATGACGATTGTCCCCACAGACCACCACTAGCCTTAACTGCGTGCTTTGTCCTCACTCACATGCATGCCAGGATCAACTTCCCGTCAGGTCACCCATCCCAGTACTACTCCAAGTTGAGCACGCTTAACTGTGGAGTTCTTTAGTGACGGGCTCCCGGAAAAGGAGGTGCACCTTGGTGATATGGGTAGTCCAATCATTCCTTATAAGATCTTTTTATCCGAGGTCTCAAATCCTGGGATGTTACACTTACCTCATCTTCTTCTTCATTTGTTGTAGCAATAAGGCACTCTACTTCTTCTTTTCCATCTTCACTATCATCACTTGAATCATCCCATGCAGCTTTGTAGGCTTTTTCTTTCTTCTTGTGAGATGATTTATTTCCCTTCTTAAGTTTGGGACAATCACCTTTTAAGTGTCCCTTTTTACCACATTCAAAGCACCTAGAGGAAGAGACACTAGAAGTTTTGTTAGTTTTAAAACTTCTATACGGCTTACCATTTACAATGAGAGTTTCTTCTTCACTTGTGTCATGACTAATCTTGGTTGATGCTTTGAATGCAATGTCCTTTCTTTTCTCCTTCTTGTGTTCAACCGCCAATCTTTCTTCTTCCTTCAAGGTTGCTTCATGTGCTTCTAAGTTGCCACTGAGTTGTTCCATCCTCAGTTGAGTGAGGTCATTAGCTTCTTCAATTATAGTCACCTTAGGCTTGTACTTGGAAGGAAGACATCTAAGAATCTTTGAGACTTGATCCTCTTCGCTAATGGCTTTACCTAATGCATTCAAATGGTTAACAATAGAAGAAAACTTTGCATACATTTCACTAATGGACTTATTTGGTTCCATACAAAACTATTCAAACTTTTGTTTAAGCATACCACCAATTTTGGAATTATTTACTTGAACAGTTCCTTCATAAGTAATAGAGAGTCTATGACATATTTCATATGTAGTTTCACAATTTGATATTCTATTAAACTCAACTACAAAGATTGAACAATAAAGGATACTTACAGCTTTTGCGTTCAATTGAGCTAGCTTAATCGTATTTGCATCCCATGTAGCATACTCCGTTTGAGGAAGAGTGTAGGCATTTGAAAATATTCTCCAAAGTTCCCATCTTATCCCTTGAAAATAGAATTGCATCCTCCTCTTCCAATAAGTGTAGTTGGTGCCATCAATTGGTGGAGGTCGAGCTACAAGTGTTCCTTCCAAGTTGAGGTTGTTTAGTACCCCATCACCCATTTTGTTCAAGATTTTGTTAGAGTTCCTTCAAGCCTGCTCTGATACCAATTGAAAAAACACTAGAGGGGGTTGAATAGGGTTTTATGATAATTTTAAATTAATTCAACCAAGCAACCACAAAAATATTAGAGAAGGAGACAAAGGCATTTAGAGTGGTTCCACCCTTAGCAAAAACTAAGGGAGTCAGTCTACTACATGATTGTTCCCAACTGGGATTTTAAAAGCAATTGTATTTTATTACCTTGCAAGGATGTTACATAAGATACAACTACCTTCACAACCCTTTGGACAGCCTTCACCATGAAGTCGTCTCACCAACCTTGAAGCATTCTTCACTTGAAGTAACTTCAAGCTCCCCCTTGAAGTAGCTTCCCATTGAGAACTTCTAGAAGTAGTCCAAAGTCTGCCGAGCTACCTTCTCCATCTGAAGAAGCTCCAACAACCTCCTTTCTGTAGCCTCCAACCTAGGAGTAGCAAAGGAGAGCAAAATACAATAGAAGGAACAAGATTGGAAGAAAGAAACAATGTTACCAATTAAGTACAACACTTTGATCCTATATCAAGCATATTGATCTCCTATCCACTGTGGATGAACGTGGTAGTGTGGTGGCTAGGAGATACTAAGCTATAGGACACTAATGTAGAATAGATTGCAAGTGTAGCTCAGTTTGTTTCTCACATAGGATGAATCTCAAGTGTAATTGTATGCACAAGTGATGACTAAGGTGTCATATAGCTTGTCCTATTTATAGGAGTGGTTTGCTAATTCTTGGGGATGTTCTAAAAACCTTCTAGGGTGTTCTTAATTCACAACTAGCCGTTAGGTTTCCATTAATTACATTATAATGGCTAGTTTTTTAATGTTGAAAAGTGTAGTCCAGAACCTTTGTCAGTCGAGAAGTTTGTCGACCGAGAGTCTCTCGGTTGAGGAATTTTTCGACCGAGTGGGAGTCTGATTCAATATGTTGTAACGTTTGATTCCAACTCCCAACTACTTTTCTAACTCAGTCTAATGGCTAGGAGGGTCTATTCTCGGTCCAAGACTTTATCGACAGTGAGTGTCTTAGTCGAAGTTTTTGTCGACCGAGAATATCCTTGATTCAATGTATTCATTTACTGAGTGTGTGTATCAATGTGCAATTGTGACACTAACTTAGGAGATGACCTATCTAAGTGTTGTGTGTGGATATGGAAGATCTAAATGCTTGATTTACATGATATCTAAGTACTTGTACATTATATATTTGTACAAGTTTTTACATTTGATTTCAATCATGAAAATAAAGCAATTTTAGAAAATTGATCTTCCAAGTCTTTACTATCCACCACCTTATATGCTTTTCCCTAAAACACTCAAATATCAAGTTAAACCACAAGAAAGAAATGTTTTTCATCATCAAAATAAAGGTATTATAATAATGTCCAATTTTAGCCAACAATAAACCCCTGGAGAAGTCGCCTCGGCAATCCTCTCTGTTAGACACCTTGATCTGTAGTGTTTCGGCTGTGATTCTACCCTCTAGAAGTGTCATGAGGGTCTGGTCTGTGGCTATCTCCTTCATCCCCTCCTCTCCTGGATCTGACTATTGCAAGGTGATAGAACATCATTTTTCCCTTTGGCTGAACACCCTTAGGTCATAAGTGGGGCTTTGGTCATCATTAAGTCGCATCTGTTGGATCTGATGCGATTTTCTATATGCACTAATCGCATAATGTCAGTATCACTGATAGGACATCAGTGGCACTGAGTTTATAGCTGAATTGAAACCCTCGACATGTTTCAGTATTGTCGACATGAGTGTCGGTAGCACTGAGTTGCTTTCTACGACTTCTGATGTGATTTGAGTGTGGAAGTCGGTAGCACTGATTGGTGTTCCAGTGGTACTAACGCAATCAAACTAATAACCCATGTGCTCTAGATGGTGAGTCAGTATCACCCACTTCTAGTTTTGGTAGCATCAACTCCTTGCTCAGTAGCACCTAGATAGTCTTGGTAGCATCGAGATTTATGGATTCCCTTATCACCCACTTCTAGTTTTGGTAGCATCAACTCCTTGCTTAGTAGCACCTAGATAGTCTTGGTAGCATCGAGATTTATGGATTCCCTTGTTGAATTTTGTGTCCTGTATGTGGCACTAAGTTGTCATGTAAGTGCTAAATTTTCCTAAAAATAAGGGAAAATAACAAAAATCTCGATTATGAGTGGTAATTTAGTAGTATTCGGTAGAAATACTCAATAATTGATGCAAAAGTAATTCTCAAGCTAACAATGAGAAACCATGCATAAATATATCTATGAATGAATAGATATGTAAATGTGAGGAAAATAGCCAGTGAAAAGTGACTAAAAATTAGTGCATCAAAATTCCCAAGCTTGAATGTTTTTTGCCCATAACAACACTACCTTTGGATACTACCTCTGGATCTACTTTGAAATAGTCAGTAACAAGATAAATCCTATGAACTACATTTCTCAATCACCCCCACATGGTGATCCCAAAATGGTCCTTACCAACCATGGAACAAATAACTACTCTAAAGTGACCAAAACATTTCACTAAAATATGTCCACTCTTGGATCAATGAAACACTATCAATAAGAGTAGTTAACATCCTAGTCAATAGGGCATACACTTGATGCACCATGTGATTTCTTATCTACAATGCTTTGATACACCTACTCAACTTTGCTGGAAGCATTTTCCCATATAGAAATTAATGAAGGATAATCATATATATGGCCTATGATACATAGAAATAGGAGGAAATTAAATAGGTGGCCATGAAAAAGAATCATAAGTAACATCCAAATTATGCATGCATAATTAAAATATGATGAACCTACATAATCAAGGGAATGAAAAATGTATGAATCGTGATACCTACTTAGGGTAGAATGATGAATGCATTGAATGTGTCATACTACTGATGAGTGTGGGTGAAAGGATGCATACATATAAACTATTTTTACCTTCTCCATGAAGAAAATTCAGATTGAGTTCAAGGCATCCTTTTCTCCCTTTTTATTTGATTTCTCTTTTTCTATACCCTCTTATTTAGCATGATTTATTATTAATTCTCAGGCTTTCTTCATCATTTCATTCTTTATATGTTTCTTCTTATTCATTCGTGGGATATGGATGATGATCCTTTCACTCTTTATTTGTGACGAAAGATACATAGATACACGTCACACACAAAATTCAAACTTGATGGAAAATAAGAATGAAATCTACATGAAATTTTTTATCCAACTACAATTTCCCTACTTGATACAATGATATGCATATCTCTATATAAAACTATTTTTTCTAATGCACTCGCAAAGAAACTCACTATCTTGCTAGCTACTATGCTATGCAATGAAGTTTAAAGAAAATAATTCGAATTAGTTAATCATCTTGTGGTGGTAAATGAAATATCATGAAAGTTGGATGGAATCACATGACTAAGAGAAAATGTTATTGTTAACTATGATATATCCCTCTCCTATCAACCTGTGTATAGGGTAACCTTAGAATTTATTTCCAAAAAAAATAGGATCTTTTGTTTGTTTGGTTGGTCTAGGCTCAAAACTCATAATCATACACACAAGTTTTAGATAACTTAAGATATTCATTTATATCAAGGGTCGTCAATCTAACTAACCAAACACTTCATCTAGTTGGTATTGTCTTAGACTTGGCAAATAAGTTAAAAAATATATGATCCTTTTTAGATTTAATGCATGATCACAAAACACATTCTTTATAATGATAGATGCAATCATGATATACTGAGCTCATGATTGCACTAGATAGATTGTGGTTTCTATTATAGGGAAATAAGAAAACTAAAACAAGATAGAAAATAAAGCAAGATAAAGTAATTCCATCACCCCCAAGCTTTAACTTGACTATGTCCTCGTTGTCAAAACTCAAACTAAGAGGTGGAGTGGGGGTACCAGTTGCTCAGTATGGTGGTGGAAGGAAAGTTCCCTACAGCATCTACGGATTTGGAGGGTAGAAAGTTTCAGTGAATGTCAGTGGGTTGGCTGGCATATCTGGTGGTTGTGGGTAGCTAGCAAAGTTTCCTTGACTCCAATGGAAGCTTCTGATGATATTTGATGCACTACAGGTGTGTGTGTGTGTGTGTGTGTGTGTTCTCATGGTTTACCAGGAGAAGGTGCTCGTTGTTGAAGATTGCTTGTTGTTGCTAAAGAAGCTACTCTTGAACACCTTGAATCTAGGTCAAGGTGGTTGACTATTGTTGTTGGCCCTATGAAATGGATTGTAGCATCTTATACATTCCTCCATGGAGAAGGAGTCTCCTAGAAGTGGAGGTGGTGGATCTATGAAGATGGATGTTGCATAGCGGCAGAGAATGTGGTGCAAATGTTTCCTCAGTTTAGAAAGCATAGTAGCCTCCTATTCTTCTTTTTCCTTTGATGATTCCTCTTCTTCCTCTTTGGCCTCAACATCCTCCCCCTATGGTACAAATTTTGCATCATTTGTAGGCCATCAAAGGTACCACATTTCCCGTAAGTAGAAGATCGGGCCAGGAAGTGCTCTTTCCTTTAGATTATTATTTACAGTGCAGTAGGCGTACACCCTACCCTCATACTTGGTGACAAGGTGTGCCCACTTAAAGTGCTAGAAATCAAGCATAGAAGATGTTTTCAATGTGTTGGCCTTAGAGAGGTCAAGGTGAAGCTATGACACGAGTGGTATAAATAGTCCCCCAAGGTGAATTGGGGGTTTCTTTTGGCCTTTCTTGTCCACCGCCATCATGTGTTAAAGGAAGAACAACTCAAGATTCCCAAGGTAAAAAATGACCACAAAATGAATAGGTTTTCCTTGTAAACCTTACCTTGCCCCTGGGTAGACCTGGCAAAGATGGATTTTGTCAAGTATCAATATAGAATCTGGGTGAAAGGATGCTCAATTTCCATGAATGAGGGTTGGTGTCAATTGATGAAAACCCCTTGAGGAAAGGTTGTTATCTATCACCAGGCCATGTTTTAGCCAAAATCTCCCAATGTGAAGCATGGCCCACCCATTGACCAACCATAAATAGAGTTTAACTTCACTAGGGTGAGGTAGTGATTGAATTTGTAGAATCAGAACTTGACCCAACCTCCCTCCCAACCTTCCCCATGCTCGGGAATGTAGCAAACCTCCAAAGTTGTGAGGAACTCGTAGACTATTTTCTTGTAGGTGGGCCAATCACCAAAGAAAGGATGATCACCCACCATGCCTTGCTTGGTGTAGACTCGGCAAAGACTATCGATGAAGTTGATATCATTGAGGAATGTGTGATCGCCATACAGTGTTGGTATAATCCCATGCTTCATCATGGCAGCATATTGCTTCTTTTGTTCCTCATCGGGGAAGGCAATCCTAGATTGCTTTGGCACCATCTGATTGGGTGTGGTTGTGGATGAAGCCTATCTCCTAGTTGCCATTATTGTGGAGAGGAGAGAGATGAACAAAAGGATCTCATTGTAGACTTGGTGATGTCGGTAGGTTTGTGAAGTCTGTACTAGTTTCTAGTCACCTTTTAAATGAGAAGTTATGCTTTGGGTATGATTGTAGATCATCCACAGCCTCGCCTTATATAGTTGAAATGTTTCATGGTCGTGTTGTGTCAGTACCACCAACTTTTTGTGTTGGTGGTACCAACTTCTTTTTCTATCTATGGATGTCGGTGTCATCAATTGATGTTGAAGGTCATGGACCATTGATGTACCAACCCTCAAATCCTCCCGTGATGATGGTACCAACAATTTTTGGTGGTACCAACTCAATGAAACAAATGTCCATATTGGTTCCATCGACCTTTGGATGATGAGGATCATGGACGTCACTATTAGTGCCATGGATTATTGTCTTCTCATGTCAGTGCCACCGATGGAGTGTCGGTGGCACTGAGGTGTTATTGGTGTGTCTCTAACTTCTAAATTGGTGCCATCGAGATGGATCTTGGTGGTAAAGATGACAAATGTGCTGTAACTTCTGGGGCCACATCTTAACATGTTGGTGCCACCAACTTTTACTGTCATTGGTATCGAGCTATGTTGATTATTGTCATTATGGAGTTGAGTAAATCCATACCACCAAGTAGCTTTTTGGTGTATCAATGAGAATTTTTTTGGAACTCTGCTATATTTTTTGAGAATTTGTCGATGCTACCGAATATGTTGTTGGTGGTACCAAATTTTTGTAGACTTTGCCTTGTCAGGGATTTGGTGCCACCAACCCACCTATAAACGATATTGAAAACTTTTGAAATTCCTATTGAAAATTGTTAGCCAGACAGTACCACCAATGCTGCTATCAGTGGTATTGACGTTTAATCTACCTACACACCACACAAAAGCATCAAGGTAAGTTTTATACTTAGTTAAAATCTAATAAGAAAAATATGAAATTTAACTAATGAAAAGTCCTAAGAAAAGATAAATGATAGAAATAAATACGAATGGGTTTCATCCCATAAGCGTCCTTGTTCAATGTCTTAAGATCAATGATAAATCTTTCTGAACTAAAATAATCTCAATGAGCTTCAACTCCTCCTCCCCATGGACCACCATTCCTCCATAATAGTATTGGAGATGTTTTCCATTTGTCAAGAAGGTCTTGGATCCATCACTAATTCCAGTACACCATAAAGGAATGCCTTGACTACCACATAGGGTTCACTTCATTGGGACCTCAACTTCCCTAGCTACAAATTTGATCCTTGAGTTAAACAATAATACCTACTGACCCAGTAGAAACACCCTAGAAAGAATGTGGCGGTCATGGATATTCTTAGTTCTATCTTTGCATATTCTAGAATTTTCATAAGAATCGAGACTAATCTCATCTAATTCTTTCAATTCTAGTCTACACTTCTTCCTCACACTTGATAGATCAAAGTTTAGTTTACTTAGGAACCACTTGAATCTCTGTTCTAGTTCCATGGGAAAGTGACATGCCCGCCCATAAACTATCATATAAAGGGGTGTTTCTATGGGTGTCTTAAAATCCGTTCTATAAGCCCATAGAGCATCATTCAGTTGCATACTCTAGTTTGTCCTATTGGTTGAAACAATCTTTTATAGAATCATCTTGATTTCCCTATTTGAGTCCCCAACTTGGCCTTGAGTCTGGGGATGGTAAGGGGTTCCTACTCTATGTTTCACTCCATATTTTCTAAATAGTGCTCCAAATTTCCTACTAGTGAAGTGACTGCCCCCATCACTTATGATCAGGTTGGGTACCCAAAACCTATAGAAAGTATAGTCCTTCACAAATCGACATACAACATGAGCATCAATGGTGCGGGTTGGAATTGCTTCCACCCATTTTGAAACATAGTCAACTGCCAACAAATTATAAAACAAGAGTTAGAAGACCCAAAAGGGTCCCATAAAATCAATGCCCCAAAGATCAAAAACTTCAACTTCTTGAAATGTATTAAGAGGTATTTTGTGTCTTCTGGATATGTTACCTGACTGTTGACATGTGTCACACCTCTACACAAATAATAAGCATCATTAAATAACAATGGCCAATAAAATCCACTCTTTAAATCCTTAGTTGACGTCCTTGAGTTAGCAATGTGTCCCTTACTGGGTAAGAGGTGACAATGAGCAAGTATGCCCCCAAACTCGCACTCAGGAATACACTTCCTCAATATGCCATCTCTACATTGCTTCTGTAAGAAAGGATCATCCAATGATATATAGAACCTTAAGGAATGGAAGAACTTCTTCCTATCTTGATATCCTCAATCTTTGTGTATGTCTCCACATGCCAAACAATTCACTATGTGTGAAAACCAGAGATATTTGTCTTCCATAGCAAAATGTTTCTCATCAGGGAATCCTCAACAATTGATATCTCTAGCCCCAACTCATTCACCCTCTCTAACTAAGAAGAATGATATGTACTATATTCTCTACTCCAGCTTTATTCTTAATTTCTATATCAAAATCATGTAATAGCAAAATCCATCAAATCAACCTCGATTTAGCATCCTTCTTCTACAAAAGGTATTCAAGTTGCATGTTCAGTCCACACTATCACCTTTGACCCCTATTAAATATTGTTGAAATTTGTCAAAGACAAAAACAATGACTAAAAGTTCATTTTCTATGGTGGTATAATTAAGTTGGGCGTCATTAAGAGTTCTATATGCATAATAGATGATAGAAAGAGCATGATCTTTGCATTGTCATAGAACTACTCTAAACTCATAATCCTACACGTCACACATTAATTCAAAAGATTGGATCTAATTTGGAGTCACCACCATAGGTGCGGAGATCAACTTCTCCTTCAAAATTTCAAATGCTTTCAAGTAACGTTTGTTAAAATTTAATTCAATGTACTTTTCTAACAACTCAAAAAGCGGCTTGGAATCTTTGAAAACTCCATTATGAAGCATTGATAAAATCAGGTATGTCCTAAAAAATCCTTACTCATTTCACAGAGGATGGTGGAGGATTCTTAGAGATCACTTCAATTTTGACCAGATCAACTTCCATCCCTTTGTTGGACAACTTGTATCCCATGACAATTCCTTCACTCACCATCATATGGCATTTCTCCCAATTCAAAACTAGATGATTATCCTCACATTTTGGTAGGACTTTATCTAGAATGGCAAGGCAGTCCTCAAATGACTCTTCATGGACCAAAAAATTGTCCATAAAAATCTCAAGACATCTCTCTACCATATCCAAAAAATAGAGATCATACATCTTTAAAACATCGTCAGAGCGGTACAAAGACCAAACAACATCGGACGGTAGGCAAAGGTACCATAGGGGCAAGTGAATGTAGACTTCTCTTGATCATGTGGTTTTATAGAAATTTGATTGTATCCAGAGTAACAGTCTAAGAAGCAAAAATATGAGTGGCAAGCAAGCCTCTCAAAAATTTGATAAAAAATGGGAGCAGAAAATGATCTTTCAAAGTGGTGGCATTTAAACTGTGATAATCATTACAAACTGGCCACCCAATCACTAGCCTAGTCGAAACTAACTCACTCATAGAATGCTTAGTGACACTGATTCCTCCCTTCTTAGGAACTACCTGAGTTGGGCTACCCATTTTTAGAATTTGAAATATCATAAATTATACTTGTTGATAGAAACTTTACTACCCCTTTTTTGTGACCAAGAGAACCCACCCTTGGAATGTCAAACATGGTAATCTCTCAAGGAATGAGAGGATGTGGTTTGGTCATCCTCCTCTCATGCCAAATCAGTGTCAGTTCCCAGTCACAGTGTTCCTTTGGTGTGGTTCAAACTGGGGTCCTTCATTGGGACTTACCGGGCTCTTACCACCTGGCCTACTCTGAATCTACCTCTTTCTTCACCACCTCCTTCATGATAGAATTTAGACATCATTGAGGTTGTTCTATAGGTTTTTCTCCTTCTTCAATCCCAATCTTGTGTTGACATAGGCTAGGGGAAATCCCCTTGATGTCAGCAATGGACCACCCAAATGCAGCTTGGTGGTTTTCCAGAATAATGAGTAGCTACTCCTCCTTTAAACTTAGTGATGAAAAAATTATCACTAGGAGATTTTGGTTCACTACCAAGAATGTGTCCCTTGCGAAGGTAGTGTCTTCAATTCCATCTCAGGAGTAAACTACAAGAATGGGACTAATGGTGGTGGTGGCAGTCTCAGATCTTCATAGTGTCTTGAATAGAAGCATTCAGTAATGTCTTTAGAAACAAGGCACATTCCTCCAATGAATGGTAGCATGTGCAATCATCTAATACATTCATGAGATAGGCTTCTAAAGGTATTTGAGGATATGCATGTGTGATGGAATAAGAGATCGCATATGTAACTACTATCGGGTACACTTCCTCCTCTGGCTCATCATGGTACTTTATAGCGTTTGCCAAAGATATCTGCTTTGTATGTTTTATATTGTCAACAATAAGAGTTCCCTTGTCCACTTTTTTCATGACATGACCCATGTCCAGAAATGGTTTTCCCAAAGTAGGACACATGTGATGACCCTGAATTTTAGAGTTTGATAGACAATGTATTATATGAAGATTTCTCAGAGCAAAAATGATTTCATAATGTACCTCAAGGTGTGATGTGAAAAAAATGATGAAGTTGCACTTCATGGATCACGAGTTGATGACATATTTAGGCTTGAATGTTTTTCAATGATTGATTATTTGATGTAGTGATATTGATTTTAGACTATCGTTTGTATTAGGTTACATGAATTATTTACCCGACACAACAACCTTACTTGAGGCTGAGTGGTACGTCGCAGATATAGAGATAAACGTGGAAACCTCAACACTGAGATGATGATCGTGTGGCTGTTGGCTCACCTTCCACCTCTGACAGGGGCAGAACAGTAACTTTCGACTTGACTGTAGATAATCCCCACCGATTGAAGTGAGAATCATGAGTCAAAGTGGCATCTCGAGTACCAGAATGGATCCTCAATTCTAGAGGATGCTCAACGACCCATCATACATGACGTGTGATGGCCTGTGTTGCCATTACTACTTGCCGTGTCCCTCTCTCATCTCCATGGCATTTGGTAGTAACTAGGAGAGGATGTCAGGGAAGCTTCAAAGGCCAGAGGATAGGATCACAGAGTGGGATGGCCACCATAATGGCTATGAGAAGTTTGGCAATTGTCCGTTAACCAGCAAGGAGGACTTCTCCATGGTAGTCAATCCTTCCTTAGTTCCAGGCAATGGAAGGGATCCTAGGCCATATTCCTAACCATCATGTTGCGTTTTGAGGTAGCTTCAACCTTCTGGGAAGCCTCATGGAGACTCATGTCACCTCAGTCCCATGCAAGGGAGAACGAAACCCAAACCCCCTTCTTCACTATCCACCCCATCATAGCAGCTAGACTAGAGGGGAAGATCGGAGAAGAAGGCCATCTCACCAC
Source organism: Alisma plantago-aquatica (assembly GCA_963693085.1). NCBI lineage: Eukaryota > Viridiplantae > Streptophyta > Magnoliopsida > Alismatales > Alismataceae > Alisma > Alisma plantago-aquatica. The sequence continues at coordinate 124,947,213 of OY856415.1, read as the reverse complement.
CAATCATTGCTGGCTTGGAACACCTTCATCATCAAACTACAGATCCAGACGAGATTTCTAGTTGCTCCATATGCCCATAGGAATGATCTGAGGTGCATTGAGGTCGGTCGCTCGTCCTTTCCCTCACCCACCACAGTGACAGATATGTGGATCCTCCATCAGCAGACTTGGAGCAAGCCTCCTTGTAGAGTAAGAAGGGGCTTTCCAGAGAAATAGAATCCATGGGAGGTTGAGGTCGAGATCGCAGGAAACCAGTTTCTCCACAGAAGGGAGAAAGGAGAGGAAGTGTTGCCATTGCTCGCCGGTACCAATCACAGAGGCGGCGGCAGTGGGTCTGCAGAGGTTAGCGATCTCGAAACCCTCCTCTTCGTCAGAGGTAGGGCATGAGCAATAACCTGAGAGGGGCTTCATGGGACCTCTTTATGGTTCCATCTTCCTCTCGTCTAGGGTGCATTGTCTAGACGATATCATCAGAGACGGCAATAGAGGCTGATCTACCGCCGGTGCTCCTGTGTGCGGCGGCACCTAGGTCTCGCACAAGACTTGAGACCATGATGGAGGAGAGGATTGATCAATTCAGCAAGTCAATCCAAGAACCGGATGGTCCAGTATGCAATTTAGATGAACCGGTCAGGCCATCAAATAAATCTCCAGAGGCGGGGCATGAGCGGTGACCTGAGAGGGGCTTCATGTGACCTCTCGATGGTTCCATCTTCCTCTCGTCTAGGGTGGAGTGTCCATACGATATCATCAGAGATGGCAGTAGAGGTTGATCTACTGCTGGTGCTTCTGTGTGCAGCGGCACCTGGGTCTCGCACAAGACTTGAGACCATGATGGAGGAGAGGATTGATCAGTTCAACAAGTCAATCCAAAACCGGCTGGTCTAGAATGAAATTTAGATGAACCAGTCAGACCATCAAATAAATCGGTTAGACCCCAACCAAGTCAGCCATGGGTGCGAGCTGAGGAACTTGTCTTGCCAACATGGACCAATCAAGCGCCTCCACCTCAGGAAATGGCAAGGTGATGACCAGAGATGTAGATGATCCAAAATATAAGTATGAATCTCTAAACTCAGGTACGTGGATATAAGTATGAGACTAGTTTTTGTTGGATGATAATTATGAGTAATTGCTTGCATGTATTTGAATATCTTGTTGGAAGTACATCTATATGTATTGTCATTTCCGCCTTGAACAATAAGGACACTAAAGAAAGAAAATGGAATGTAGTTACTGATGGTTCATTGATATCCCTATTAGAGAGGGAAAGTATTAATGTTGACTAGCACCTCCCTAATGGTACAAGGTACGTGGGGAGATCCCTAATGGTACAAGGTACGCGGGGATAGGGCCCAATAATATATGTTTGTGCTAAGTCCACCATAGTAATACATGTCCATTGAATTATGGTTAATAACTTGGGTTTACCTGATTTTCTGCCTTAAATAATGCTTTCATTTTTCTTTCTTCTTTTTCAAGTATTTTAAATATGCCAACTTTATGTTGATTCGATGTTTCATGTATGTTTTAGGTTCAGAGCTAGCATGGGATAAAAGAACATGATGTGAGCAAATTGTATAGGTTGTACCTATTGTGTAGATCCTAGTTTAGCATACATGTTCTTAGACTGTAGAATTTTCATTCAATATGTAATTGTAAATCGTGTTGTAATAACTCACTTGGTAATATATACATGTTGAATATTGAGATGTGTTATGGTGTATGTATAGTTGTTTATTCATGTATGCACAAATTGCTTCCGCAACGCACTCTGATACAATTGCTTAATGTTTTTGGATTTCATCTTCTCATCTCCATGGGGTTTTGAGAAGGTGAAAATTCGGGGACATTACAGTTGGTATCTGAGCATGAACAATAGCTACACCTAACAATTGCTCACCATGAAACATAAAAACTAAATTCCACCTTTAACATTAAATCCTAGAAACTTAGTAAGTTGTTCTATAGGAATAAGGTTTGACTTAGCCTTTAAGTTAGAACCTATATGTTCGAGAACTTGGTTTAAACAATTGTGTGAAACCCTTTCCATACAGAGCTCATATGTATTGGGAAGCTACACTAATCTACACCTTGTTCTCACAATTTCACTAGATGACATGACACTAGACTGTCTACTGTGTGTGGGACACTCGATTTTGCTGATTTGGTTTTGTTTTCCAATCGTCTCGAGCCTCGACAGTTTCCTCTGACATCTTCTTTCTCGGTGAAAAACTATATAATATTTTGTTATATATATGTAAATATAAAAATGTGTCCCTTACACTGGAGAGTAGTCAGTGTTCATGCAACCTAAGTGAAAGGGGGTGACATCAGTCTAGAGGAGAGAGTATATGTAGAATAGATGTCTAGAGCCTTATAAGGATATGTGATAGATAGATAGATAATAGAATGATAGATGATGTAAGAAAATATGATCTAATATAAATTTGATCTCTGAGGTATATGTTGTTTCTAAATTTCTAAGTTGTAAATGAGGTGTGAATCCAATTTTGGATAATCTAAGACAAGTCGAGGTGATGAAAGTACATACTTTATCTTCCTTAAGATGAGCTAAATTAAGATAAATTGAATATGCAGGAGCCTCAAGCTCTTTTATAAGGGAGGACATCTAGTGGTAGGATGATATATGTGGTGCACTCTAAAGAGAGTGAGACCCACAAGGAGAAGGTCATAGGACCTAGCCTCCAATATATGAGAAATATGAAATATGTTTGAAATGATGTGTCCTACACTAGATTATTCTTGAGTAGATGAGTTGAGTGCTTTTGCATGATTCAATCCTATATGTGAGAGTTGGGTAACAAGATGATGGGTTGGTGACTCATAATGAGAAAGTCAATTCTTTTGATTGAGTTAGGTCCTAGCTGGAGCGACATATGCTTGTGAATCTCATCATTAGCTGCAAGAGTGGTGATATATGCAACTCAGGTTCTAAGAGTAAAATGCTTTGTGCGTAAGATGCCCACAAATTTTGTTCCCTCCTTATCTCTTTCTTGATATACGATGCTTGAAACCTCACTTGAGCTAAATAGATTATTTATGTATGAAGAGTCACTCATATAAGCTTAACCTATGATTCCATCCCTATATTAGACATGTGATATAAAGTTCAAAATCATGATAAGATTGGCTTAGGATATGATTTTTCCCTCTATACCATACATGAAAGATATGAGTTTGAAAACATGATCTTGAAATAAATATATCTTTGGGTCATAAACTCCATGATCAAAAATATAGTCCTCAACCTCACTCCTTACAAATCTAAGATTCTACTTTGATAATTAATCTCACATAATAGGGTGAAACCCTAATGTACAATGATGAATATTAATTCCCTCTATTGATGAAATTCTAGTACGATGATGATCATAAACCACATTAATGATGTACACATGATAATTCTAGTAATTAAAAATGTGAGATCTTGACATCACCTTACATAGGCAAGTAGGGTGAAAGATGAAACCTTTAGTAATACCTCCTTAACTTCTAATGAGAAAATACAACTCTTGTCCTTAAGGGACTACATGGATGTAAATTCTAAAATGCTAGAATTTCATGGTATGGCTCAAGCATTAAATAATGCTTCAATCTATATAAGGTGGAGTGGGTACGCCCCAGATGCTCAAAAACCTAAGATGACAACATAGGGTATGTCACAAACTATGAAATCCTTCACACCTAAATGTTGTGGCCTGAAGATAGATGAGATTCCTTTATATCAACATAAGAATGGTATGACTTGAATTTCGAGGAAAAAATTCTATTTAATGAGGGGTGAATGTGATGACCCTGAATTTTAGAGTTTGATAGGAAATGTAGTATATGAAGATTTCTCAGAGCAAAAATGATTTCATAATGTACCTCAAGGTGTGATGTGAAAAAATGATGAAGTTGCACTTCATGGATCACGAGTTGATAACATATTTAGGCTTGAATGTTGTTCAATGATTGAGTATTTGATGTAGTGATATTGATTTTAGAAAGTCGTTTGTATTAGGTTACATGAATTATTTACCCGGCACAACAACCTTACTTGAGGCTGAGTGGTGCGTCGTAGATACAAAGCTAAATGTGGAAACCTCAGCACTAAGATGATGATCGTGTGGTTGTTGGCTCACCTACCACCTCCGAAAGGGGCAGAACAGTAACTTTTGACTTGGATGTAGATAATCCCCACCGATTGAAGTGAGAATCATGAGTCAAAGTGGCATCTCGGGTACCAGAATGGATCCGCAATTCCAGAGGATGCTCAATGACCCATCATACATGGCATGCGATGGCCTGTGTTGCTATTACTACTTGTCATGTCCCTCTCTCATCTCCATGGCATTTGGAAGTAACTAGGAGAGGATGTCAGGGAAGCTTCAAAGGCCAGAGGATAGGATCGCATAGTGGGATGGCCACCACAATGGCTATGAGAAGTTTGGCAATTGTTTGTTAACCAGCAAGGAGGACTTCCCCGTGGTAGTCAATCCTTCCTTAGTGTCTGGCAATGGAAGGGATCCTAGGCCATCTTCCCAACCATCATGTTGTGTTTTGAGGTAGCTTCAGCCTTCAGGAAAGCCTCATGGAGACTCATGTCACCTCAGGCCCGTGCAAGGGAGAACGAAACCCAAACCCCCTTCTTCGCTATCCACCCCATCGCAGCAGATGACTAGAGGGGAAGATCGGAGAAGGCCATCTCACCACCAATCATTGCTGGCTTGGAATGACTTCATCATTAAAATATGGATCCACAAGATATCACTAGTTGCTCCATATGCCCATAGGCACGATCTGCGGTGCATTGAGTTCGGCCACTCGTCATTTCCCTCACCCACCACAATGGCATATACGTGGAGCCTCCATCGGCAGACCTGGAGCAAACCTCCTTGTAGAGTGAGAAGGGGCTTTCCAGAGAAATAGAATCCATGGAAGGTTGAGGTCGAGATCGCAGGAAACCAGTTTCTCCAGGGAAGGGAGAAAGGAGAGGAAGTGTTGCCATTGCTCGCCGGTACCAATCACAGAGGCGGCGGCAGTGGGTCTGGAGAGGTTAGCGATCTCGAAACCCTCCTCTTCGTCAGAGGCAGGGCATGAGCAATAACCTGAGAGGGGCTTCATGGGACCTCTCGATGGTTCCATCTTCCTCTCGTCTAGGGTGGATTGTCTAGACGATATCATCAGAGACGACAATAGAGGTTGATCTACCGCTGGTGCTCCTGTGTGCGGCGGCACCTAGGTCTCGCACAAGACTTGAGACCATGATGGAGGAGAGGATTGATCGATTCAGCTAGTCAATCCAAGAACCGGATGGTCCAGTATGCAATTTAGATGAACCGGTCAGGCCATCAAATAAACCGGTCAGACCCCAATCAAGTCATCCATGGGTGCAAGTTGAGGAACTTGTCTTGCCAGCATGGACCAATCAAGCGCCTCCACCTCAGGAAATGGCAAGGTGATGACCAAAGATGTAGATGATCTAGAATATAAGTATGAATCTATGAACTCAGGTACATGGATATAAGTATAAGACTAGTTTTCACTGGATCATAATTATGAGTAATTGCTTGCATGTATTTGAATATCTTGTTGGATGTACATCTATATGTATTGTCATTTCCGCCTTGAACAATAAGGACACTAAAGAAAGAAAATGGAATGTAGTTACTAATGGTTCATTAATCTCCCTATTAGAGAGGGGAAGTATTAATGTTGACTAGCACCTCCCTAATGGTACAAGGTATGCAGGGAGATCCCTAATGGTACAAGGTACGCGGGGACAGGGCCCAATAATATATGTTTGTGCTAAGTCCACCATAGTAATACATGTCCATTGAATTATGGTTAATAACTTGGGTTTACTTGATTTTATGCCTTAAATAATGCTTTCATTTTTCTTTCTTCTTTTTCAAGTATTTTAAATATGCCAACATAGTATAGTATCTTTCAACCATGTACCAACTTTATGTTGATTCGATGTTTCATGTATATTTTAGGTTCAGAGCTAGCATGGGATAAAAGAACATGATGTGAGCAAGTTGTATAGGTTGTACCTATTGTGTAGATCCTAGTTTAGCATACATGTTCTTAGACTGTAGAATTTTCATTCAATATGTAATTGTAAATCGTGTTGTAATAACTCACTTGGTAATATATACATGTTGAATGTTGAGATGTGTTATGGTGTATGTATAGTTGTTTGTTCATGTATGCACAAATTGCTTCCGCAACACACTCTAATACAATTGCTTAACATTTTTGGATTTCATCTTATCATCTCCATGGTGTTTTGAGAAGGTGAAAATCTGGGGACGTTACAACACCTCACTTCCAATGTGTCATCATGTGACACTATGCCTTCTCCTTTGCTGGTGGTCAATAGCCAGGAAGCTTTACCTAAAACTAGTCATCTTAAATACCCAATGTTAATCTTCCCTTTCCCATCTGCAAGATGACATCTGATGTTTCTTGTAAGGGCCTTCCTTCCATAATCATCATGCATTTCCATAACTACAAAATCTATTGGAAATATAAATTTGTTTACCTTTACCAGAACATCTTCACATATGCATATTGGCCTCACCACAGAATCATCTGCCAGCTTGATCATCATGTATCTCTTCCTTGATTCTCTGAGTCCTAGTTTCTTGAATGTTTGTGGCATGAGATTGATGCTTGCCCCAGAATCACATAGTGTGTCTCCAAACTTGACCTTGCCAATGTATCATGGTATGTTGAAGCACCTTGGATCATTTTTCTTCTGTGGTAGCTTTCTCTGTATCAAAGCACTAACTTCTTCCCTTAAGACCACTATATTAGAATCTGTTATACTCCTCTTTTTGTTTATAATGTATTTAAAGAACTTTCCATAAGAGGGGACGTGCTCAATAGCATCAACAAGTGATAGGTTAATATGAAGCTTCCTTAATGTGCCCAAAAAAATCTTGAACTACTAATCAACCTTTTTGGTCTTCAAGCTATTAGGAAATAGTACTAGAGTCATAGTTTTCCACTAATGGGGTGGGATGTAGGACTCCTTCTTGACGTATGACTGCCTAATTGATTCTGCTTCTAGGGATTTGTCTTGAGATGTGGCATCTTGTGGCTTCTCTAGAGAGATAGTGTTTGTCATTACCCCAGTGTCGGATGGTGTGGGGCTATGCTCTGGATCACTTTCTACTCCTTTATCAACACCTTTCCACTATGGAGGAGTATTGCCTTCACATGTTGGTTATTAGGGGGGTATATGTATTTCCTATAAATCCTTGTTGATTGGGCTTCTTGATTGATGCCACTATTGTTGCTAGTTCAGAGATCAAAAATTCAATATTGTGGATCTGAGCCCCTTGATTCTACTACTCCCTTTTTGTTTGGTCTAGTAAGCCTTATTTTGACTCATTAGTCTTCCTAGAATGTCTTCATTCATGTCTATCATATTAGGACCCCTATCCTGCTGAATACTATGAAATGTTTCTTTGTTGTTGTTTGGGTTGTTAAGCTTGTGATGGGCCTTGCTGAAAATTATTAGGATCCTTCAATGAAAATTTGGAATCCCTCCTCCACAAGTACTCATTGTTGCCTCTATTATTCTACTCACGTATGAACATGCACTCCTCCTCCTCACCTCCAGATGAGGTGCCAAATCTCTGCTCAAGCTTCCTTGTGATCCTCTCCATCTAATCCCTAAGTTTTTTGATCTCTCTCTATTCCATAACAGTCTTGATTGTTGTTGGTGCTTCTCTCTCCTATCCCCAAGATTTGTTATTGGCCATGATCTTCAAGATATCCTAACACCTTGTAGCCTTGTTGTTTAGAAATAATTATGCCCTTGCACTGTCAAGAGTATTCCTCTCCCCTTTATGTAGGCCATAGTAAAATTTCTTTTACTATCCATACAGATAAATCCCATGATGAGGGACCGTCCTGAGCATATTCTGAAATCTCTCCCACGCTTCTGAATATGACACATATGCATGTTGTTTGAAGATATGGATTTTCCCCACAAGTTCATTTGTCTTTTGTGGCAGGAAATATTGCTCGAAGAACACATCTATCATCTCATACCATGTTTCTATGGACTCTAGCAGTAGATTGATGAACCACACATTGGGTTTATCCAACAAAGAATACAAGAAAAGTTTTAGATATATGATTGTTGCTGAAACCCTATCTAGCTTCACCATGTCATAGCTTTCCACAAAGATGTTTATGTGTGCCATTGGGCATGTTGTGGACATGGAATGACTGTAATTTTATTAATGCCACCAGTTCAGGAGCTATATTGTAGCTTCCCAAATTAACTTCATGTCATTTGATTGTACCTAATTGAGTTGTGGTTGATGATGCTTTTATCTTCTCCCAGACCATTTGTTCCCCAGGTCATTCCTAAACATGATCTTTTTTGTTTGGTTCCATGTCTATTGCACGTTCTTTTTGCCTGTGGTGGTGGAGTTTGGATGAGCTTCTCAGTTGAAGCCCCAAAACTCTCACGCGTTATGAATCATCTCCTCCTAACTTGTTCTCTGTGGATTAGATTCTCTATAATCTACGGTTACAGTGTGAATCATGTGCTAGTACCTGAAAATGTGTAATGGCAATGTGAGATATTGAGTACTAATGAATTGACACAAGAAATTTTTTTCCAATTATGCTCTTATTCAAAGAAAAGATTGAAAATAAATAAAAGAAAATGAAATGGCCTAGAGTGGCTTGTCACAACAGTCATAATGATAGTGTTTATGTTTCCGCATAAATGGTCCCTAAAAGTTGACATGCTTAAACTATGTATGTCAAATGTAGGTGTACACATCATGTAATATAGGCCTATGAGGTCGGAGTGTCAAACTTAGGGAAACATTTTCTAGAGACTACTACTAACTATAGCCTAATCAACTAGGCCTGGAAAAATGGTTGAATGGTTGTTTTATGACTAAGGGGAAAAGATTAAATCTAAATTGAGTGATTTTGAATAGGAATTGATGGATTCCTTAAGACTTTGGTTTCACCTCCACATGAATTGCATTAAAATTTCATTTCATTAATAAATATTCACCTTAAATTTAACTAAAGATGTATAGAAAGTATTACCCACTCATAGCATATACACTATGTAGACTAAAATAAACCCCAGTTTTGTAGTGATTTAGGAATTAGCTTGGTGTATTATGGATATCTCTACGTTCTTATTTCATAGTTGTAACCCCTCTCCTAAGGCATGATATGAGATGTGTGAACCTATTATTTTTCCAACCCACAATCCCTCTCTAGAAGCAGTTTGTGGTCTATTAAGTTGATTATGGTGATCAATCATAAAGAATTCAATAAGAAATCATATATTCACATCAAGAATAAAGGAAATAGATTATTTGTTCATAAAATTTGAATACAAAGCAAAATTGGGATACTCTCAGGTTCTATGGAATATGGGGTTTAGCCGTGCATGAATTCTATCATCATACAAAGAGAGTAAGAAGGAGAAAATAGGCTAAACATTAGAAAACCAATGTAAAAACACCAAGAGAAGTCATCTCGGCAATCCCCTCTGGTAGACACCATGATTAGCAGCATTCTAACTACAAATCTGCCCTCTAGAAGTACCTAGAGCATCCAATATGTGTCTATCTCCTTCATCTCCTCCTTTCTCGACTTCATGTTCTATTGCAATGTGATAGATCATGATTTTTCCCTTTGTCTGAACTCCCTTAGGTGATAAGTGGGGATTTTTTCATCATTAAGTCCCAGCTGTTGGATTTGACATGACTTTCAATATGCAGTGATTACATAATGTTGGTACAACCGACAGGGTGTAAGTGGCACCGAGTTGTTGGCTGACTTGAAACCCTCAACATGTGTTGATACTACGAACATGAGTGTTGGTAGCACTGAGTTGCTTTCTGTGAGTTCTGATGTGATTTAAGTGTTGAAGTCGGTACCACCTGTTGGCGTGTCGGTGGTACTAAGGAAATTAGATTCGATTATTGATGCTCTAAGAATGGTGAATTGGTAGCACTGAGTCCTAATTTTGGTAACATAGACTCCTTGATCGATAGCACCGAGATTTCTAGATTTCACTATCAAATTTGGTGTCATGTAGTTACCACCAACACACATGCCGATGTCACTAAGATGTCATATAAGTGCTCGATTTGCCTGAAACAAGGGGAAAATAACATAAGTCTGAATTATGAGTGGTAATTTAGCATGATTTGGTAGAAATACTCAATAATTTATGCAATAGTGATTCACAGGCTGACAATGAGCAACAATATCTCTAACTAAACAACAATGCAATAAAATGGAAGGAAAATAGCCTATGAAAAGCGACTAAAAGTCAGTGCATATGTAACACCCTTGACCTAGGTTTTGGGATAACCCTAGAAGCTTTTCCTAAGTAATTTTCTTAGAACCTTGTCTTAATCTTTTAAAAATTAATTAAGACTTGAGAAGAGTTTATTTCTCAATTATGAACTTTTTTGCAAATTGTTTATTCCTTATATGATAACTTTGGTACAGATTACAATTACCCAAATGAGGGGTTTATGTGCAAATTAGAACCTCTAGAATGTCTCTTATCTCTCTTAGTATCAACTGGAGGAAAGAGAAATAAGGGGGTACCTTGGTTGAGTTTTGGTTGAATGATAACACTCTTTGTGGTGAAAGAACCAAAGAAGTGTTGAGTGTTTTGAACCTTAGATGAGGTTGTATCGAGTTATGAAGTATATATGGGAGTGCCTATCAACTTGGAAGCCAAGAGGAGGTCCCATATCAGTTTTTTAACCTTTGAAAGTGTTCATTATGGCCTAAGCACCTCAAGTAGGTGAATCCTATTGGTTTGCATGTTCCTTGCAAAAGTAATATCGGTTTGCATATAAAGTAAGATTAGGTGGTGATATCTTGTCAAGCAAGATACCCAAACGGTCGATATCTTACCTATGAATTATCCTCATAAGTTTTGAATGGAAAGATAATTATGGTTGCATGAAATCACCATGCATGGACATGTGTCGCTTAAGTGCACATGGTGATGACACCTTATACATACTCTCTTTGATAAACCTCAACTATATATACCTCTCGTTTCACCTCCTAGTAAAACTTTTGACTCCTTTACCATATCTTTCTTTAAGCACGACCCTTAGAGCTCAAGGAACAAAGAGAAGGTCGAGCATCTTGCCTAAGGTGAAGCCATGATTTTCTTCAACCTTAGAAAGACATTGTTTCTTGGATCATGATTCTTTCCTTCTCTTCTTTCTTCACTAAGTTCTTAACTATGGTATCTTCTTTCATAGAGAAGTGTTGTGATCGAGTCTTGGACTTTTGATAAGTCATCTTCAACCTTGGGAACATGGAGCTTTGGAGCTTGAAGCTCTTGTGTTGATCTTGAGGTGGGTCATATAACTTGAACTCAACTTTATTATTACTCACCTTCTTTTTTTTGTCAGTCAAAAAGTGTGTTACTATAAAACCAAACACTTTGGGCACTGAGTACCCCTTTACATCAAAAGGAGCTAAAAAGCTCGACCAAGGATCAAATACCCCACGCAGGGGATATTACACTAGACCTAAAGATAACAGGAACTAAGAAGAACATCCAACTAACAAGACTAATACCAGGCATTCCTACCAGGGGTACGATTTATTACAACCTGCAAGTACATGCAATAAGCCCACCCACTATCATGCAATACTTGGTGATTCCTTTTCTACTTCAACTTTTCTTGTTTCAATGATGGTTATATGAGTTCTATTGGATATATGGGGTTGTTGCCCACAAACTAGAGTAGTAATGAACGAGTAGTTGGAGCTTGAAGATGATGAAATTGATATGCACAAACCAATATTGGTTTGGGAAAACCCTAACCCAATATAAGGGTATAAGTATGGAAACAGATACACATGAAATCCTATCCTTTTAATTTGAAACATGAGTAGAAATATTGTCCTTTCAATTGTTTAACTTATCATCTAATTGCTAAGAATAAGGCAGGGCCAATATCTATAAATATATTCAAGTCGACACATACATATTTGCACCATAACATGGATGGTTGATATGACTTGTGATGCTCTAAATGATATGTTGTTGTTAGTTCGATATATTAGATGCCCTAAAAACCATATGCCTCAAAGGCACTATCTTGTCATGACCAAGGGATGACTAGTAAAGAGGTAATATTAAACTATGATGCCTTAGTTGAGTGTGGAGGTCGATATAGCCAATCTGATATCCCTTTAGCCCAACCCATGTGTGATGAGCAGCATTCTTAGCTCAACATACTTTGTGAAAGTATGGGCAATACACTCTTTGAAGCCTTGATCAATATACCAAGTAATGGTGAGGTCAATAGTTGAAAGAAACTAAGGTGTTGATAAGGGTTCACCTGATACAAATCAACCCTAGAGGCCGGTACCTCATATTGAGCAATGACCAGTACTCAAAGGGTTAGCTAGGTCGATACCCTAGCTGATGTTGAGTGGCCCATACACTATTTGATTGAGGTGGTCGATATCCTAGTTGAAGGTGAGGCTGATACCCTAGTTGAAGATGAGTTCGATATCCTAGTTGATGGTGAGGCTGATACCCTAGTTGATGGTGTGGCCAATATGCAAAAGGATATGTTGGCTAATACACAAAGATATAGGGTGGTCGATATCTGAAAATATACTATGTCTAATATACCTCAAGTACCATATAAATGATACTACTGTAAGTATCTCTAAACCGATATCATTTGACATGTCTTGGCTAACACAAGTAGATGTGTCTAGGCTGACACAAGTGGATGTGTCTAGGCCAACACAAGGATTAAAGTGGAGGCCGCTATACCTTGTTGAATATAGGCCAATACACCTTGATGAGTGTAGGCCGATACACTTTGAATATAATCAATGGATACATCTTGAATGTAATGAGATGGATACACTTTAATGAGTGTAGGTTGATAACCCTAAAGAAGGTTAAATCAATATAATAAGTATGTTGAAGTCAATATCCTAGTAAGGATGAAAGAGAAACTTGTACTACTCACATGAGAAAGGTAATACTTCATGTTGATAATCAATGGATGATATTTGATGAAGTATTCTTGAAACACTTATGGAAATAATATAGCTCTTATGATGAGAATTAGGGTTGGTTGATAAGTATGAACTTAAAAACCCTAAATCAGTTACAAGGGACAACCCTAACCTGAATTGTGAGAGGGTTGCAATTTGAATGATCCTCTGTATGGCATCGACATGAAATTTATTTGATATTACATTTGCTATGAAATCCTAAACATGCAGGATTTGTGAAAAGATGAACGCATCTAGGTATGATCTATGATGAGTTAGCGTAATACAGATTATATAAGGCCTTGTGAGTCATGTGATATACTTGTACAACATATATGATCTGCGTATGGGTCTGATGACTCAAAAGATGATTGTTGCCTAATGAGAGGTGACACTATTCAATATGAACTGAGGATTTGATACCCAAATATATGATCATGATAATGATAATGTTGAAGGGATGAGATTCCCAATAAAGTGTTCAGGGGACTGAGATCCCAGGATAAGTGTAACAAGATATGTTCCAAATGATACAAGATTTCTTGAAAGATATGTTACACCTTTTTATGTAGCATTTATCTATAATTCATGTTTGTAACTTTATTGATGCTAAACAATGATGTAATGCACTTAATTTATCAAGTGAACTAAAATTGTAGTTGCCCTGGCCATAGATCCATTCAGTGTCAGGATTTGCTGAATGGTGAAACAAGTTTCACTCAGAATGCATATTGTCAAATATGTAGGGTGCAAGCTGAAATATCTCCTTGTATCCTCAACTAACATGATTGGATACAGGCCACACTCTGCAGATTAGGATTGACTTAGGGTCATACCCTAACAAGAGTGTGGTTGTACCATGACTCAATAAACAATCAGGATTGGTTATGGACCATGTCCTGATATAATTAGGATTGATTATGGGTTATACCCTGATAAGAGAACATGTTACATGTTGTAACTCTAATAGCGAAGAGCCTCTATACACCTGGCTAGTTATAATGTTGATTGACTCATAATGTCACTATCAATAATCTCGTACTAATCGAGAAAGGATAGGTCATGGATTTTGGCTCTTCCAGAGACCTATATGGCACTGATGCTTTACTTTGCAGTGGTCAGTTGGAGATATAAGGTATACTCCCATCTCTACAGGGCATAAGATGGATCGATTAAAGATGTAATCAGCCGTGTAGCATATTTTTTTAAGGATTAAATATGAAAACATTGGTTGAAACCTTGTTTTGATTGTATACTAATTAGTTTATAATAGTTATACATGTTCTTCATATTCCTTTTAAAAGGTGATTAAATGGTCTATTGCTCAGTTATAGATTCTTGAACTATTGAGATGTTGAGACTATCATACTTTGTACATAATTAGTAGTTATACATGTTTAATTCAATATAGGTTTCTTCTACTCTCATTCATAAGTTTAACTGTGATAATAATACTATTGGAAAAGAGTTGTATCTCTTACTGGGACTTGTTGTCTCACCCCATGGGTTCCATAACTTTTTAGGTGGACGCGCACGAGGAGGTAGAGATTGTGCAGTAGAGAGCAGGTAGTAGCAGCAAGGACAGAAGAACAGCTCAGGTTGAATGTGTTGTTATGTGTCTTGTAGATATAGAGTCTTATGTGTCATCCGTGTACTCTCAGGTCCTTTGGGAGATAGTTCGTAAAGAGTTTTATAATCAATCTGATATTTTGTCTTGTACGCCTCGATGCATAATGTTGCTATTTTGTATGTTTTAGAAAAGCAATTGTTATCTCATATCCTTGCAAGGTGATGGAACAATCTAAGTACAAGTGAACCATGATGTGTATATATATGGTATGGACTTTTCGAAAAAGAGTTTCCTGGTAATAGATCTCTTGGCAAAAAGGTTTTAATTTTTAGTGATTTTTTATAATCCATTGTTAATGATGATTTTTGTGAAGTTTTGTGTGATTATGTTGTCGGTGTGATGGCACTTGTCACAATTTTTGGTATCAGAGCCTTAGGTTCATTGAGTCTATAGGGACATAGGATTAAGGTCATTGAGTCCATTCTAATGTCCTCTAGTTTATCTTCTAGTGACTTCTACTTATATAGAAGAAGAAGTAAAGCTCAAAGATGTCTAGAGAACATGAAGAACATGTTGCTGAGGGCAACATTGCTACACTAGGAAGAGGTGTAAGGGAATAGGAGAGAGAAAAACAAGTGCTTGAGAATCCCCAAGTGGATCAAACTATGTTGGAGAACCCTACTTTCCATGCTCTGTTTGGGCAGTTCATGACAACAGTAACACATGTGGCGGATAGGATACCAGGACCACCCCTAGGGCACTAGTTCCCAATGTAGAATCTTTGAGTGCTAGTAAGACTTTTGAACGGCTACACCGTGTGGGAGCCCTAGAATATACTGGAACAGCTGACCTAGTAGATGTAGACATGTGGCTCATTGAGTTAGAAAAAGCTTTTAAAATCCTTAGCACCCTAGAAACTGATAAAGTTAGGCATGTTGTGTACCTGTTGAAGGGAAGTGTTGGCCATTGTGGGCCATCGAAGAAGAGAAAAAGCCTAATGTTGAGGTCGGATGGGAGGAATTCTGACATGAGTTCACTAATGGGTACTTTCCTCATACGTACCTGGATGAGAAAATCTCATAGTTTGAATGGATTAGGCAAGGGCCTATGAAGATTAATGAGTATCAAGATAAGTTCATGGAGCTTTTGTAGTTTTTTCCACACATGGCTACTACAGATCAGGAGAGGATTCAGCATTTTGAAAAGGGTCTGAACACTGAGTTGACCACTCCTGCAGCTGCTCCAGAGAATAGGGAGAGATTTTCTACGTTTGTGGAATCGGTTAGGAGGATAGAAAGATTAGTGATCGAGAAATGTAAAGCCAATTTTAGAAAAGGACATGCCCAGTTCCAAGGATAGAGGTCCGGCAGCTATAAGAGACCAAGGTTTTCTGTGTCGTTGGCACCACAGAGGTTTAGTGCTCAAACGCAGTGGACGTCAAGTAACGGTAGAGGCCATAATTTTCCAGTTATTGGAGCCCAAAGTACGACATCAATGTCAGTGACAGGGAAGTCTAGGCCACAACAAGAGAGCAGAACTTGCCACAAGTGTGGGCAAATAAGACATCTAATGAGGGATTTTCCAGTAAGAGATACTGAGGTAACTCAACCACTGAGTAAAAGTCAGCAAGGCTCTTAGAGGAAACAGTTCAATAGTGGTGCAGGAGAATGAGGATGTGGATAGGCGTCCCTAGTAGGTTCATCTTCATAGGGTAATAGAGGATGTGGTCGACAGTAGGCAATGGTGAGATTCTATTTTATGAGTCAGTCGGAAGCAGTAGTCAATCTGTGAGTCGTAATAGGTCAGATGGAGTTATTTCATTTTGATATGTCTTCATCTTGCTTCATATCTATTTTGATTGACCCGGGTGCTACATACTTCTTTATCACTTGTGAAGTGATTCATAACTGTCTTTTGCTTGTTAGTCATAGAACGGATAACTTTCTATAAGAAACTTTGTTAGTTGGTTTTGTAGTGTTATAAGAGGTATGTCCCCCCTGTGCTCTTTCTTTCTTAGAACACAACATTCAAGTGGATCTTATACCACTTGTCATGCATGGATTTGATGTAATCCTTAGGATGGACACCTTGGAAAAGTATAAGGTAGTCTTGGATTGTGGTTCCAAGAAAGCTATGTTCACATACGGTGATGAGACATGCATCTTTCAGGGAGACAAGAAGATTCTTCCAACATGTCTACTATCAGCAATGATAGTTGAGAGACTGTGGCGACATGGGTGTGAGGCATTCTTAGCACATGTGGTAGATACCAAGGTAGAAAGTCCTAGTATTCCAGAAGTGCCAGTTGTTAGGGAATTTAAGTATGTGTTTCCTGAGGAATTTCCTAATGTTCCTCCACGTTGAGAGATTGATTTTGAGATCAATCTAGTTTTTGATACGCAACAAATAGCTCAGATGCCTTATAGGATGGCACCATCTGAGATGGCAGAATAAAAGAAATAGTTGCAAGAGTTACTTGACAAAGGTTTTATCTAGCCAATTACATCGCCATGGGGTGCTCTGTACTTTTTGTAAAGAAAAAGGATGGATCTATGAGGTTATGTATAGACTATAGATAGTAGAACGAGGTGATAATAAAGAACAAATATCATATGCCAAGGATAGATGATTTGTTGACCAGTTGTATGGTGCAACAGTGTTCTCTAAGATAGACCTAAGATGAGGATATCATCAGTTACAGATTAAGGAGGATGACATACCCAAATCAACCTTTAGGATAAGGTATGGTCATTATAAGTTTATAGTTATGTTGTTTGGAGTAACTAATGCACCAACAACATTCATGGATCTAATGAATAGAGTGTTCTGGTCATTCCTTGATCAGTTTATAGTGGTATTTATAGATGACATTCTAATATATAGTCGAGATAGCCAACAACATGAACAACATCTTTGTCAAGCATTGATTTTGTTGAGACAACACAAGCTATATGCTAAGTTTAGCAAGTGTTAGTTTTGGTTGTCAAAAGTATCTTTTCTAGGACATATCGTATTCTCTAAAGGTATTTGTGTTGATCCTAAAAAGGTAGAGTATGTTCTATAATGGGAACAACCTAAGACATCAATAGATATTCATAGTTTCTTAGGTTTGGCAGGTTACTACAGGAGATTCATTAAAGACTTCAGTTATGTAGCATTACCCCTAACTAGCTTAACTAGAAAGGATGTTCCTTTTATCTAGAATGACAAGTGTCAACGCTCTTTCTAGTTTTTGAAGGAAAAGTTGACCAGTGCACCAGTATTAGTTCTACCTAAGAAAGAGAAAGGATATATTGTCTTTTGCGATGCTTCAAAGAATGGTTTAGGATCTGTAATTATGTAGGATAAACAAGGGATTTCTTTTGCCTCTTTACAGCTTAAGAAACACGAGGAGAATTATCCTACAAACAATTTGGAATTGGCTTTAGTGATTCATGCCTTGAAAATCTAGAGACATTACCTGTACTAGGAGAAGTGTCAGATTTTCACAGACCATAAGAACCTGAAGTACATCTTTTCACAGTAAGAATTAAACATGAGACAATGTTGCTGGATGGAACGAATCAGTGATTATGATTGCATGATTGATTATCATCCAGGAAAGGTTAATGTAGTGGCATATGCGCTAAGTAGAAAGTTGTCATCTTCATTCACAGATAAAGTACAGTGGAACTCTTTGGTGTGTTATAAGTGGGACATGTTAGTTTCCTTATGATAGATGAATGTACAGCTGGAATCATCTTTGCTAGTTCAATTGTTGGCACAGATGTAAGTGAAACCTACATTGAGATAATAGATCAAAGAAGCACAACAAACAGATACTCTGATACAGTAGATCAGATCAGAATATGGCAGTAAGCAGCAAGATGGTTTTCATGATTCAAAAGATGGAACAGTTTGTTACCATGGTAGAATCATAGTACCTGATGTTAATGACTTAAGGAAGATAGTTATGGAAGAATATCACTCATCTATGTATGCTATGCATCTAGGAAGTACCAAAATGTATCGCTATCTAAAATACATGTATTGGTGGCCTAGTTTGAAGAAAGATGTAGCTGAGTTTGTTATGTGATGTCTAGTGTGTTAGCAAGTTAAGGCTTAGCACCAAAAGCCATCAGAAACATTACAACCATTACCTATACCACAGTGGAAGTGGGATCGTGTGACAATAGATTTTGTAGTTGGTTTGCCTAGAATAGCCAACGGTTACGATTCCATTTGGGTGATTGTTGATAGGTTGACAAAGTCGGGACATTTTCTTCTTAGTAAAACAACCTACACGGTTGATAAACTTGCACAGGTATATGTAGATTAGATAGTCCAGTTGCATGGAGTCCCAACAACAATTGTGTCATACAGAGGTCCTCAGTTTACAAGCTGCTTTTGGGAGCGATTACACATAGCTTTGGGTACGCAGTTAAAGTTTAGTATTGCTTTCCACCCTCAGATAGATGGACAATTTGAAAGGACTACACAGACCTTGGAAAACTTGCTTAGGTCACGTGTTCTTCAGTTTGTAGGTAGCTGGCATATACATTTGAGTTTGATAGAGTTGTTGGCTAAATGGACATCATCAAAATCCCTTTGTTTTGAAAATGACAAACATTTCATTCTTGTGGATCTAACGTGCTACTTGAGTATTTCAGGAACAAGGTGGATGACAAAGTTTTGGAAGATCTACATGCTTAAATTGCTTTATTTTCATGATTATAATCAAATGTAAACTTGTACAAATATATAATTTACAAGTACTTAGATATAATGTAAATCAAGCATTTAGATCTTCCCTATCCACACACAACACTTAGATAGGTCATCCCTAAGTGAGCATCACAATTGCACATTCATTTCTAACAGTTAGCATATGAGTTAAAGTTTTGAAATAGAGTTTGTCTCGGTCGACACACTTCTCAACCGAGATACTCTCGGTCGAACATTTTCTCAACCGAGATACTCCCAAGTCTAAAGCACGAACACCTTTGCATAACCAGCTAAAAGCCATCACTGAGAAAGGCTCAGTCAAACTTTACTTCGACCGAGACTGTGTTTCGAGCAAGTTCTATAGCCGTTAGACTGAGTCCAGAAGTAGTTGATAAATAGTTGGGAATTGAGTTGAATGTTGCAATACACTTTCCTCAGACCTTCCCTCGGTCGACGAAGTTCTCAACCGAGAGGCACTCGGTCGAAAAATTTCTTGACCGAGAAGGTTTCTGTCTGCACTTTTTAGAATTAATTAACTAGTTGTTACTAATGCAATTAGTGGATACCCAACGGCTAGTTGAGCACTAAGAACCCCCTAGAAAGTGTCTATAACATCCCTAAGCACTAGTAGGCCATTCCTATAAATAGGGCATGCCTTAGGACACCTAAATTCACTTGAGTACACATACTTGCAATTGAGAATCAATTCTTGTGAGCAATTGAGCAACTTCAACACTTGCTAATCATTTCCATTGCTGGCATTTCATGTCCTATAGGCAAGAACCTCCTACCCACTATACTTCTACTTTCATTCACATTGGATAGGAGATCAAAACACTTGATATAGGATTCAAGCCTTGTACTAAAGTGGTAATTGTAATTTCCTTTTTCCTTTCTTATTCTTTCTTATTGCATTGTACTCTCCTTACTACTCCTAGGTTGGAGGCTGTGGAGTGGAGAGGGTGAAATCTTCTCAGGTGGAGAAGGAGGACTTTGGACTACTTCTAGAAGGTCTCAGCGGGAAGCTACTTCAAGGAGGAAGGCTACTTCAAGGGGGAGCTTGAAGTTACTTCAAGTGAAGTTTGCTTCAAAGTTGGTGAGATGACTTTGGGTGAAGGTTATCCAAAGGGTTTGGGAAGGTATTTGTAATTTTGTGTAACATCCTTGAGAAGGTAATAAAATTCAAATACTTTCAAAATCCCAATTGGAAACAATTGAGTAGTGGACTGACTCCCTTAGTTTTTGCTAAGGGTCAAACCACTCTAAACCCTTGTCTCTTTCTTCAACATCCTTGTGGTTGTTTGTTGGTTGAATTATTTCAAAAATTATTATAAAACCCTATTCACCCCCCTTTAGTTTTTTTCATTTGGTATCAGAGAAGACTTCAAGGAACTTTAACAAAGTCTTGAAGAAAATGGGTGATGGGGTACTAAACAACCTCAACTTGGAAGGAACACTTATGGATCGGCCTCCACCATTTGATGGCACCAACTACTCCTACTGGAAGAGGAGGATGCAATTATACTTTCAAGGAATTAGCTGGGATCTTTGGAGAATGGTCTCAAATGCATATGATATTCCTCAAACTGAATATGCTACATGGGATGCAAACACAGTGAGATTAGCTCAATTAAATGCAAAAGTTGTAAGTATTCTTTATTGTTCAATTTCCGTAGGTGAGTTCAATAGAATTTCAAATTGTGAAACTGCATATGAGATATGGCATAGACTCTCTATTACTTATGAAGGAACTATTCAAGTAAAAAATTCCAAAATTGGCATGCTTAAACAAAAGTTTGAACAGCTTCGTATGAAACCAAATGAGTCTATTAGTGAAATGTATGCAAAGTTTTCTTCTATTGTTAATGGTTTGAATGCATTAGGTAAAGCCATTAGTGAAGAAGATCAAGTGTCAAAAATTCTTAGGTCTCTTCCTCCTAAGTACAAGCCTAAGGTGACCGCAATTGAAGAAGCCAATGACCTCACCCGACTAAGGATGGAGCAACTCATTGGCAACTTAGAAGAACATGAGGCAACCTTGGAGGAGGAAGAAAGATGAGATCATGAACTTCAACAAGGAAGAAAGAAGGACATGGCTTTCAAGGCTACAAAGGTAATCACTCAAGAAAGTGATGAGATAAGTGATGGAGATGAGGGAGAAGAAGATCTAATTGTAAATGGTAAGAAATATAGAAGATTTAAATCTAACAAAGTTATTGGTTCTTCTTCTTCTTCCTCTCCTAGGTGTTTTGAATGTGAAAAGAAGGGACATCTTAAGAATGAATGTCCTAAAGCAAAGAAAGGGAAGAAAAGCTCATCCAAGAAGAAGGGAGAAAAAGCATACAAAGTTGCATGGGATGAGTCAAGTGATAGTGAGAGTGGAGAAGAGAATGTGGAGTGTCTCATGGCCAAAGAAGATGATAGTGATGATTCTCAAGAGGTAAGCCTTCTTGATTTTCCAAAAGAAGATCTAATTGATAGTCTTCAAGATACTCATGAAAAATATGTTGATTGCAAAAAGAAACTAAAGAAAGTTTCTAGAACTAATGAGGATTTATATGCTAAATTAAATAATCTTTCTTTTGAAAAGGAAAAAATTATTTCTAAAAACCTTACTTTGAAATCATCTTTAAATCATTGCAATATGAAGTTGTTTACTTTAGAAACAAACTATGATCTTCTTTCTCAAGAAAAGGTTGAATTGCTTGCAAAACTAAATAATTTTCAGACTCAACCTATCCTATGTACTCATCTAGATTATGATGTTGTTGTTAAAAAAAGAGATGCTTTATCATATGATCTAGATCAAGCAAAGTTAGATATCAAAAAAAATGGATGAGATTGCTAAGTTACAAAAAGAAGTTAGTAGCTTGATAAATAATGGTATTCTTGATAAGATTCTAAAGAACTCTTCTGGTTATAGTGGAAGAAGAGGTTTAGGATATGTTCCAAAAGAAAACTCTTATTAACTCAAACCTAGGAGAACTCAAGCACCCAAGGCCAAGATCATGTTTGTACCCAAGAACACAACTCAAAATCCTAGAAAGAGAAATGAAATTTATTTTATTTGTTGTCACTATTGCTTGCGTCTTGGACATTATTCCTTCTCATGTCCTTACAAGAAAAAGGAAGTTGAGTTAGTATGGGTTCCAAGACCCCAAAGTTAGAAAATTTAATATGATTAAGTTGAGATTTCCAACAGGCACTCGACCAAGCTAAACCTCACCTCATTACTTGGGATGATGAGAGACACAAACAAAGCAAAGCCCACAAGGTTTGCCTGCTCCATAATATTGAAACTCTACAACGTAATTTGGCGATAAGATATGACGTTATCTCAGACCGAATGTGTATCGATATGCAAGATGAACTCACTACTCTTTTAAGAAAGTAAGAATAAGATTGGAAACAAAAAAGCCACATCAGTTGGTTAAAGGAGGGGGATACTAACACCCATTTCTACCATGCTTATGTCAACCAAACAAGGTGATTTAATAGTGTCCTAACTATCAAGTGCCCAAGTGGGGAATGGGAGACTGACGCTACCGAACTGTTTGCTTTGGTTACAGGATACTTCATCGAGTTACTCACTACACCCAATAACACCAATAAGGAGGCCATCAATTCCATCCCAGTGAGGTTCTCACCCATCCTGGAGGAACACAGGTAGCAGCTTAAATGACCCATCCACCAACAGGAAGTTGAGAATATTCTCAAGACAATGGACCCCTATAAAGCAGCTGGTCTAGATGGGACCACTACCC
Source organism: Alisma plantago-aquatica (assembly GCA_963693085.1). Classification (NCBI taxonomy): domain Eukaryota; kingdom Viridiplantae; phylum Streptophyta; class Magnoliopsida; order Alismatales; family Alismataceae; genus Alisma; species Alisma plantago-aquatica. The sequence goes on along the minus strand of OY856415.1, from coordinate 124,924,110 downwards.
ACTTCATTTGCTCCAACTGGTCGATAATGAAAGATTCAGTCACAAGAACAGTCCAAGAAGAGTTATCCTCACCCAAGCTTGACGAACGACTATGTGATGCCACAATCATTCTCATACCCAAGGGGTCGAAGCCGGAGCAAAGAAGTCATTTCCGCCACATTTCTCTTAACAGCACAGTACTATAACTATGTTCAAAGGTTGTAGTTGAATGGGTGAAACAATGGCTACCACACTGGATAAGCACTGCTCAGAGTGCTTTCATTCCTGGATGGAAAATCATGGACAACATCACCGTCATTCAGGAAATCATCCACAAAATGTCCAGAGGAACATCGGACAGGATGATGGCTATAAAAGTGGACCTCGCAAAAGCTTATGATAAAATGGCATGGAATTTCATTGACAATACTTTAAACAAGACTGGCATACCCAACAACCTACAAACCTACATCATGAATTCTATTTCAATAGGCAGCTCATCTATTGTGTGGAATGGAACAACTTCTGCTTAGTTCACACCAGTGCGAGGGTTACGGCAAGGGGACCCTTCGAGTCCATACATATTTTTTCTATGCATTGAGCTATTGACCCAAATGATCGAGGACCTGGTGCAAGCAAAGAAGTGGAATCCAATACAATTAAATAGAAACAGACCAAGGATAGCTCATGTTTTCTTCGCAGATGACATTATCCTTTTTGTTAAAGCAAATGTTTCAAACATCTGCACTATCATGACCTGCTTTAAGGAATTTGAAGAGGCTTCGGGCCAAGCGATCTCTATAGAGAAGACAAAGGCCTTCTTCTCCAAAAGCATGTCCAACAGGGACAAAGAATCGATATGTAGAATATGTGGCCTCCAGATGACTAACGACCTCAGCAAATATTTGGGGGTCCCCATCATTCACTCGAGAGTTACTAAGTAAACATACAACAAAGTGTTGGATAAGGTCACGAGCAAAATAAATTCTTGGGCAACTAGAAGCCTTTCAATGGCGAGAAGAGTTTGCCTAGCTAAAAGTACTCTGCATGCCATACCCACCTACATTATGCAGAATGTGAAACTCCCCCTTCAACTCTGTGATAGGATTGACAGCGCGATCAGGAAGTTTATATGGAATGGTGGAAGAAGCAAAAGAGGTGTCCACTTGTTGGCATGGGATAGAATCACCAGTAGGAAGATTCACGAAGGCCTCAGTCTTAGGTCTATGAGGGAATGGAACATGTCATTACTGATGAAACTCAGCTGGGACATTTATAGTAGATGACAAATGACTTGGAGCGCAACTATGGCTAGCAAAATGTTGAACAACACACCGGTATCCCACTCCAATATGTCTCGACTGGCTAGGGCAGTCCTACAAACTAAACAATTTATGGAGGATAACACTTACATCAGCTCGGTGAGTGGATACCAAACTTATGTCTGGTACGATAAGTGGCTTCCAAGCGGGGCTGTTCTGAAGGATCATACTCTAAACCTGATTCCAGAAAGCTTGTACGATCTGAAAGTGAGCAGTTTAGTGAATTTCGATGGTAATTGGGACCGCGAGTTCCTTGAACATTGGCTCCCGGTCAATATAGCTCAGGAAATATACAAATTAACACCTCCCACGGACATGGAAGAAGAAGATGTTCGAGTTTGGAGGCTCAACTTGGGCGGCAGCTATACAACCAAAACAGCCTACAATACCTTGAGGGAGAACAATGAACTTAGAAAATAGGGGCAGTGGAGACTGATCTGGAAAGCCAAGGTAGCATCGAGAGTCAAAATGTTCATGTGGTTAATGGCGAACGGGGCTCTCCTTACTAACTGGAATAGAACTCACCAAAATATGGCAGTGGACTCGACCTGTAATAGGTGCAACGAAGGTGAGGAAACCATTTTGCATGCAATCCGAGACTGTAGGTTGGTGAACGGGGTGTGGGAAAACCTCCAGCTGAACAATAAACCCATTAATTTCTGAACTACGAATAACCTGGATTAGTGGATCAACAGTAATATGAAAGGATCGGATGAGTATAGATCCATTTTCCTTATAGCTTGTTGGAGTCACTAGAAGTAAAGGAACCTTTGGACATTTGAAGGCAAGGCTACCAACGCTCAACATCAAGCCCAGTACATCAGAAAGGAAGCAACCATGTTGAATACTGTGTGGGCACACCACACAGGTTCAGCCGACCAAGACAATGTGAGGCAGTGGAAACCCCCCGCCCTTGGACTCACTAAAATCAACACGGATGCGTCTTGGAAGAGAGGGAAGGGAGCTATTGTGGCTATCATCAGAAACCATAATGGCGAGTGGCTGGGTGGTATGGGACAATCCGTTACATCAGCAAGCCCACTGGAAGCTGAAATTAGGGCAATCGAGCTAGCAGCTAAGATCGCTAAAGTGTTCTCCATACATGAATCTATTATCGAATCAGATAGCCTTTTTACTGTTAAGATGATTAAGGAGAACTATAAGAAACATCCTGTGATAACCTAGGTTTTAGGGTTTTGATAACAAATATAGTATTTTAAGATCATGTGTGTCATTTAGAGAATTGATACCAAATATAGGAATTGTTTGTCTAGTCACTGACTCTTTTCACTCAAAAAGTGAACTAGATATCCAATTGGTTATTAGAACAATAATTGTGTTCAAATATGACGAATGAGTTGGTTAAATGATTTGCTCCCTTATGATATCAATAGGTCCTTTGAGTAGTTACAATGAGCTTGAGGGGTATATTGATGAACCATGGGGTTATGATGATCATATAAAGTCTTTTGAGATCTTTTTTATTAAGATTTGAGGTTTAAATGTCATGAAAATTATTGGAACATGTTAATAGTTGGGATAAGTTCATTGATTTGTTTGAACCAGTGATCGTGATTTCAATTTGTCACTCGGACAGTAGGACTTTGGGGTGCGTTGGTCTGATAATAGGTGTTGGACCTATCCTAACCCTAGATCATAAGTTGAATAAGAACTACCCATCCACTATCTCCCGCAAGATGTGGATAGACGATGACCATGTCATGTGTTTCCAGCACCGGCTAGTGCTCAAAATACGGATCAACATGGGTTCTAAGAGAGAGTCCTCACTGTCTCTCTCTCCTAACATCCCAACAACTCTTGAATTGGGGCATGAGATGGCTTCCTTGCTAGATCTTCAGTGTGCAATGACACTTGCACATAGCAGAGGAATAAATCTACAAACCGGAGGTGGCGTGAGGAGGTGAACCAGCTGTGCGACCCTGTGTGGAAGTAGGAGAAGAGACCGAGGAGCCGGAGGTGCAGGATCTCATGCCGGAGAAATGCCTACTGCGGCGGCGCCCAGGTTGGAGGAAGCTTCCTGCTTCTTCTAGCTAGAGGAGACGATGTCCTATTGCTTGTCGGAGGTGCACTATGCAGCGACGCCCTTGCAGAACTCTCCCAACGGTGGTGAGCAGGTGCGGGCGGAGCGAAGTCCAGCCAGGGATGAGGCCCGCGGCGGTGCTGTGTCGTGGGAGAAGAGAGACGCAAATCGGCTGCAGCGAGCAAACCCGATCGACGACAGATTTGAGGCGGCATTGAAGAACGAGCCTTCAATGATGGATGCAGGCGGGCGTCGTGCGTCGAGAAGGAGAGGGAGGAGCTTCAAGCTACCCACTGGAGCAGATCCCTCAAGACGGCGGCAGCGGCGTGATCCAGAGAACAAAAAAAACACGCGAAAACTGGACCTGTCGAGCGGAGAAGGAAAGAAGAAGGGAGCAACCGGGTCAGGCCTTGAACCGGCCTTAATCCAGACCGAACCAGACGGTTCATCCATGTCAGACCAGGATTTGAGCGCTCCTTTAGGAGCCACGTGGCAGGACCCCATAGACCCGAAAAGGTAAATATCTCAAATCTTGTATAATTCGTATAAAATAGCTCCGAGGTCCGAAAAATACATATAATATATCAAAATTCTCAGAAAAATGAGTAGAACACACTAGAATGATAATATCAGTCTTTTGATTCATTAATATCAGGAATATCATGTAATGTGTATTATGATTGTTTCATAAGTAATAAATATCAAATGATGACATAAAATCATAGAAAAATATCAGTAAGTCCACAATTATGTATAGAATGCATATGATGTCAGATATCATCATGTTGATGCACAAAATTCTGTAATTTGAATAATATGGCTAATTAGGGATAATAACCCTAATAAAATATAATAAATACATACGTACTCTATAAATGATGAAATTTACAGAGAAAGCTCATATCAATATATTGAACCTCAGTTTTAATTATGAGATCATAAAGATGAACAAAATCCATGTTATATGAAGATGAACATTAATACATGGTTTAAAACCCTAACCTAGGTTAATGATGTAACCTAGGGTTAATATGTGCATAAAAAGGATATGGAACCTAATGTTCAGATAATGGATCATAATCTGGAAAATGACATCATTAAGATAAATATAAGACAATAATGCAAGTAAACGTTGGAATATCCTAATGAGATAATATAAACCCTAATGAACACAACTAGGGTTAAGATGATGAGAATCTAATGCTAGTATATGATTTTATTATTAATCAGGTGTAGACCAGACTTCTAGATGATCATGGATCTGTTAGAAATCTCTGAACTCAGGTAAATGGATTTATTAAGTATAAGACTAGTTTTCATGAATGCATAATGATATGATGTACTTTGGATGCTTGTGTTTGCATATAATTTCTTGGATGTGTATTAGTAGTATATGCTCTGCAAAACATTACAGAACATAAAAGAATATAGATGGTTTGTAGCTACTGAGTGGATATATGCTCTCTCTCTCTCTCTTCCTCTAAATATAAGGTCGGCACTCGGTCCCCATAGCCCAAGAGGCGGGGAAAAATGAAGTGCGACATCCCTCTCTCTCCCCTCTGAAGATAAGGTCGACACTCGGTCCCCATAGCCCAAGGGGCGGGGAAAAATGAAGTGTGACACCAATTTGTAGTACAAACGCATCAAAAGGCATCTAAAAATGTGTTTACGTGATTATCGCTTTAAATAATGTTTTCTTTTACTCTTTCTTTCTCAAGATTATTTCAATTATGCAAACATATTAGTATGTATCTTTCTACCCACGTGCACAACACCTTGTGTGTTGATTCGTTGTTTCACGTATGTTTTAGGTTCAGAGATAGCATGGGAGAAAAAGTACAGGATGTGAGCAAGTTGTACAGGTTGTACCTATTGTGTAGATCCTAGTTTGGCATACATGTTCATAGACTTATAGAATTTTCATTCAATATGTAACTGTAAATCATGTTGTAATAATTCATGTTGTATAAATTTACATGTTGAATGTTGAGAATGTTATGGTTGTATGTTCATGTATGTGTATTATGCTTCCGCATCGCTTTCTGATATGATTGGATGATGTTCTCGGATTCTGACCTCTCATTCCCAATAGGGTTTGGAGGAGTCAAAATCCAGGGACGTCACACATCCCCGCTTTGCCAATCTGATAAGGGGAATACAGAGAATAAGAAATAACCTTGACTCGGTCGTCTACTGCAAAAGAGAATGCAACGTTTTGGCGGATGCCCTTGCTCAACACCATTTTAATAGCAAATCTGGAAGCACCCTGTACAGTCGCCCTCCAACCAATCTACCCAAAGTAAACCAAACACTCTCTTGTAATGGTAGTACTACCATCTTTAATAATTCTCATTTTCTTGATATTTGTAACCCCATCTTAAATGTGCTAGCATGAGGTGGGCAAGATGAATAAGAGAGCCACCTGACTTTGCAAAACAAAAGTTGAGATTTGACCTAACACTTCATTTGAATATCTTAATGTCTCATCTCAACTAAATAGAATGGTACCTTAGCATATTACAATGATTTAAGCCCAAACTGACATAAACTGATTGTTGAAAACAAACAGAAACTACCTCAGTTGACAAATAGTTTGACCAAGACATTTCTCGGTCAAGAAATTATTTGACCGAAAGAATTCCTGTATCAAATCTGAAATCTACAATTAAAATAGTAACAATTGAGGTTGAGAAATTGTCAACCGAGACAAGATCGGTCGAAGTATTTTTCGACCGAATGAAGTTCTGATAAGCTTAAATTATGTAATCTTATTTAGTTTATTATTAAATGTACCTAACCATAATGGACCTTCACATGGGTACCAAAATTCATTTTTTGTTGCAGGATTGGGTGGTTGATAGTGGATGCTCCAAACACATGATCGGAAATAAGGATGCTTTTCAAACTTTTGAAGAAAAGAAAAGTCGAACAGTCACTTTTGGAGACAACGACAAAGGTAAAATTGTTGAAATAGGTAATATTGGTACAAACCTTGAAATAAAAAATGTTTACTTGTTGATGGTCTACACCATAATTTAATAAGTGTCAGTCAACTATGTGATACTGGATATGATGTTTTATTCAATAAAAATTGTTGTAAGTTACTAATAGAGAACACTACAAATGTTGTGTATGAAGGAAAAAGAATTGGAAATCTATATATTCTTAGACCTAACTCTATGCAATCTGTAGTTGGAAAATTTTTACTTGCAAAAGTTAATTCTCTCCAATTATGGCATATAAAATTAGGTCATGCTTGTTCACATGTTATCAAAAAGCTAGTTAAATATGATCTTGTTCGTGGTTTGCCTAAGCTATCTTTTGATCAATCTAAAAATTGTGAACCATTTACTTTGGGTAAACAAACTAAAACTTCTTTTAAACCCAAAAACATGCTTAGCACCAGTAGATCACTAGAACTTATTCATATGGGTTTATTTGGACCTATGAGGACACAATCTATTGGTGGAAAAAAGATATTGCTTTGTTATTGTTGATGATTATAGTAGATATACATGGGTTCATTTCCTTGCAAATAAAGATGATACCATTCAAGTGTTCATAAAATTTTGTTCAAAGATTGAAATTCAATTACAAAATAAAATATGCACAATTAGAAGTGATCATGGTGGAGAATTTGAGAATCATATATTCAAAGAATTCTACACATCTCAAGGCTACACTCACAATTTTTCAGCTCCACGTACTCCACAACAAAATGGCATAGTTGAAAGAAAGAATAGGTCCCTACAAGAAATGGCTAGGACTATGATGCTTGAACATAATACATCTAAAACATTTTGGGTTGAAGCAGTAAACACAGCTTGCTATGTGCTAAATAGAGTAACCGTACATTCTTATTTGAAGAAAACACCATTTGAACTCATTTATAATAAGAAACCAAGGGTAGATTATTTTCATACTTTTAGCTCAATTTGCTATATCTTAAACACAAAAGATGATAGAGAAAAGTTTGACTCTAAATCACAAAAAGCCTTTTTCTTAGGATATTCAACTTCTAGCAAAGCATTTAGAGTTTACAATACCATCTCTAGAAAAGTTGAAGAATCCGTTCACATTACTTTTCATGAAGAACAAAAAAAAAGTGATAACATAGTTGATATTACTCATCAAATTGAATATCTAACCATATCAACTAAAGATGATCAAAATGCTGAAAATGATCAACAAATTGAGAAACAACAACCCATCCCTAGACTCATTAAGGATCATCCTCAAGAACTAATCATTGGAAATCCAAAGGATAAAGTAAAAACATGATCATCTTTTAGAGATGTTGCAAATATGGCATTTGTGTCTATATTTGAACCTAAGAAAGTGACTGAAGCTCTAAAAGTTGATTATTGGATAATGGCAATGCAAGAAGAATTAAACCAATTCACTAAGAATGATGTATGGGACTTAGTTCCTAAACCTCAAGATAAAACCATTATTGGAACTAAGTGGGTTTTTTGAAATAAGTTAAATGAAGTCGGGGAAGTAGTAAGAAATAAATCTAGGTTGGTAGTACAAGGGTATAATCAACAAGAAGGAATAGACTTTGATGAAACTTATGCACCGGTGGAAAGACTTGAAGCCATTAGAATGCTACTAGCTATAGCTGTCCACAAAAACATCAAACTATTCCAAATGGATGTAAAAAGTGCATTTCTAAATGGAATAATACAAGAGGAAGTATATGTTTCCCAATCACCTGGTTTTGAAATTCCTGGTAAAGATGATCATGCTTACAAACTTAAGAAAGCACTTTATGGTTTAAAACAAGTGCCTAGAAATTGGTATGAAAGGCTCAAAAATTATCTCTTTGATAACAGTTTTTCAATTGGAAATTCATATTCTACTTTATTTTTCAAAACATATGAATCCAACTTTCTAGTTGTTCAAATTTATGTTGATGATATTATCTTTGGTGCATCAAATGAATCTTTATGTAAACAATTTAGTGATATTATGCAAAAGGAATTTGAAATGAGTCTCATGGGAGAATTGACTTTCTTTCTTGGTTTTCAAATAAAGCAAACACCTGCCGGGATTTTTATAAGCCAAGAGAAGTATACAAATGAACTTTTAAAATGTTTCGGAATGGAACATTGTAGACATGCTACCACACCAATGGCTACTTCTACTAAAATTGATAAGGCTGAAAATGGGGAACCCATTGATGATTCTTTATATAGGGCCATGATTGGTAGTTTGCTTTACTTAATTGCTTCTAGACCAGATATCATGTTTTCCGTTGGACTTTGTGCTAGATTTCAATCAAAACTCATGGAAACTCATTTTCAAGCTGTCAAAAGGATTCTAAGATACTTAGTCGGCACCGCAAACTATGGTTTATGGTATCCTAAAAGACAATCTTTGGATTTGAAAGCTTATACCGATGCCGGTTGCGCTAGTTATCGACTTGACTAAAAAAGCACCAGCGGAGTGGGGTTATAGGGGAGGCAGAGAAGGCAATGGAAACAAAAATTTTCTCCCCCAAACCCGGAACAAGGAAATGTGTCAACGTCTATACAATAGGAAAGGATGGTTTGTGGAATCATACCTTGTCCCGAGGCTTGCTCGGCGACAATACCTCACGCCTTGCACGGTCTTCACCTCCGGTCTTGGACGGTGTCTGTGCAACTCCTATTCGCACTGGGATTGACAACTCCTGGTCTTACTGGGACTGTTGGGATTGATAGTTGTCCTCCGAGCGGCAGAAACCTCCCGCCTCTGAAGTAGTCCACACGGACCACCTGGAACTCCAATCTCCTTGTCAAACAAGGAACTGGAAGGAGACGCACCCTCCTATTGGTGTACTAGTCGCCAACACACTCTCCTGCTACCAGTCACAACTATAGTTGTCTTTCCCTTGCTATGCCTCCCTTATCGGGTAGCACTTGCTCGAGCTCTCTCTCGATTACCAAAACCAAAGGGAACGACAACTTTGCAGAGCAACTGGTTTGCACTGAGTTGTACTTTGAGAAGCCCCCAATACCCCTATATATATAGGAGGGTCATGGGACAGGGTTCTCCATCCCAGGAAATACGGGACTAAAAGTAGGAGTAGAAGGGTTCGAGATTTTCCACAAAAACAACCAACTCGCAACCTGAACCGATCATTTCACAACTGAAACGGTCAGTTGGAGACTTGAGCCGGTCGGTTGACCCGTCAACTGATCGGTTGCGACCCATGAGCCGATTGGTTCACTTCTGAATCGGTCGGTTCGTGGTCCTGATCAGTTTTCGATTGACTTTCCTTCTTTTGTTTCTAATTGGTATCGAATACCAATCATTTTTCCCAATCAAATTGGGCAACTGAAACGAAAGGAAAATTCTCACCAATCCTAATTTCCCAACTTGCTCGGTTGCACCAGTTGAACTGATCATTTCAACACTTGAAGCAATCGTTTCACCCTGTCCATGAGCTGATCGACTCAACACTTGAGTCGACCGGTTCACTAAGATCAGCCGATCGGTTCATCACATGAGCCGATCAGTTGGGAGTGCAGATTGTGCAGAATCACTCAATTGCGGTTTCAATCAATCTGATACTCCAATCAATGTGTCCAACACCTTGAACATTATGATATTGAGCTATCAATTGATTGAGTGTTTAATCGAACTACTAAACTCCTTTAGTAATCAATGTAAACATTGTTTGTGGACAAAACTCCTCTTCCAGGTTAAATCCTATGTGTGTGACCCTGTAGGTCCATTTCACATTGGTAGTGAAATTCCATAACACTTCTGACTTCATAAGAAAAGAGCGGTGCCTAGTCACACATCAGTGCTACCCAAGTGAAAGTAGAAAGTTGGAGAACAACTTTCAATCCTACAATCCGTGAATGGTGTTACAGTGAATGTATAATTCCTTTATCACTGATATCCCGAATGAACTCGAGGCATGGAACAGTCATCGTGTCAACGTTCATTCACTTTCTTGATCTTAGAGAAGATTGGAAGAGATATGTATGACACCAATATCACATACTGGTTCACACATGCATGCACACCTTTCTCAATCCTACTCATCAAGTGTCCATGGATATCAAACTCCCTCAGGCGGGACAAATCCCATATCTATCACTCACCCCTCAAAAGCCCCATGTGTCAAAGCCACCCAATCATCACCTTTATAACAACCCATGTTTCAGGACTGCGTTTGATGATGTCAAAGTGTGCCCAATGACATGTGTTGAGTGCCCAATGATAATCTTGAACACTTCAAGATATTCATATTATTTTTTCTCTAAACACCATTTGAAGTATTAGCATTTGTTCCAATAGGTATGTATATACATCACATGTATCATACCTAATAGGATAATCATTCTCCCACTACCTTTAGTGAAGATTGATTAATCATGTCCAAGATATTCATGTCTCTTACTGGTTCTCTAACCAAAAGAGTCTAGATTTATCCATCATATGGAAACTAGAAATGAATTTCTCATGATTGATGTTAATTTGATTGTTTGAGTTATCAATAACTTTTAGGTATCATTTTATCTTATGCATATCAAATACCACAAGATAAACAAGGCATTGCCACAAAGATCATATCTTTAAGATTGAAACATCAACTTTATTAGTTGCCATCATTGTCATACAATATGCAAAAATAAAGTGTTTCTATCTATTGGCAATTTATGAAATAGCAGTTCTCAACTCTATTTCATGCCCTTTAGGCTGAAATAAACTTAAAGATACTCCTATCTATGGTAGAAACACTTGCTCCAATGATGGGTACTTCTTTCTTGGTCCGTTATCAAAGGACATCACTTCTTTGCGGATCTTGCATATCATATATGATAGATCCATATCTTGGTTTCATATACCTCAGATAAAGAAGTGGTTCATTTCATGATACCTTAGGTGTAGATCTCCATCCCCTCCTTCATCTTCTTTTGTTCTTCCAGATATAGAGGGCAATTCCCTCATACACCCTTTCCCATGTGCCTTGAGGCTGAAGACGGCTTGGATTGCTGGCTAGCATCAGAACACTTCTTTGCTTTTCCCTTGTCCTTGCCCTTAAGAATTACCTTTTCTTTTATCACATCAAAGATTATGGTTTGTCTTTCTTCATCTTTACCTCTACTATCCTCAACATGTCCAACAACTCTGTCAACGCTTGTCAAAGTTGTTCATGTTGTAGCTTATCATGCATTGTATGATTCTCGCAACATTTGCAATATCATACCAATAGCCAACTCTTGGCTCAGAGGGAATCCATCTTAGTCAGGTTTTTCCATATACCCAATCATATTGAGTGTGTGAATACCTTACTGGATCTCCTTCTGTCATGACATACTAGGACAGTGTCCTTGAGACATCATATGTCTCATGTTGTCTCTACAACTCATAGTTCAGAGAACACAACATCAAGCACTCCTCATCAATGTCATCCTCGGTATGCTTCCATAAGCATACTTTCAGCCATTGATGTGGTGGGATTGAGTTCATCTGGTTCTGGTATAACTAGGACTTAGAGCTTTCACTCTATGATTGAGAACACTTCTCAATGTCCTAACCAGTCATGGAAAAATTCCCATTTAATTTGTTGGTCTCAAAGACCGATCGCAAATAAAATGATTTGTTGATTAACCATTTATTTTAATAAAAGGAAATATGCAATTTTAGTCCAAAAACTCATTTTTGACTTATTTGATTGATTTGAAAAATTTGACGATATAGTTAGGCCTTTAATTAATTATCGCTCCCACTATTTTAGTTCAAATTGATAGCTCTCACCATCAATTCGGAAGATTGCAGCGTACAACCTTCTAGTGGGCAAGATCATGAAATCCTCTAAGTCATGGACCAGCTTGGGCTGTCACCCACAACTTAGATCTCTCAGGTAGGCAACTCTTGCCAATTGCATCATATGCAACTCTTGATAAGATGTCATATGCAACTCCTTCCCATGATCATCTCCATCCCTCAAGGTGCTAGATCCTATCTAGGTCACCTTGTTAAGTCTGACCCAAATCCAACACAATGAATATGCACCCTGCTTGGGAAGACCCACATATCCATCCTTCACGCTTCCACGAGATAGATGGTGCACCACGCTTGGGCGTGCCCACACTTGTTCGATCAAGCTTTTCATGTGTGTCACATTTGGAAGGCATCTAAAACTTAATATTTAATGAGGGATTTGGTTTTATATACATATAAATATCCAATCACCACAATACATAGTACATATGATATACATGCTATATCCCACAACAAACATGCAAAATGATAAAAGCGATGATTATGGCCATCATAATGTGATTCCTCGAGCCAAGAGGAATCACGGTCATCTAGGTCTACATCACATGCAACATGTACAAGATGAACTATGTGCTTTGCCTTTCTGGGTTTGATCAACTCATCACATGACTGATCGGCTCGCCATCAGATCGGTCAGCTGGGTGCCACCAGCCGATCGGTTGGCTCCTCCAACCGATCGGTTCGCCTGGTCATCGTGCATCTCATCATGGCCGCCACCCGCTCGTCTCGCTCCTCGAACTGGTCATCAACTGATCCGCTCACTCCTTGAACCAATCGTCTAGAACATCAACCGATCAGTTCATGCCTTGAACCGATCGTCACAGCTGTCGTCAGGATGTCTTCTGTTCTTTGAAATAATAGGAAATAAAAATCTATCCTATTTTACATTGTAAAAAGAGAAACCTCGAGTTACATTTTAGGGGAGCAAAGGTAGGAGAGAAATCTCGAATTATTTCGAGTTACATCAGGAATAGGAGAAAGGGAATTGGTGCACAGACCGAGATGCAAGCAACCACATACAACCATACACAGATAGGGTTTATTGGCCATAACCACTCTATACATCCACCACAAAACTTGTTTAAGGGCAACGCGTATCGAGTGCATTAATAATACATGTCATATATGTAATTTGGGATTTGTGGATTTAGGATTGGATATGCATAAAGCCAAGTTTATTTGCGTCATGTGCAATAAATAAAGGTGACAAACCAAAATCGATCATATTGATAATCCCTAAAGTATAGAGCAGTTGACGTGGCTCTGATACCATTGTTGGGTTATAGGGGAGGCAGAGAAGGCAGCGGAAACAAAAATATTCTCCCCCAAACCCGGAACAAGGAAATGCGTCAACGTCTATACAATATGAAAGGATGGTTTGTGGAATCATACCTTGTCCCGAGGCTTGCTCGGTGACAATACCTCACGCCTTGTGCGGTCTTCACCTCCGATCTTAGACGGTGTCAGTGCAGCTCTTGTTCGCACTGGGACTGACGACTCCTAGTCTTACCGGGACTGTCAGGATTAATAGTTGTCCTCTGAGTGGCAGAAACCTCCCACCTCTGAAGTAGTCCACACGGACCACCTGCAACTCCAATCTCCTTGTCCCACAAGGAATTGGAAGGAGTCGCACCCTCCTGTTGGCGTACTAGTCACCAACACACTCTCCTACTACCAGTCGCAACTGTAGTTGTCTTTCCCTTACTGTGCCTCCCTTATCGGGTAGCACTTGCTCGGGCTCTCTCTCGATTACCAAAACTAGAGAGAACGAAAACTTTGTAGAGCAACTGGTTTGCACAGAGTTGTACTTTGAGAAGCCCCCAATACCCCTATATATATAGGAGAGTCATGGGACAGGGTTCTCCATGCCGGGCAATACGGGACTAAAAGAAAGAGTAGAAGGGTTCAAGATTTTCCACAAAAACAACCAACTTGCAACCTAAACTGATCGTTTCACAACTGAAACGGTCGGTTGGGGACCTGAGTCGGCCGGTTGACACCTCAACCGATCGGTTGGGACCCATGAGCCGATCGGTTCACTTCTGAACTGGTCAGTTCGTGGTCCTGATCAGTTCCCGATTGACTTTCCTTCTTTTGTTTCTAATTGGTATCGAATACCAATCTTTTTTCCCAATCAAATTGGGCAACTGAAATGAAAGGAAAATTCTCACCAATCCTACTTTCCCAACTTGCTCGGTTGCATCAGTTGAACTGATCGTTTCAACACTTGAAGCAATCATTTCACCCTATCCATGAGCCGATCGACTCAACACTTGAGTCGACCGGTTCACCAAGCTCAGCCGATCGGTTCATCACATGAGCCGATCAGTTGGGAGTGCAGATTGTGCAGAATCAGTCAATTGCGGTTTCAATCAATCTGATACTCCAATCAATGTGTCCAACACCTTGAACATTATGATATTGAGCTATCAATTGATTGGGTGTTTAATCAAACTACTAAACTCCTTTAGTAATCAATCTAAACATTGTTTGTGGACAAAACTCCTCTTCCAAGTTAAATCCTATGTGTGTGACCCTCCAGATCCATTTCACGTTGGTAGTGAAAGTCCATAACACTTATGAATTCACAAGCAAAGAGCGGTGCCTAGTCACACATCAGTGCTACCCAAGTGAAAGTAGAAAGTTGGAGAACAACTTTCAAGCCTACAATCCGTGAATGGTGTTACAATGAATGTATAATTCCTTTGTCACTGATATCCCGAATGAACTCGAGGCATGGAACAGTCATCATGTCAACGTTCATTCACTTTCTTGATCTTAGAGCAGATTGGAAGAGATATGTATGACACCAATATCACATACAGATTCACACACGCGTGCACACCTTTCTCATCCTACTCATCAAGTGGCCATGGATATCAAACTCCCTCAGGAGGGACAAATCCCATATCTATCACTCACCCCTCAAAAGCCCCATGTCTCAAAGCCACCCAATCATAACCTTTATAACAACCCATGTTTCAGGACTGTGTTTGATGATGTCAAAGTGTGCCGAACGACATGTGTTGAATGTAGTGATTTTAGGTCAAAGAATCACACTCACCACCATCACTGTGAGTACTGACTGTGACTACCATGTCATGGTTCCATATGTCAAACTCATGGTGGGTTTGTCCGGTACACTTGTTATCTAACAAGTACCTATGTGTTTGGTTTGATATCTCTATATCATGACTAATGCGATTCTATCATCAACCAACACCACAATCTAGTCTTGTGTGTCATTGCTGTATATCTACCTTCCACAATGACATCCGCCTAGGAACATAATGAGAATGTACAAACTCTTAGCATCGGTATGATCTCATCGTTCAGGTCCTCAACCTGAAAGCATATGTCATTTAGTATTGTCATTCTCTAGACATTCAATTTGTTCTATCACTATCTCATATGACTGAACCAGAAAGAATTGGAAGCTTGCCTTTGATGTTTATCAAATCAATCTTAATGTATCCCACCAATCATCCCATGATTGGCTCTCAGGGCATACATACCAATAGAATTTGTTTCTTATGAGGAAGAGCCTTAGTATCATGGTTTAGCAAGAAACAAAACACGGTTGCCCTTTCTACCACTGAAGCTGAATATATGGCAGCCAGGTCTTGTTTTGCTCAAGTGCTTTATTTGCAAAAAGTTTTAAATGATTATGGTTTTATATTTTCATCTACACCTATCTTTTATGACAATACAAGCACTATAAACTTGGCACATAATCCTATCTTACACAATTGTGCCAAACATATTGAAATCCTTCATCGTTTTCTAAGGGATCATATTTCTAAAAAATATATATCTCTTCATCATGTTGATACGGAAGATCAATTGGCTGATATTTTCACAAAACCACTTCCATTAGATCAATTTAATAACATAAGGAATAAATTACTTATCACTCACTTAGAAGATGTTTTCTTTGACATTTGTGCTTCTTAAAATCGGTTGGTTTCTCTGATCCTAACATTTTGGCTGTAAATGGACATCTTTTAGAATGTTTTAATGGTTATCTTTTTGAAAAAGGAGAACCAATTAAGGGGGAGTCTTAATAGATGTTTTTAATGGTTGTCTTTTTTAAATGAGAAAGGGGGAGAAATAATATAAATCTTAAATACTCAATCAATGAGTTTCATACATACTCTCTTGGCTTCACATCAAATGTTGCTATATTCCCTAAAGAGTTGGATTTTATGTTCCACACCTCTATGGTAATAATAAGAACACACTCCATAAACAAGAGAAGGTATACACAAGGTAAATTTTAGGTATGAAACTCAACTCAATATTATTTAAGCTTATTTTAGTTATATTTAGAAATGTTTGTCATCTTCAATAAGGGGGAGATTGTTGGATAAATGGACATCATCAAAATCCCTTTATTTTGAAAATGACAAACATTTCATTCTTGTAGATCTAACGTGCTACTTGAGTATTTCAGGAACAAGGTGGATGACAAAGTTCTGGAAAATCTACATGCTTAAATTGCTTTATTTTCATGATTATAATCAAATGTAAACTTGTACAAATATATAATGTACAAGTACTTAAATATCATGTAAATGAAGCGTTTAGATCTTCCCTATCCACACATAATGCTTAGATAGGTCATCCCTAAGTGAGCATCACAATTACACATTCATTTCTTACACTTAGCATATGAGTTAAAGTTTTGAAACAGAGTTTGTCACGGTCGACACACTTCTCGACTGAGATACTCTCGGTCGAACATTTTATTGACCGAGAAACTCCCAAGTCTAAAGCATGAACACCTTTGCATAACATGCTAAAAGCCATCACTGAGAAAGGCTCGGTCAAACTTTACTTCGATCGAGACTGTGTTTTGAGTAGGTCCTAAAGCCGTTAGACTGAGTCGAGAAGTAGTTGAGAAACAGTTGGGAGTTGAGTTGAATGTTGCAATACACTTTCCCCAGACCTTCCCTCAGTCGACAAAGTTCTTGACCGAGAGGCATTTGGTCAACAAATTTCTCGACCGAGAAGGTTTCTGTCTGCACTTTTCAGAATTAATTAACTAGTTGTTACTAATGCAATTAGTGGATACCTAACGGCTAGTTGAGCACTAAGAACCCCCTAGAAAGTGTCTAGAATGTCCCTAAGCACTAGTAGGCCATTCCTATAAATAGGACATGCCTTAGGACACCTAAACTCACTTGAGTACACATACTTGCAATTGAGAATCAATTCTTGTGAGCAATTGAGCAACTTCAACACTTTCTAATCATTTCCATTGTTGGAATTTCGTGTTCTATAGGCTAGAATCTCCTACCCACTATACTTCCACTTTCATACACATTGGATAGGAGAACAAAATGCTTGATATAGTATTCAAGCCTTGTGCTTGAGTGGTAATTGTAATTTCCTTTTTTCCTTTCTTGTTCTTTCTTATTGCATTGTACTCTCCTTGCTACTCCTAGGTTGGAGGTTGCGGAGTGGAGAGGGTGAAATCTTCTCAGGTAGATAAGGAGGACTTTGGACTACTTCTAGAAGGTCTCAACGGGAAGCTACTTCAAGGAGGAAGGCTACTTAAAGGGGGAGCTTAAAGTTACTTCAAGTGAAGGCTGCTTCAAAGTTGGTGAGACGACTTTGGGTGAAGGCTGTCCAAAGGGTTTGGGAAGGTATTTTTAATTTTGTGTAACATCCTTGAGAAGGTAATAAAATTCAAATACTTTCAAAATCTCAATTGGAAACAATTGGGTAGTGGACTGACTCCCTTAGTTTTTTCTAAGGGTGGAACCACTCTAAACCCTTGTCTCATTCTTCAACATCCTTGTAGGTGTTTGTTGGTTGAATTATTTCAAAAATTATTATAAAACCCTATTCACCCCCCTCTAGTGTTTTTCAAGAGTTTTCTTATAATAACAGTTATCAGAATAGAATTGATATGGCACCATATGAAGCATTGTATGGTAGACATTGTAGATCTTTGTTATGTTGGTATGAAATAGGAGAATACCAACTTCTTGGTCCTAAACTTGTGCAATAGACAACAAAAAAGATTAAAGTGATACAACAACAGTTCAAGGCAACATAGGATAGACAGAAGTCATGTGTTGATAATCATTGTGGACCTTTAGAATTCCAAGTCAGAGACAGAGTGTATCTCAAGGTCTCTCCTTGGAAAGGTGTTCTTAGATTCGGGAAAAAGGGTAAGTTGTCTCCTAGATTTATGTGACCCTATCTGATGATAGCACGTGTTGGAAAGGTAGCCTATAAGTTGAAACTTCCACCTGAGTTACATAGATTACATTCCAGTGTTTCATGTATCTATGTTGAGAAAATATCACCCTGATACAGAGCTTGTATTACAACTTGTAGAGGTAGAGTTAGATGAAGATATATCCTATGTGGAAGGTCCAGTGTTGATTCTTGATAGAAGAATTAAGAAGTTGAAAAAATAAGGACATAGTGCTTGTAAAAGTTCTTTGGCATCATCGCAACGTTGAAGAAGCCACATGGGAGCTGGAGGAAGAGATGGGTAGGAAGTACCCTTCTCTTTTCTCTTGAGATTTTGGGGACAAAATCCTTGTTAGGGGTTGATAACTTGTAACACCCCTGACCTAGATTTTGGGATAATCCTAGAAGCTTTGCCTAAGTAAGTTGATTAGAACCTTGTCTTCATCTTTTGAAAAGTAATTAAGACTTGAGAAGAGTTTATTTCTCAATTATGGACTTATTTGAAAATTGTTAATGCCTTATATGATAACTTTGGTAAAGCTTGCAATTTACCCAAATGAGGGATTTATGTGTAAATTATCACCTCTAGAATGTATCTTCTCTCTCTTAGTATCAACTAGAGGAAAGAGAAAGAAGGGGGAACCTTGTTTGAGTTTTGGTTGAATGATAACACTCTTTGTGGTGAAGAACCAAAGAAGTGTTGAGTGTTTTAAACTCTAGATGAGGTTGTGTCAAGTTATGAAGTGTATATGGGAGTAACTATCGGCTTGGAAGCCATAAGAGGAGGTCCCATATCAGTTTGTTAACCTTTAAAAGTGTTCATGAATGGATAAGCACCTCAAGTATGTGAATCCTATCGGTTTGCATGTTCCTTACAAAAGTAATATCAGTTTGCATATAAAGTAAGATTGGGTGGTGATATATTGTCAAGCAAGATACGCAAATGGCTGATATCTTACCTATGAATTATCCTCATGAGTTTTACATGGCAAGATAATTATGGTTGATGAAATCACCATGCATGGACATGCGTCACTTAAGTGCACATGGTGATGACACCTTATATATACTCTCTTTCATAAACCTCAACTAGATATACCTCTCTTTTCACCTCTTAGTAAAACTTTTGAATCCTTTACCATATCTTGCTTGAAGTACGACCCTAGGAGCTCAAGGAACAAAGAGAAGTTCTAACATCTTGCCTAAGGTGAAGCCATGATTTTCTACAACCTTAGAAAGGCCTTGCTTCTTGGATCGTGATTCTTTCCTCCTCTTCTTTCTTCACTAAGTTCCTAACTATGGTATCTTATTTCATAGAGAAGTGTTGTGATCACGTCTTGGACTTTTGATAAGTCATCTTCAACCTTGGGAACGTGGAGCTTTGGAGCTTGAAGATCTTGTGTTGATCTTGAGGCGGGTTATATAACTTGAACTCAACTTTATTATTACTCACCTTCTATCATGCAATACTTGGTGATTCCTTTTCTACTTTGACTTTTTTTGTTTGAATGATGGTTATATGAGTTCTATTGGATATATGGGGTTGTTTCCCATGAACTTGAATAGTAATGAATGAGTAGTTGGAGCGTGAAGATGATGAAACCAATATGCACAAACCGATATTGGTTTGTGAAAACCTTAACCCGATATAAGGGTATAAGTATGGAAACTAATACACATAAACTCCTATCCTTTTGGTTTGAAACTTGAGTAGGACTACTGTCCTTTCAATTCTTTAAATAATCATATAAATGCTAAGAATAAGGCAGGACGATATCTATAAAGATATCCAAGTCGGTACATACATATTTGCACCATAACATGGATGGTCGATATGTCTTCTGACGCTCTAAATGATATGTTGTTGTTAGGCCGATATGTTAGATGCTCTAAAATGATATGACTCAAAGGCACTAGCTTTTCATGACTAAGAGATGACTAGTTAAGAGGGAATATTAAACTATGATGCCTTAGTTGAGTGTGGAGGCCAATATGCCCAATCCTAACCCTAATCCGAAACACTCACAATCTGATATCCCTATAGCCCAACCCATGTGTGATGGGCGACACTCTTAGCTCGACATACTTTGTGAAAGTATGGGCAATACACTCTTTGAATCCATGGCAAATATACTAAGTAATGGTGAGGTTAATAGTTGAAACAAACTAAGTTGTTGATAAGGGTTCACCCAATACAAATCAACCCTAGAGGCCGACACCTCATATTGAGCAATGACCAATACTCAAAGGATTAGCTAGGATGATACCCTAGCTTATGTTGAGTGGCCGATACACTATTTTATTGAGGTGGTCGATACCATAGTTGAAGGTGAGGTCGATACCCTAGTTGATGGTTAGGTCGATACCCTAGTTGATGGTGTGGCCGATATGCAAAAGGATATGGTGGCCAATGCACAAAGAGATAGGGTGGCTGATATCTAAAAGTATATTATGGCCGATATACCTCAAGAACCATACAAATGATACTACTCTAAGCATCTCTAAATTGATATCATTTGACATGTCTTGGCCGACACAAGTAGATGTGTCTAGGTCGACACAAGTGGATGTGTCTAGGGCGATATAAGGATTAAAGTGGAGGCTGATACACCTTGTTGAATATAGGCCAATACACCTTGATGAGTGTAGGCCAATACACTTTGAATATAATCAATGGATACATCTTGAATGTAATGAGATGGTTACACTTTAATGAGTGTAGGCTGATAACCCTAAAGAAGGTTAAATCAATATAATAAGAATGTTGAAGTCAATATCCTGTTAAGGATGAAAGAGAAACTTGTACTACTCACATGAGAAAGGTAATACTTCATGTTGATAATCAATGGATGATATTTGATGAAGTATGCTTGAACACTTATGGCAATAATATAGCTCTTATGATGAGAATTAGGGTTGTTTGATAAGTATGAACTTGAAAACCCTAAATCAGTTATAAGGGAAAACCCTAACCTGAATTATGAGAGGGTTGCAATTTGAATGATCCTCTTTATGGCATGGACATGATATTTATTTGATATTTCATTTGCTATGGAATCCTAACCATGAGGGTGTTGTGAAAAGATGAACATAGGCAGGTATGAGTTGTGATGATTTACCATAATACAGATCATATAAGGCCTTGTGAGCCATGTGATATACGTGTACAACAAGTATGATTTGCATATGGGTCTGATGACCTAAAAGATGATTGTTGCCTAATGAGAGGTGACACTATACAATAGTGAACTGAGGGTTTGATACCCAAACATATGATCAGGATAATGATAATTTTGAAGGGATGAGATTCCCAATAAAGTGTTCAAGGGACTGAGATCCCAGGATAAGTGTAACAAGATATGTTCCAATTGATACAAGATTTCTTGAAAGATATGTTACACCTTTATCTATAGAATTTTTCTATAATTCATGTTTGTAACTTGATTGCTGCTTAAAGATGATTTAATGTACTAATTTATCAAGTGAACTTAAAATGTAGTTGCCCTAGCCATAGATCCATTGAGTGTCAGGATTTGCTGAATGGTGAAATGAGTTTCACTCGAAATGCTTATTGTTGAATAGGTAGGGTGCAAGTTGAAATATCTCCTTGTATCCTTAACTAACAGGATTGGCTATGGGCCATACCATAAAGATTAGGATTTACTTTGGGTCATACCCTAACAAGAGTGTGGTTGTACCATGACTCGATAAATAATCAGGATTGGTTATAGACCATGCCCTGATATAATTAGGATTGATTACAGGTCATACCCTGATAAGAGAACATGCTACGTGTTGTATCTCTAATAGAAAAGAGCCTCTATACACCAGGATAGCTATAATGCAGATTGATGCATAATGTCACTACCAATAATCTCGTATTGACTGAGAAAGGAGAGGTCATGGATTTTGGCTCTTCCGTGGACCTATATGGCACTGATGCTTTACTTCACAGTGGTTAGTTGGAGATGGAAGGTATATTATCATCTCTTTAGGGCATAAGATGGATTTATTAAAGATGTAATCAGTCATGTAGCGTATTTGTTAAAGGATCAAATACAGAAACATTGGTTGAAACCTTGCTTTGATTTTATACTGATTAGTTTATAATAGTTATACATGTTCTTCATATTCCTTTTAAAAAGTGATTAAATGATCTATTGCTAAGTCATAGATTCTTGAACTATTGAGATGTTGAGATTGCTCTACTCTGTACATAATCAGTAGTTATACATGTTTAATTCAATATAGGTTTCTTCTACTCTCATATATAAGTTTAACTATGATAATAATATTGTTGGTGGAGAGTTATATCTCTCGTTGGGACTTGTTGTCTCACCCTGTGGGTTCCACAACTTTTTAGGTGGTCATGCACGAGGAGGTAGAGATTATGCAGTAGAGAGAGGGTAGCAGTAGTAAGGACAACAGCAACATCTCAGGTTGAATGTGTTGTTATGTGTCTTGTAGATATAGAGTCCTATGTGTCGTCCCTATACTCTCAGGTCCTTTAAGAGATAGTGTGTAAAGAGTTTTATAATCAATCTGAGATTTTGGCTTTTATGCCTCGATGCATAATGTTGATTTTGTGTATGTTTTGGAAAAGCAACTGTTATCTCATATCCTTGCAAGGTGATGGAATGATGTAAGTACAAGTGAACCATGATGTATATATATGCTATGGTTCTTCCAAAAAAGAGTTTCTTGGTAAATGTGAGAAGGAATTGTAGGCTATGGGAACAAAATTTGGATTGACTATATCCCTTGTTCTCAACCATATACACCCCTTGAGCATCCTAGCAGCAACTAACTTCCTAACTCGACGTGAACCATTGTAGCTAATCATGTCAGAGTCATCCCACTCGCTCTCATGTAGCATGGCTTAAAACCCATCAACTTCGCAATACCTCTCCTAGGATCACGGACGAATTCCTCTAATTGTATCATTTGCCTCTTGAATCTAAGGCATTTACATTCATTAGAAGTGGCAAAAATCTACTAGGAATCTGGACCACAACAAAATTGGGCTGATTTGAATTAAACCCAATTGGCTTTGTGGTGTTGGGTTAGACTACGCTTATCCTAGCTTCTGGGTTGATCCTCCCTTGAACCTTGTCCTCTTGGAGTTCCATCCAAACTACTTCTCTGTCTATTTCACCACTAATATTTCAAGGTTGATAATAAATAAGTTCAAGTAAGAAAAAAATCAGCCAATAAAACAATCATAACCAAAAGAGAAGGAAAAGACAGCAACATGCTAGATATGAATATTAACTACTTTCTTAGAGTTAAAGTACATAAACGTCACTATATCATGTTACATATCTAGGAAGGAGCTCAACTAGCCATAGATAAGCATAGTTAGCATTGGACAAATATGAAAATGCATTGTTTGTATAAGAATAAGGAAGAATAATGGAAAAAGAAAGGAAGAAGAAGCATATAACCCATGGAGGAGAGGTAGCTCTCACTCCTTGTCCTTTGTTTGTGTTTTTTCTCATTCTTTGTGTCGTCCTCCTTAATCTTATATCTTCCTTGCCTCCTACTTCCTTGAATAGGCCCCAATAGTAGCGAATATGATGGATGTGTTCCATCTATGGATGGAAGGTGGGATGGGTGGAAATATACAAGAGAGGGTGAATCACGATGAGATGGAGTCCTCAAGATCATGATGGAGGTGGTGTACAAAGATGGGGCTGCATAGATAGTAGCTCATATCTCTCTCAAGTGGCAGATCTTGTTAATGGGACCTAGGAACCAATGAAAGATTGAACTCCTCAATGAGGAGATCTACTAATGGAATTGGAACATGTGAGAGGAATCCATAAATTGAAACCCTTTTCCTGATGGTCAAGGAGGTGCATAGATATTGTAGTGGGGGAAGTGTAGGTTAAGTGGTTGTCGAGTGGGTTTAGGAACTTTATCAGTAGGTGGTCCATTGCTTCACTGATTGACAAAGGTGGAAGATAGTCCATTGATAGACGGGGCTACAACTTGATTATTTGTCATAGAAATAGCTTCATCGTGTAACTTTCATCATCCTTGGACCTTCACCAGTCTAGGAATTCCATCAATCATGGACCTTTGTCAGTCTACAACTTTCATTGGTCATGGGCCTTCACTGGGTTAGGACTTCCATTGGTCATGGACCTTTTTGATCTAGGAATGTCATCAGTGGAAAAGAAATGACATTCTAAAAAGTTCATCATTGAGGATCTATGATCCCAACAAAGTTCATTGATTGAGTAAGGTTTGGTCCTCCATTGGTAGACAAACTCCTAGTTTCATTGGTTGATGGTCTGAAAAGTCATCAGTTGAGAGATAGTGAATTCATCATTTGACATCTAGTTTTTCCTATGACTTTGATGGATCAATGGGCTCTATAGGGGGTAAATAAACCTAAAACCACTTTAAAATGATGATTAGACCTCCACCATATTTCCCAATATGATAATGTAAGTATGAAAAGCAACAAAAAGAGATATTGAGAAAATACCAAAGCACATTAGAATTTATAGTGGTTCCAACCTCCAAACTAGTAGATGTATATCCATTACCTCAAGAGGTCAATCTCTAGTATTTTCAACCATGTGTCACTCCTTATATTCCACTATAAGAGTTACAAAATAAGACCACCATTTTCTAAACCAAGGCGTAAACTAGCTTCCCTTTTAGGATAAGGGAGCCAATAACCATACAAGGACTACTTATCTACCTACTAAGAGTCTTCAGCCTTCAACATGGTCTTACCCACTCTTGAAGAAGATATTCTACCTTGAATCCACAACTAACTTCTTTAAGGAAGAAATATTCAAATCATCACTTTGCTAGAGAGAGATTTGTAAGAAGAATTGAGAGCTTAGACAAAACTACAATGAGGTATATCTCTTCAAAAAAAGCCTAAATTGCTCAATTGGATGTAGAGAATTAATCAAGATTGAGGAAGATTAGTGGATCTTGGTGGCACAATCACTCAACTATAGAATAGGTACATAGAATGAAAACCTGGAATAAAGTCCAAGGGTCCCTTTCATAGTTGAGGTTGCCTACTAGCCAATATATACACTTAGATTGAATTTGAGCCATTTTGGGGGTTCCAACTGATATATTTCTGAAGTTTTCATCCCTTTAAATGGCTAAATATACATTTTGACAATTTATAGTACAGTGTTGTCAGATGAGTTACCTAATGGAAACTCGACTAATAGTTCTATCTGTCAGACTAATAGTACATGTCAATTGAGTTTCTAAATGATGTGAAATATGCAATTTAGAAAGTGAATTAATAACACCAAGTCATTATCAAAATATGAAGATACACTCTCCAAGTCCCAATAAGTAAGTAGTTTATGAAAAGTTAAGAGTGCATAGGATAATGATTACAACATGTCAAGTTCATTATAAAAAAACAACTAAGAATGATGTAATTATGAGAATAGTAGCCTCAAATACAAGTGCCCTATGTGATACATGCTAAGCTCACAAAATACAAGTACATGGGCACTCTCATACCTACAAAATAGTTGTCCTGAGCTAGGTCATACTCCTCATCACTGACTGGAACATGTCTAGAAGAAGTAGTAGTTGCATCATCAGCATCCTCAGCCTCATCATCCTCACTATCCTCATCGTCATTTCCATCATCTTCTTTGTCGCCTTCCTCAGCCATGTCAATGTCCTTTGTAGGAGCACATGGTCGTGTAGTAGACCATCTAGCATTCATCTGGGACTAGGTCATCTAAATAGTGAATATTAGAGAATATGTCTACTAAAAGGTATGGGCATAGTACTCTAGTCAAAGCCAACAAGAGCACCAGAGTCAGTCTAGGTGGAAGGGAAAGAAGCTTAATCAAAGAAGGGATGGATGAGAGGACAGAAGTGAAGGTCAACAGAGTAGGTGTAGAGTGGGAAGAGGAAGGAACCTACTGAGATGTAGAGTAGCAATGGTCATATGCATATGTATCATAGTCTGCTGTAGAGAAAGAGGGTTCGTATGGAGGATAAGGATAATGGCATGATAAGTTCATTTTTAGACATGATGTGAACTAGATCTTAGTGAAGGTTTTCCCAAACCTACATGTTGTAGTTATTTTGATGCACCATGTATCCCATGAGTGATCCATTGGAAAATAGAGAATGAATCCCTATTGGGTCTAGGTGGTGTAGGTGGGGGTTGGTTTGGTTGAGTTGATTAGGGGTAAGAGGCACCAAGGGTGGTAGAGAAATTGGAGTTCTAAAAGAACTTCTTAACAGAGGTTTCATTTATTGATACACCTCTCCTACATGCATTATGTTTGTAGTCATTAAGGATGGTTTTTCTATAAGGTAGCAAAAAAGACCACATATAAGATTGGGATATGGAGGATGGGTGTCCTTAGTGTTCTTTTGATATTTAAATCAAGTCATGTGGTGGAGAATAAAACAAGCCTAATTGACATTGATCCCCTTCAAAAGACAATACAAGATCATTGCAACATTCTCAATAATTTCAGTTTGATTTTTCATTAGATGGACATTGCAATTCAATATGAGTGCAATGAGACATGTCCTGGTGTCTAAGGCATATTAGGGGGAATATCTTTATTCATATATTTGTGGTTAAGTGTCTTAAGGAATTTATGGATGTCACAAAGAGTAAGCTCAAGCTCAAAGCTCTTGCTAAAAGTGTCAGGATACAGCGAATCTTAGTTTTGAGGGTAGGTGTGCTTCGAAGTTCATGTCACATATATTCTACAAAGATAAGAACTAAAAGAATCCTTAGGGATTTGGAAGTAGGTTCCAACTATCATGGAGGAATGAATAATCTTGATCTGAGGATGTGGAACTGTGATGCTATAATTCCATGTAAATTTGGGATAGAATTCATTGTTGACTTGAGAGTTATACATTGCCCATATTTTAATAATGACTTAACCATTCCATTCCTATGTATCTAATATGTTTGTTCAAGATTGATTTCAGGCTTTAGGTACATGAAAAGGATCAAATTATACAAGCCCTAGCTTGTTCAAGTTCAAGTCAAATGCAATGCTAGTGTTTGTTTTGGGAAATCACTTCAAATGACCTTCGATGATTTTTGGAATCACTTGTATTGATGATATGACTTGTAACTAAGATGAGAAAAAACCAGGGACACTTAATTATAAGGTTTAATCACTCAAATGTAAAATTAGAAAAAAAATCATAGGTTGTTTATCGATCAGGTTGGAAACTCGACCGGTCCTATGATAGATTTTATAAAGATGGCCCATCGATCGAGTTGCACACTCACAGAACTCCATCAACTAACTCATTGATAAAAACTAATTTTAGCTCATCAGTCAAGTTTCCCTAAACAAACTCGACCGATAGTTTGAAAATTGGCTTTGTCATTTAGTGCATCGGTCGAGTTACCTTTATTGAAACTCAACCAAATATACTGTACGAAAAATGTAGAAAAAGTGATTATAACCATTGGTGAGTTATTTTGGGAAAAAATAGAGTTTTTTCATCTTGGAAAACGGCTATATTTGGACCCTAAATGATCCCACACTCAAGGGAACACCCCCAGCTATAAATAGGACCCCTTGGAGTTCATTCCAAGTTTGCTCATTCATGCTATTCTAAGTCATTGTTATAGTTGAGTGTGTTGCAACTCCTTGAGGCCCTTTCTCACTCTAGTTTGCACTTCATTTTGTGGATTATGAGTGAGATAGGCCAGTCGTAAGAGAGATACTTCCTTGTTCTTATAAATCTCTCATTACATTCCATCTTCCTTACCCCTTTCCTCCATGAAGAAAAGGTGAAGTAAGCTATTCCGATTGAAGGTGGAGTTGTTGTTGTTCTTCTTAAAGGTTGAAGAAGAGGTGAAGATCTTCTCCACGTGAAGGAGAAGGCAAAGGCTGAAGATCCAAGTAGAATGGGTAAAACCTTGAAGTCTGAAGACTTGTACAATAGTAGGTAAGACCTTAGAAGAAGGATGAAGACTCTTAGCAAAGTTGGTAAGTCCTTGGTAAGGTGGAAGACTCTTTGTGTTTTGATGGTAAGTCCTTTGATAGTCTTGTGTTGTAACTCTTATTGGTGAATATATAGAGAAAAGCACTTGCAAAGTCCTATAAGTTGACCTCTCTAGGTAGTGGATTGACTCTCTCCTAGTTTGGAGAGTGGAACCACTCTAAATGACCTTGTCAAGTTATTTCTATCAATTCCTCTCATCCTTTCTATGCTTGTTAGTTAGGACTTCAAATTGAACTTAAGCTATTGGTTTTGTTTGATATAATTTGAAGGTCTAATCTATCTTGTGATAATGTTTGAAGCTATATTCACCCCCCCTCTAGATCCCTAGATCCAACATTCATTAACCGCCTTCTTGTCATAGTGATCATTGAAGTAAGAAAGGTGTTCAATACACAAAAAACTAAGTTGATTTTTCTAGAGAAAACAAATTACTCTACCTATAGGTTTTGTCTTGTAGCATCTATGTAGGGATGAAAAGGGAAAGGAGTTCTAGAAAGGATCTCCTTATACCTATTAATGGCATGAGTGCTAATGAAAGTATCACCATAATAGATGAGCACCCTAGAAGATGGAGCATTAGTAGGAGCATATGGAGAACCAGTTGTGGTGCTTCTTTGCACCTACTCAAAGCCTTCAAGGTCAAGAAGGGTGGAATAGAGAACAAGCAAACCTTAGAGAGGCTAGGATGAAGGTTTAGGTCAATTGGAGGGTTAATAACCTAGGGTTAGGGTAGACAAGGGTCAACAGTATGATGAAGAACAAGGAAGAGGGAAGTCAATTGAGTTTCTATAGTTGAGAGGGAGAAACTCAGCCATTTGGGACCCTTTATTAGTCGTGGTATAGTGTTGTCAATTGAGTTTGTGATTTAGGTAACTCAGTTGGTAGTAGTTGTTGTTCTGTCCTCAGATTGACTTGTCTATTTTGTTACCTCAGGAAAAGTTGATCGACAATAGTTGGTGTCTCAAACCTAGAAAGCCTACCAAAGACACTAGACATTAAAACATGTGCTAAAAACATTTCAAACCTGTAAGTTTCAAGAAAAGTATGAGTAGTTGATTGACAATTAAGAACATGATAGAGGCCCATGTGAACACTGTATCTATGTGACATAGAAGCATCATCAATAGTAGTTATAAGTAGTTTAGATCCAATAAAATTGAATTTTACTCTAGCTGAGGTTTGGAAAAAATATTTGTAAGTTAGTTTGTCATTAGCACATGAGTAGTCTAAGTATCCTTCTTATCGATTTGGTGATGGAGGAAATGATGGTATACCTCTACATATCTTTAATTTCCTTTTTGGATTGTTAGACAAGTTAATTGCACTTGTATTGTCAAAAATCATAGGAGAAGCATCATAGAAAACATTAAAAATTGAATCATTTGCTTCATCCAAAGGACTTAGGAACAATAACTGTCGGTGGTTATGTTTTCATCCTCAATTGTTGATAGAGCCACTATTTTTTATTTCTTAGAGAACAAAAAAACCAAATAAGGTCCCAGTAGTAAGCAAGTGCCACATGTCAATTTTCTACCAACTTAGAACCCTTCATAATTTGCATCACTACAGGATGTAAGAGTAAAGTCCCTTGACTGGGATACAATAGTCCAAATTTGGGGTATTGTCTAGGTAACTCAAAATCATCTTAATAGATACAAGATAAGATTTTGTAGGGATTAATTGAAATCTAGCAAATAAGCCAACACTAAACATGATTCTAATATAGAGGCAATTAAATATAATAAGATACCAATCATACCTCTCTTAAGCTTCTCATATACCTTTTCACCTTTTTCATCCTTATCAAGTTTGGCAATGTTGGATATGGAAGTATCAACTGGTCTTGTATTCTCCATTTTAAAGCAACTTCAATAGTTCACGTATGTATTTTCCTTGGTTGATGAAGTTTTATCCTTTGTTTGTTTCATTTGAAATCCAAGGAAGAAAGTGAGCTCCCTGTCATTCTCATCTCAAATTCACTCTGCATGAGGGTACTAAACTCCTTACAAAGATAAAAATTAATACCAAAAAATATGATATCATCAACATTAATTTGAACAAGTACAAAGTTTCTTGAAGTGTGTTTTAGAATGAGTAGAGTAAAATTTCTTCATGACATCACTATTATCAACTAAGATATTGTTTAGCTTCTCAACCAAACTCTAGGGGCATGCTTGAGTCCATAAAGAGACTTTGTAAATGATAAACATGATTAACATGCTTGCCATGTTCAAATCTAGGTGGTTGAGGCACAAAGACTTCCTCCTCTAAATATCCATTTAGAAACACACTTTTAACATCCATTTGATAACATATTAAATTCTTATGACTAGCAATGGAAATTAACATTATAATATATTCTAACCTAGAAATAGGAGTATAAGTTTCATCAAAGTCAATACCTTCCTATTGATTGTAACCTTGTGCTACAAACATTGCCTTATTATTACCACAAATCCATTTTCATCTAACTTTCTAGTATACCCACTTGGTGCCTATCTTTCTATCCTTTGGTCTTAGAAATAGAGTCAACATCTAGTTCTTTTCAAACTACTCAAGTTCTTCTTGCATTGATAGGATCCACTCCTCATCTTCAAGACATTCTTTTAGTTTATTGGCTCAAGTTTTGAGATGAAGGTGTGTTTTCTTGTTCATTGCTTCACCCTTTTAAAAGGGTTGCTTATCATGAGCTCCTTTGGATGATCTTTTGCAAAGAGGGGAGTGGGATCCTTTTTTCCATTCTATTGTGAGCATTCTATCTCAACCGCCTCTTTACCTCTATTGTTGATGTCTAGATCTTTCAATCTAGGAAACACTTCATCTAGAACAACATCATAAACAAAATTCTTTGAAATACATGGGTTAGTCTCAATAAATCTAACATTGATATATTCTTCTACTTTAGATAGATCAATGTCAAAGATTGTATAAGCTCTACTAGTAGTGTTATATCCATAAACAAAACCTTGTAAGATTTCACATCAAACTTGTATAGAGAATCTTTGGTGTTCAAAACAAAGCATGGACTACCAAAAATATAAAACAAGTCGATCGAAGGCTTTCTACCACACCATAACTTGTAGGGAGGATTACAACCACACCAAACTATCAAACGCCACTGATCTCCAAACTATGCCTCCTCATCACTGCGGGTCTAACCACGCTACTAATCACCTAAAAGGGTGTGGAAACCCATGATCTGAGACCCGTGTCCCAGTGATACGATATAACCTAATAACACTTATTGCTTACAAGAAGATTGTATAATTAAAGCACTTAAGGCTGGCAGTCTATTTTTTTTTCTACACTCGGTATTAATTGTCATATTAATTATGCTTGTGACACCCGAACGCTGATTGTCAATTGTTTGATCCTGAGGTAGATAGAACTTTTCACCGTCTAAACCGCCAAAATCAAATTATGTTGGATGAGGAAGAAGTCGCCCGTAGGATCAACTAGGCTTTAGTGGCTCAAAGAGAGCACATCTTAGCTTACCAAGAGGCTAGAGAAGCCGCTTTATGAGCAGCCTACATGGCTGAACAAGAAACCCTAGAAGCCAATAGGAGGGAAGTCGAAAGGCAAAAACAATTGAAAGATTTTTCTGCTCCCAAATCTGCCTATGCCCAACACCCAATCATGCCCCCCAACATCGTTTCCCCCCAATTTGAGATCTGAACCCAATGGATCACCATGATCCAAGCAAATCCTTTCTCGGGAAACAATGGGGAAAGTTTCCAAGATCATCTTCAAAGGTTCATTGACCTTTGCTCTTTAAGCAAACTCCCAGGCATCTCTGAAGATGCCATCCACCTTAGATTAATCAAGTGATCCCTCTCCGACCAAGCTAGTAGTTGGTACAACACCATGGATAGTGAAGAACATGTCACAACTTGGGAAGTTCTACAAAATATGTTTCTTGAGAAATTTTACCCCTCTTCTCTCACCTATGAACTCGAGAGCAAATCAGGAGAATCTCTAGGAGAAGCTTGGAAAAGGTTCAAAGACTTACTTAGGAAGTGCCCTCATCATAACATCTCTCAAGCCCAACTCATAGAAATATTTTATCGTGGAGTTGATGATGATACTAAATTCTTTCTTGATTCCACATTTGGAGGAAATTTTATGCATCAAAGTCAGACCAATGCATGGGAAGTGGTTAAATGTGCTTCTAAAACAAGGGCCAGAAGGGGAATTGGCGGAGTCCTTAAGGTAGCCAAGGTTGAAGTTAATCCTGATATCCAAAGCATACTAGAAAGCCTTAAATTAATTGCTCTAAAACAAGATCAGTTAGAGTCATTTCTAGGCACCCTTAGAGAGTTACCCCAACAAATAAAAGTTGTGGACTCCCTTTGTGGCATTTTCCAAGGATACGATCACACCACCCTGCACTGTCAATACCTCTACAACACCCTCATGCAACCAGAAATGGGACAGTAACTAGAAGACCACAACTCAATCCATACCATACTAGGCCAAGGTTACTACAACACCAACCAAACTAGAAACCATCATGGCTTCCAATATGGGAACCCTACAGGTGCTGAAAACTTTAGCCAACTCCAATCCCAAAAAAGGCCTCCCTACCCTCAAGGCAACAATCGACCACCACCTGGATTCCCATACAACAACCAAAGGAACTTTGGAACCCAAGGAAACTACCGAGGAAATCACCCAAACCGACCACCATATCAAAGACAACAATTCCAAAACTTAAACATTCCCCCTCAAAATATCAATCAGCCACCTCCTCAACATCCACCAAGTGTTCTCACTCCCACCTCCACAGCTGATGAAAAGATAGTTGCCTTGGAAAAAATCAACATTGCCCAACAAGCTCATCAAAAGGCGACTGACACACAGCTAGCTCGTTTGTTCGCCCAACAGTAACCCTCTGTCAGAACTTTTGCTAGGCAGCCTGAAAACAACCCCAAACATCCTGAACAACTCAAGGTTGTCTCCACTCGTTCGAGAAAGGTGCACTCCCCTCCCCCTCTAGAAAAACCTTCAGTTCCTCCTCTAGAATTTGAGGATGAGGACATGGTAGTTGTTGAACCTGAAGCTACACCTAAACCAACCGTCCCTGAAACCCCTCAAGAAGAAACTGAAGAACCAATCTACAAGCCACAACCTCCCTACCAAGCCCGCCTCAAACAAACAAGGCTTTATGCCCAATTCATGAAATTTAGGGATGCGATGAAAAACTTACATGTCGACATTCCCTTCCTTGATGCTTTGGCAAACATGCCTTCTGGGTCCAAGTACATGCAATCCCTTTTGACTAGGAAGTATGCTACTATAGAATACAAGACTATTAAACTTTCTAGGACCACTTCAGACATAATCCTAAGTAAGATGCCTAAAAAATAGAAGGACCCTGGTTCTTTTGGAATAGGGTACTACTTGGGTGACAATGCCTGTAGAAAGGGCCTAGATGATTTAGGAGCCAGTATATCCATCATGCCCTACAGCCTTTGCAAAAAACTAGGATTCAATGACATGTTACCCACAGCCAAACGATCCAACTAGCGGACTCATCCATGACCAAACCCATGGGAATCATAGAAGACATTCCGGTTAAGGTTGGAAAATATGCCTATGTCCCTTGTGATTTTGTGATCATGGACATAAAGGAAGATTTACGCTACCCTCTCATTTTCATACGTCCCTTCTTAGCCACTACCCGAGCCTTGATTGATGTTGAGGTCGGTACCATTCTGTTAAGATTAGGGAAGAAAAGCCTAGAGTTTAGGGTGTTTGAAAGCATGAAGGGGTCTAGTCTCCAGGAAGAGGTCTACCTCCTTGATTGCATTGATAAACTATCCCAACTAAGGCAGGAATGGGAGTTAGTTGATGACCCCCTAAACACAGCCCTCACTACCCTCTCTGAATGTGATTTTGAAAATGAATAATTAGGTCAATGTAAGGCTCATTTAGATAACTTTGAGGATATCCATGATGTTGAAATTGAGGACCTTATGATGATCTCCACCATAGAAGAAAAGCTTAAACCATCAAAGGCCCTAGAAATGAAGACTCTTCCCATAGGGTTGAAATATGTCTTTCTTGATGAGCTAGAATTGTACCATGTCATCATAAATTCTAACCTTACCCTTGAACAAGAAAACAAACTTATGGGTGAACTTAGGAAAAAAAGGAGCTGCCTTGGGTACAAAATGACAGATCTAGTTGGAATAGATAATCCCATTTGTATCCCCAAAATCCCAATGATAGAAGACCACAAACCTTTTCGAGATCCACAATGAAAACTCAACCCAAACATGAAGGAAGTTGTCCATCTAGATGTGATTAAACTTTTGACTGCATGAATCATCTGTCCCATCTATGACTCCCCATGGGTCAGCCCAGTTCAAGTTATACCCAAAAAGGGAGGGACTGTTGTCATTCAAAATGAGAAGAATGAGCTCATTCCCACTCGCACCGTCACAGGGTGGAGAATGAGCATTGACTACAGGAAGCTCAACAAAGCAACTAGGAAAGACCACTTCCCTTCCTAGACCAAGTTCTTGAACGCTTAGCCCATCAACAATACTTCTGTTCGCTAGATGGCTACTTAGGATTTTTTTTCAGATTCCTATCCATCCTAAATATCAAGAGAAAACCACCTTCATATGTCCCTTTGGTACCTATGCTTTTAGACGAATGCCCTTTGGCTTGTGCAATGCACCAGCCACCTTCCAAGGGTGTATGTCAGCCATCTTTGCAGGATTGACCTAAACCATCATGGAAGTGTTCATGGATGACTTCTCCGTCTATGGAGATAGCTTTGATTCATGACTTAGGAATCTTTCCCTTGTTCTTAACAGATGTATTGAGTTACACTTGGTCCTTAGTTGGGAAAAGTGTCATTTCATGGTTAAGGAGGGCATCGTTCTTGGCCACAAGGTTAGCAACCAAGGCATAGAGGTCGATAAAGCAAAAATTGAAGTTATCACCAAGCTTCCACCCCCAACCTCAGTCAAAGACATCTGAGCCTTCTTAGGACAGTGTCGGTTTCTATCGGTGATTCATATGTGACTTTTCCAAAATCACAAAACCTCTCACCAATCTTCTTCAAT
Organism: Alisma plantago-aquatica; assembly: GCA_963693085.1. Classification (NCBI taxonomy): domain Eukaryota; kingdom Viridiplantae; phylum Streptophyta; class Magnoliopsida; order Alismatales; family Alismataceae; genus Alisma; species Alisma plantago-aquatica. The sequence goes on along the minus strand of OY856415.1, from coordinate 124,888,708 downwards.
AGGAGATTTTGATAAGGCATGAGTGGATAGCTTTCTATGTTTGAAAAATTCTCTCACAACCACTCCAATCATTCATGCACCAGACTGGGCCCTACCCTTTGAAATCATGTTTGATGCTAGTGATTATGTTGTAGGTGCCATCCTAGGACAGTGAATTGATAAGAAAAATCATGTCATATACTATGCATCCAAGACCTTAGATAAAGCTCAGCAAAATTACACGATCACTGAAAAAGAAATGCTACCCATTGTCTATGCATTTGATAAATTTTTCTCATAATTAGTTGGCTCTAAAGTTATTGTTTACACTGACCATCCAGCCATTTGCTATTTCATGACCAAAAAGGATGCCAAACCCAGATTCATAAGATAGATTTTGCTATTGCATGAGTTTGATCTAGAAATCTTAGACAAAAAGGGGTTTTAAAACGTCATGACTGATCACCTAAGTCGACTTAGCTATAGCCCAATTGATGAAACCCCCATAAATGACTCTTTTCCCGATGACCAATTGCTTAAGCTAGACTCCCAATTTCCTTGGTTTGTCGATTTTGTAAATTATTTAGATGTTGGTGTATTGCACCCTCAGTAAAAGGGACATTCTAAAGCTAAGTTTCTACATGATGTAAAAAACTATTATTGGGATGAACCTAATATGTTTAGACTTTGTGCCAACGGTCTGTATCGTCGATGTGTCTCTTAAGAAGAAAGTACTCACATTTTGGAACAATGTCATTCTGGCCCCTGTGGTGGACACATGAGTTCCCAAAAAATAGTCAGGAAAGTCCTATAGTGTGGTTTCTATTGGCCCACCATCTTCGAAGACTCATATGATTATGTGCTCTTGTGTGACCAATGTCAAAGGACGGGTAACATTTCCAAGCGTGACCAAATGCCCCTAATCTCTTGGCAGGAATTAGAGATTTTCGACGTCTGGGGGACCGACTACATGGGCCCATTTCTTTCTTCCTATGGATTTTCTTACATTTTAGTCACAGTCGATTATGTATCAAAATGGGTTGAAGCCATACCCACTAAAACTTGTGACTCCAAACATGTTAAGAAACTCTTTAAAGACATTATCTTCCCTAGATTTGGAGTCCCTCACACCGTCATTTCCGACGGGGGATCTGATAACACCAAATTTTGTGATGTTTTTGGCCCTTATTTCGTTGTCAAATCTGCCCTTTTAAATTGTTTTCCTCTCCTTTTTGTCATGTTTTTGAATAAATAGGCCATGCTACACTCTTAACTCAATTTTATCATCTTTTGCAGGATTTTCCTCGAATTTTGACTCATCTATCAGCAAAAAAGGCCTGTCCTGGCCCACAAATGTGTTCCACCTGCATCGGACTTCCTACCAGCCGGCCGACACGCTCGCTGCCCGACATAGGGCAGCACGGTACACTACCACACCACACGGGGGTGCCACGCAAGAAGGAGCTGACGAGCGATATGCCATTTACCCGACAGGGAGCTGGACTCGCCACGACTACTGAAGCGTGTCGCGTGATACAAGACACCCACCGGTAGGCGCCCACTCGTCACGATACCCGACAACGCTTACAGCCCGACACCCTTGTGCCGGGTGACACGCATATCAGGCATCTCTGAATCCACAATGGTAGTGCTGATGGAGGACACGTGGCGCCCGGAGAACCACAACTTCTCCCAACTGTTGCCTATAAATAGCAGCTACAGGACTCCGATGGGACAGGTCAGAATTTCATGAAAGCTAACTTGGGAAAGCACCTAGAGCTAGCGTGTCGCATCCCAGAGGTGTACCAAGCGATACTAGGTGAGCACTTCTCCGACCCGAGAGGGCAGGAATGGTTGACTTAGAATTGCCCCGATCACCACAGCAACCCGATATCGGCCAACAAGGGCACCCGATACAAGTAACCTGACACCCTAAGAAGTCTCTAGTCTGAAATGATACCAAGCCCGATATGAATAACCCGTCACGGCATGTCGCCCGAGAGGGTGGCTTCCCGTCACGACCGTATCGGGCATGAGTGCCTCACACGATACGCCACCCGTCATGACGTGTCGCCCGACAAAGAGTGCCGCCTGACATAGGTGTATCGGGAAAGGCTCCCGTCTGATATCAGGCTAGAGGAATCTTAGGGATCTACTGCTTCTTGATGCTCTTCTAAATCAAGGAGGTGATGCTTATCTTTACCTTTTCCAGTCATTTACCTTTCTTTACTTATGCAATGTAATCTAAACCCTTTTATATAAATGATTATGCTAGTGGAATTAGAGGAGCTTTAAATATCTGTTGCTTTATGTTTGGTTCCTTTTTGTTGGATGATTGCTTTGTTTAGCATCTGAACTCTAGCTAGTATGCTTGGATCATGTTTTGAATAGCTATCAAATTGTGTTTCCCGTTGCAGCAACCTCGAGAGAGGTGTTGTGGCTCTAGTGTTTGGTCCGATACGGGAGTATGAGAGTACCCAGGATCGGAGTTGCTTTAGTGATCTTTCCACTCTAACCAAAGATCAGCAACCTCGAGAGAGGTGCTGATGATTAGTTAGAGGTACCCTCTTTGAGAGAAGGGGTGCTGGAAGTTCCTACTTCCGCTTGTTTTACCAAAGCTTCCTCCTTCGTTCCTTACTAAAGTAATAGTGTTATCCTCTTTGTTATCATTGCGAAATTACCCTAAAAACTGATAAACGTTTAAAACCTTATATTTTTCCTTGTATCTCCAGTTGGAGATAGTTTCCTTTTATTTTATCGATCTTCACTTGTTGTTCCCTTTTGGGAACTTTATCCTCACTTGGCTTCTACCGGAGTGTAACGTGTTGATTCCGAGTTCTCAACACTACCACCCTTGTCCCTGTGGTTCGACCCCGATCGCTACTTCGGACCCCGTCATCGTTGCGGGGGCCTAAGAGTCTTGTAATTTAATAGTCTGACTACTTCAAATCCACTCCTTTTGGACGCGCAATTTAGGTCGGTCAACTTTTTGGCATCGTTGCCGGGGATAAGGCAAAATGGTACTATTGACGAACTCGAGTCTGCTAGCTACACTCCTATGCCTCAAGCCTAGAAATGAGCTTGATAGCACTCTCTTTTCCTTTTTAATATTCTAACCTACTTTGAGTATGGAGTAGTTTGTATTATTAATACAAGTTTTCTAACTTGATTATATGTGCTATTCAGGTACTCAGGAAGGAAGCATTCTTCTCATCTGAGCACTGACATCACTAGACATGACTCCTCGCGTTGAACCACCTCTTTCAGAGGGTGAGAAAAATTTGAGAGTTAGACCTCACTCGCCTCCGCATGAAGACAATGACAGTTATGACGGTAACCCTCAACATGAAGATCCTGAAACAGAACAATTCGAGGATGACCATTGCCATGAGAAACGTCGTCATCACCAAAGATGCAGAAGAAATCAAAATAACCAAGAACAGAACAAGGGAGATAGTGACAGTGAAGATTATAACGAAGAAGAAAAGACCCTCAGGGAGTTAGCTGCCAATAATTCAAGATGTCATGTTGTTATCCTGAGGTTCAACGCAACAAACTTTGAGCTAAAACCATTTGTCATCTCTATGATCTAGAACAAGAGCTTTAGAGGGAATTCAAAGAATGATAACCCCTACAATCATCTAGATGCTTTTAAAAAGATCTGTGACACCATTAAAATGTGGGGAGTCCCATAGGAGGTGATTTATTGCTAGGGTTTCATCTTTTCTTTAGAAGACAAGGCTCTATCCTGGTACCTCGGGTTACCACACCAAGCTCTTAACAGATGGAATGCACTGGCGGATGCTTTTGTAAGCAAATTTTACCCTACGGAGAAAACTGTCAGGAATAGACAGAGGATCACATCGTTCATGCAAAAGCTGAATGAGAATCTACACGAAGCCTGGGAACCGTATCAAGAATATCATAGGGATTGCCCTCATCACAACTACAAACAGGGTTTCTTGATAACCACCTTCTACAATGGTCTGACCCCTGAGGAAAGGGTTTCGCTGAATGTGGCTGCAGGCAGTGACTTTCTGGGGAAGAAGCCTAGCAGATCCAAAAAGATCGTCGAGAACATGGCCGAGTTACAAGCCGGCAGTGACTACGACAGATATGATAGATAACATGCTAAGAAGGTGGCTAGTGAAGGACCTTTGGTCGAATCCAAAGCTCTGGAAGCTATCACCACTCAGATCCAGAAGATAACCACCGATGTCAGGCAACTGAAAGAATCAGGTGGAAAAGGGAAGAAACAAGTTGAGAAAGTCATGAAATGTGTCACCTGCGGAGAAGGTGGGCACGGGGTTGATAAATGTTCTTACACCCGACCTGACGAGTCAACTGAAAGTGAGTCTGAGGCAGAGGAAGCCGAGAACGTCTCCTTTGTCAACTTCAAGAGACTGGATCACCCTGGTTTTAACTATGGCAACAAGGATGCGGCCGAAAACTCGCATCATCTGAATAACCCCACCAAGCAACCCCAAGGTTTTGAGAAAAGAGGGGGACAAGGTCAGTTCACCAGAACTACTTCTTTCCAATCGAACAAGGCAAACTTCCAAGGACAAGTAAAGTACCAAGGTCGCCAAGCGGCTAACCCTAGTCAAGGTTAAGGTCAAGCTAAGGAACAAAGTCAGGGTAAGAATTTGAACACACCAGACTTGGTAGGCCAATTATTCAATTTTGTCAAAAGACAAGATACCATCAACAACCAGCTGGCGCAAAGCGCACTGTCAAATTCGGGAGTTCTGAACACGATGCAGGTTCAGATGGCGGACATGTAGACGCACCAATGCCAAATTGATCAACAGTTGGCCCATATGGCCGAGTTGATAAAGAATCCCTCGGGTAAGATACCCTCCAACACCGAATCTGCCAAAATGGGAGTGTTGAGATCATGGAAGAGAGTTGAACGCCCTAAAGAATCCAGACCCGAGGAACCTGAATCAAGGACTGCAGCTGATAATCCCGCAGAAGAAGACAATCAACAAGCTTATGTCAGAGAAACTGAACCAAGATCCTTTGAGGAATTATTTGGTAAGAAAAGTCCTTACTCTCCCAAGTTTCCTTTCCCTTACAAACTAATAAAGGCACACCTTAAAAAGTGTTACGAGAAGTTTATGGAATCAGTAAAGAAGCTTCACCTTGAAGTACCTTTTCTGGACGCTTTAGAGGAAATGCTGACCTACGCTAAGTGTTTCAAAAATTTGATCACCAAGAAGCAAAGAGGAGGAAGAATCGAGACCGTGCATCTTTCTAGTATGTCCTCGACTTTTGTCAAATAGATTTACCCAACAAGAAGAAAGATCCAGGGGCTTTCACCATTCCTTTCACCATTCGAGATAATGTTGAACGAAAAGGTCTTGTTGATTTAGGGGCTAGCATCAGCCTGATGCCCCTAAGCCTCGTGCAGTGATTAGGTTTGATTGATATGGTCAAGACCAACATGAGGATTGAATTGGCAGACCATACCTTTAAAAGACATGTAGGTGTTGTTGAGGATGTACTGATCTGAGTAGGAAGTTTCTTCATTCCTTGAGATGTAGTGGTCATTGATACTGTGGAGGACCCTGGCTGTCCTATCATCTTTGGACGCCCTTTCTTGGCTACAGGAAGGGGGTTGATTGATGTTGCGTAGGGAATAATTACTCAAAGGGTCGGAAATGATCACTTAGACTTCAAGGTAAAGGATGCAATGAAAGGACCCTCCCTCCTAGACTCTGCTTGATTTGCAGAAAGCTACAACCAATTTTGTGAAGAGGTGGAAGAGGATATCCTAATGGTAGACCCTCTTGTAAGAGCAATACACAATCAAGAATCTGATCCTAAAAGTCCAGAAGTTGTCAAGTTTCTCAACTATCTTAATCAGATTGATGAAGATCTGAGCGATGAAGAAGAGGTAATAGAAACAGTTAAGTTTGCATCTCTAGAGGAGGCGCCAGAAGAAAAGGCACCTAAGGATAAACTCGAGTAGAAGCAGCTACCTGAAGGGTTAAGGTATGAGTTTCTAGATCAAGAAGAGAGAAATCTTGTCATCATGAATGCCCATCTTACGAAGGATCAATTGGACAAACTTCTTGAGGAGTTGAGACTCCACGGGCAGGCTATAGGATACTCGGTAGAGGATATAAAAGGCCTTAGCCCTGCATTATGTATGCATCGCATTAATCTGGAAGAGTTTGCTAAGCCTCTGGCTCAACCCCAGAGAAAATTGAATCAGATGCTAAAAGAAGTTGTAAAGAAAGAAGTAATCAAATTGAGGGATGATGGGATCATTTACCCGATCAGTGACAGTAACTGGGTGAGCCCGATCCACGTAGTACTAAAGAAAGGAGGTATAACAGTAGTTAAAGGAGATAAAGGCCATGAAGTGGTGATTTGGACCGTCACGGGATGGAGGATGTGTATTGACTACCTGAAATTGAACCAAGCCACGAAAAAAGATCATTATCCGCTTCCTTTCATTGATCAAGTTCTTGAAAGATTAGCACATCATGACTATTTCTATTTTCTGGATGGTTTTTCAGGTTTTTATCAAGTCCCCATCTTACCAGATGACCAGGAAAAGACTACTTTTACCTCTCTCTATGGGACTTACGCCTTCAGAAGAATGCCTTTCGGCCTATGCAATGCTCCCACAACGTTTCAGCGTTGCATGATTTCGATGTTCTCAGATTTTCTAGAAGATATCGTGGAGGTTTTCATGGATGACTTTTCTGTCTATGGGAAGGACTTCGATGCCTGCCTGAAAAACCTTTCTCTGGTCTTGCAACGCTGCGAAGAAAAGAGTTTGGTTTTGAACTAGGAGAAGTGCCATTTTATGATATGAGAAGGCATCGTGCTAGGGCATAAAGTCTCGAGGCGTGGCATTGAGGTAGACATTAGCAAGGTTGAAGCCATCTCCAAACTTCCCCCACCGAAGTCTGTAATGGGAGTGAGGAGTTTCCTCGGGCACGCTGGCTACTACCGAAGATTTATAAAATACTTCTCAAAGATCTTGAAACCGTTGTCCAACCTTCTGGTAAAGGATATTGAATTCAATTTCTCTGACGATTGTCTAATCACTTTTCAGGCCTTAAAGGATGCTTATGTCTCATCGCCTATACTTCAAGCTCTACATTGGGAGCTACCTTTCGAGCTTATGTGTGACGCCAGTGACTATGTTGTAGGAGAAGTCCTGGGGCAGAAAAAGGACAAGAAGCACCATGTAATTTGCTACGCCAGTCGCACTCTGGATGAAGCTTAGGTGAATTATACGACTAAAGAAAAGGTGATGCTTGTGATAGTCTTCGCTTTTGACAAATTCAGATCTTATCTTATCGGAGCAAAAGTTAAAGTCTACACCGAACATGGGGCAATAAGATATCTCATGCAGAAGAAGGATGCCAAGACCATGTTGTTGAGGTGGGCTTTGTTACTACAAGAGTTCGACCACGAGATCGTTGATAAGAAGGGTGCGGAGAATGCGGTCGTCGACCACTTATCAAGGATCATGGTGAAAAGGCAGAAGGAACCACCTATTAACGACAACTATGCTGACGAAGCTTTGCTGATGATTGAAACCAAAGATGAGAATTTACCTTGGTTTGCAGATATTGTAATTATCTTGCCTGTGTAGAATTTCCTCCTAATATAACCTATAATCAAAAGAAGAAGCTCTTTGCGGATGAAAAGAACTACTACTGGAACGATCCTCTCCTCTTCAGAAGATGTGCAGATAACCTGTACAGAAGATGTATCCCTGAAGAAGAAGTCCCAAACATTCTAAAAGAATGCCATGCCTCTCCATATGGAGGGCACCTGGGGAGCGAAAGGACTACCACAAAAGCACTGCAATCGGGTTTTTACTGGCCCTCCTTGTTCAAGGACGCTACAAATTATGTAAAAATTTGTAAAGAATGCCCATCAACGGGAAACATTGGAAGAAGAAATGAGATGCCTATGGCCAATTGGGTCAAAGTCGAGATCTTTGATGTATGGGGGATTGACTACATGGGTTCGTTTCCCCCATCGAAAGGGTACCAGTACATTCTAGTGGCAGTGAATTATGTGTCTAAATGGGTGGAAGCTGTTTCCACCCAAACGTACGACTCTAAATCAGTGATCAAGTTGTTCGAGAAGACTATTTTCCCTCGTTTCGGAGTACCTCGTACTGTAATAAGCGATGGTGGATCGCATTTCAGAGAAAAACAGTTTGAAGCGCTCTTGCGAAAGTATGGAGTTAAACACAAGGTCACTACGCCCTACCACCCGTAAACTTTTGGGCAGGTAGATGTTTTGAATAGACAGATCAAGCAGATTTTAGAGAAGACGGTCAACCGCATGAGGAAAGATTGGTCGACAAAGCTTGACGACGCACTTTGGGCCTACAGAACTGCATATAAAGCACCCATTGGAACTACTCCTTACAAGTTGATTTATGGGAAATCATGTCATCTACCCTTAGAGCTTGAACACAAGGCCCTTTGGGCGATTAAGTTCTGAATATGGATCAGGAGAAGGCAGGAGAGAAGAGATATCTGTAGTTGCAGGAACTCGAGGAGTTGAGAATGCATTCCTATGAGAATGCAAGGATCTACAAGCAGAGGACAAAGGTGTGGCATGATGCCCACCTGAGGAAGAAGGATGTAAGTGACGGTGACAAAGTTTTATTATTTAAATCTTCCATTCGTCTTTTTCCAGGTAAGCTACAAACAAGGTGGTCCGGACCCTTCACCGTAGCAAAGATATACCCGTCCAGAATGATGGAGCTGTATGATAAAGATGATCCATCCAAAATTTTTCAAGTGAACGGGCACAGGGTAAAAGGTTCTATGAAGACGAAGCATTTGTGAGAAGGATAGAGATCAATTTGCAAGATGTGGAAACAGCTGAAGGCGAAAAGTGAAGGATCTGGAGCTGTCGAGCTGACGATGCTAACTACAGCGCTCCTCGGGAGGCAGCCTGAGTTTTACTTTTCTTAGAATAGGATGTTATTTCCTTTCCTGCAAGAAAAACATTATGAACATTATGATTGTAATAAGGCCCGAGTCAGTGCATGCGTCACATGCTCTGACTCTTCTGTTTTATGGGCCACCACTCTGTTTTATGAGCATTGATGAGTAATACTATCTGAGGTCGAGAACTTCTCTTTAGGCCAATGATGTTTTACCCATCAATTGCTTTTTCCTTCGCTTTGTTTTTGGTTTTTCATCATAAATCTTGTTCTGAAGCCTTGTATCGGGCAAGTATACCATGTTCCCTGACCGTATCGGGCAAAAAGACTCAGCGCACGCAAGACGCGCCCGTATCAGGTGATGTCGTATCAGGCGTCGCATCCTAGCTATGAGTCGTGTAGGACGACACGCCCGGGCGGCGAGCACCCATATCGGGTGGGATGAGTAATTACCCTTGATTAGATGGATGGGACTACTCGTCTTGGGAATGATTTGTCTCATAGGCTGACACGCACCCCGGATTTACCCATTTTTCCCCGGGTTTGGATTGCTATATATAGTACGGAAGTTTAACTATGTTGGGCTACTGCATTTAATTTTCACCTACTCCCGTATCGTGCAGTAACTTCTCTCATTGCTCTCGTGTCGTGCAACCTTGCTATTTCTCTCGTATCGCGTAAGATAACTTAAGCAAAGGTATAGCCCGACAGCCATATCATTTTTCTTGCCCGAAATGACCCTCATATCACGCACCATCGTATCAGACCTACGACTTAGTTGATTTTCTTGTATCGCCCGACACATGTGTCACGCGACACACCTTTGACGCGTTTGAGCGATACACTGCCGGGAAAAACCCATTTCGCCCAACCTGTGTCGCCTTGATTAGTTTATGTTGTCGGGCAACACGATTTCCGTCATAATGACCCTATTGGGCACCTCTCATCACGTGGTTGGGTCGCCCGACACGCCTTGAATGTGGAGTGTATCGGGCACTAGCTATATCGTCCAGTCTTGTATCGCCCAGTGGTGGGTGACACCTTCTTAAGGACAGTCATATCGGCATGAGCCTACAGTGATTTTTGAAAGTTTCATATCGCCCGACACAGGCGTATCAGGCAGGCATGATATTGCTCAATACGGATGTGTCGGATGTGTCGGATAGCTTTTTGTATCGGGTTGAACTTATCTTATCGTTCTATCAGTTTTTGAACACTGATATCGACTTTAAGTTTTTACCTACCTAATATCAGAACATTCAGATGCTTAATTAACTTGTCTTATGATAACAGAAATGGCCCGTACAAAGCAAACCGTCATTCAAGTTGATGAACACATTCGGAGGATCGACACAGAGGCCACGGCAGTCTGGTAGAAATGCCCAAATCACGAGGCAGCTGGGCCATCCACAGCTGATAAGAGAGCAAGGACGGAAGAAGTAACGGCTCCAACAATAGCAACAGAGTCTTTGAATTATACGCCAGGTAGGTTCATGCCCCGAGACAACGAGCATGGGCGTCATTACTCAGAATTGGCAACGAAACTTTACAAGACGAGCAGGTTCTGCCACCAGTCATCCTTCCTTCAGCTAGGCATATTCGACTGACTCGAAAATGTCCTAGTTGTAGCGGGGCTGCGGAAGATCTGCTTCAGCCACTCCGCCTCCTACACCGAACTCACCAGGGAGTTCATTTCATCTCTCCACCGGGTGTAGAATAGACCTGAAGAGATCGAAGAATACGGCGGAGCAGATAGACTACAGGGGTGGCTATATAACTCAGAGCACGTCATCTCCGAAAAGTTGCTCAACGAGATCTTCTCCTCCAGCGAGGAGGAGAAGGAACAGCTTAATAACGGTGCGAGAATCACCGAAGGAGATGAGTTCAACCCCATGGAGCTCTGGAGGAGGTTGACCGGTGAGTCATCATTCAAGCCGAGAAGCAAGGTGGCGGCAGTGCACTCCTACTTCTGGAGAATAGTGCACAAGTTGGTGACATGCCTACTCTTCAGCAAAAATGAGTCCACCAACATCTACACCGAAGAACTCCATCTCATATGGCACGTGATGGAGGGCAGGGTGATCAACATGGGGCATTATTTGCTGAATAGGTTGCACCCAATAAAGGATGCCACCAAGGAGTACTGCATGGGTGGCATCATCAATCTAATCGTGGTTGGGTTAGGATACCCACGGGAGCCGCGCAGTCTCTCAAGGACAAGAGGCGACGAGAAGATCGACCTCAAATTCCTCATGAGAGCCGACATCATCAAGAAGGAGGGGTGAAGCTACTTCTACAAATTCACAAGAACAAGCACCCTCCTTTCGCTTCCTAGCTGCGCCAACTACGACACAGAAAAGCTAGTCTTCACCAGCGTAGAGATCGAAGTGGTGGCAGTCGAAGCCGCTTACGCCACCACCACTAGAATACAAGAGAGGGCAGCTGCAAGAGGAAAACCAATTCCTCATGACACTCGGCAGGACAAATCTTCCACAGCTCCTGCCGAGCCACCCACTGCTCCAGATCCACTGACGATAGCAATTGATAGAGCTGTCGTCGCTCCTACCAACCCAGCCACGATCACGACAATATCTGTCGTGGCTGAAGAAGAATCGGCAATCGTTTAGGTCGCCAAAACAACCGGGGCAGAAACAACCGTACAAGCCCCGAGGGAAGCTGTCACGGAAGAGACAGCCACAGCTTCATAACCTTTTGTGATGTCCTTAGAGGTAGAGGAAGAAGCACAGCCAGACGCCAGTAATGGGGTGTTCGCTGAGATCCTAGAGATGGAACTCGGAGCTGCACAACTTACGCTAACACCGCTGCCGGTGTCTCCCGTAGCAGCTGCTGAGGAGGTCACTGACAACAGAGAAGTGGAGCAGCATCTACCCACACTGCAGCCTTCTCCACCACAACAAGAGGGCGAGGTAGAGATGGCTGCAAAAGTGTCGACGCCTCACCACGAAGCATCCACCTCGTGAACAGTGCAGATCGACACTACCTCGAGTGAGGCGGCACACTCGTCGGGTAGATCTTTACGCAGGAGGAGTGTCGCGAGGACACGAGGGAGATTTGCAGGAGCCCCTCCATCACTCAGACAGATGCTGGGAAACAAACTCGATAACTTGCGGGAGGTAACAGGAAGCCACTCTGCTACTTTTTCTTTGCTCACCCGCAAGTTTTCCATTTTCCAGCAGAGGTTGAATAGCCAGGAGGATAAACTGCTGACTCAAGTTGGGCTTCCCAGCCAACTAGAGGCACTCAACGCCACACTTCAGCAGGCCCTCTAGCGCCATGACATGGTCGAGGAGAGGCTGAACAGGGGGGATGACCATCTGTGCCCAAGGCAGCTGAGAAGGTCTCCATCGCCCCCTGGCTTACGCTCTCAACCCTCATCGTTAGCATCCTCGTCAAGATCGTCATCCACTTCCTCCTCCAGTGGGCCATCCCCAAGGCCCGAGGAAGGGACGCCACAAAGGTCAGCCAACGGAGCTCCAGCAGGACAGGCGAGCTCCCGCGGTCTGGAAGAAGCAGCTCCCTCAGTCCCCCTGGACGAAGCTGAGGATGAGAATGAAGAAATCAGTGTCGAGGAGGACTCTTCTGACGAATCTGAGGGGGGGGCATATGTGCCTCCAATGAAAGACACCCCCCAGAGGAAGAAGCTCGACGATAGATGAATTCTCTGCACTGTCGGAGATACCTTACTTCGAGATGGTCGACTTTGACAGAAGGGTCATCGGCTACCTGTCGATCAGGGACCAGAAGCTACTGAAGAAGGTCCTGAGGTCACAAGATGATGAAGAAGACGTCGTCTGGAGCGACTACTACTTCTCTGTATGACGGGGAGCACTTAGAAGCATATTCCGCTCACCATCCATCGTCGGAAAGAGGTTGTTCAGGGTCCTAGAAGGTGCAATAATAGAGAATATCAGCACTGGGACAGGTCAGAGAACAATATACAATGCCACCCCGGCCTTGGAAAGAAGATTGATGATGGGAGTACCAGACTCTGTGGCGGTGGCCAACATGCTGTGACATCATCAAAGAGCACAACATGAACATCGTGTTGGCCCCGTACAAGCACCGCAACATGTGGTTCCTGTGTGTGGCAGACCTCCAGAACCACGACGTCCAGCTCCTCAGCTACTGCAACAAGGAGGTGCCATGCTCAGGCCTTATTTTCAGTTGCCCGGAGGACAAGCATCTCAGGCTTCTACCGCTACATCTTCTCTGAGCCATCAAGCAAGGAGTCCAATGTCATAGCGGCGTTTGGAACTTCTTCTCTATCGGAGACTTCCCTTTCCAAGCAGAAGAGGGAAGTGGAAATAGCGCCTTTGTTGTCTTGCACACCATGGAGTTGCTCAACATATTCGGATACATAAGGCATCTCCAGGGATAAAACTTCTACCAGCTCATAAGCATATATGCACTATTGTTGATTAAAGACAGGCATTATTTCCAAGACGCAGGGGTACCAGAGAGGCTGCTGGACAGTGATCAAGCAGACAAATCTTCGCAACCCAGCAGCACTCCAGAGAAGGAAGCTGAGATAGAAGCAGATATCTATGGGGTAGGCAAGCAGTTAGAGATCCTACAGGAAGTGCACGAAATCGAAGAGCCGGCTTTGCTTGAAACACCAGAAGAAATGATCAACAATTTCGACTGCTTCTCGTGCTCTACACTCACGCAGGAGCAGGTCAATGAAGTTCTTCTGAAGTTAGCTGACTCTACCCCAGCATATGTTATCTATGAGGCAGGTAGTGTCATAGTCCCGGTTGACGAATTGAGGGACATGTTAAAAGAAGGAGGATGTCTGGTGATATCTGTGGCAACCGCCTACATCCAGACACTACAGAAGAAGTTTGAACACGCATACATAGCTCATCTAATGATGTTCAACGACATCTGCCTTGCCGATAAATCAGGAAAAAAGCAATCATTTCTGGCAGAGTTGCAGTGCAGGGTTCCATGCACAATCTTCCTGCCCATCCTGCACTACAACCACCGGACGCTCCTAACGATTTACACTCGCCAACGAGTAGGAATTTTCTACAACAGCTTGGACAGCAACAAAGATCATCTGGTACAGTGTACATCAACAGTGTTGACACCCCTAGAGCGCTTAGTACGAAAATACTATGAGGAGGTGGCAGTGTTGACACAACCATTCCCGGAGACGGCAGCGAGCAAATGGCACGAACTCCAGTTATGTCACCGCAGTCCACAAAAAATTACTTTATCCAACGACTACGGCATCTTCGTACTGGAATGGATATCAAATAAAGAGATGCCTGACCAGCTCCACCACATCAACTACCACAGCAAATGAGGAGAATATGTGTGGGAGCTTCTATCCAGAAAAGGCGCGCTCACCAGCTAACCCTCATTGAGTTAACATTACCCTACCTTATCTACCTCACAACTCTGGGACAGAGTGTGGAGTAAGTTTTGGGGGGGGGGGGGGGGTACCATGTACCAGTGAGGGAGGTATAAAAAAAAGTCTTCAAACTCCACCCCTTTTTGTTCTTCCTGTTCTTTTTCTATAACATGTGTACACATACATATACATGCTCATACAAAAATTTTGCAAACATTTTGCTTATTTTGACTCCACATATATGTACAAAGACACTATATAGTAAAAACCTGATATGACTTCTTGCCAGTTTGTTTTCTATGTGTCCAAGGAGATGCATGTTTTGTTATGTCTTTCTGATAATGCAGCCTCAAACAACAAAAGACTACGACTTTCCATGCCAAAAATTTCAAAAAATAATCTCGCAACAGCTAAGAGGTGTATGCAGAAGGAAAAAGCTGCCCAAACAAAACAAAAAAAAATCCTCTTGTTTTTCCTTACCCAACAAAATCCCAAAAAGAGAGAATAGCCTTATGAGAGTGAATAAAAGCATGAGAGTTGTGCCAAATGAAAATAAAAAAATATATATAAATACACACTTGTGCTCCAAAAGTACCCATCTTTAGGCATGGTAGATCTAGGGCAGTGGTATGTAGGATGTGAAATCACTGCTCTAAAGCCAACTGGCTTGGACTGCAGGGACCACTCACCTGCTAACGGACCCGTACCTGGATGGACTGATGGGAAACAAGAAAAACCCAAAAAGCCTTAAGCCTACCCAAACACACAACTTTCTGTTCCCAAAAGCTGTTTGGTGTGAAAGCTAACTTTGAAATCATGCACCCAAGTCTCGCCGAAGCTGTGGAGAAACATTTTGCTTAAATAAGGTAGGAAAAGTAAAGTCTGTTGTTCGTGGTCGGGTAGTATTCTCTGTAAGACATATCAATGCTCGCTCAAACCCTTTGTCTGAAAACCATACCAGTCAAGAAGAAGCATCACAAACAAAGTTTAAAGATTGATTGAGGACAATCAAAATGCTAAGTTTGGGGGAGTTGATAACACCAAATTTTGTGATGTTTTTGGCCCTTATTTCATTGTCAAATCTTCCCTTTTAAACTATTTTCCTCTCCTTTTTGTCATGTTTTTGAAAAAACAGGCCATGCTACGCTCTTAACTCAATTTTATCATCTTTTGCAGGTTTTTCCTCGAATTTCGACTCATTTATCAGCAAAAAAGGCCCGTCCCGACCCACGAATGTGTTCCACCTACATCGGCCTTCCTACCAGCCGGCCGACACACTCACTGTCCGACATAGGGCAACACGATACACTACCACGTGACATGGGGGTGCCGCGCAGGAAGGAGCTGACGAATGATACGCCATTTACCCGACAGGGAGCTGGACTCGCCACGACTACTGAAGCGTGTCGCGTGATACAAGCCACCCACCGGCAGGCGCCTTCTCGTCATGACACCCGACAACGCTTACAGCCCGACACCCTTGTGCCGGGCGACATGCATATCGGGCATCTCTGAATCCGCAATGGTAGTACTGATGGAGGACACATGGCACCCGGAGAACCACAACTTCTCCCAACCACTTCCTATAAAGAGCAGCTATAGTACTCCGATGGGATGGGTCAGAATTTCACGAAAGCTAACTTGGGAAAGTACCTGGAGCTAGCGTGTCACATCCCAGAGGTGTACCGGGAGATACTAGGTGAGCACTTCTCCGACCCGAGAGGGCGGGAATGGTTCACTTAGAATCTGCCCCGGTCACCGCAGCAGGCCGATATCGGCCAACAAGGGCACTCGATACGAGTAACCTGACACCCTAAGCAGTCTCTAGCCCGACACGATACCAAACCTGATATGAATCACCCGTCACGACGTGTCGCCCAAGAGGGTGGCTTCCCGTCACGACCGTATCGGGCGCGAGTGCCTGGCACGATATGCCACCCGTCACGGCATGTCGCCCGATAGGGAGTGCTGCCTGACATAGGCATATCAGGAAAGGCTCTCGCCCGGTATTGGGCTGGAGGAATCTTAGGGATCTACTGCTGCTTGACGCTCTTCTAAATCAAGGAGGCGATGCTTATCTTTACCTTTTCCAGTCATTTACCTTTCTTTACTTATGCAATGTAATCTAAACCATTTTATATAAATGATTATGCTAGTGGAATCAGAGAAGCTTTAAATATATGTTGCTTTATGTTTGGTTCCTTTTTGTTGGATGATTGCTTTGTTTAGCTTCCGAACTCTAGCTTGTATGCTTGGATCATGTTTTGACTAGCTATGGAATCGTGTTTCCCGTTGCAGCAACCTCGAGAGAGGTGTTGTGGCTCTAGTGTTTGGTCCGATACGGGAGTATGAGAGTACCCAGGATTGGAGTTTCTTTAGTGATCTTTCCACTCTAACCAAAGACCAGCAACCTTGAGAGAGGTGTTGATGATTAGTTAGAGGTACCCTCTTTGAGAGAAGGGGTGCTGGAAGTTCCTGTTGTCGCTTGTTTTACCGAAGCTTCCTCCTTCATTCCTTACTAAAGTAATAGTGTTATCCTCTCTGTTTTCATTGCGCAATTACCCTAAAAACTGATAAATGTTTAAAACCTTATATTTTTCCTTGTATCTCCAGTTGGAGATAGTTTCCTTTTATTTTATCGATCTTCGCATGTTGTTCCCTTTTGGGAACTTTATCCTCACTTGGCTTCTACTGGAGTGTAACGTGTTGATTCCGAGTTCTCAACACTACCACCCTTGTCCCTATGGTTCGACCCCGATCGCTACTTCAGACCCCATTATTGTTGCGGCGGCCTAAGAGTCGGGTAATTTAAAAGTTCGACTACTTCAAATCTGCTCCTTTTGGACGCGCGATTTAGGCCGGTCAGGATCCCATTTTTTGGAGAAAAGTTTTGAGGCTCTATTGAAGAGATATGGGGTTTACCACAAAGTCGACACTCCTTACCATTCTTAGACCAGTGGGTAGGTTGAAGTATCCAATAGACAAATCAAATCCATTCCAGAGAAAACTGTTGGATGCACTAGGAAAGATTGGGCGTTGAAAATCAAGGACACTCTGTGGGCATACCATACTCCCAACAAGACACCCATAGGCACCACCCCTTTCAGGATGATTTATGGCAAATCATGCCATCTCTCGATAGAGTTAGAACATAAGGCCAGTTGGGCCATCAAAAGCCTGAATTTTGACCTTTCTGTTGTAGGAGAAAAACATCTTCTCCAAATAAATGAACTAGACGAACTTAGAATGAGCGCTTATGAAAATGCAAGAATCTATAAGGACCGAACTAGACTCTGGAATGACAGTCACATCAAGTGCAAGGACATTAGAGAAGGTGACCAAGCTCTAGTGTTTAATTCCAGACTACATCTTTTTCATGGAAAGCTCAAATCCAGATGGTATGGTCCCTATCTCGTCAAGTGTGCCTATCCACATGGCACCTTTCTTCTTTGGGATAAAGTTTTGGGTGAATTTAAGGTTAATGGGCATCGACTTAAAAGATACATCACCACTGAAGACCTTGTCTCTCCAGATACCAACAAACGCTCATCCTTGGAAGATCTCAACTTGGCCAACCCTCAGCCTTCCATAGAATCACAATAAGCTGGTATCTCATCTTTTGAGCCTTCAACGTTAAACAAGGCGCTAGTTGGAAGGCAACCCAACCCTATATTCCTTTTATTGCTTTTCCTTTACTTTGTTGTTTCATCATGTTCTGTTTTTTCCTTCTCTAATACTCCAACCGATCGGCTCACACAGCCAACCGATCAGTTGGGGATTCCTAAACAGCAGCACTTCTACAGCTCAAACAATCGGTTGGTACATAAACCAATCGGTTGGATCCAGTCAAGCATCTCTCGAGCTGACCATTGGTTGAATGTGAGGCGTCTCGACACCTCGGATCCCTCCCTACGATTGCACTGATTAACACCTTGAATTGACTGTCTTGATCACCAGTCGATTGGTTCGGCACCCTTGCTTGGCTATATAACCTCCCTGGAGCAAGCCTCACCCTCACCCATTCCACTCTAACCTAGCCGCCACTCTCGGCCACCTGAGTTCTCTCACCCACCTGAGCTCTTGCCCAGCTGAGCAATCTGCCACCCAGCCGACCGATGAAGCTTCCATTCGAGTGCCTTGCTACCTCAACTGATTAGCATTGTAATGAGAAGTTGCCTCACCTACTCAAGCTTGTCCTTCGCGAGTCGACCCCTTCAGCAGGCGACCACCCCACTCAATGGAAGCTGACCCGCTACTGTGTCAGCTGAACGATCTATGCCTCAGTCGGCCACCTCTGCCCTGACACACTCATCTCCTCTACTCTACGAGTTGCTCCACTCCGCTCTGCTGCCTGCTCCTCGATACATCCGTGTTGTGTGCCCGCCATTCGTCTCGAGCCGTCACCTCACTGCCTCTACCCGTCTCTTTTGCCTTAGATGCCTTCGAGCCACTCATTTCACAGCTGAGCCGATCAATTGGATCCACAAAGCCGAGAGTGTGGCTCCTGGACCGCTCAACCTCCCTTCACCCTCGATCCACAGCAACGAGCACCAGTGCCCTTCCTTTAGCTGACGAGATGCCTGTCCTCAACCTGAGCCGCTCACCGGAGAAACCCCAACCAATCGGCTCAACTTTCCAACTGATCGGCTCGACTCTCCCACTACAGTCATGTTCAACAAATTTCACAAGAACAAGGGGAATTCCACATCCTCTTTCTCCCAGGACCCACCTTGCCGATCTAGATCTCACACCAAGATTCAGTTCCGCACACCATCCCCCACCGATGAGTCCTCACCTGATCCCAATGAGGACATGCTCAATGACATCAATGAGACAGATGATCTTCTCCGAGAGATGCAGAGAAACCAAAAGGCGAGAAATGACCCAGACTCCACTACCCCCCATTCACCCTGCATTCCCCCATTCTTGGAATCTATGCCTAGTTCACCAGCACTAACCACCTCCAACATTATGAAAACTTGTTTTCTTTAGGTGTTTCCCTCCCCCATTGGGCATGCAGCACTACCCTCGACTCCCTCAGAATCCGTGAAGCCACCGACAACATTCTCCACAAAAACCACATTCTCCTCTTCCCCTACCATGTCACCTCAGTGTATAGCAATCTCACTCTTGAGTTCCTATCTACCTTTTGCCGCTATCACTATTCCCAAGGCAACTCTAGCTATAAGATCTAGATTTTTAGGGAAAATATGGAGATATCCACTCATCATATCACTTCCTTCATCCTCGATGGTGGTGATGATTACTGGTTAGATCGTTGTATGGAGTGACCCCATGACTCCTACCCCGACCGATACGACAAAGACAAGTTCTGGGCTGAGATCACTGGCCTCCTTCCCCGCCTTCCTAGTGATCCCAAGGCTTCCAACATTCACAACCTAGTAATCTACTGCCTACATCGTATCCTTCCTTGCACCATTTTTAGTAGAGAAGGTACCCAGGGAGCCATCACCCATATTGAGTTGTACGCCCTTTGGTGACTCTTGAATGAAGAACCCTTCAACTGGGGGAATGTCATTTTGGAACACTTCAACACCCAGGCCAGCCGTGCCACCTCATCATCCTTTCTCATCGGCCATTTCATCACCTAGCTCGCCATCTTTCTTGGCTACACCCACATCCCTTTCACACCACTCCCACCTAAAAATCACCTAATTGACAGCTATTACCTGAAAACTAGCAAGTTCATCTGTATGGGTTCTAATGGTATCTACTATCTCCTCTTCAAGGATTTTTAGGAGGTTCTACAGCTTCCTCTTCATGCAAGGTTTACCACAGCCAACCTTATCTATGAGATCACCGATCTAGCAAGACACATCCATAGGTACAGTCTGGAGCACCCAGACCCAGACGACGTCCCCGTGCCACAAGTTCACAGCAGGAGTGTTTCTTTGGATGCTCATGATGATGCCTCTGGTCCACCGCCACCGCCGCACCAGGCAGCGACCAGATGACAGTGTAGGCACCTACAGGTTCTACAAGGTCCAGTAGCAGCTGGATGAGATCCAGCACGAGCAGCAACGCTAGGGCCACCAGCTCAACCATATGTATCGCATGTAGCATTCACAGGAGTCTTCGCATGTGGACTACGGCCACTATGTCCCTATCCACCCATCCTACGAGGAGTATGGATCCCAACAGGCCTACCCAAATCCCCACTCCCCTTATTGGGGAAACTACTACACCTCTTACCAGCAGCATCCACCACCGCAGTGATTCTCTTCCCTCCATCTCGTTCTCAGGGTTTTCTCAGGACGAGTAAAGCTCTAAGTCTAAGGTGGGGGTGGGTGGTACGTGTTCCACCCCTTATCTTCCTTTTTAGCATTTTACTTTTGTATTTCAAAATTTAGTGAATTTTCCTCTTTCAAAACCTTGGCATTTACCTAGATGACCAAATGATGTATCTTCATTTTCAAATTAGATAAATCTTTATTTCCCAAAAGTTGCTCAAAATTTTCATTTCTTTTTTTTTAAATACCAAATTCTCGATACCTCAAGTAGAAATATTCTTGGAAAAGGTGGCAAGCCTTAGAGTATCAAATAGAATCAAATGCAAACTTTCATATCTTTAGCATTAGATTAAATGATCAATCTTTCTCGTATGATGTACTTACATGATTTCTCTTACTGATGCAACAACACTCGAAAAAAAGAGAACTTTTTTTCATGGGAAAATAATCTTCACTCCAAACCCTAAGGTCAGGGTGGCATGCTTCTCCTCTCTCCCTCTTCCATACCCCTCATAAATTTAATAGGGGTGTACCGCCAAAAGATGCCAAAAAGAGCGCACACACAAAATTGTGGTCAATATCCCTAGTCGAATAGAGGAGATATTATTCATCCACACCCCTCATAAATTTAATAGGGTCAAAAATCCATGAAATTAAAATCTCTAGTTGAATAGAGGAGGGATCATTTTTTTCACACCTCACCTTCTCTCATTCCCATGCCAAAAAAAATTGAGTGTTGAAATGCAAATAGGATTAAGACTATTTTTGCGAAGTATAAGATTGAAAGAAAAAGTTATGAAAAAGTGTTATTGTAGGAAATATAGAACTTGTATTTTGTGGTTCTAGGAGATGGGTTGCTTGGTCATGAAGAGGATAGAAGATATTACTAGTTAAGGGAGGATGAAGATGTTGTTTCAAAAAAAAATTGAATTATTTTGATATTTTAATTGCTTGAGGACAAGCAAAAGCTTAAGTCTGTGGTATTTTGATGCGTGCTAATTTCGCACCTCTTTTAACAACCTTTTTAGTCGTTTCACATGGAAATTATTATCTTTATCCACTAAAAAGAAACAAATTGCTAATTGCTTCCTTTTATCACAATTGAACTTAATCTCACCCAAAATTGTGAATTTCTTGCAGACTCATAATACCAGTTGAGCGGTTTACCTGATCATCCGATCATCTCACCTATTCCAGACGAGAAGCTCTCTCATTCTATCTGATTGTCTCACCTGATCCAGATGCTCATCTCACTTGTTTTGATCAATCGGTTGGTGCCATCCCTCAGTCGTTGACCCTTGTCCAGACATTCAATCTAGATGGTGTGCCCTTTGAATTTCAAATGGCTATTTTAGTGCTCAAGCAAGAGTTTTCCCTCCCAAACTAAGCGGGTCAAGGAGAGTCACCACCTGAGACTTAGGGTTACCGACTGCTGCCCCGACTCCTACCCTTATCAGATCTCCAACCGATCAATGCGCTACCCAACCGATCAGTTGACAGTGCGTGGCTAGTTCAAATTTGCAGCCACCAGCCCCATTTGCCCACAACCCTAGTTGTAAAGGCCTCCTCCTTCTCCTATAAAAGAAGGGGCACTTCCTCCTCACAACATCATCTTTTGTACTGGATATTCTCGAGAAATCATTCTTGTGTTCTTATGTTCTTGTATTTGATTCATCAATAAAGATTGGTTATTTTCCAATTAAGTGTGTTCTTCAATCATTGTTCTTTTACCTTGCCCATTTAGATCTCATTTACTTCTTATTCTTCTTCCATGGAATGGAGCAAGGAATTAAGCATCAGCCATTTCATTGTCTCTAGCCTAAGGATCCAATCCTTTAATAAGTCTAGACTATGGCTAGAACTCTTCTTTCCTCCAACTCCCTTTTTTCCACAAGCATGAGTGAGTAGTTCTCTATCGAGGCAAGGGGAATAGCCCCTTAGACATGGCTTAAATTGACTGATTCCTTAGAACAACTTCTAGATGGCTTTTGGCTCTAATAACCGTTGATCTATCAAAGTAATTAATTGGTTTGATCACATGTTAATCCGGATGGAAATGACCATGGACATTCGGATTTAGAACAATAGAATCAATCGCATAGAGGTTTTGAAACGACTGTGGATCTTCCTCTTTTGGTATGATGGATTAAGAAACATGAGCACCAGGACCAATGGGCTCATGTGGAGTCTATATTTTGTAGATTTTTATTAATTCACATGCCTTCATCGTAATCATCATTTTAAGGGATTTAGTCTATTCTCGCCTAGGCTAAGGTGGTGAAAACCCCTAAAACCTTGATTCTCCATCTCTTGATTTATTCTTGTGTTTCATCCGCTCTCTTTACATTCTAGTCTTTCATTCATAATAGTTTACTTATGCTAACAATCATCTCAGTTTTCCTTGTGACAGGGAAAATTTTTTCTTGTTAAGTGCAATCTTGTTCTTATTTGTTTCTTTCTGTCTTAGTGATAATCATCAAACCCCAACCTGATCTTTACTTTCTATTCAAAAAACAAAAATACTAAAAATAAATAAAAAGTTCTTTAAAACCTTTGGGATTAGAGTTAACGATCTTAAAAACGTTGTCCTTTGGGATCGACCCTTTCTATACTAACCTTAATCGGAGATTAGAAAAAGGATTAAACTCTAGGATAATTATCTTTGTGATTGTAGTGCACTTCGATGCATTAAGATCACTCCATTAAGGCATATGTATCCATCCCTGGTCATTAAGAGAATCATGCCACAAATTAGGACATATAAAAACCCACTATGGTTGTTACACCTAATTAGTAATAACTTCATGTAAAAGTTTGACTAGCATCCGAAATTTTTTTTAGAGCTTAAAGAATCATAAGCAAAACAACATCCAACATTTAATCATAAAAGTCCAATGGATGTAATAATTGTGGTGTTGTTAAGAAATAGGAAATCATATGTCCAAAACCTATTATGGGCGAGCTACCTTCAGTACTAGAGTTCCGTCCAACCAAAATTACAACACCATAATAGTGATTTTAGATCCTAAAATTTACATAGGATAACTATCATATAGTAAGGAAAAGGCATGGGTGGGATTTCCTTCGTATTGGGTACAAACTTTACAAGTCTAACATTTTTAGGAGCCATTACACTTCTAATTTGAATTTTAGACCTTTAATATTCAAGGAAATGTTCAATTTATAGAAGAAAACGTTCATATAAACTAATTAAATTTAAGAACTCGTGTAGTTGTCTTTCTATATATCACAATGTTTAAAAAGATCAACTTATTGTATTTTACGAATTTCTAGAGTTTGATCAAAGTCATGCATGTAGAAAGTAGGCAAGAAAGGCTTTTAAAGTTATATCACTTGCCTTAGTAGAGAAGAAACCAAAGCATAATAGGGGAAACTCCAAAATCAACAACAAAGCTCCTAACTTGATTTACTAAAACTCCAAGAATGAAAGTCTCTAAGACAAGAAGAGAAGAAAAGAGAGTTATTTATTCACATGCACGAGTTTCCAGCAGGGAACACCATGAGCCTAGTTCATGAAGAAAGAGATAGAAAGAAAAATAGTAATAAAACTGTTTAGCAAAGAATATCTTACTTGAATAAAACAAGAACATGGTCAAAATCCTTCAGTTTGTCCAAGGAAAATGTGGTCTAGCACATGCACCCAAGAATAGAAACTCAATGAGCTCCGATGGTCCTTAGTCGGTCTCGTAGAGATTCTCATCAGGATCCTCCAAAAGCAAATGATTATCCACCAAATGAATGAAAGGAGAGAAGGAAGGATGGTATTTATAGATGTGGGTCAAAAGATTGGCTTCCTATCAGTCAAAAGACCTTTCAGGCTATAGCTCAAAAAACTGGTTGGTCGGTGCCCGATCAAGCATACACAGAAGCTTCATTAGCCACATTCAAGTAGAACTTCATCGACTCGAAAGCTCATTAGGCATCCAAGTTCATTGGCTCGACAATTTTATGAGGTATTGTTAGTCATCTAGTCAGCAACCTCACTGGGTGTTGAAGGTTCATTGACCAATGAGTCAGCAAGGTCTCTGTCGACGTGTGCAAATCCAGTCGGCCATTGGGTCACTCTGTTGCTCAGGCCCTAACAAATGTTCATGCATGAAAAGCAACAAGAGATGGCAGTATATGCAAAAGCCATCACTCTAATAGCTATCAGTCAACTAAAACAAGGAATGCAACCTTTGGTCCAATGATATTTCTACCCCAAGACACTCATCCCCCGATGAAATAGTAGAAACCATCAACCATCGAGCTGTCTACTAGCAAAAACACAAACTGTCCAACTTATAAATATATAAACCCCATGAAATCAAAATCTAAAATCATCCAAAGGAGAAGAAATTTTTCAAGATTCTTAAGAACATCATGAAACAACTTCAGCTAATGTTTTTAATTATTTTTAGACCCTAGAAAAAGGATAATTTGTATAATGGTCGACAACTTACATAAAATTGTATACTTGAGCAAACAAATTAAACCAAATTTTAAACATATATTTATCAATTGATTTTAATTCATAAACCAAGTTTTGATTTCAGAATAATCATCCAATTAAGCCAATTAATTACATTTATGAATTAATCTATGTTGGGGGCCTTACAACCATAAACATGTAACAAGGATTTTGCCCCCAAAATCCTAGGCAAACAATGAAGGGTACTTCCTATGCATCTCATACTATAACTCCCAAAGGGCTTCCTCTAACCCATGATGATGCCAAAACAATTTTACTAAAGATATATATTTCTTCCTAAGCTTCTACACACATCTATCTGAGATCAAAATTGGACCCTCAACGTATAAAACATCATCATATAACTCCACATCCACTGGATCTATCATCTACTCTATATCTGGATGATACTTCCTCAATATTGAGTACTAAACCATGTTGTGCTACTATGGAGGCAACTCTAACATGTATGCAACCTTTCCAACTTGAGCTAAGATAGAATAAGGTCCCATGAGCATAGGATCCACATATCCTTATTACCAAACCTCTAACACCCTTATAAGGGGAGAATTTGAGATGTATGTGGTCTCCAACTTGGAACTCCAAAACTTTATGGTGATTTTCTGCATATGACTTGTGTCTGTCATGTTTTTCCTTTAATTTTTGTTGGATCATTTTGATCTTCTCTATAATCTATTGAACCAATGCATGACCCAACAATGTATATTAACCTGCCTCACACCAACAAAGAGGTGGCCTATAACACCTATTTTACAAATCCTCATATGGTGCTATGTTTATACTCCTTTGATAACTATGGTGTAGGCAAACCCAATCAGACTCAAGTGAATATTCCAACTTCTAAGCAACTGAAACACACATTCCATCAACAAATCCTCCAACATCTGAATAGGCCTTTCTAACTAGACATTTGTCTGTGGGTGGGAGGTTGTATTGAACCTCAACTATGTCCCCAGATCCATATGTAGGTGTTCCCAAAATATGCTCATAAACTAAGGACCTATATTGATACCATTATAGGTGGTATGCCATGTAGACAAACCATCTCATCAAAATAGATTTGTGCCAACTTTTTTACAGTGAAGGTGGTCTTGAGTGGTTAGAAGTGAGTTGACTTTGTCAACTAATCAATAATCACCCAAATGGAATCATGGCCCTTAGCTGTCCTGGTAGACCAACCACAAAGTCCATGGTTTTGTGATCCAATTTTCACTTTGGAATTGGCAAAGGTTATAATGTCCTTGCATGATTCTGGTGCTCTACCTTAACTTGATGAAAAATTGGACACTTGGCAACAAATTCCACCACATTACACTTCAAACATGGATACTAATACAAGTCCATAAGATTATGATACATTTTTGTACTGCCATGATGCTTCACATACATTGAGGAATGAGCTTCCTCACGTACCATCTCTCTCATACCACCAACGTCAGGACCACCATCTGGTGTGAAAACACACCACCCCATTATTTGTATCATGAAACCTATCAGCTTCCCACTATCAAACTATGATCTGATATTCTATATCATGATATCATCCTTCTAGGCATCCCTAATCTACTGTCACAACATCAGTTTAACTTGTAACAGTGATGACAAACCTACCGACAAGTAAACTTCTAACTTTACATTCATCTACTGAAGCGACACCAACATGTCCTACTTCTGAAACACCATGGAGTAGAACTGTAGTAGATCTACTGATGATGATGAAGATGACTTTTTTCTCAATGCATTAGTTACTAAATTCCCCTTTCTTGACTGATAGTCTATTGTATAGTCATAATCCTTATTCATCTCCATCCATCTCCTCTACCTCATGATTAGCTCCTTCTTTGAAAAGATGCATTGGAGATTCTTGTGATCTATGAAAAATTTTGGAACTTCTCTTCATAAAGATACTGTCTCTAAATCTTCAAGGCAAGCACTAAAGCTACTAACTCTAGATCATGAGTCGGGTTGTTCTCCTTATGCTTTTTAAGTTGTCAAGAAACAAAATAAATCACATTCTTGTCCTCCATCAACACACATCCTAATCTATTCTTCAAAGCATCACAAAAAACAATGTAGCCTTTCCCATGCTCTAGAAACACCAACACTAGGGCACTTGTCAGTTTCTCCTTCAAAAACTAGAAAAAACTGACACTTGTCATCCCAAACAAAAGGAACACCCTTCCTAATCAGCATGGTCAATAGTAAAACTAAGGAACTAAGATTCTTGATGAACCTCATGTAGTAACCAACTAAACCTAGGAAGCTGCAAACCTCTTTAGGTGTCTTGGGCTTCTTCCACCTCAACACTGACTCCACCTTCTTAGGATCTACACAAACACCCTTCATAGAGATGACATGACCAAGAAAAGACACTTCTGTCATCTAAGACTCACAATTGCTAAAATTAGCATATAACCTATGTTGCCTCAACAACTCCAACACTTAGTGAAGATGTTGCTCATGTTGTTGACTATCTCTAGACTATATCAAGATGTCATCTATGAACAGAACCACGAACTATTCAAGATATGGTATAAACACTCTACTCATCAGGTCCATGAACGTTGCAGGTGCATTGGTTAGTCCTAACAGCATAACCACAAACCATAATGATCATATTAAGTCCTAAAAATAGCCTTAGGTATGCCATATGCATCTATCCTCAACTGATGATATCTTGACCTCAGATCTATTTTGAAAACATTATAGCACCTCTCAACTAATCAAATAGAGCATCTATCCTTGACAACGGGAACTTATTCTTCACTTTGACCTTGTTCAACTACTGGTAGTCTATGCAAATCCTCCTTGGGCCATCCTTCTTCTTTACAAACAACACTGGAGCACCCCAAGGGGAAGTACTCAGCCATATGAAACCCTTCTCCAACAAGTCTTGCAGCTTATTCTTCAACTCCTTCATCTTAGTTGGATCCATCCTATAGGGTGCATGTGCTATGGGTTGTGTTTTGGGAACTATTTTGATTTCAAAATCAACCTCTCTTGAGGGTGGAACAGCAGGAAGCTCCTTGGGGAAAGAATCCTCAAACTCATGCACACAAAGACATCTTGGATACTAGGACTCCTCACATTAGTACCCACAAAAAGTGCTAAGAAAGTTGCACATCCTTATCTGATCAACTTCTCTATTATCACTGTCGACACTAATAGGTAGGGAGATCTTCCTATCTCCTTGGAAAGTCCATGAGACATCACTATCACAAATTTCACAAATATGGAACCACTATCCAAAACAACCTTATATTTCTCTAAGGTATCCATCCCTAGGATCACGTCAAATCCATACATATCAAGTGGTATAAGGTCCACTTAAATATTGTATCTTGTGAAAGAAAGAACACAAGATGGACATACTTCTGGGAACATGTCAGAACCAACCAACGAGGTTTGTAACAAAAAATTACTAGCTCGACTAGAAATAAGCAAGTTGTAACTATTTATCACCTCTCTGATGATAAAAAAGTTCTTCGCACCCAGATCAACCAAAATAGATACAAAGGTAGATTCAGATAAGTCAGAATGAAAAAGTTCCATCTGGTCTGTCATGATTCGTGGGTTGACCACTCCTTCCTACTGACTCGTGGCATAGATTTTTATCATTTCTTGTTATCTTTCTTGTCCTCTACATGGTCCTGAAGACCCTACCTATGATATTTGGTCATGTCCTATACTGCCACTACTACTACTACTACTATGAGACATGTTGGTTGTGCCGTGACTGTTGGGTAACCTCATGGTTCTTCATGGGGCAAGACCATCTCAAATGCCCAACCTGGCCAAACTTGAAGTATGTATGTGTATCATATTGTGATCTAGATGGCCCTATTACAGACACTAAATTGGAATTGTTTACCCTAGCTAGCGGGAAGCTACAACCTCTCCCTTTTCTAGGAGACTATTGTGAATGTACATGTGTCCTTGGATAAAAAAAGGTTGAGTTCCATGATGTTTTCTAGTACTATGGTGAATACAACCTCAGTTTCCTAAAACTACCAGACAACGGGCCTTGGAATTGAGTTGGTCTCTTACTTGCACTAGCCTCTCATTTTTATACATTTGTCCTCACTTGCAAAATCCTTGAAGGTAGATAACTTCTCACAAGACTGCAAAGCAGATGTTGTCCTTGAAAACTTGGATTTCAAGCCTTTCTCAATCCTTCTAATCTTATCCTTCTTTATGGATTTCATGTGAGGATAGAACCTCAACAACTCCATGAAATTCTCCCCATACTCATTCACAAACCATGATCCTTGGAGAAGGCACTCAAACTGAGCCATCTTCTCCTCCATATACGTCTTGAGGAATCAACAGCTCACAAACTCCCACCAAAACTCTCAGTTGGTCTCTTCTCTTCCTATGTGGCCCACCAGTGTCCAACACTACTCTTTAGAAGGTAGATCACTTGCTTCACCTTATCCTCTTTAGAGATATTTAAGATCTTGAATGCCTTCTCCAACTCCATCAACCACATATTCATGTCTTTTGGGTATGATGTGCCCATATACTATGTGGCTCCCACTCATTTCAACATCTCAAAGGTCTTCCATGGACCTTGAGACTTAACATTTGGGACATGTGCCCTCATTTGAGGTTTTGGCTTTGTTTCATCCAAATGCATGGTCATTACCATTAGCTATCTAAAAATAGACTAAAAAATTGGATCAACTATGGTTGTAGGGTCAAACAAGGGGCGGGTATATTTTAGCCATGTCATAGGTAATCTTCCATCTTGTACCAATTTCCTAGATCCACCTCTAGGCACAAAAAAACTAATCTCAACCTATTCTTCACATTCTCCAGACATATCTACATAATTATAAACCATGGTTAGATATGTTGGATGCATAACAACATACACAACAACCTAAGTCCTATGTCCCTATAGACTCAACGAACCTAAGGCTCTAATATCACCGAATTGTGGCACCCCACCACGCTAAATGAGATTACTCAAAATTAAAATGTCAATCAAACACTAATCAAGCGTATTACCGAAAAGGTATAAAATTAAAACCAAATTAAAATTTCAATATTCCATAAGAATCATATACACAAAGGTCAAACTACACATGTATAACCATACCAGGTAACAATGCATGAGTCCAGTGGCCTCAACCACAACCGTTATATAAAGATGTTTCCTAAAAATTACAAAATTTACATTGTTCAAGGCATACAACCAAAATCTCGAGTCAATACACATCATATACAAAACAAATTGCATGAACCTGAGAGTACAGGGATGACTCTAGGACTCGATACAACCACACCAACCTCTTGAGCTTTATTGATCTCCAAACTGTGCCTCCTTTCCACCATAGGTCTAACCATTGTTGATCGCCTAAAAAGGGTATGGAAACCCATGAGGTGAAACCCATGTCACAACGATATGATATAATTCTTGATTACATTTATTTCTTACAATCAAATTGTATAACTACAGTAGTTAAGGCTGGTAGTATAGCAGAGTTGAAAAGATAATGCAGTATATATATAAATGTTGATGCATATTAAAGTTTTAGATATAGTTAATTATGCTTGACAAGAGACGAATTGGATATTATATTAGCAACAAAACAAAGCAATAATCGTCAACCTCCAAAGAGCCCTAGAAGTTATATTACTCAGATGAATTGCACTTTTTTAAGACCTGAGTAGTTTGAGGTGTACTGCTCAAACTACTAGCAAACCACTGCAAATTACAACCAGCCCCATATTATAGGGAAATAGGGCGACATAATAGGAAGCAGAAACAAAAAAAATTTTGTCATATTCCCCATAAAACAATGGATCGCGTCAACAACTATATAATGGAAAGGATGGTTTTAGGATATACCTGGTCCTTGAGAAAGTTCCGCGACATACTTCATGTCATTGTAGATGTGCAACTATCTTCTAGTTGCACTGGGACTCGTCTTTGGCTCCTCCATGGATAAAAAACTCAAACATCGTCGTCTGCAGTAGCTCCTCTAGCCCCAGAGTATTGGATGATGTTGTCCTCCTAGCGGCAGACAACGACCTCCCATCTCTAGAGTAGTCCATACGGACCATAGAGAACTCCATGTTGCACTGCCAAAGCCAACAAGAAGGAGTTGTCCCCTTCTATCAGTGTACTAGTCACCGACATGCTCTCCCACATTTGATCCTCAGTTAATTATCTCCCTCGCTATCCCTCCCTTTAACGGGTAGGACTTGCTTAGGCTCTCTATTGGTTACCACAACCAGAGAGGAAAACAATTGTCATTTCAACTAATTCTCAATCGTGTGTGTTAGGAAGCCCCCAATAGCCCTCTATTTATAGTGGAGGCCAGAGTCAAGATTCCCAGTCTATGTGGGAGTAGAAGAGTCCGGAATCATGAATTTTCTAGAACATGTGAATGACAAATCAGTCATCTCACATAGTGAAACAGTCATCTCGTGAGCAAATCAGTCGTCTCGCTTAGCGAAAAGGTCATTTTGCACAGTTTCATGTTTGTAATTGAATTTGCAATTTGTTTCCAATTAATGTCTAGCATTAATCGTTGTATAAATCTAATTGAACAAGTAAAATGATTCAACTATTCTCATGATCTCGAATCACCAGAAGCTTCAGTTGGATTGACCGAGCCGATCGGTTCACCCAATGAGCTGATCGGTTGGTATCTTGAGCCAAGAAAAAAGCATCCAATCCAATTTTCAATCAACTTGGTACTCCAATCAATGAGTTAAACAATTGAACTTGATAGTTATGAGTCTGACCAGTTGATCTGTTATTTAATTGAATACCTAAACACCTTTAGTAATCAAATTAAACATCATTCATGAATATACTCCTTTAATCCAAGTGCATAATATGTGTGTGACCCTATAGGTCTAGAATTACGTTGGAAGAGAATGTCCATAACAAATTATGACATCCCAAGTGAAGAGAGGTTCCTAGTCACACATAATTGCTACCCAAGAAATTTGAAAAGTTGGATAACAACTTCAGCCTACAATTTGTGATAAGTGTTACCATGGTTGTATAGTTCCTTTATCTCTGATATCTAGATTGAACTCATGGCATGGAATTATCATCCTCTTAATGTTCAATCCATGTTCCTTGAACTAGAGTAGACTGTCTGAGATGTGTGTGAGTTCACATATCATATATTAGATCACATGAGTACATTCCTATATTTCTTAGTCTCGCTTATCAAGAGGATTTGGATATCAAACTCTTGTAGGAGGGACAAATCCCATTTACATCACTCACACTCAAATCCCCATGTGTCACATCTACCCAATCATCACCTTTATGGAAATCCTTATTTAGGTTTATGTTTGATGATGTCAAAGTATAGTGAATGGCATGTGATGAATGTAGTGACTTCAGGTCTAAGAACCACAATCACCACTATTACTATGAGAGATGATTCTCACTACCATTCCATGGTCTCCATGCATCACTCTCATGGTGGGTATTTTTGATACATTTTTCTCTAACATGTACCTATGTGAGTAGCTTGATATCATATATCATGACTAGTGAGATTCTATCATCAGTCAATGCACACTCTAGTCTTATATATTATTGTCATCTATTTTGCTTCCACAATAATATCCGACTAGGGACATAATAAGAATGTATGCACTCTTAGCATCCATATGATCTCATTGTTCAAGGCACGTACTTGAAGACATACATCATCGAGTAACATCATTGTTTAGACATCTAGTATGTATGTGTCATCATCTAATGACTGAGACAAACATAATAGATGGAATTACCATTATTATTATCAAATCAGGTAACTAATGCCACATTTCAATCATCATATGATTAGATCTCTGGGCATACATACCAACACATATAAGATCTAGGATTACCAAAATCTTAAAGAGCTCTTCCCCTTAGTCAGTACGAGTAATGACTAAAGTGGCACATCAGCCCAACTACTAAAATAACCTAGTCGTTCGTAGGACAGGGCACTAGAAAACTAGGATATAAACCTTCAAAATTGAAGTATCTCTCAATAACATCAAAACTGAGACACATACTCAACTGTTATCCAAAACCTTAGAACTAGGATGATAGGGATATTCCCTCCCTACACCTACATATACTGAATAATATATGACTTTGGGCTCTTTTCAAATTCCTTGTTTCACTATCCAATAAGTTTTGAAATTGATATATTTCTACAGTCTTAGGGCACTACATGATTAAGACTACACTTGATTACTTAATTCAGTTAAATATTCTTGACAACATCAATCAAGTTACATACAAACACCCAAAAGGATCGTACAAAATAATTTGGGGATTGTAACTTTAGAAGATATAAAACATATAAACGGTCTCATATCACTCTATTGAGGCATATGTATCCATCCTTGGTTGTTAAGAGAATCAAGCCACAAATTAGGACATGAAAATCCCATTATGGAATTTTTTACCCAAATAGTAATAACTTCATGTAGGAATTTTCACTAGCATTCAAAATTTTGTATAAAGCTTATATAGTCATAAGCCAAACAAAACCCAAAATTTCAACATAAAATTCCAATGGATGTAAGAATAATATGTTCCTAATACATAGGTAATCATATGTGCAAAACCCATTATGGATGAGCTACCTTTATTACTAAGGATATATCCAACCATGATAACCACACCATAACAGTGATTACAGATCCTAGAATTTACATAGGATAACTACCATACAGTAAGTAATAATACATTTATCATATTTCCTTTGCATTGGGTACAAAATTGCATAAGACTAACAATTTTTAGGACCGATTACTCTTACAATTCGAATTTCAGTCCTTGCATATTCAAGGAAAATTTCAATTTAGAGTAGAAAGCATTCATAGAGTCCAGCTAAAACTTAAGAAGTCGTGTAATCATCAGTCTATGTAAAACATTGCTTTAAGATATCATCTTTTAGCATTTTATGAATTTCTATAGTAACAATAAAGTCATGCATGCATAAAGTATGCAAGAAATCCTTTTCAAGTTATATCACTCACAGTGGTAGAAAAGAAACCAAAGTCTAAGAGGGGAAACTCCGAAATCAGCAACAAAGCTCCTAGCTTGATTCACTAAAACTCCAAGAAGGAAGTGTATATAAGATAAGAAGAGAATGAAAAAGAGTTCCTCAATCACATGCATGAGTTTCTAGTAGGGAACACCATGAACCTCAATCATGAAGAAATAGAGAGAAAGGAGAAACAACTAGAAAACTAATTCAATAAAGAAGATCTTACATGAAGAATATAAGAACACTATTAAAAATCCTTTGGATCATCGAAGGAAAACTCAATCTAGCACATGCAACCACATAAAGTAGCTCAACGAGCTCTGATGCTCTTTTGTCAGTCTCCCAGAGATTCTCATCAGGCTCCTCCAAAAGGAAATTATGCTCCACCAAATGAATGGAAGGTGAGAAGGAATGAGGGTATTTATAGATGTGGATCAAAAGATTGGCTTCCCATCAGTCAAAAGACACGTCGGGCTATGGCATAGAAACTCATTGGTCGATGCCTAGTCAAGCGTACACACAAAAACTTCATAGGCCACATTCAAGAAGAACTATGTTGACCCAAAAGCTCATCAGGGATCCAAGTCCATCGTCCTGATGATTTGATGAGGTCCCATTGATCGTTTAGCCAGTGACTTGGTCAGATGCCTAAAGTTCATCAACCAACTAGGCCAGCAAGGTCTTTGACAACCTGTGCACAGCCAGTCAACCATTGGGTCACTCTATTGATCAGGCCCCGAAAAAGATTCATGCATGACAAGTAACAAGAGATGCCAACTTACCCAAAACCCATCACTCTGACATTCATCAGTTGACTAAAATAAGGAATACAACTGTCAGTTTGATGATATTTCTACCCCCCAAAACACTCCTCCCCTGATAAGATAGTAGAAACCATCAACCATGGAGTCATAGATCGATGAAAACACAACACAACTACTAACCAACTTATAAATATATGAATCCCATGAAATCAAATTTCAAAAGCATCCAAAGGAGAAGAAATTTTTCGAGGTTCATAAGAACATCATGAACAACTTAAACAAGTGTTAAAATTATTTTAGACCCCCAAAAAATGGTAATTTTTATAACGGTCCACAAGTTACAAAATATTATATAACTTGAGTAAACAAAATTGAAATTAAACCAAATTTTAAAAATAATGTCAACTGATTATAAATCATAAATCAAGTTTTAATTTCAAAACTAATCAAACAAGTAATCCAATTAATTGTGTTTATGAACCAATCAAGGTTATGTGCCTTACATTGAAGATCTCTTTTGGTTCTAAGGACTCCTTTGGATTTAAAAGAGGACTTGTTTTCTTCCATTGTGTACAAGGTTGGCATTCCTCACCCTTCTCAAAATCAAATTTAGGAAGTCCTTTGACCAATGTCTTTTTGGCTAACTTCTTTAATTGTGCATATTTACATGACCTAGCCTACAGCTCCATAAAGATATTTCATTCTAATCAACTACATGGCATTTATCAACCAACGCTTAAGAGAGATAAGAATAATTTCATAAAGATATCCAATTCTAGTTCCATTGTATATGGCATTGCAAGTGAGAGAACCTAGAGCAATCATTAGTAGAGATGTAAAAAGAAGAACATAACCATCATCACAAAGTTGGTTAATACTAATTAAATTGTGATGTAGGACATTCATAAGAAGTACATTTTTTATGTGTAGTGAATCACCTACATCAGCCTCTCATACCACTTCACCCTTCTTGTTGTCCCCAAATGTAACAAAACATGCTTTCCTCCTTGTAAAAGTGTTGAAGTGGCTCTTCTCACCAGTCATGTGCTTGGATCATCCACTATCAACAATCAACTTTTCATTTGACTATGAGGAAAGGAAATATCGGTGCCTAAATAAAACTTTGGGATCTGGAGTTCGCTTGGGGACCCATTTCATGTATGGGTTGGTCCCCATCTTCTTGTAAGGACAAAAAGTATACTAATGATCATGACACTTACTATGAATGCAAAACATATTGGCCTTAGATTCGGGAAACTCTCCATGGTATATTGAAGGTCCCTTACCCTTTTCTTGCTCTTATTTATTCCCTTTTGTCCACTCTCATACTCCAAACCACTATTGCCCACATGTCGGATAGAGTATTTCATGACTTCAATGAGGGACTTCTTCCCTTTGATGAATTTTGCAAGGATGCTCTAAGCATGTGATTGTCATCATTAAGAGTAATGACGGTAGAAGAAAGACTAGAAACATCATCTTGAGCATGTAAAATATTGCCCTTTAAATGTATGGCTTTTGTCAAGTAGGAATATTTCTCATGAGTTATACTAGAAACTTCTTTAGTAGGAAAGATAGGTCTAGATTCAAGATCATTAAATTTAAAAAGCAATCTAGAATTTTCTAGAGTTAAGCAAAACAAAATGATGAATATAAGTTTGAGTTTTGTCTTTAAGAGCATTAATTTACTTAAGATAAACACCATTTTTAGTTTCTACAACATTATATTGAATTTCAAGATCTAGAAATTTTTCTTGAAAAGAAATTGTGCTACCCTTCAAAATATTTTCATTTTGCTCATGTACTTTATTCTAACATACAAGTCATCAACAATTTTACGTAATCTTTTCTTTTTTAGATTTGCATTTAGAGTAATAAAAATGGGAAGCATGGATAATTTCAATAAGGGCATATTTAGAAAGTTCCTTAAGACTTACCTCACTTACCTCAACCACTTCCTCACTTGTTCTTTCCATGAGATCCATGTGGCATTCATCTTCATTTGAGCTTGAATCAGTTGAGGAAGACTCCTCCCAAACAAAATATGTTGTCTTTTTGCTCTTTATATCTTTCTTATCCTTCTTATTGTATCTACCCTCCTTATAGTAGTCATCCTTCTTCCTATGACTTCTCTTGTGGTGGTACTGCTTGGGCATTCATTTTTGTAATGCCCTTTTTGTCCACACTTATAGCATGTAATAATGGAGGAGGAGGACTTTTCCTTGAAATACATACCCTTGGAGTAGTGGGTTTCAAGGTCACTTGGGGGCCATCTTCACTTGAGCAAGGAGGAGATTGGCTCATGATTTTTGTTGCATAAGGGCTTCACTTGAGCTTTGAAGGTTGATCGACCTAAATCACACATCTAAAAGGAGCAGATCTAAAGAGTAATCTGACTTTTAAATTTATAACTTGACACTCAAGCCCCTATAATAATAATATGGGGTCCAATGTAGTAGTATATTGGGTTCAAACACAGGGACAAGGGCGATAAATGTTAGGATCCTTTAATCCTTAGTTTAGTTACACCAATCAAAAGTGTAAATTTTATGTTCCCTATGCAATGATGATTCATCAAAAAGCAAGTAATTAACAAATAGAACAAATCAAGAAGAAAAGTAAAAGAACAAGAACGTCAAAAGATAAGGTATCAAGTATGGATGGGGAAATTTGGATTGGGTTTCACCATGTAAGATCTCTCACTAACATGAAACACTCACATCTATTGTATACCCTTAGAAAGTTTACAAGAAATCATCATAAGTGTCTATTCCCTCCTCTCTTGAGCTTAGGATAGATCAAAATTATGAATTTGTCTTTCTCTTAAGATGGAAAACAATCAAAGTAAAACCATATGATTATTATCTAAACCATTCCAACATTCTCATGCATTCATGGAAATCCATAACATGGAGATAAAGGTTAATACAACTCTTTTGAGGTATTAACAATCAGACAACATAAGATAGTATCTAATCATGCAAGTGAAGCATTAAGAACAAGAGTATGGAGATAAACTTTGATAAGAGCATATATTTAATAGAGATAAGCATTTACATGTTGGGAGATCCTTAGTGTCTACTCCTAACCCAAGTTAAACAGGTAGCCACTTATGGTGGTGAGTAGCATGGAAAAGTTACAAATATGATGAGACATGGAGATGGAAGGGAATGAAATTGAATGAATAGATTTGGAGAAGAAGGAGAAAGATACACCAAAAGTGACCATGGACTGGTAAACATTGATGGAGAGTTTCTTCACTCTAAATCTGGCATCAGTGGTTAATGTGGATTATTTGTCTTCCTCCTTCCCTCAAAGAAGGAACCTGGTACTTCTCAACGGGGATGGGAGTTTGCTGCTCCTTGGACTCTTGTCCTTAGAGATCATGAATCAATGTCTTGAGGTGA
This sequence comes from Alisma plantago-aquatica, assembly GCA_963693085.1. Taxonomy (NCBI): domain Eukaryota; kingdom Viridiplantae; phylum Streptophyta; class Magnoliopsida; order Alismatales; family Alismataceae; genus Alisma; species Alisma plantago-aquatica. The sequence goes on along the minus strand of OY856415.1, from coordinate 124,850,480 downwards.
AAGGTGATGGAGAGATGGATTAGCGACAACACTTCATCATCTCCCTTAGGTGGCTACCCCCTCTCACTTGCATGAGGTTTCCTATTTATATCTCTTAATGCGACGCTTGAGGGTGTACTTTTACTTGCACCACAAGTTTGAGCATGTGCCTCAGGGCATGGGATTAACGGTTTGAATGATTGATGTGCCCAGTATTGCCATCATTAGGTGGGTCATGTAGGTGAGCCATCATCTGTCTAGCCATTGGTTGAGGTCCATGAGGTAGAACATTGGGTGTTGTCACTTGGGTGGCCATCGCTTGCCTCATCCAGTCCTTGCATCAGGTGAGCTCAGATCGGCTATCGGCATATGCGTATCTAGTGGGTCATTAGTAGGCAAACTTGTCCTCATATGGGTCTAGGTTGCCATATATTTTAGGGACAGATGTCTATCTTGACAAGAGGTCCAGGCTAGCCACCAGTTTAGAGAAACCAATGGTTATCCTAGATCCACCTTCTGATAGACACGTGTGTGTTGTTGGAGGGCATCGATTTGGGAATCGATGGTCGGTAAAATCTAAGGGATGTCCTGATGTTGAGGGTGGATGGTCACCATCAGTTGTGAAAACTGATAGGGGTCTACACTAGGGTTGAGACCATCATTTGGTGAATTTCCAATATGGAAATGAGTAGTTACCTTTGAGTTGAGGCATAAATGGAAAATATGAGCAAAATGTGAGAAAGTTAAGGTAACTCTGCATAAATAAAGGAAATTAGGGATAAATTTAGGCATGAAATATCCACAAAATTGTATGTTATCAACCCCCCAAACTAAGAGTGTATATTGTCCTCAAGCTAATAAATAGAATCAAGGCATCAAGTAAATGTTAAGGGCTTTATTTGTTTAGTGTTTCTCCACTATTGTGCATGTCCTCATATCACCCTTAGGTCAATACCTCTACATAATAGCTCAAATACTTAATATACCCCCAAGTTTCATTCTCCTAGTCCTAGATCTGGAGAGGCCTAACCTCTTTTGTCTGTCACATCCTCTTATCAAGAAGGATATTTTCTTCACAATTTGTACTCAACCTCCTTTCCAAGTTGTACTTATGTAAGACATCATTTGAGGTAGGTTTCACACCAAACTTTTATTTTTTTGGATAGTCCTAACTGGTGGTGTAGGGGTAGGCTAAGGTTGTTGGTTTTTCCTATCTTTCTAGGGTTCACTCAACCATAAGTACTGTTGTAAAATAGTCTCACTCAACTATTTTTCCTAGCGTAGTTCAGGTGGTCATGTGAGATAGTTGTTGTAAGATAGGTGGATTTTTGTTTAGCTCCCAGCTCCACTATCAAGCATGACATATCTACATTCTTGAGTGCAACTATACACCGACTGAGCAGAGCCTTTCAACATCTTTCAAGTAGAACTCTCATGTTTTTATTCACACTTAATTTCATTCTTGCTCACAAAGCTAAAGTGATAGGATTTTTAAAGGAGTGGGATGCCAAGCATCTTTTGATCCCAAGCAGGAATTTAAGTACTAGAAGGGTAGTTATTTCCTCTGTTGTTTGTTCTTGCACTTTTTGACTCATACCAGGAGGTTAGGAGGTCAATAAAGACATCACCAAATGGGATCCTCCATATTTCATAAGGTTTCTCTTGGTACAGTAGCATTCCTTTGTTATCTATAGTATCTTGAGATAGGAATGATGTAAATAGATAGTCAACTAGATTTTTATTAGGTGAATTAGTAGCCCAGAACATCACTCTTGTAATGATCATGATAAGAATTAGCTTAAAAACAAGAAGTTCTAAGATAAGGGTGGTGACAACATCTAGGAAAATTGGATTCAAAATTTGCCTTCAAAATTTTCTATTCATAAAATTGATTCCTTCTAATGTTAAAAGATTAAAAAATTATACATTGAAAAAAATTATCATTTGACTTTTCAAAATTTTAGCAAAATTGTTGCATGAAAAAATTGAATGGTCAGCATTGAAAATTAAGATGTTAGGCCAGTGAACATACCTAGCTAGCATGTTTGGACCCCCACCCCAAAAAAATAAAAAACTTTATCATGCACCCTGTCCTATGGGTGTCAAAGAGTGAGGTTGAGAAAGAATAGGAGAGTTAATGCTTTGAGATCATCAATTCCCAATCTGACGTTGAGATTTGTAGTGTGTATGTCCTACAAAGGTGGTGGTAATAATATTCCACATAATATTCCACCTTCTGATCTAATGTAGCCACCATTTGCATCCAGAAAAATATGCAGAAACCATAGTCATTAGAGCCTAGTGTTTAGTGTGGGGTCCTACGATAGAACTACGGTTTCTTGAACTTCAAATTGTCATCTGAGAGTCCCCTACAATACATTCTTATTAGCTCAATGATTCATGTATCGACCTCGGCGGCATTCTGCCCAATGATGTTGTTGGCTTTTTTAACTAGTTCTTTTCATGTTATACATAGCATCTAAGTTGTTGTATAAGATCATCATTTGAGCCTTTATATCAAAAGACCATAGCGTCCAGTGTCCTTCATGAAAAATAGGCATGAATATAAAGTGTGGGACATTGTATTTCAGGTGATCGATAGTCTTTAAAGCTCTCTGGAATCTTTCTTCTGAACTATGTCACCAAAGATATCATAGAAGGCCATATATACATCATTGAGCTCGTCACCTAAGAGTTACTAGTAGGCCGTCATGATGTTGACTGTCATATAACCTCCAACCATAAGTACTCATGGAGGTTGGTCTTAGGACCTAAACATTGTCACGTTCAAAGATAGTGACAATTTCATCCTCTCGAGGCCTTAGTTCATCCAGAAGGAAAGTCAAGTCTTCAACTGACAACCCATAGAAAGTATTTCTGTCCAAAATCTTGAAAGTGGGTTGTATCAGATTGGTTGGTTCCAGTTCATCTGGTTCATTGGTTGCATCATTATTATTTCCCCTTCTACTTCTACTTCATGGTTGGAGGGGACTGGGGTGTCACGTTCTCATAGGTTGCTACTTCCTCTTATGCCTCTAGTTCGTGGATCTTGTCTTGAGGTGGAGAAGTAGCTCCTCTAGTCTCAGGTACTTCGTAGGGAGAAACTTGGGGTTGTTCGTGAGTTTCTTTGGGAGTCACTTGTTTAGCTTCGGTTTCTTCCATGAGGATATTGCTAGGGATGTTTATTTCTATTAGAGGAGGCAATGGTGGTTGTGTTTGGGATGGTGGAACCTCCGGGCCAGTTGTGCTATCATTTAGAGGAGGGGCTTCTATTTCCTTCTCTAAATTTTTTAGTTGTTCCCTTGATGGAGTCTGTTCAAGGAGAGAAATGAGAGTCTACATCCTTCTTGGGATGTTCACCATACGCCAGTCATAGAAGAATCTTATATCATGGAAAACCTCCATGATATACTTCCCTTGTAGGGCATGGAAGTTTTCATTCATAATCTACTTTAGAGGAATTCCCCTATTTAGTGCTTCAATTGTTCTCAGCACCAAGAATGTAATGTCCCTCGAGTCTTGCATTATTGGGGTACATTGCAATCTATGTATATCTCCCTTCATTTGGGGCAATCCCAGGCTCCTACCCCTTATATAAGATGTTTCAAGCATGTGGGGATTTCTTGTATCACCCTACATTCTGGCTTCTCGAAGACCATACATCCACATGGTAGGTAGTTTGCATTGTAATTGTATGTAACGACCCACCTAGTGGAAAGATCCACCTTGGTTAGAAGCCAATGGTTGAAGGCTTTGAAAGGAAGAGTTATGAACTATAGCTTATTTGTTTTGTGTAGAGTGTCTTGTAGCTCTTCAATTGAGGATGATTTGTAATTCTTCATGCATAGTTGAGCAGTCATGGTTGATGTGTAATTGAAAACATGGTCTATTTTGTCCTTATACATATATTCTTTAATTATTGTTCCATAGAGGACCTTAAAGAATACCCTACTGATAGATACCTTATGTCTAAAGGTTGATTGCAGGTCATCCCTTCTCAAATAGTATCTGATATTGTTGTAAATTACATCTTCTCCTGGTTTGACATCATGAAGGATATCTACCAGAACACAGATGACATAGAGCAACATCCCTAATATTGACATCATGTCATGTCTCTCATTTTACATGACAGAGATGGCGATGTTGCAGGGTTTAAATCATCTGCTGCTAGTGGTTCAGTAAACACTAGATTGTTTGGTTTCTTCAAGGCATTATAGAACATCCAATTCATGTTTCCTTCATCTTTCTCATCAATTTGCTCTTCCATCTTCACCTCAAAATGATTTGGATGAACTCCTCCTTCGACCCGCTCATCCAACAACAATTCATTGACAAAGTCTTCATACTCAGTTAGAGGTGGTGGATATTTATAGTCTAATAAAGGATCAAGCATGTTCATTATGTCCTCAATTGTTTTTGGTGCCTCCCCCTTCATCTTTGTTGATTTCAAGATGACATCATTCTCAGTGGTCACTTCAGCAACTTCTGTGGGAATGACTTGTTTAGAATTTCTTGGAAATCCTTCTTTCCCTTCTCTATGGGTTCCTCCTCCGGGCATTTGTTGGTGGGATTCCCTAGCGAGGGTAGGGAATTTTTTTCAGGGGTTGGTTCCCCATGGATTCAGATATATGACACAGCTTCATCTTTTAACCCCCTCCATTATATCAATTTCCTCCTGGCTGAGTGTTTTCCTAATACTGGTGGTATCACTCACCCTCTTGACTAGTCCCTTGCAGACAGTCTGATCTTTAACTAGTTACCTGTCATTTTGATTTCATTTACAATGTATATATTGATATATCTCATGCAAGTTTAGGCCAATCGGTTATTTTAAGTATTAAGTCCAAGTAATGGGATAAGTAAATTGATAGTAGGTCTATAGAACTATAAGATGATGGTTTTCTAAGAGAGTTATACAACCGATGGTTCGCTAAGTGGCAGTTGTCTTCTGATGGTTAATAGAGGGCGATCGACGGTCAATGTAAAACAATGATCAGTGTAGGGGTCCAAGAACTGTGGTTCCCCTAGGTAAGAATGAGGGAACAACGGTTGAATATGACGTGCTTCTTTTAATGGTTGCAAAACGATGAAGTTAAGCGCTTTAACTCAATGGATTTAGGTGGATAGGGTTTAATTTTTGCTCTGTTGCAATTATGCTCGCCTTTACTTTTATATGATCGTATTGTACATGTTGTGCCCCATATTGCTATTATAGTTGTTTCTCTAGTGAAGGTGGGTCCCATTTAGCCATCGGTTGTGTCTATTTGCCTTACTAAGTTTTACAGTGAGTGTGCCTCTTCTGATGGTTCGATAGTGCTACAAACTCCACAGTCGCCCTTCTGGTTTAGCTTTTGATGGGTTGACTGACTATCTTCTGATGGTCGGTCTATTCACATATAAGTGTGAAACTAATGGTTCTCTTCTTTTTTCATCTGATGGTTACTAATATAGGCACACTTATCTTAGATTCTTTACCAACTTTATTCTATATACATTAGAAATTAGGAAATAAAAGCAACTTAATAGAAATATTATAAAACCTAAGGTTGAAATTAGTAAAATCTCCTTACTAAGAAATAAAACAAACTAGAATTTAGGAAATCATTTTTAAGAAATCCTTGGGTCGCCTCACAAGAAGTGATAATTTATAGTATTTAGCTTGACTGTAGGGGTAGCATCATCATTCTTCCTCAGGTGGTGTTGGTGGTTTTTCATCTAACTGCACCTCGTCTCTTATGGCAAATGCTTCATCCTCAAAATACCTCTTCACTTTGTGCCCATTTATAGGGGAAGTCCCTGCCTTTTCACTAAATAGTTTCATCATCCCAATGGATATATCTTTGACACATTGAAGTCACCTGACCATCTTAATCTTAGCTTTCTAGGAAAAGGTATAATACTTAAATTGAATAAAAGAACTTTGTCTCCTTCAGACACATCTTTTCTTTTGAAGTGTGCATCATGCCACACCTTAGTTCTTTGTTTGTAGATTCTGGAATTTTCATAGGCATTGAGCATAAGTTCCTCTAGTTCTTGTAATTGCAAGAACCTTTTTTGTCAGCTATCTTCGGATTCATATTCAAGAATTTAACCTCCCAGAAGGCCTTCTACTCTAGCTCAATTGAAAAATGATATGTCTTACCATAAGTTAGTCTATAGGGAGTGGTCGCTATTCAAGTATTATATGATTTACGATATGCCCATAGAGCATTGTCCAACTTCATTGACCAATCTTTTTGGGTGTGCCTGACTGTCTTTTCCAAAAAAAAAAATTTGTCGATTTGAAACCTCAACTTGGCCCGAGGTTTGGGGGCAATAAGGTATGGAAACTTTGTGGCTTACTCCATACTTTTTAGAAGAGCTTCAAATAGCCTTTCCCTAAAATGGGATCGCACGTTACTAATGACGGTGTGTGGGACACCATATTTGGGAAAAACAATATTCTCAAACACTATTATCACAAATTTTGGGTCACAGGTGGGGGTATCTACCATTTCCACCCACTTGGTTACATAATCCACTGCAACTAAGATGTATTGGTTGCCTCGTGATGATGGTAAAGGTCCCACATGATCAATGCTCCAAACATAAGAAATATCTACTTCAATCCAATTAGATATGGGCATCTCATTTCTCCTTGATATATTTCTTGTATGCTGACATTGTTTGCAAGATTTAACATAAGCATGTGTATCGTTGAACAATATAGGCCAATAAAATGCATGTTGTAAAATCTTACTGGTGGTCTTGTCTCATCCCAAGTGTCCTCCATATGGTGAAGAATGACACTCATACAGGACCTTTGGCACCTCTTCTTATGGGATGCAATGGCGATAAAGATTATTAATGCACCTCATAAAGAGAAGAGGATCGTCCAATCAGTAGTTTTCTAGATCAGAAAACAACTTCTTTTTCTCATTGTAAGTTATGCCATGAGCTAGTTGTCGACATGCCAAGTTGTTACAAATATCTACAAATCAAGGTAAAGCAGGTTCGATGGACCTTTCCATCATTAATGCTTCATCGATCTAATTATCATTAACTGACATTGAGTTATTGTTGGCAAGATAATTTGGGACAAGTGGTTGGCCATGACATTTTCTCTCTTTCCTATCGATAATGTCATGATCAAATTCTTGTAGCAAGATTTCCCACTATATGAGTCTAGGCTTCATACCCTTCTTTTACATAAGATATTTGATAGCTCGGTGGTCCGTATATACTATCAATTTTGACCCTATAAGGTAGCATCTGAACTTGTCAAAAGAAAAAATTATTGCCAACATTTCTTTTTCGGTCATGGTATAGTTGATTAGGGATTCATCTAGGGTTTTTCTAGCATAGTAGATTACATTATGCTTCTTGTCCTTCTTTTGACCAAGTACAACTCCAATTGTGTAGTTGCCCGTATCACATGTTACTTCAAAAGGAAGCTCCCTATTTGGAGCTTGAAGGATTAGTGATGTTGTCAAAGCACTTTTCAAGGTTTCAAATTCATTGAGGCATTCGTCGATGAAATCAAACATGGCTTCCTTGACAAGAAGGTTTGACATTGGTTTTGATATTTTGAAGAAGTCCTTGATGAACCTTTAGTAGTATATGACATGTCCCAAAAATCTTCTTACTCTCGATATGGACTTAGGGGGTGGTATCTTAGAAATAGCTTCCACTTTGTTCAAGTCAACTTTGATTCCTTTTTCTGAGATTTGTCCTAGTACGATCCCTTCTTGTACCATGAATTGACATTTTTCCCAATTCAATATTAATCATTTTTATTCGAAGTGTTTCAAAACTCAGGATAGATTGCTTAGACAACCATCAAAACTAGTTTCGTACATAAAGAAGTCATCTATAAACACCTCCATAATGTCTTCAAGGAAGTCTGCAAACATCAAAGCATGTTCCTCTGAAACATTGTTGGTGCATTGCAAAACAAACAACATTCTTCAGAAAGCATATGTCTCATAGATGTAGGTAAAGGTAGTATTTTATTTATCATTTGGGTGAATGGGGACTTGATAGAATCTTGAATTTCCATCTAGGAAATAGAAGTATGAATGGTGGGGTAGACTTTCTAGAACTTGTTTGATGAATAGAAATGGGAAGTGATCTTGGGTACTATGTGGATGGGATTCACCCAATTGTTTTTGCTTATAGGGTATAATATGCCTGTATCTCGAAGCTTTATAACCTCTTTCTTAACTACTCCTCTTAAGTTATGGTTGATCTTTCTCTGGGGTTGGTCTAGAGGTTTAGAATTCTCTTCTAAGAGTATCATGTGCATGCAATCATCTGGACTCAAGCCTCCTATATCTTCTACAGAATACCCTATTGCATCCCTCTTCAGCTTGAGTTCACTTAGTAGCCTTTCCTGTTGATCCTCTATCAAAGAAGAATTTAACGATTGGATTTCTTTCATCCGTGTTGAGAAACTCATACATCAAACCTTGGGGGAGCTATTTCATCATGGGATTGGGTTTTGGCATTTCTTTCTCTTCTAGAGTTTGCTCCAAAAAGGCATATTTCACAGTCTCCATAAATGTATCTTCCTCAAACCTACAATCTTCTTCAGGTTGATTGAATATTCAGGCATTTCAACAACTTATGGGTCTTATACTTATGGACTAGGGTTGCTTAGAGCTCTCATAAGTGGGTCAACTATAGCATTTTGGTCATGTACTTCCTTACATAATTGGTTGTAACTATCCATGAAGTATACTGACTCAAAGAGAGATGGTCCTCTCATGGAGTCTTGAACATGAAAATTGATATGGATGTTTCTCACTCTTATAGTGATAATTTTGTCTTCAACGCCTATTGAAGCTATCCCACTAGACAGGAACAGTCTCCCAAATATCATAGGACAAGATGGATCTTCTATGGTGTTTATTATTATTATATCACATGGGATGAAGAAATTTCCCACGTGGAGGGGACATCCTCTACTACTCTGATTGGTTTTGTGAATGAATGGTCTATGAGTTGAATCACATTCCTATTTAACCTTGTCTATGAGTCCTAGCCTTTAGTCTAACATGAGCGGCATTAAACTTATATTCACCCTATGATCTTCTAGTCCTTGTCTTACATTTCCCCTATGTTGAATGGGATAGTAAATGCTATTGGATCTTTCTTCTTGGTCAGCATTTCCACTTGCACAAAGGCACTAGACATCTTAGCAAGTTGAATGATTTTGATTTCACTTATTCACCTCCTCTTTGTGATGAGGTCCTTGAAGAACTTGGCGTATATTGGCATTTCTTATATCTCATCAAGAAACAGAAAATCCATGTGTAGCTTCTTCATAGCTTCCATGAATTATTCATATCTCTTTTTCAAATGAGCCTTGATTAGCTTGTATGGAAATGGGATTCTCAGTTCATACAGGTCTCTGTTGTCTATGGCCTCTTCAGCTATATCAGGCTTCTTTCCCTTATCGTTAGCTTTTGACTTGCCTTTCCTGGTAACTACCTCAACCTCTGGTTTTTCTTCTATCAAGTCAATTTTAGGTAGGGACTCAGTGACATGAGTATCTTCTTGGTTAGCCTTACTTATATCTTGGATAATTATGCCGGTTTTTGGATAATCATCCTATTGTGAGCTTGCATATCGGCCATTTGAGAAGTGACACCCACTACTTGGGTTTGCATTTTGGTATGTAGTCTCATGTTGTTGATAGAACTTTGGCTTAGTTGCTCATTCATAGTTTCTTGCCTTTTTACGAAATCAAACAATTTAGAAACCAGATCTTGTTGATTAGAGTTTCTATTCTAACTTTGGCCCTGACTTGATCCTCTTGAGTTTTTGTTTTGGTTGTAACCTTGTCCTTGGTATTTTTCATGTTCTGCTGATAAGTCATGTTACGTGTGAACACGTGTGATTTGTCTACTAAAGCCTGGAAGTCTTTTAGGTGTGTCATCTAACTAGTGATCATTTTCAACATCATTTTAATTTCTACAAGAGAAACCAAGATGATCTGGCCTCTTGAAGTTAACATAAGAAATGTTCTCATTATCATCTTCCTAATCATCTCATTCTGGTTGGGTATAGATACAATTATCTACTCCATGACCTCCTTCTCCACATGTAACACACTTCATTACCTTTTTTGTTGTATTCTTTCCCTTGCTTCTAAAATCCTTCAACTATTTCACATCCGATGTGATCTTTTGAATTTTAGTAGTTATAACATCTAAAGCCTTAGACTTGGTAGTTGTTCCTTTGACTGATACCTTATTAATTTTCCCCTTGTCATATTCCAAAACAGTTTGTAGGGTATCCATATTGTCAATTATCTTCATGGTTTCCTTTGGGTTCTTACCTAGGAAATCACTTCAAGTAGCTGCATTCAGTAAGGTCTTTCAGCAGAGGTAAGGCCATTATAGAAGGTTGTAACCAGAAATCCTTTATCATAGTTATGTTGAGGGAAGTCCCTCTGGTATTCTTGGAATCTTCCCATGCTTCATACAAGTTCTCATATGGCTTCTGCATGAAGTTGGTGATCTTGTTCCTGCTTTTAAGAGTCTTTAACAATGTATAGAACTTGGTGACAAAAGCATCAACCAGAGATCCCCAACCATTGATGCTTTTATCAGGTACAGAAAGGAACCAAGATAGAGTTGTATCCCTTAAAGAGAAGTTGAATCCCTTGTAATAGATTACTTCTTGCAACACCCTATTCATCTTGATGGTGTCACAAATGTTCTTAAACGCATCAAGGTGGTGATAAGGGTTTTCATCTAATGAGTTTCCTCCAAAATTCTTGTTTTAGATTATACTAATAACTACTGGTTTCATATCAAAGTTTGGAGCATTGAATTGAGGTATGATGTCTGGGAATCTGGACTCATTTTCCCTTGTAGCAGCCAGAATCGAAGAGAAGGGCCTCCGTCATCTTCATCATCATTGTTGTTCCTCCTGATTCTCCTTGCTCTATCATGTAGGATTTCTTTTTCTTCTTCTTCTTCATGATGCTCTTCATCTCGATCCTCTTCATGTTCCTCATGAAAGACTTCCACCCTCAAGTTGGGAATGATTGCCTTGTGAGGAGGCATGATTCTTGTAGTTGGTTGTGGGTTTGATCTGATTCACTCAAACTTCTTGAAAAAAGTCGCATAGTCGAGTTAGAAATTGGATGTGTGATACGAGATATTCAAGATGATTAGAGTTAGTTGGTTTAAAATATGCAGTCAAGTCTATTACTAGACTTGAGGCACAAGTGTATGCTAAATAGACTCCGGCTGTAAACAATATTGGATACCTTGTCCCCGACAATGGTGCCAAAAAGTTGATTGGCCTAAATCACACGTCTAAAAGGAGTGGATCTAGAGTAGTCAGACTTTAAGTTTACAACCCAACACTCGGGCCCCCACAATTATAATATAGGGTCTGATGTAGTGGATCATGGTCAAAAATAGGGACAAGGGTGGCAAGTGTTAAGATCCTTTAAGCCTTAGCTTAGTTACACCAATCAAAAGTGTAAGGTAAAGTTTATGTTCCCTCTGAATGATGATTTATCAAAAAGGAAGTAATAAACAAGTAAAACAAATCAAGAAGAAGTAAAAGATGTCAAAAGATAAGGTCTCAAGGATGTATGGTGAAACTTGAATTGGGTTTGACCATCAAAGATCTTTTACCAATGTGCAACACTCACATCTATTATATACCCTTAGAAAGTTTACAAGCAATCATCATAAGTGCCTATTCCCTCCTCTCTCAATCTTAGGATAGATCTAGATTATAAGGTTGTGTCTCTCTCAAGATGGAAAACAAACAATCATAGTAAAACTATATGATCATTATGCATTCATGAAAACACTGAGATAAAATTCAATACTATTGTTTCAGGGTATTAACAATCAAACAACACAATATGGTAGATAATCATGCAAGTGAAGCATTAAGAACAAGAGTATGGAGATAAACCTTGCTAAGAGCATATATTCAATAGAAATAAGCATTTACATGTTGGGAGAGCCTTAGTGGCTGCTCTCAACTCAAGTTAGATGACTAGTCACTCATGGTGGTGAGTAGCATGGAAACATTACAAGTATGGTGAGACATGGAGATGGAAGAGAATGAAAGGGAATGAACATATTTGGAGAGGAAGGAGAAAGATACACCAATAGTGACCATGGATTGGTCAAAGTTGATAGAGAGTTAATCCTCTCTAAATCTAGCATTGGTGGTGAAGGTGATTATTTCATCTTCCTCCTTCCCTCAAAGAAGGAGCATGGAACTATTTGGTGGAGATGGGAGCACGCTGCTCCTCAGAATCTTGCCCTTAGATATCACAAACTGATGGCTCGAGGTGGAAGTTGATGACAAGATGGCTTAGTGGTAGCACTTCATCAACTCCCTTGGGTGAAGATCCCCCCTCAATTGTATAAGGTTTCCTATTTATAGCTTTTGATCTGGTACTCGAGGTGCACAAGGGTGTACTTTTTCTTGCACCGCAAGTCTGAGAATGTGCCTCAGGGTATGCGTAGTCTGAATGAATGATGTGTCTAGCAATGCCATCAGTAGGTGGGTCATGTAGGTGAGCCATTGTCTACCTGCCCTTTGGTTGAGGTTCATTAGGAAGACCATCTGGTGTTGTCACTTAGTTGGCCATTGGTTGCTCATCTAGTCCTTCCATTATGTGAGCTCAAACCAACCATTGGTAGATGCATCCCTAGTGGGCCATCAATAGGCAAACTTGTATTTCCATGGGTCTAGGTTGACCATCAGTTTTGGGGACTTATGGCTGTCTTTACAAGAGGTCTAGGCTGGCCATTGGTTTAGGGAAACTGATGGTTATCCAGATTGCACCTTCTGATGGACATTTGGGCATTGCTAGAGGGCATCAGTTTGGGAACCAATGGTCAGTCAACTCTAAGGGATGGTCTGATGCTAAGGGTTGATGGTCACCATCGGTTGTGAAAATCGGTGGGGGATCTACACAAGGGTGGAGGCCATTGTTTGGTGAGTTACCTGTATGGAAATGAATAGTTACCTTCGATTCAAGGTATAAATGGTGAATATGAGTAAAATGTGAGAAATTTAAGGTACCTCTGCATAAAGAGAGGAAATTATGGGTCAATTTAGGCATGAAATATCCATAAAATTGGATGTCATCAAAGGCAACTTCATTTTTTCTCTTAGAAACTTTATCCTATTCTCTTTCTTCTTCCTCTTGTTTGTAAATCCTCACCTCATAGGCTTGGAGGTTACATATAATCTCTTCTATGGGAATGATGGAGAGGGTTTTTGTATCTTCTATGGTTGTGAATTTCTTGTCCCAATGATAGGGAAGAGATCAAAGAATCTTTGAGTTGATCTTATCCTATCAATATTGTGACCCAAGGAAGCAAGGCCATAGACTGGAGTGTTGAGCCTAGAGTACATTTTAGCAACACTTTCTTTCTTCCCCATATTGAAACCTTTATAGAGATAAAATACTCCTCCATCTCATGACCTTTGTCTCAAGAAGGGATGCGATTGAACTCGGTTGGAGTGAGTGCGGAGTAGAGGATGCCATTGTCTCTAGCATTGAGTTGTGTCTTCTTCATTCTTGCTCATGTCAAGCTCATACCTTGAAAGTAGAATTGCATCCTTCTTTTCCAATAGAGGAAATTTGTAACATCAAAGATAGGATGACGCATGGAGAATCCACCTTTATATTGAGAGAACCAAGTAGATTTTCACCCACCTTATCTTACTCTTGGGAGTACTGTGTTGGAGAAGAACTTATTCTAATGCCACTTGTTGGATTAGTGGGCTCTAGAGGGAGTGAATATAGCTAAAACCACTTTAACACGATTGATTAGACCTTAAAGATATTTCCCAAGATAACATTGCAAGTATAAAAAGCAAGGGAAAGAGATATTGAGAAGATGTCAATGAACACTAGAACACTACATCCACTATCTAGAGGTGTCAGTCTCAAGGATTTTCAACCATGTCTCACTCATTATATTCCACTATAAGAGTTACAACATAAGACTACCATTTTCTATATCAAGAGATAAACTAGCTTTCCCTTTAGGATAAGGGGAAAATAACTGCTAAAAGGACTTGCCTATCTACCTACCAAGAGTCTTCAACTTTCAATAAGTTCTTACCCTCTCTTGAATAAGATCTTCTACCTTGAGCACCACTACCTCATTCAAGGAAGCAATATTCAAATCACCACTTCGCTAGGGAGAGATTGGGGAGAAGAGTTGAGATATTTGATAAAAACTACAATGAGGTAGCTCTCTTATGGAAATCTTAAGCTTCAGGGAGATTAGTGGCTCTTGGAAGCACAAACACTCAAGTATAGCATAGTAACATAGAAGGCAAACTTGAAATGAAGTCAAAGGGTCCTTTTCATAGTTGAGGTTGACTACTACCCAATACATACACTGACATTGAATTCTAGCCATTTTTGGGGGTTCCAACAGATATATTTTTGAAATTTTCACCCCTTCAAATTTCTACATACACTTTTTATCACTTTTCACTTGAGTGTTTGATAACACCAATTTTTGTGATATTTTAGACTATTTTTCTGTTATCAAAACTGCCCTTTTCTGCTATTTTCCTCTCTTTTATTAGCATCTTCACAATAATTGGCCAAGCAATGCTCTTAATCTAATTTTTCCATCCTTTGCAGAGTTTTTCCTCATTTTGGTGCAATAAGGTCGTCCCGGCCTACAAAATAAGTCCAAGTCTGTTTCTTCCTTCCTGACGCCCGATACAACCTCTTCCCGACAGGGTGGAGTGACACAATGACGCACGACAAAAGGATGTCGTGCAAGAAGGAGCAGATGGACGACACGCCCTCTACCCGATAGGGAGCCCAGCTAGCCCCGACAACCTAGCTTGTCGGGCGACACAGCCACCCGCCGGTTGGCGCGTCGTCCATCACGTGACCGATAGCCGACACTCCTGCGCCGAGCAATACCTGTATCGGCCGTCCAACGACCCGCGCATAAGGGAGCCACGTGGCGCTTCGAACACCATAACTTCTCCCAACTAGCTGCCTATAAATAGCAGCTACAGGAAGCCGAAAAGACAGTTCAGATACCCCAAAATTCGGACAGTTGGGAGCTTTGAGTGATCTTCGGGGGAAACTGCGAGAGCAGGAGCATCGTGCCCCAGTGCTCGTACCGGGCGAAACTAGGTGAGCTCTTCCTCGTCCTGAGAGGGGGGGATAGTTCACTTAGAACCATCCCGGGTGACACTGCGGGCCGATATTGGCCAACGATGATGAGCGACACAAGTGCCCGACAATAGGACGCGGCGCTCCATGCCCGACATGATATCGAACCTGATACGCTTCGCCCGTCATGCGTGCCGCCCGAGAGGGTGTATCGCCTGACTTGAGCGTATTGGCCAGGTCCTTGAATGATACAGTCGGCCGTCGCGGTGTGCCGCTCGAGAGAGTGTGTCGCCCGACACTGGTGTATTGGGCTAGGCCCTTATCCGGTATCGGGCGGGAGAGCCGTTGTAGTCTGTCGCCCTTCTACATCAAGAAGGTGACATCTATCTTTAATTTTGTTATTTAATTCTTTTCTTACGCAATGTATTAAGACCCTTAATGTGTAAGGAAATAGAAAAGCTTAAGTACTTGCTGCTCTATGCTTGGTGCAATATGTTGGATGACTGCTATGTTTGATATCTGAACTCTAGCTTGCATGTTGGATCACGTTTCGCTTAGCTACCAAACCGTGTTTTCCCGTCACAACAACTTCGAGAGTTGTGTTGTGGCTCTAGCGTTTGGTCCGATTCTGGAGTACGAGAGTGCCTGGAACGGAGTTGTTTTGATAACATTCCACTCTAACTTAAGTCCAGCAACCTCGAGAGGGGTGTTGATGCTTGGCTAGAGGTACCCGCTCTGAAAGGAGGGGTGCAGGATGTTACCGCTGCCGCTTGTTTTACTGTAGTTTTATCCTTCGTACCTTGATCTAGCTCTGGTTTTATCTTTCTGTTTCTGTTGCATGAAAACCCCTAAAAACTGCTAAATGACTAAAACCTTAAATCTCTCTAGTAGCTCTAGTTGGAGATAGTTTTCTTTATTTTGTTTGTGACATCTTGCTATTTCCCTTTTGGGAATCTATATCTCTTTATACCCACCGGAGTGTAGCGTGTCGATTCTGGGTTCTGAACACTACCCCTCTTGTCCCTGTGTTTGACCCCGTATATCTACTTCAACCCCGTAAACAAAGTTGCAGGGGCCTAGAAGGATTCGGGTTTATAAATGTAAAAGCTCGACTACCTCAAATCTGCCTCCACTTTTGGACGCGCGATTTAGGCCGGTCAACTTTTTGGTGTCGTTGCCGGGGACAAGGAAAAAACAGTACTGTAGACGAATTCGAATCCACTAACTACACTCCTGTGCCTCAAGCTTAGAAATGAGTTTGACAACACTCTTTTTCTTTTTCCTTACTATTATTCTTTGCTTAAATTTAATAATTTAACTTTCTAAACTTGAATTTTCGTTCTCTTTCAGGAACCCTGAAATATGTGACCTGTTCCACCGAGCTTTGATACCATGTCTCGTTTGGAGTAGTCTCTTTCTGAGGGTGAATGTCAGGGCCGAGGCGAGAGGGCGAGCCAGCCTAACTTGGTTGGCCAGCTTTCCGCCTACAAAAAGAGACAGGATACCATCATCAGCCAACTGGTGGAGAGCACACTCCCTAGCCCTGGGGCTCTGAATTCAATGCAACACCAAATGGCCAACTTATAGGTGCGCCAGCGTGAGGTCGATCAGCGGTTGACCCAGATGTCTGCTCTGATGAAGAATCCTGCAATAAAAGCACTCCCCTACCCAGAAACTGCCATAATGGCAGTACTGAGGTCTGGAAGAATGCTGGAGCGCCCTGATGAAGCCAGGCCTGAGCCTGAGCTAAGGCTTGAGGGTACGGCCCCAGCAGAAGAGGAAGACAGACAGGAAGACGTTCTAAAGCCTGCGCAAAGGTTCCCTGAAGAGCTACCTGGCGGAAGGAATGCTTACGCTCCTAGGATTTCGTTCCTATACAAGCTGATAAAGGCGAATCTGAAGAAGCGTCATGAGAAGTTCATGGAGTCGATCAGGAAGCTGCATCTCGAAGTGCCCTTCCTTGACGCATTGGAAGAGATGCCTACATATGCCAAGTTCCTCAAGGACCTTATCACAAAGAAGAGAAGGGGAGGAAGGATAGAGACAGTGCACCTAGCTTCTGCCTCCTCCGCCTTCTTAAAGCCCGACATGCCAAATAAGAGAAGGGACCCCGGAGCTTTCACAATCCCATTCGCCGTCGGGGACAATGTTGAGCGTAAGGGTCTAGCAGACTTGGGGGCAAGCATCAGCCGCATGCCCTTAAGTTTCGCACAAAGAGTGGGTTTGACCGACATGGTTCGAACCAACATATGGATTGAATTGGAAGACCGCACCTTTAAGAGACCCGTTGGCATTGTCGAAGATGTGACAATCAGGGTTGGTGATTTCTTCATCCCTTGCGATATTGTCGTCATCGACACAGCTGAAGACCCATGTTGCCTGATCATCTTTGGTCGCCCCTTCTTGGCGACAGGGAGAACGCTGATTGATGTTTCCGAGGGGATGATCACTTTAAGGGTCGGAAACGACCATATAGACTTCAAGCTGAAAGAGATCATGAGAAGCTTGTCCCTGTCTGATTCAGCGTGTTTTGTAGATAGCTACAATAAATTCTGCGAGGAAGTGGAAGAAGATATCCAGACAGTAGACCCCCTCTTGAGGGCTATAAACTGTCAAGATCCTGACCTCGAAGATCCTGAGGTCGCGAAGCAGCTCAACCTTTTCAACCTTTCTGACGAAGATTTGCAAGAAGAGGGTAAGGTGGTGGAGTCTGCGAAGTATGCCTCTCTCGAGGGGGAGCCTCAAGAGAAGGCACCCAGATCAAAGACAGAGTTAAAAGTGCTGCCTAAAGGATTGAAGTATGAGTTCTTGGATGAAAAATACAGAAACTTTGTCATCGTAAACACCAATCTTTCAAGCAATCAGCTAGACTGACTCCTTGAAGAGTTAAGGCTCCACAGGGGGGCTATAGGGTATTTAGTAGATGATATCAAAGGCCTTAGCCCCGCCCTATGCATGCATCGTATCAACTTAGAGGAATCTACCAAGCCTCTGGCCCAACCCCAGAGGAAGCTGAACCAGATGCTCAAGGAGGTCGTCAAGAAAGAGGTAATAAAGCTTAGGGATGCAGGGATCATTTACCCAATCAGCGATAGCAATTGGGTAAGTCCGATCCACGTAGTGCCCAAAAAGGGCAGAATGACAGTGGTTAAGGGTGAGAAGGGCGACGAGGTGGCGGTAAGGACCGTCACCGGCTGGCGGATGTGCATAGATTACCGAAAGCTAAATCAGGCTACAAAGAAGGATCATTTTCCGCAACCTTTTATGGAGCAAGTTCTCGAAAGGTTA
Organism: Alisma plantago-aquatica; assembly: GCA_963693085.1. Taxonomy (NCBI): domain Eukaryota; kingdom Viridiplantae; phylum Streptophyta; class Magnoliopsida; order Alismatales; family Alismataceae; genus Alisma; species Alisma plantago-aquatica. Next base: position 124,832,086 of record OY856415.1, on the reverse strand, counting down.
GCGCATCATGATTTCTTTTGTTTTCTTGATGGCTTTTCAGGTTTTTACCAGGTACCCATCTTGCGCGACGATCAAGAGAAAACAACATTCACCTGCCTTTACGGCACTTATGCCTTCCAAAGGATGCCATTCAGACTCTGCAACGCCCCCGCTACCTTTCAATGATGCCTGATATCGATGTTCTCAGATTTTCTAGAAGACATCGTAGAAGTTTTCAAGGACGAATTTTCCATCTATGGGAAGGACTTCGATAGTTGTCTGAAGAATCTGTCATTGGTCCTTCAAAGGTGCGAGGAGAATAGCCTAGTTCTAAACTGGGAGAAGTGCCATTTCATGGTGCGGGAGGGCATCGTTCTCAGGCATAAGATCTCGAAGCATGGGATCGAGGTGGACGTAAGCAAGGTTGAAGCAATATCCAAGCTTCCTCCACCGAGATCCGTGACGGGGGTGTGAAGCTTCCTCGGGCACGCGGGATATTACCGAAGATTCATCAAGGACTTCTCAAAGATTTCCAAACCGCTGTCCAATCTTCTGGTAAAAGACGCTGAATTTGTTTTCTCTAACGATTGTATCAGTGCTTTTCAGGCCCTAAAGAACGCTTTAATATCACCACCTATCCTTCAAGCGCCAGAATGGGGTTTACCTTTTGAGCTGATGTGCGATGCTAGCGACTACGCGGTTGGGGCAGTCCTGGGGCAAAAGAAAGATAAGAAGCACCATGTGATCTGCTACGCGAGTCGCACGTTGGACGAGGCTCAGGTGAACTACACAACAACTGAGAAGGAGATGCTAGCGATCGTCTTCGCGTTCGATAAATTCAGGTCGTATCTCGTTGGAGCTAAGGTCAAGGTATACACAGATCATGGGGCTATAAAATACTTAATGCAAAAGAAAGACGCAAAGCCCAGACTGTTGAGGTGGGCCCTGCTGCTCCAAGAATTCGACCACGAAATTATCGACAACAAGGGCGCAGAGAATGTGGTCGCAGACCACCTATCAAGGATCGTGACTGAGAGAGAGAGGGCCTCCAATCAACGACGACTACGCTGACGAAGCTCTTATGTTGGCCGAAGCCTAAGAAGAAAGCTTACCCTGGTTTGCAGACATCTGCAATTATCTTGCTTGCGGAGAACTTCCTCCTGACATCACGTACAATCAGAAAAAGAAGCTATTCGCGGATGTTAAAAAATACTACTGGGATGATCCTCTCCTGTGCAGAAGATGCACCGACAACTTATATAGGAGGTGCATCCCAGAAGAAGAAATCACGGACATCCTGAAGCAATGCCACGCCTCCCCCTATGGTGGTCACCTGGGCAGCGAAAGAACAGCTGCAAAGGTGCTACAGTCAGGTTTCTACTGGCCCTCCTTATTTAAAGATGCTGCACTGTTTGTGAAGGTTTGCAAAGAGTGCCAGTTTACGGGGAACATAGGGTAGAGGAATGAAATGCCAATGGCCAGCTGGATTGAAGTAGAAATATTTGACGTGTGGGGGATTGACTATATGGGACCGTTTCCCCCATACCAGGGGTATCAGTACATTCTCGTGGCTGTGGATTATGTATCGAAGTGGGTGGAAGCGGTAGCCACCCAAACCTGCGATGCCAAGTCAGTTATCAAGCTCTTTGAGAAGACCATCTTCCCTCGCTTCGGTGTACCGCACACGGTTATAAGTGATGGAGGATCGCACTTTGGAGAAAGACAGATTGAAGCACTCTTGCGCAAATACAGAGTAAAACACAAGATCGCTACACCCTACCACCCACAGACGTCAGGGTAGGTAGAGGTTTCCAATAGACAAATCAAGCAGATCTTGGAGAAAACTATCAACCGAACAAGGAAAGACTGGTCCATGAAGCTTGACGACGCACTCTAGGCATACCGCACCGCTTACAAAACACCCATTGGAACCACCCCCTACCTTCTCATATATGGAAAGTCTTGCCACCTACCTTTAGAATTGGAACACAAGGCCCTGTGGGCAATTAAGTTCCTAAATATGGACCTCGACAAAGCTGGAGAAAAGAGGTTTTTGCAACTTCAAGAGCTCAAAGAGCTGAGAATGAATGCCTATGAAAATGCAAAAATCTATAAACAGAGGACAAAGTTGTGGCATGATGCCCACCTCAGGAGAAAAGATGTAAGCGAAGGGGATAAGGTCTTGTTATTCAAGTCCTCTATTCGTCTTTTCCCTGGGAAGTTGCAAACGAGGTGGTCTGGACCGTTCACAGTGTCAAAGATATATCCATCAGGAATGATGGAGCTCTACGACAAAGACGATCCGACCAAAATGTTTCAAGTGAATGGGCACAGGGTGAAAAGGTTCTATGAAGATGAGGCGGTTGTCAGGAGAGCAGAGATCAGTCTGCTGGATATGGGTACAGTTGAGGGTTGAACAAGATGATCCTACATCGGTCGAGCTGGCGACGCAAACTTCAGCGCTCCTCGGGAGGTAGCCCGAGTTTTTCTTTCCCTCATAGATTAGGATGCATTTTTCTTATTACTTGTAAGAACAAACTTTATGAGTTGTAATAAGGCCCGAGTCAGTGCACGCACCGAGCGTACCGACTCTTCTATTTTATGGGCCACCGCTGGGTTTTACGAGCTTTGAGGAGTAACGACTTCTGAGGATGGGAACCTAAACCTGTACCAATGATGTTTTACCCTTTGATCACTTTTTCTTCTCTTATGTTTTTAGTTTTTCGGCCGCCTGTTTTAGGCCGTGTCGGGCAGCAGCTCAGCTGGCGCGTAGAACCACCTGTATCGGGCTTTGGTCTCTAGGGCACCGCAACATCCGTGACGGTTGGCATTCTTGGGCGGCGTGCACCCTATCGTGCATGCGAGTAATTGCCCTTAATGAGACCGATGGGACCGTCATCTCGGGAACTGCCTAACTCGTCGGCCAACGCGCAGCTCTGTACTGCCCACTTTACCCCCAGTTGAGTTCGCTATATATATGAAGGAGGGACCATCGTGTTGGGCTACCACACTTTCTCTTCTCAGCCACCTGTAACACATGCAGTAGCCCGCTTTTGCTCCCGTGTCGGCCATCTTGCCTTCACCCTTGTATCGGGCGATGGCTCCAATGAGAAAAGGTATAGCCCGACAAGCTTATCGACCGACATGCTTATCGCCCGACAGTGTTGTCGACCGACACGAGTTTTCTTATCACACACTGCTTATCGGGTTTTACGTGCCTAGTCGATTTTTGTATCGCCCGATGCAATTAAACACGGTATATCGACCGATGGTGCTCGCCTGATACGCCATATCGGGTGACGCATTTTTCCTTTTGTACAATCCTTTTGGGCAGGTGCTTTTTGGGTAACCTTATCGCCCGACGTATCTGTATCGGGCAGTATGTTGTACTGTGCAGCTCTCATAGCATCGCCCAATTTTGTATCGACTCAAGCTTTCTTTTGATGGACGATACCCGGAGTTTGAAACAAGTCGAGTCTTATCGAGTTTCTTTTGCTTTTCCTATCTAACATTTAAATGGTCAATAAACTTGATAACAGGAAGACTCACGGCCGCAGCTGAAGCAACAACTGTCGGGCAGAAACGTAAAAATCCCGAGGCAGCTAGCCGTCAACTACCACAGATAGAAGGCGGGAGAATTATTCTTGATTTGGTAGTTGGAGAGGAGGATCACTTCCTTATCGTAGTCTGTCTTCTGTGGTGTTTAGGACATCCTACAGAGACAACACGAGTATTTTTCCAGTGACCTCCGGATGGAACCTGGGCATTCCGGTTCCATCTTATTAAGGAGGAAGCATCCACAAGTGTTTTCAAGAGCTCTCGAGCTTCCATCTTGAGAGCTTGGCACTTGTTCTGGCTGTTTCCAAATGAGAAAATAAGGAGGCTGCAGCAAAGAAGCATATTGCATCTTCTCCATGGCACAAGCGAACCCGCTAGGTAACCTTCACTGGGCTAACATGACCTCACCCTGTCTTCTTCGCTACTCTGGGACAGAGTGCAAAGTAAGTTTGGGGGGGGGGTACCCATGTACCAGTGAAGGAGGTATAAAAAATTCTTGTGTCATTTATTTTGTGCTTCTCCTATATCATGTGTATATATATATCCATGCTCATATAAAAATTTTGAAAAATTTTGCTTTTATTCCCATGCATATGTACAAAGTCTCTATATTAGTAAAAACTTGATGCAACTACTTGCAAAGTTAGTTTTATTTGTGCTTAACGAGATACAAGTTCCGTTATATCTTTCTGATAATGCTGCTTCAAACGAACAGAAGATTATGTTTTTCCACGCCAAAAATTTCGAAAAATATAATAATCTCGCAAACAGCTAAGGGACGAGTATGGAGAAGGAAAAAGCTGCCCAAACAGCAGAAACCTCTTTGTTTCCCCTTTACCCAATGAAAATCCCAAAAAGAGAGAGAAGCCCTATGAGTGTGAATAAAACCATGAGAGTTGTGCCCAATAAAAGAAAAGAAAAAAATTATATATATACCCGCTTGTTTTCCAAAAGTACCCATCTTTAGGCATGGTAGATCCGGGGCAGTGGTACATAGGATGTGAAATCACTGCACTAAAGCCAACTGGCTTGGACTGCAGGGACCACTTGCCCATTAACGGACCCTTACCTGGATGAACTGATGGAAAACAAGATGAAAAACCCAAAAAGCCTTAGCCTAGCCTTTACACAACTTTCTGCCCCGAAAATGAAGTTGTTTGGTGTGGAAGCTAACTTCGGAATCATACATTAAAGTCTTGTTGAAGCTGTAGAGAAAAATTCCTGAAATAATAAGGCAGGAAACGCAAGGTGTTTTGTTCGTAATGAGACAGCATTATCTCTAAAGGCATTACTATACTTGCTCTACCTCTTGGCCTAAAAATTATACCAAGCAAGAAGAAGCATCACTAAATAAAGTTTAAATATTGATTGAGGACAATCAAAATGTTAAGTTTGGGGGAGTTGATAACACCAATTTTTGTGATATTTTAGACTCTTTTTTTGTTATCAAAACTGCCCTTTTCTGCTATTTTCCTCTCTTTTATTAGCATTTTCGCAATAATTGGCCAAGCAATGCTCTTAATCTAATTTTTCCATCCTTTGTAGGGTTTTTCCTCATTTTGGTGCAATAAGACCGTCCCGGCCTACAAAATAAGTCCAAGTCTGTTTCCGCCTTCCTGACGCCCGATACAACCTCTGCCCGACAAGGTGGAGCGACACAATGATGCACGACAAAAGGATGCCGCGCAAGAAGGAGCAGATGGACGACATGCCCTCTACCCGACAGGGAGCCCAGCTCGCCCCGACAACCCAGCTTGTCGGGCGACACAGCCACCCGCCGGTTGGTGCGTCGTCCATCACGTGACCGATAGCCGACACTCTTGTGTCGAGCAATACCTGTATCAACAGTCCAACGACCCGCGCATAAGGGAGCCACATGGCGCTTCGAGCACCATAACTTCTCCCAACCAGCTTCCTATAAATAGCAGCTACAGGAAGCCGAAAAGACAGTTCGGATACCCCAAAATTCGGATAGTTGGGAGCTTTGAGTGATCTTCGGGGGAAACTACGAGAGCAGGAGTATCGTGCCCCAGTGCTCGTGTCGGGCGACACTAGGTGAGCTCTTCCTCATCCCGAGAGGGGGGGATAGTTCACTTAGAACCGTCCCGGGTGACACTGTGGGCCAATATCGGCCAACGATGACGAGCGACACAAGTGCCTGACAGTAGGATGCGTCGCTCCATGCCCGACATGATATCGAACCCGATACACTTCTCCTGTCATGCGTGTCGCCCGAGAGGGTGTATCACCCGACTTGAGCATATTGGCCAGGTCCTTGAACGATATAGTCGGCCGTCGCGGTGTGCCGCTCGAGAGAGTGTGTCGCCCGACACCAGTGTATCGAGCTAGGCCCCTATCCGGTATCGGGCGGGAGAGCCGCTGTAGTCTGTCACCCTTCTACATCAAGAAGGCGACATCTATCTTTAATTCTATTATTTAATTCTTTTATTATGCAATGTATTAAGACCCTTAATGAGTAAGGAAATAGAAAAGCTTAATTACTTGATGCTCTATGCTTGGTGCAATATGTTGGATGACTACTATGTTTGATATCTGAACTCTAGCTTGCATGTTGGATCGCGTTTTGCTTAGCTACCGAACCATGTTTTCCCGTCACAACAACTTCAAGAGTTGTGTTGTGGCTCTAGCGTTTGGTTCGATTCTGGAGTATGAGAGTGCCTGGAACGGAGTTGTTTCGATAACATTCTACTCTAACTTAAGTCCAGCAACCTCGAGAGGGGTGTTGATGCTTGGCTAGAGGTACCCGCTCTGAGAGGAGGGGTGCAGGATGTTACCGCTGGCGCTTGTTTACTGTAGTTTTATCCTTCGTACCTTGATCTAGCTCTGGTTTTATCTTTCTGTTTCTGTTGCATGAAAACCCCTAAAAACTGCTAAATGACTAAAACCTTAAATCTCTCTAGTAGCTCCAGTTGGAGATAGTTTTCTTTATTTTGTTTGTGACATCTTGCTGTTTCCCTTTTGGGAATCTATATCTCTTTATACCCACCGGAGTGTAGCGTGTTGATTCTGGGTTCTCAACACTACCCCTCTTGTCCCTGTGTTCGACCCCGTAAACAAAGTTGTGGGGGCCTAGAAGGATTTGGGTTTATAAATGTAAAAGCTCGACTACCTCAAATCTGCCTCCACTTTGGACGCGCGATTTAGGCCGGTCAGTGTTGTCGGTCAAGTTACCTTTTAGGAAACTCAAGTGATAGTGCTACAAGCCAATAACACTTGTTGGTTGAGTTTCCAACTCATAAAGAAACTTGGGCAGCATATGCTTCTATCTAGCAAGTGTTGGGAATCAGTGGAGTTACCCCAGGGGTAATCTCAACTGATCGTGGGTTCTATCAAATGCCTTAAATAGGATGTTGATTGAGTTACCCCAGGGTCAAACTCGATCAAAAAGCCTCCATGTAATGGCTTATGAAAAACACCACAAAAATGTATATACATTCAATTTAAATGACTCTAATTATCCATTAAGCTTGGTTACAACTCATACATTTAATATAAATGATTTACAACATAATTTTAATATAAAAGCTAGCTATTCTTTAATTCTTGAAATTGTGTTGAACTAACTTGTCCTTTCAAAAACTAGAATTTGTTGATTTCATCCTTTGGTGTGCCTATATATCTAAAATAGACCTCAAATAGACATGTTTGATACACATGAATCTAATAGTTAAGTCATCATCAAAATATGGACAATGTATAATGTTAGGTCGACATACTTTTTTGTGTAGATGATTGACGGTTTCTCTAGGTTGATGAAGTTAAGACTTTCATTGGCTGCCATGTTTATCATCGGTCTACATAATTTGAGTGTGTAGTGATGATGCATATGAGAGGATTGATGGTTGGTGTAGGTAGGGATTTAGGCCCCTAAAATGACTGATTTGTTCTCTTGGGCTTAGTAAAAAAAGTATTTTAGGTGACGTGATGCCCCCATACGATAGGTGAGGTGGCCTCCTCCCACCTCTCGCTTCCTAAAGGGTTGAAAGACCCCTATGTTGTGCTGGTGTGTATGGATTAGGCTTGATATGAGGCTCAAGGAAGCAATGAATTTCTATTTTGGTGCATACAAGTCCCAAAATAGTATAGTTGAGCATTATATATTTAAAAGGTGATAAATATGAAAACCTAAGTGTCATGTTATTTGGTCATACAAAGACTATTATAGACACAAAATGTAGTTAAGTACTTATCATTAGAGCCTAAATTTGGGTGTTATTAATAAGTGTCATTGATCATTTATATTTTCACTTTATTATGATTCTTTTTGGCTCACATAGCTACTAGTAATTCATTCTCTACTTTGGCATATAAGGATGCACTTACACTCAAATGTATTTTTAGAGCGTTTGTATCTTTACTTATGATTTTTGTTGTTATCTTTATAAAGACTGCCACCTTGAATTGTTGGTAGGAGTTATATGATTATAATATTTCTACTACACAAATGGCTCATTTTTTCCAACACCTACATATATATGATATGTAATCTAGAGTGTTTTACATGTGTATCACTATAATTCCATTTCTGTAAGTAGGAATTACAGTATTTGTGCAACATTCTTCTTAAGATAAATATTTTCTAACACATAAACCCACATGTTTTATCAATGACATCCTCCCTCTAACTACTCAATAGTAAAAACATATAGTATAACTATGGTGGGAAATATTTTGAACTATAGAAGGGCGACATAGGGGCGGTCTAGGTAGGGAAGAAAAAGGCAATTTCCTCCATGTTAACCCATATTCTACCTTGATCTAATTTAGACAGGCTAGAGTTAGGTGTGTCTCCCTCTTCCATTAAGTGGGTGGATCTCTTATCTGACCAAATGATCAAGGAGAACATGCTACTACACTCTGCTCTTTTGGAATTGATAGATAGAGAGTAAAAATAGAAAATATCTCATGTTGCTACAATCATGAAGACATGGGTAAATTTTATGTCCCTATCAAAAATGGCGGACCTCATTGAAGCATTTTAGGTCATATGGAAGCATAAGTTGTCATTTGAAGTTATCCTAAGGATTAAAAGATTATTCATAGTAAAGTTCAAAGAACCTTATGACCTAAAGACCAGTCTCAATGGAGGTTAATGGTTTACAAAGGAAAGCCCCTTCTTCTCAAAAATGGGAAACTGGCAAGCCATAGTAAGGGAAAGCTAAACATAATTTCCATGTGAATTAGGTTTCTAAATTGCTTGCTAGGTATCCTAAACTATGAGATAATTAGTATTCTAGGAAGCTTCCTTATTAAGTCTCTTTTCTTGGACTTTGCTAATTATGGAAAATAATATGGAGGATAATGAGATTATTTATAGAATAAAAACCAATACTTGTGGAAAATAATATGGAGGCTAATGAGATGATTTATTAGAAGAAGAAAAAACCACTCCTATATATAGGAGATGGGAATTATTACAAGGAAAACAGACTCAAACCCTAATGGGAAAAGTATACTTGGGCCCATATACATAATAAATTAATTACTCTAACAGTTATCCCCAATCTGGAGCATGGGTGAAACATATATTCATCTTTCTACTACATAAAAAAGATAAAATAGCCCATTCAAAAAGTGATCTCCCCTGATAAAATTTGATCTCCCCCAAATCTTGAAATATAATAGTTGAAACACTCTAACACTCTCCCTAAAGAATATATCACATGGCCTGTATCAAGCACATGTTCTCCCCCTAACAAAGTGTGTACCAAGGTAGAAATTTAGATGGGACCCCCTCTCAAATTGATGGTTTCCATAATCACAGGAGCAATCATGAATAAAGATTAGAATTTTTTGCGAGCATCCACAGGACTGAAGGTAAAAATATGTGTAGAAGTCACATGAGTCACCATTGTTGTCGATGTTTTCTGCCCAAGATGCACCAATACCGTATTAATGTCCGATAGTTGGGATAAAAGCAATGTTATAGGAGTGTTGTATTATAATAGGAGAGAAACATGTTTGAGACATATTACTATAGGAAATATGCACTATAGTAGGTATCAACAAAGCATGAAGGAATATGTAGAAACTGAACAACATGTACAAATCAATTATCTACTATTTTCTGCTATTTGTCCTTTGCACACCAACCCTGGTGAAAAAATTAGTGGTTGTGGGCGGATACACTATAATAAATGTCAATTTTGGTAAACTTGTTGCATCGATCCTAACAATAATATGATGCTTGGTGGCTTGTTACTACCTCCATCTAGATATTGTAGGTAGCCAATATGTAATATGATACCCTTTGACAATAAATATCATCAACGGAATGAAATATGATAGAAAAAATAAGAGAAAAAGAAATATTACCAGAATTTAGGCACAATAAGAAAATTATGAAAAACTAAAGCACTAACAGAATTCAGCCACACTGGGATAAAGGAATATTCATATGAATGTATTCACTATGATACATAACATAGAAAGCCCTAATTGGAATAAAATCACGTAGCCACATAGTTTAGGGGAACCACATGGAGGGGAATAAAATTATTTTTTGTGTACTTAATATATTAGCACGGTGTCTTATCTATAGACGAACATGGAAATAAAAATCAGTCATATGGAATGGATCCCTACAGGTATTCGTAGCTTTTTTTCGCTAATATAATTGGTAACACGAGTCAATATGCTACATGACCCAATTAGACATAGAAAAATAAATAGATTGTGCAGTGGTGGAGGCCCCATGGATTAGGTTGAAAACTAGATCTAATAAGGATCGATTAACAACATGTGTGAAACACATTACAAACAATAATTAGTATAGGTTCCCCTAGATCCAAGAAACTCCTTGAATACCCTCATGGCCTTATAGTATCTCTTGGATATCACACATGCCATGAGCATTGTCGTTGAGGGTCTCCATGCCCATACGGTGGTAGAATAAGTAGATGGCATAGTTAAATGTGGTGAATTTAACACCAATAGTGGACTTGAACTCAAGTAAGAATGCATTGCAGGTATACATGTATGTATGTTGGATTATCGACACCGGAGTTGTCAATGAGAACTATTTTGAAAGGTAGTCATAGTCATGATCCACCTCATGCACCATGTGCGGCTCTAGGTGTCTACTCTACCTCCATGTTCCAAGAGAGGGATGTGATAGTAATTCATCATATATGCTTGGCATGACTTGCCTCACTCACCTTAGCTTTTTCCTTGGCTAGATCCAAATGAAACTATGTAGAATTACTAACATTTAGACTCCCATCAACAACAACAAAATTGTATTGGATACACAACCCATGTGGAAGTGTTGATCCCAAGCAATCTAATTTTGTGATTGTCTCAAGCAATAATTGATCACTGAAGGGCCAATTTTGCAAGAGGTTGAAGGGAAAGGAAGTTGAATGGACGAAGGAGTTATAGGGTCAAGCATGATTTCAAGTCATGTGGGAGGGGATGCGATGAGGTTACTGGTGTTGTAGCTTGTGTTGGTAGTGTAGGGAAGATGGGATTATTATGTAAGAAGAAAAAAAGAGGAGATCACCATGGAGATTAGGATGATGTATAGCGGGAATCTATGCGAAGAAAAGATCATGCCAACCCATAGGTAGAGGTAGACTCCTTTACTCTCTAAGATTAGTTTTAGGATCAATTCTTTGATGCCATGTGGAAAATATGATGAAGGCTAATTAGATTAATTATTAGACAAAGCCCCACTCCTACATATAGGATAAGGGAACACTTACAAGGAATCAGACTCAAACCCTAATGTTCCAAGTATACTTGGGCCCATATACATAATAAACTAATTACTCACATTATTAAGTCAATGAGAAGGCTCGATTACACTTAAATCTAATTTTTTGTATCTGCAAATTTTGAATTTCCTAAAGAAATTGTCCCTAGAAGTAATAAGGCAATGTGATCTCTACAAGTATGAAATTGTGAACTACAAAAGAATGGGGACAAAGAAGGTGTATGTTCTAGTACAAAATAAAAACTTAGCTATAGGTACAATGTGTGTAATCATGTAAATTAATATATAATAACACCTTAGCTTAGGAATCCGCAACACATGCTCTGAGGGATTATTCTTATTCCAGGGAATTTTGGATGAATATCTTCAATGATAATCCGCCCACAAATTTCTTCCAATGTAATGTGGATCAATGGCTACAAGACAACCTGAAACTAAACGAGGTTCAGTGGGATCAATACTTGATCACAGCTTGGTACATATGGAAAGCACGCAATGAACAAGTGTTTGAGAAAACCAAGTTACCAGCAGTCCAACTAGCTCAGAGAATTCGGCAAGACTTATGGCTGATGTACCAGGGATGGCAGTGGAATACCCAGCAACACCTCTCCCCGGAGAGTGACAAATGGTCTAAACCTCACAAAGGCTACATTAAGGTGAACACTGATGCTACTTCGAAGAAGGACAAAACCATAACTACGGTGGTAGCTCAGGACTGGGAAGGAAGGTGGGTAGGATGACATGTCCGAACAACTCAGGCGCGCTCTACCCTCCATGCTGAAATAATAGCATTCGACATTGCACTCGTGCTGGCACAAGACTCTGGGATCCAAAAGATGACCCTCCCAACTAACTGTAAGGTTCTTGTGAATATGCTTCAGACAAATTCTGACTTCAATCCTAAGTATACAATCTTGTTAGAGAGGATAAAGGAGAAACTGACCTTGAACGAAGATTGTGAGCTCAAATATGAATCAAGAAACGGTAACAAGGTCACTGATGCCTTAGCCAGATCCCACCAAAAGCAAATCATAGGTAGCTTTGACTACCCTAGACCCCCTGAGTGTATCCTACCTATCTTAGAGGAAGACATATGCAATGGTAGTAGTACTACCATATTTCGAATTAATGCACACCTCTCAACTTGTAATGTTTTTCCATATTGTCTTGCAAGAGGAGGGCAAGATGAATAAATAGCCTCATGGCTTCTCCAAATAAAAAAAAATCTATAATAACACCTTGTTGTTGTATTTATGGATGGCACACGCTAACTCCAATGACACATATATTCCCCATTTGTGTTAGTAACGTATGCATTAAGTGTTTAGGTGAACAAGGAACTTAAAACAAGATCTAGCATCAAATAACGTGAAATAATATGTGTTAATATGCTTTAAAATCAAGTTGTACCTAGAATTATAACTTATATATGAGTGATGAATGTATATTCATCCTAGTTTTAATAATTTTTAATCTAGTTTTTCATTTAGATTTCTTAGTTTGCCTTAGAAATAGTATCATTTAGCTCTATTTATATTTTATGTTACTTTTTAGGGTTTTTATACTTATCTCGACTTCCTTTGTAGGTTTTGAGTTTTATCTCTCCATAGCAGCACGACATAGGGGAACACCTATTTTGAACATGTTGAAAGGCAAGTCGATCGACATGTTATGCTCAAGACCATGATTGACTACCTCAATCGACATGGTAATTGACACCCACTAGTCAATGTCTTTTGATCAAGCTCTAATTGATAGAGCTCCACTAATTAAGCTCTACTAGTTGAGCTCTACTGATTGAGGACCAACCACTAATCAACCTCAACTAATTGACCTGCAATGATTGAGCTTTGATGATCAAGGACCAACCACTGATTGATGTTTGGTAATTAACCTATGATTGACCAAGTTCCAATGATCTATCACCTCAATGCACCAACCGGTCAAGGTCCACTAATCGATCACCTAGAAATTGACCATCTAGAAATCAACCATCTCTAATCGAACTCCATTGATTGACATCAACTAATTGACATTCATACAACAAATAAAGCATGCAACCCTTCATCTTCTCCATGTTGATGCATTCACTATAGGTGCCTCATTGTAATTCTTAGATGTTGTGAACCCTCCTCTTCAAGTCCTATATATAGAAGGCCATTTGCGCCACTTTAGGGGAGGTAGAGGAACCATGAGGTTACATAAGATCCACAAATTCATGTTGCATTCATCCATCAAAAGTCTTGACCGACTAGCCTTAAAGGAGATAGATCGATTGACCTGTCACTAGTACATACACCATTTTTAGTGTCGGTTATAATTGTTGGAAAATACAAGATCAGAATGGGTAGTAGAAACAAATTTTCTATCATCTATATTCCCTAGAACAGCAATATTGCATCAACTACTATGAAATAAGAAAGATGGTTTAATGAGTTTCTACATGGTCCTGGAGCAAGTCTAGTGACTACAACTTGTTGTAGTGCAACTATCTTCTAGTTTCTCTTGGATGGCGTTTGTGCAACTCATGGTCTTCATCACGGACAACAGACTCGTACAGTGTCTACAACAACTCCTATTCTCGCGATGGACTGTAGGCTGATGTTGCCCTCCTAGTGAAAGGCAAAGGCCACCTCACCTATAGAGAAGTCCACACAGACCAACTAGAACTCCTATTGTTCTAGTAGAAACAATAAGAAGTAGTTGTCCCTCCCGTTGGTGTATTAGTCACCCACTTTCTCTCCCACAATTGTTTCTCCCTTTCTATCCCTCCCTTTAGTCGGTAGGACTTGCTCGAGCTCTCTATTGGTTACCACAATCAGAGAGGACAACAATTGTTAGAGGCAATTGATTTGTGTTCTAGGAAGCCCCCAATACCCCTTTATTTATAGGAGGGGTTAGGGTCTGGGTTCCCAATCTGTGTGGGAGTGGGAGGGACCAGAAGATCATGAATTTTCACAACATGCGAGTGTCGAACCAGTCGGTTGACAACTGAACTGATCGATTCACATGCGAGTCAATCAGTTCACCTGTTTCCTAATCGCATATGAATTTGGCAATTCCTCTCTGATTAATGCTAAACATTAATTCCTTGTACCAATCAAATTAAGAAAGTAAAATGATCAAATTTTCACACGAATTTGGGAAAGACACCAGAACCTTTAGTTGGCATGACCGATCTGATCGGTTCACTAGGTGAAGCGGTCATCTCACCCAATCTGAGTCGATTGGTTCACCCAATGTGTTGATTGGTTGGTGCCTTGATTCATGCAGAATTCAGCCAATTCAGTTGTAATCAACTTGACACTCCAAATGACCATCTCAACACTTGATAGGTTGGCAATCCAGTCAATTTATTTTTTGCTTGAGTTGAATACATAAACACTTAGTAATGCATCCAATCATCATTCATGATTAAAATCCTCTTCTAGATGAGTTCCTATGTGTGTGACCTTATAGGTCCCATATCATGTTGGCAATGAATGTCCATAACTAACTTATGACATCACAAGCTAAGAGCATTGCCTAGTCACACATTAGTGCTACCCAAGTGGATGGAAAGTTGGATAACAACTTCAAACTACAATTTGTGTAAGGTGTTGTAGTGATTGTATAGTTCCTTTGTCTCTGATATCCAAAATGAACTTGAGGCATGGAAACGTCATCCTCTCAATGTTCAATCCAATGTTTCTTGAACTAGAGAAGACTGTCTGAGATATATATGACCTCAATATCATATATTGATTCAATGTGCATGCGCATGCATTTCTCAGTCTCACTTATCAAGTGGCCATGATATCAAACTTCTAGTAGGAGGGACAAATCCCATCTACATCACTCACAGATAGTCCTGATGTGTCAAAGCTACCCAATCATCACCTTTATGGTAATCCTTATATAGGTTTACGTTTGATGATGTCAAAGTATACCGAACGACATGTAATGAATGTAGTGATTTCATGTTTAAGAACCACAATCACCACCTTCACTATGAGAGATGACTATGACCACCTAGCATGGTTTCCATGTGTCACTCTCAAGGTGGGTCTATCTGATACATTGTTCCCTAAAATGTATTTGTGTTCTTGGTTTGATATCACATATCATTACTAATGAGCTTTTATCATCAACCAACCCACACTCTAGTCTTTAGTGTCATCGGTGTCCATCTTCCTTCCACAGTAACAAGTGACTAGGGATATAATAAGAGCATACATACTCTTAGCATCTGTATGATCTCATTGTTCAAGTCACATACTTGAAGACATACATCATTGAGTATTGTCACTCTTTAGACATTTGCAATGTTTCCTCATTATCTCATAACTGAGGAAACCATATGAATTTGGAAGCTTGCCTTTTTTATTATTAATCAAATCCTTTATGCAATATTCCATGAAAATCACCACATGATTGGCTCTCTAGGCATACTATAAACCAACAATAATATCCCTATAACATTTGTTTTGTACTCAAACCTAAGTGGGCGACACTACAACTAAGATTCTTCTACATCATTTTGGGGGAAAGGAAAAACCAACGACATAGGTCCATCATTGGTTTCTATGAAAACATAAACCAATGACTCAAAACATTATCAATGTCATGGTATCACTCTGTGTCATTGGTCTCTAACAAAGAACTGACACTATAGTCAACCCTCCTTCATCGGTTATCTTAACCAAACCGATGCAATATATACTTTTCCCTTTTAAAAACTCCATAGCTATTTCATCGCTTATCTAAAGGACACCAATGCTATAGACCAGTAGTGTCGTCGGTTCCTTGTAAAAATTGATGTTATAGGCCAGATGGTAGCATGATCATGTTGGGCAGCACGACCATTTTAGAATAGGTATGTCATCGGTTTAGTGACAAAATCGATGACATTGTTCTATAGTGTCAGCTTTTTAAAGAAACTGATGAAAAATGTCTGCATCGTCAGTTTTACTATAAGAATCGACACTACATGTATGTGTAAAGAAGTGAAACACCTCTCTACTAATAGAAATGGCATGCAAAAATCCAACGAATAGCAGCGGAAGTTAAAACTTTGACTATATTCAATTTAATAAAGTGTACATCAAACTTTTCCCAAAAGGGTGTACATGCTTTATACAAATAAAGGATCTAAGTAGAGGGAAACTCATCTACATCAATATGTCTCCTATAAAATAAATAACTTATAGTCCATGATGGAAGGATGAACTCCTTTCTCCTAGTCTTAAGCTAGATCACCATGCTCCTGTTACGCACTCTGATCCTAAACCTGGGTGGTTGAGATCACCCAGTAACAGGAGAGAAAATGTATCTATCACATAAAGGAATAAGGACATTTAATAGTTTAAAATATGGCAAAGTAAAGGTTCACTAAACTAAGAGATTTTAGAAGTATGAGAAGTATACAAATAAGAATTTTGCCAAGTCAAATAATAGTAAAATTTGCATGCATGATTTAATATGACTACATTAAGCTAATATAGCGTTGAGGCACCTACCTAACCTCAACCTCTAGGTGAGGGAGAATTAACACATTCCCAAGCACCCAAATATATATAAAATAGGGAGAATTATCATGTTCCCCTAGGCGAATTTACACATGCCCACTATGCGTGGTTTGTACTCATGTACTGTTACGACCCTGCCTCCCAGTAACCCCTAATTAAGGGAGATCGAAAGGACAGAGCCGTTAACCAATAATCTGGATCAAAGGTTCGGCAATTAACCAAGAACAATTATTAAATTTTAACATACTAAACTGAAAAGCTGTAAGAAAATAAACTTTTGCATACCTTTTTTTTTCTTTTGAAAACTTCGATCTCTAAACTGCTATCCACTTAAGGATTCTACTCTAACTAATCCTCCTTGTATTTTACTTCATGTATTTCCCAATATGATGATTTACTATTTGATCTTTTGGCTTGTACCTAAAACGCTGACAAACAAAACGTCGGTCAGCCGAAGCTGGTATGTGGGGGAAACACTAATCATGCAATTATTCTTAACAAAGTAATCATTCAATTAATCATTTAACAGCCAAGATTACATTTTAAGCCATACTACTCAACCCTTACCTATCCCCTAACTCTGTGCTAACCCTGCAGTGGACTTGTATGCTACCTCTCTTTAGGTAGATTCTTACCACCTTGGTCCTACCTTACAGGTAGCCAATACATAGGGTAATAGAGTAACATGGCACCACCCGAAAGTAGCCCAATATCTAACTCAATGTGACTTGATGGACCTACCCCATTGGTAGCCATGTACTAAGTCATCCAATGACCTGATGGTCCTACCCCATAGGTAGCCATATACTAGGTCAACTATTAAGCCACAGAAGGGACCAGGATCTAAGCTAGTAGGCACATATCTTATATGATAGTCATATCCACATTATAGTTTGCATGAATTAAAATCATCCAACAATTAATGCATGACATCGATGAAAACTTCAGTAAACCCCAGAAAACTAACTCGAGATATTCATAAGCGTAACCAAATACCTTTGATTGCAGATTCGAGATAGAAATAACCAGAACATAGAAATCCCAATCAAGCAACCAATCATGCACAGAATCCTGAAATAAATATACCAATTTCCTTTTATTAATATTTATCCAATATCATCATCATCCTTAGGATTTCTATTCCAATTTTAGTGCTTCCTAGGAAATTAAGGTTTTGCCTCCATTCTTAGTTATTAAGAATCCTAATTCATCAAATCTACTTAAAACCTTTAAATTCTCTCATTTAATATTCTTAACAGTCTTAGGATCATCATTTAGTAATTTACTTCCTTAATGTGAAATATCATGGTTTTCCTCTTCTGTTACCCCAATTAGGGTTCCCATATGAATTATTCTTCATTTATTGATTAAAACCCTAAAACTACCAATTTTGTATACAAAACAGATGAAAACTCTATATTATTAATCAACAGGTTAATATCTTTCAAATTAACCTATTAGTCTTCAAAGATGTATCCTTTATATTCAATTTAGGGTTTCTAAGGTTTCCTACAAAACCCTAACCATCTCAATTATCTTCATTAAGAATTTTCTAATCCAAACTATGTTCAATAATATATTATAGTTTTATTCTTGCAATATCATGTTATGACCACTAAAACTCATATTTACTCAAATCAGGGTTTTTAGTCTATTAAACCATGTTCATGATCATAAAACCCTAAAACCAACGTACTAATCATCTTTTTATAATTTTACCATTCCTTTTATTCTTAACAAGTTAAGATTGATCAAAAACATATAAAAGATTCATCATGTTCGTTTTTACATCATTCTAGGGGTTTTCTATCAATTAATGCATCAAAAGATGTAAAACCCTATACTTTTTGAGTTTCAAGCAGAATTAGGCTTCATACATAATTTCTTTGTGTTCATCTCGTTCTGAGGATCAATTTTCATATATAACTTATCTAAATCCGAGCTACCAATGATTAATTATGAATTTTGTAAGATTTCACTTACTCTAACCAATCAGAAGCCGCCACGTAGCTTCCTCCATGCAACGTTGCTCCGCTTTGTTGAAAACATAACCAAATTACTATTGTACCCCCGCATCAGTTGTTGTTTTCTTCACACCTCGGAGGGCAGAACCGTCCAAAGGCCACATCTTCTTCTACCTTTTGCGACCTAGCATTGGCCGCCGTCCAAGTTGGTTTGCGGGGAGGTTTTAACCCGCTCCCATGGCCGCGCACTTAACCTCTGAGGTCCCTCGACCTCTGCCCTGCTCTGCCACCCTCAGATCGGCCTTCATCCATGACCAAGGAGGCCAGAAATTCGAGCTTTGGGTCTGCCAACTCAGCCCCTTCCGACGAGCTGCAGACGACCAGGGCAAAGATTTCCTTGAGCTAGTGACTTCGCAGCTATCTGAACTTGAAGGGGATGTCAAGGATCCCTTCGAACTCCTTCTGATGCTCCCGGGCCGCTCAACTCCTTGTAGTTAGGGTTTTCAAGAAGAGAAGAAGAAGAAGGAGGAGAAGGAGAGAGGAGTACGTGGAACTCCCTTTGAAAACGTCCCTGGGCTCTACCCCTTTTATAGGGGAGGGTAACGAAGCCCTAAGATGGCTTTCCCACAAAGAAACGAAGCCCCTTTTATAAAGGAATTATTTTCCTTCAAGGAGAGGAAACCTTCTCTCTCTTCCCTAACTTTGGCAATTCCTTACTACTTGGATATATTAGAATTTCGAAAACCACTTCCTTTATCCTCTTAGAACTTTCCCATTAATCTATTGGCACGAAATAATGTTTTCTTTTAATAGAAAATACTTTCTTTTTATCAATATCCCAAAATTCATTAATAATGTATCACTTATCCTTTTATTTTGCAATTTTGGTATTTTCTCTTTCTTTCCTATTTATTGGGACTCCTTGGATCCCAAGAAACTCTATTATTTCGAAATCCTTTTTATTGGATACTCATTATCCTTCTAGATGCATCTTTATGCATTATCTCACATAATCTTGTTTATTTCTCATTAGAATATCTCTTTTTGAGGATTTCTCTTTATTTCTCTTTTATTTTCCTCATTGGTATTCCTTTAATCATTGGTAATCCTTGGGATACGAAATTCCACCAAGGATAACCTAATTATACCATTTTCCACTTATTTCCAACATTTTAACATTATTCTCAATTTCTTTCTCACTAAAGAAATACTTAATTAAACTTTTCTTTTCTTATTGCCTTTTCTTTGCAACTTTGGACTCCTTGGAACCCAAGGAACCCAAGAGGCACGAAATCCATCCTTGGATTACATCAATTTGCCTTCTAGAGGTTTCTATTACATTCTTTTCTCAAATATTCAATTATTCATTTATTAATTGAATTTTCTTGTTATTTGGGCCCAATAGCCAATAAAGCCCACAACACAATCATCAAGGCTATTGTAAACGAAATCCATTTATTTGAAGAAAATTATATCATTATTTGTTCAAATATCTTTAATATGAGAAAATACATTTCTCACCAAATGAACCCAAAATCAGGGTCATAACATCCTTCCCCTCTTATAGGAATTTTGTCCTCAAAATTCTATCAAGCAAACAAACAATTTAGGATAAGACTTTTCCATGTCCATCATTGGCCCCTATGTGGCTTTACCGCACTCATGGTGCTCCCAAAGAACCTTTATCATCACATATTCTTTTCTCTGAGTTCTTTCATCCTGGCGTCTATAAACTGCACAGGTGACTCAGGCCATGTCAGGCTCCCTTGGGGCTCACTAGGTTCATTTCTTAGCACATGGTCGAGGTACCTCACATAGTGCTCTAAATTGGACACCTAAAACTCATCACACATTACTTTATCCTGAAGGGTAAGGTCAAACTTAACCTTCTCCACCAAACCATGTCAAAAGAACCCACGCATCGGGGACTCAGCTCTCTTAGCTATAACTTAGAGGGGTCGGATTTTCATGTCACATATTCTCCCACAGTACACTGCATGTCAGTGTACTTTGCATCTGCTCATGACTCACGTCATCTCTAGGCTCCTTTCAGCCATTACATGATCAAAGCGACTTGATCTACACGCACTGTGGTCCGTTTCTAACCATCATGTGGTCCATTCACCAACATCACCTTACTGAAGTGGTGACCGACAAAACCTCCCTTACAGAGCTTCATATAAAACCTGATACTGGCTATGGTGGTCATCGTCACATCTTTCATAGGACAAGAATTGTCTCTAGATATCACCCTGAATGAGCACATATGCTGTCATCATACCATTTTGTCTGGATCATACTAACCATTAGTTAGGGGTGATAAACTATACTAACATTGAGTTCTTCATGTACCTACTCCCACCTTTTGGAAGGGAGCCTTTAGGTCAAACTCAAGAACCTTTATACTCAACCTCATGGTGTAGTTGAACCACCTCTCTCTTATGTAGTTCAACCCAATCTGTCCTTTGACAGAATTCTTTCTTTCTCATGTCATCTAGGTAAGGCGATCTACCATAACCCATATTGCATCTCGACCTTCCTTGATCCAGGGATACTTACAACATCCATAGTGATGAACTCCCTTTCTATTTTGGGAACTCTTTATCCTCTATGTCAATACACTGGGTTACTGATACTCATCCTTCACTTTCTGTCATGCATGGCAACATATCACATGCAGCCTCATCTCCAGCATCCGTAGTACTACTACCACTCATTATCACAATAATACCATGGTGTAAGGTGATCTCAACATCATTATTTCTTGTATGTCATGATTCCTCCAGATCAATTCCTCAAAACCCTAAACCATTCTCATCAAGGTTTTATTACCTTCTGACCCAAAGAAGTGCATCTGAGGTTCTACCACCATCCTTTCATTGCATCAAGGACTAGACTAGCTAATCAATCAACCATTAACTGATCTCATTACATTAGGGTTAGCCAAACATATCTTCCTTTCCAAACTTAGGGTTAGCTTAACAACCTCTTCTAGCCAAACTAGGTAGCTATATTTCAACCAGAGCATCCATTACCACTTCACATCCTTAGGTATTAGGTAACATTGAAATCATACACTTCCATGTATTCCACTTATCAACTCATCTCGACTCTAAAACTATCTTCATCGAGAAAACTCCGGGCTCATCCTCATGATGATCAAACTATACCTTGCTTCACTTGCAAATTCCACATAGCTCAGGCTAACAACATCCTTATAAGATGACTATCTTATCTCTCTTTAGTGTTTGCAAACCATCCATGTATCATTCACTTTACCAGGGTATGTTATCTTCTCTATCCCCATGTCTCGTGGCAACATTCCAACCCACATCCTCTTTATCCTTGGTGTATGGCATGTGTACTGTCCTATCCTTTACCCCCATAACAAGAGGAAATAAGCATTTGGCTGCAGTCCAAATACAGAGTTCTTCCTATTCCAAGAGTAGAGATGGTACATCCCACCTTTCCACTACACCTTTAAATCTAAGTTGAAACGTGCCACATATGTCTCAACATCACATTCATCTTGATATCAAAGTTACTTCCATGGAAAACTGGTCTGGAACCTACTTGGGTCACCACACAATCCTTGGTCATCTCCTCTACGTATATAGGGTGCCGGCACTTTTGGGGTCATCCCTTTTCCTTCATGCATTCAGAGAGTGTCCTACTCATCTGCCTTTTGGGTCCCATGAGTTCATGAAGGTGATCAATCTCCTAACCCATGGCCCTCAGACAATGATAGTTGTTACCTCCCGACCCTATGGTCATGTGCACTAAGGAATTAGGCAACTCCTACTTCCAACGGTCTTA
Source organism: Alisma plantago-aquatica (assembly GCA_963693085.1). Classification (NCBI taxonomy): domain Eukaryota; kingdom Viridiplantae; phylum Streptophyta; class Magnoliopsida; order Alismatales; family Alismataceae; genus Alisma; species Alisma plantago-aquatica. Next base: position 124,809,527 of record OY856415.1, on the reverse strand, counting down.
TCCCTACCTGACCCTAGGATAGACTTAGGATTCTCTTATAGTACATGTTCAACTCAGAACCTTACCCAAACATTCATCATCTCTCTTCCTGCATTCTTGGGCTGTCTTTCATCCTTTCTCAGGGATCATGGAGACCTACCTACCTTGGTCAGGCCCCATACCGGTTAACTCCATGGTAACACATCCATATTCACTTAGAGATGGTTAACTATGGGTCTACAGGTTCTGTCTCATGCCATGTACTCTACACTTAGCTTCTCAAGATCCTATGAAACCTCCTTAGGTTACCTCAAAACCAAACAACTGGTAAACTTCTTACCAAAGGGTCCCTCTCCTAGGATGGGAGGAAACTACACCTTGATAACAAAGGTCACAAGTGTCCTTAGGGTTTACATTCACATGAGCATGCTTAACCCAGCATCTATTAAGGCACAAGCAGTCCACCTATTAAACCATGCTAGGTCATGCTTGTTCTCTTTCCTCAATGTTAGATAAACTTAGTTGTGAGGGGTTCATCAAAAATACCTTTAACTTAATGGGTTTCCTTTACCTCTACCCATGAGGAGTACCATGCTCGAAACTATAGAGACTCAAATCTCATCATGAATATTGGGTACACTGCTTCCCCTCTTAGGCCTAGGAACCCTAGGTTCACCTTCGGGTGTCCAACTGCATGCTCAATCTCTTAACCATGAATCAAGTATGTCCAAGATATGTCATGTACTTATATGATCCTTTTACTCGAGCAACACTTCGGAGTTGAGTCCTCTTCCAGGACAACCAACTAGGTATAAAGCCTCACAATTGGTTACTTTAAACCTCCTCAGGGTCTAAAGCACTCTTTATCTCATCCAGCAGGTAATCACTTATACCATAGGTACTAGAAGCATCTTCCTCTCTTTAGGATTTGGTTCCTCTAAAGGCAACCAAGATATCATCAGCCTCCAGGGATCAATCATAAGGCAACCACTATCATCCACGTAGGTTGCATCATCCTCAACTCCCCACTATTCCTCAAGTTTCAAGGTTTTAGGCTTCCAATCTCCTTGTTGGGGTCCTGCTTCCTCTCTCTAGAGATAATTCCACCTCCAACCATACTACTCGAGGTCCCTTCTCTATGAAGGCTCAAGCTCACAAGCATACCCCTACGTAGGTGAAGCCTATGCTTAAACTTATGTTTTCTAAAGATCATCCTTAACCCCTTATGCTTATCTCATAAGCCATCCATCATGACCCCTTGTCTAGGGTTTCATCCAACTGTCAATACTACTGACGCACTCTGGGTGCAAGCTATATCCTACTTGCAACAGCCCAAAAGGTTTCTATAGGTTCTTCTCTAACCTCATCCATGAAGGAGCTATCCTTCGCTCAAGCATGCACGACCCTTCCCAGGGTTGGGTTGCCCAAGGTACTCGATCATCTAACCTCTTATGGCATCCCAAAGTCATGTCCAACCAAACACTCGGTCAATATCTAACTCATCGTGTCATCTCCCATTCTAACCTTCACTTAGGGTTAGGGTTAACATCATCCTCAGAGGATGTGCCAGGTCTCTACTTGCAATGGAGATTTCTATCTATAGGACTAACTCTCTTTATCTATCCTCCTGATACGAAGGTCTAGCCTCAGGTCTCTTCTGAGGGCATGACAACTTATGTCATACGGCCTAAGCATATATCTATTCTTTAGTTTGCGCTTAATCTATTAAGCTTATGTCCATGACATCTTATTTACATGCTTTTCCTTTAATTTGGTGGAGGATCCCTTAAACCTTATCAATCTTACCCATACCTCAAGGCGGTGAGGAGAAGAGAGAAAACCCTAATCCTTAAGGTCCCTAATAGAATTTGTGATGAGAAGGGAGGAATAAGATGAGAAAGTCCTAAAGGTATCTTATTTCGATTCATACCCTAAGACTTTGGCCAGGAAGTCACACGGATCTGGGAGTCCTCATATTCCAACTAGCGGTGCGGAGGAAAATATTGCCAGCCCTCGGTCGTGATCCTTTTCTAGACACCTCCGTCTTTCAGATAATCCTCTAATAACTCCCTTGGGTTCTATGGAGTTTGTAAAATTTAATAATTATTAATGGTTAACTGAGGAACCTACGCTCTGATACCAAATGTTACGACCCCGCCTTCCGATAACCCCAAATTAAGGGAGACCGAAAGGACAGAGCCGTTAACCAATAATCTGGATCAAAGGTTCGACAATTAACCAAGAATAATTATTAAATTTTAACAGACTAAACTGAAAAGCTGTAAGAAAATAAACTTTTGCATACCTTTTTTTTTCTTTTGAAAACTTGGATCTCTAAACTACTATCCACTTAAGGATTCTACTCTAACTGATCCTCCTTGTATTTTACTTCATGTATTTCCCAATATCACGATTTACTATTTGATCTTTTGGCTTGTACCTAAAACACCGACAAACAAAATGTCGGTCAGCTGAAGCTGGTATGTGGGGGAAACACTAATCATGCAATTATTCTTAACAAAGTAATCATTCAATTAATCATTTAACAACTAAGATTACGTTTTAAGCCATACTACTCAATCCTTACCTATCCCCTAACTCTTTGCTAACCCTGTAGTGGACTTGTATGCTACCTCTCTTTAGGTAGATTCTTACCACCATGGTCCTACCTTACAGGTAGCCAATACATAGGGTAATAGAGTCGCATGGCACCACCTAAAAGTAGCCCAATATCTAACTCAATGTGACTTAATGGACCTACCCCATTGGTAGCCATATACTATGTCATCCAATGACCTGATGGTCCTACCCCATAGGTAGCCATATACTAGGTCAACTATTAAGCCACAGAGGGGACTAGGATCTGAGCTAGTAGGCACATATCTTATGTGATAGTCATATCCACATTATAGTTTGCATGAATTAAAATCATCCAACAATAAATTCATGACATCGATGAAAACTTCGGTAAACCTCGGAAAACTAACTCGAGATATTCATAAGCGTAACCACATACCTTTGATTGTAGATTCAAGACAGAAATAACCAGAACATAGAAATCCCAATCAAGCAACCAATCATGCATAGAATCCTGAAATAAATATACCAATTTCCTTTTATTAATATTTATCCAATATCATCATCATCCTTAGGATTTCTATTCCAATTTTAGGGTTTCCTTGGAAATTAGGGTTTTGCCTCCATTCTTAGTTATTAAGAACCCTAATTCATCAAATCTACTTAAAACCTTAAAATTCTCTCATTTTAATATTCTTAACAGTCTTAGGATCATCATTTAGTAATTTACTTCCTTAACCCGAAATGTCATGGTTTTCCTCTTCTTTTACCCCAATTAGGGTTTCCATATGAATTATTCTTCATTTATGGATTAAAACTGTAACATACTGAAATCTCCTTTGTGCCTCTTTGTACTCTTTTCTATAAAGCTTTGACCTTCATTTTCGTTCCTTTTGTCCTTGGTCTTGATTTAAAAGAAATTAAGATGGTTATTGGTTAAATATTTCCCATATGTTCTTATTTCAAGGTTTCATTTACAAAAGACTCAGTTAAAATTAGACAAGGGGTTTAATATGCAATTTCACCTTAAGAAATAAAAAGGGGATAAAATAATTCGTCCTAGAATCTTCTAGAGTTTCCTAGAATATAAGAAATAAGAAGAAAATCCGAATTTTATAAAGGAAAGAAGATAAATATAATAAGTAAAGGAAATATGAGAAAATATGAGTAAAGGAGATAATTACAAAGATTTTGTAACAAATAAGATAATCTGAAACCATCATGATAATTTGATAGTTTAATTCGTTTCCTTGGGTAAAGAGTAACTAAAGGGTCAAGTATTATTTAAAATAAAAATATTAATAACATTATCAAAGGAATATAGGAAATAAGCCAATAAAAATAAGTAAAATATTTAATGCTCTCAAATCAGGGAAATAACTTCAAATTCGTATTCTAAACATAAAAATAAGCCTCTGTGCAAATTTGCAACTAATTTGGATTTTCGTCGACGTTTGGACCACCATCGAGCCGTCGTTTGCCCCTGCTCTTGCGGCGCATATTGCTCCCTACTCGCTTCATCTTCGTCCAAATTAAAGGTACTACTGACTTCGTCTTCTCGTTCTCTTTCTTTCGAGTACCTAAGCGTTCGAATTGGTCGAGAATCGTGGTTTTGCCCAAATCGGCCGAGCAAGCTGCTCGCGCGCGACCAAGGTTGAAGACGACGCGCATTTGACCGTTTTGCCCTCACCTCTCTTCTTTTCTGGACTTCACGCGCTTGGGTTTTCGGTCTTTCCGCCGTCCCGCCCGACCGCTTTGCGCGGCTGGTAGCGAGCGACCATAGGTCGCGGGTCGCCGCTGCCGGGCGCTCGCCACTGCTCGGCCATCCAGCTTTGCCTACGTGGCAAGCTGTGATTGGTCGAGATAAAATGATTTTTATAAATTATTTCGTTGGTCAAAAATTAAAAATAAATAGTGTTTTGAAATCAGGAAAACGAGATCTATTTAATAAAAATGTTTATGAGTTTTGGTTTTGAGTTTTTCGAAAAGGTGTTTTTAATATCGATTTAATTAACTTAAAAATCCCTAAAATTAATCCTAAAAATCTATATTTCCAAAATATACAATATTATATGTTATTTTGATCAGGAAAACCTAACTAAGGCGATTATGAGGTTTTTGAAGTCTGAATCGAGAGTTTGTACAAAAAGTTAGTAAATTAGGGCTTTCAATCTTTTAAGTGAATACATGTAATTCTAATAAATGAATTAAATGATGTATTAGGAAGTTTGGGGTTATAGTTCGTGTGAAGACTTGAAAAAGGGAACTTAGGACACCTGTGGCCAAGGTATGTGATTAGTATGTGTTTATTATGAGTCTTGTTGTACATCTACCTATCAGTTGGGAAATACTTAATCCAATACCTAGATTTCTTCTATGAGGTTTAATTTGATCTAAACCATTTAATTTTCTTGAAACCCAAAATGTCTTATTTGCCTCTAAAATCAGATATAGTATTCTCTTGTTTGGGTATTCATACCCCTTTTCCATGTTGAATATCTTTTGCTTATTCTTGCCATAAATCTCTTAATAGCATGAAATTAAATGTTCTATTTAAATTTGAAGTAGTGGTACTTATGTACAACCACCCATAGAGGGCATGTATAAAATCGCCCTAGGGGAATGTTTATTATTCTCCCCATTAAAAATTTGTAGGTGATTTGGAAATGTTTATAATTCTTCCCTCACCTAAGGTTAGAGGTTCGGTAGGTGCCTCAACCCTACTTAGTTAGATAGACATATTAATAAACATGCTAAAACCTTTTACTTACTTTGTTAATGGCAAGTTCTCTTATAAAAACCTCATACTCCTTGATATCCTTTTACACCAAATACTTAGTCTAGTTTACTTGTTACATCTTTTCTTTGCCTTTGAAAGATTATTAGTGTAACACATACTTTTCTTGTTTTCCCTCTTGTTGGGTGCCTTCCCAACCACCCAGGTGTTGGAGCTGTCCAAGGAGAAGGAAGGGCGTGAAGAAAGAATCCTTGCTGTGATCGTTTGCTTGAGAAGAAGGATGGCTAGGTTGCTATAGCTAGATCCTCTATTCTATCTTATCTTTTCTTTTAGAAAGCAATGATGTAATAAACTATAAAGCCATTAGAAGGCTTGATATTTCTTTCTTTCCGCTGCTATTGACATTTTATTATGTATCTGGAATCATGCTTATTTATTTGGATTATTATGCAACCATCCTCAAAAGTCTCAAATTCTGTTAAAATTGTGGATGTTTGTATTTCCTTTAAATTTTAGTAGAGAGGTGATCTCGCCTCTTTACAGCATGGTATCAGAGCCTTTGGGCGACTATTAGGGCATGCAGTTGAAGCAAGGGTGTCTAGAAAGGATCAGGGCATGGGGGCTGGCAAGATTTTCCTCCGACCCACTAGCTTGGCATACGGGGACTCCCGTGCCCATATGATCCGGCCTGGCCTGCGCCGATACGAACTGCCTGAAGTAGTATGCTTTTAGGCAATAGCATTCTAGTTGTCCTTTTCTCATCTCTATTTCTTTTCCCTCTCATCTATGATTCATTACTCCTGAAAACTTAATATGATAACCCTAATTTCAGGAGAGGTGACCTGTTTGACAACTCAAACCAGGAGTCCAACACTGACAACCTCAACACTCCTGCGACTCCTGCTGTTACTCAACCAACCTCTGGTGTACCTACCTTCACACCTGAACAAGAGCTGGCGATGTTGCGACAGCTGTTGTCCTCCACCATGATGGGACAACTCAACACCATTGCTGCGGTTGCCACCAAGCCGAGGGAGTTCACCCTCACTGATTTCATCAAGATGCAGCCACCCTACTTCAAGGGTGAGAGTGAGCCTAACATGGTGGACAAAGCTGATGACTGGGTGTTGGCCCTGGATCGGACCTTCGAGGGTATGGCTTTCCCTCCTCACCAAAAGGTTCGGTTCGCGACGTACGTGCTGGATGGACCTGCGCGTGTCTGGTGGAATGGAGTTGCCCGTACTCAAGACACCTCCTCCATGGAGTGGACTCAGTTCCTGAAGCTGTTCAGAGAGAAGTACATCTGTCCTGCATTCCTGAGGAAGAAGGAGGCTGAGTTTTACAGTCTCAAGCAAGGAAGCATGAGTGTGGCAGATTATGTTCATAAGTTTCTGCTGCTTGAACGTTACGCCACTGACCTTGGAGCTGACAGGAGAGCAACCTTGTTCTTGGAGGGCCTAAACTACCACGTTGGTCGAAGCCTCGTTCCACATTTGCCACTCACGTTTCAACAGATGGTGGACAAGGCTCTCGCCATCGAGTCTTATCTGGGATTTCAGTCTTCCAGTAGCTTCAACAACAACAAAAGGAAGAATCCAAACCAGCATGAGAACCGTGGTCGTGATCGTTGCAACAGATGCAATCGCCACCATCCTCCTGGAAGATGTCCCGCCAACAATGCACATGCTCGTGTTGGCAACCGTCCTCCACCGACCTGTCATGAGTGTGGCCAGGTTGGGCATATCCGACCTAACTGCCCTCGTTTCCAGCAAGGGCAGAATCCTTCTCAGCAACCACAACAGCCGAGACAGAACCCTCCACCGTGAAACAACAACAACAATAACAACAACAACCAGAATCTGAGACGTCCGCCAGCTGAGAGGCGGAATGGGAGAGTGTTTGCTCTCAATGCTGAAGAAGATGGTGAAGGTAATGAAGTGATTGAAGGTACACTACACCTCAATATGCATCCTTTAAAAGCTCTATTTGACTCTGGTTCCTCCAATACCTTCATATCTAGTCAGTTTGCCTCTATGCTTGAAATTGAATCTGAATTCATGGATCATGTGTTAGATGTAAAAACTCCTAGTGGAAAAATATGCTCCTCTTATCTCCAAACTCCTACCCTGAACCTCTGTATATCCGGGATAATGTTTCCCACAGTTTTTGTTTTTCTTGATATGACTGTCTTTGACATCATCCTGGGCATGGATTGGTTGAAGAAGTTTAAAGTTGTTCTGTTCTGTGAGGAATCCAAGGTTAGTCTGTTCCATCCTGATGAAGGAAGAGTGTGTGTCAAGGGCAAGAAGCGAGGAGACCGACAGTTCGTCATCTCTACCATCAAAGCTGAAAAGCTCGTCTCTCAAGGGTGTAGAGCCTTCCTAGCATCCATAGTTCTCGATGCTACACCTCCTGTCCTAGACCATGTTGTTGTGGTGAAGGACTTCCCAGATGTCTTTCCTGAGGAGTTACCCGGGTTGCCACCAAATCGCGAGGTGGAATTCTCCATCGAGCTCATACCTGGAACTTCACCGATATCGAAGCCACCTTATCGCTTAGCTCCTGCTGAACTGGCGGAGTTGAAGAAGCAGCTTGAAGAGCTTCTTGACATGGGTTTCATTCACCCCAGTGTTTCCCCTTGGGGAGCCCCTGTCCTGTTCGTGAAGAAGAAAGATGGCTCTTTGCGGATGTGTATGGACTATCGCATGCTCAACCAGGTGACAGTGAAGAATCGTTATCCGTTGCCACGCATCGATGACTTATTTGATCAGCTGAAGTCAGCCACAGTGTTCTCCAAGATGGATCTGCGGAGTGGCTACTACCAGATGCGGGTGAAGGATGATGACGTTCCGAAGACAGTGTTCAGAACTCGCTATGGGCATTATGAATTCTTGGTCATGCCTTTTGGTTTGACAAATGCCCCTGCTGCGTTTATGGACCTGATGAACCGAGTATTCTGCCCATACCTCGACAAGTTTGTGGTGGTGTTTATTGATGACGTTTTGGTTTATTCCGAGACGTTGGAACAACATCGCGAACACTTGCGGATTGTACTCAACACATTGAGAGAAAATCAAATATATGCAAAATTCTCGAAATGTGAGTTCTGGATAAAGGAAGTGATGTTTCTTGGTCATGTGATTTCTGCCAGCCATATAGCTGTTGATCCTGCAAAGGTAGAAGCTGTGACAAAGTGGAATGCTCCGAGAAACCCGTCTGAAATCCGTAGTTTCCTTGGTCTAGCTGGTTACTATCAGAAGTTTATCAAAGGGTTTTCTGAGTTGGCTTTACCTTTGACCAAGCTGACTCGGAAGGAAGTCAAGTTCTCATGGACCCCTGAGTGTGAGGACAGTTTTCAGAAGTTGAAGATGAGTCTGACTTCTACTCCAGTGCTTGCTTTGCCTGTAGAGGGCATACCCTATGTCATCTACACTGATGCGTCCCGACAAGGCTTAGGGTGTGTTCTGATGCAAGACGGAAAGGTGATCGCCTATGCTTCTCGACAGTTGAAACCTAATGAAGCTAATTGGCCTACGCATGATTTAGAGCTGGCTGCCATAGTTCATGCTTTGAAGATCTGGCGACACTACCTCTATGGAGAAAAGTTTGAAGTCTTTTCTGATCACAAGAGTCTGAGATATCTGTTGACTCAGAAGGATCTGAACTTGCGACAACATAGGTGGATGGAATATCTTAAAGATTACAATTTCACCATCACCTATCATCCTGGTAAAGCAAATGTTGTAGCTGATGCTTTACGTCGCAAGAAGGATGCTGTTTGTGCTGCTCTGAGATGTTCTGTGTGGGAAAACCTTGAGCTTGTGACCAGTTGGAGACCTCAACCTGTCGATTCAATAGATGAAGATAAGTTGTGCATTCATATGGCCAGTCTGACCATTACACCAACTTGGATCTCAGAAGTTGTGTCTGCACAGTTGGAGAGTTCAGAGCTTGAAGAGTTGAAAGCTTTATCTGAGAAACCGCAATCTGACTTCTCTGTCGGAGTGGATGGTGCTATCCGCTTTAGACAAAGGTTGTGGATACCTGATGTTGGTGATCTGAGACAGAAGGTTCTGAGTGAAGCTCATGGTTCCAAGTACACTATTCACCCTGGCACAACCAAGATGTACAAGGACCTACAGCGAAGTTTCTGGTGGAAGAATATGGAGAATGATATAGCTCTGTTTGTGGCAAAGTGCTTGACATGTCAGCAAGTCAAGATTGAACATCAACGACCTGGTGGTCTTCTTCATCCTCTTGAGATTCCAGAATGGAAGTGGGAGAAGATCACAATGGACTTTGTTACTGGTTTTCCTAAGTCCAAGAGAGGTTATGATGCTGTTTGGGTGGTGATTGATCGGCTTACTAAATCTGCTCATTTCTTGCCTTTCAAAACCACGTATAAAGTTGCTGAGATGGCTCAGTTGTATGTGGAGTGGATAGTTCGTCTGCATGGTGTCCCTGCTGTGATAGTTTCTGATCGAGACCCGAAATTTACTTCTCATTTGTGGGGTCAGATTCAGGAAGAGATGGGTACTGATCTGCGTTTCAGCACTGCCTACCATCCGCAAACTGATGGTCAGTCTGAGAGAACAGTTCAGATTCTGGAGGACTTGCTTCGTGCTTGTGTGATGGATTGGGGTGGTGTCTGGGATCGGTATTTACCATTAGCAGAGTTTGCTTATAACAATAGCTACCAAGCCAGTATTGGTATGCCACCTTTTGAAGCTCTCTATGGTAGACCTTGTCGTTCACCTTTGCACTGGGATGATGTTGGTGAACGTTCCTTAGTGAAGTCTGATGACATGCAGATGATGCTTGCGAAGATACAGTTGATAAAGAAACGGATGAAAGATGCTCAAGACAGACAGAAGATGTAAGCTGATAAGAAGAGGTCTGATGTAAGCTTCTTAGTGGGTGACTATGCTTTTCTAAAGATCAAGCCTATACGTTCTATTGTAAGATCTAAAATAAAAGGCAAGTTGAGTCCTCGCTATGTTGGACCATTTGAGATCTTAGATAAAGTGGGAGATTGTGCATATCGTCTAGCTTTGCCTCCTGCTTATGATAAGATTCACAATGTATTCCATGTTTCTGTGCTGAGGAAGTACGTTAAGGATCCGTCTCATGTGCTCACCATCGAACCTGTGGAGATTAATGAGAATCTGACTTATGAAGAACTACCTGTGAAGATCCTTGACTCCTGAGTAAAGCAGCTGAAGAATAAGGGGATAGAGTTAGTGAAGGTTTTGTGGAGGTATCATGGTTTAGAAGAAACCACTTGGGAGTTGAGAGATGAGATGTTACGTACTCACCCTTCCCTCTTTGTATGAGATTTCGGGGACGAAATCCTTTTTAAGGGGTGGAGTGCTGTAACATACTGAAATCTCCTTTGTGCCTCTTTGTACTCTTTTCTATAAATCTTTGACCATCATTTTCGTTCCTTTTGTCCTTGGTCTTGATTTAAAAGAAATTAAGATGGTTATTGGTTAAATATTTCCCATATGTTCTTATTTCAAGGTTTCATGTACAAAAGACTCAGTTAAAATTAGACAAGGGGTTTAATATGCAATTTCACCTTAAGAAATAAAAAGGGGATAAAATAATTCGTCCTAGAATCTTCTAGTGTTTCCTAGAATATAAGAAATAAGAAGAAAATCCGAATTTTATAAAGGAAAGAAGATAAATATAATAAGTAAAGGAAATATGAGAAAATATGAGTAAAGGAGATAATTACAAAGATTTTGTAACAAATAAGATAATCTGAAACCATCATGATAATTTGATAGTTTAATTCGTTTCCTTGGGTAAAGAGTAACTAAAGGGTCAAGTATTATTTAAAGTAAAAATATTAATAACATTATCAAAGGAATATAGGAAATAAGCCAATAAAAAGAAGTAAAATATTTAATGCTCTCAAATCAGGGAAATAACTTCAAATTCGTATTTTAAACATAAAAATAAGCCTCTGTGCAAATTTGCAACTAATTTGGATTTTCGTCGACGTTTGGACCACCATCGAGCCGCCGTTTGCCCCTGCTCTTGCGGCGCATATTGCTCCCTACTCGCTTCATCTCCGTCCAAATTAAAGGTACTACTGACTTCGTCTTCTCGTTCTCTTTCTTTCGAGTGCCTAAGCGTTCGAATTGGTCGAGAATTGTGGTTTTGCCCAAATCGGCCGAGCAAGCTGCTCGCGCGCGACCAAGGTTGAAGACGACGCGCATTTGACCGTTTTGCCCTCGCCTCTCTTCTTTTCTGGACTTCACGCGCTTGGGTTTTCGGTCTTTCCGCCGTCCCGCCCGACCACTTTGCGCGGCTGGTAGTGAGCGACCACGGGTCGCGAGTCGCCGCTGCCGGGCGCTCGCCACCGCTCGGCCATCCAGCTTTGCCTACGTGGCAAGCTGTGATTGGTCGAGATAATATAATTTTTATAAATATTTCGTTGGTCAAAAATTAAAAATAAATAGTGTTTTGAAATCAGGAAAACGAGATCTATTTAATAAAAATGTTTATGAGTTTTGGTTTTGAGTTTTTCGAAAAGGTGTTTTTAATATCGATTTAATTAACTTAAAAATCCCTAAAATTAATCCTTAAAATCTATATTTCCAAAATATACAGTATTATATGTTATTTTGATCAGGAAAACCTAACTAAGGAGATTATGAGGTTTTTGAAGTCTGAATCGAGAGTTTGTACAAAAATTTAGTAAATTAGGGCTTTCAATCTTTTAAGTGAATACATGTAATTCTAATAAATGAATGAAATGATGTATTAGGAAGTTTGGGGTTATAGTTCGTGTGAAGACTTGAAAAAGGGAACTTAGGACACCTGTGGCCAAGGTATGTGATTAGTATGTGTTTATTATGAGTCTTGTTGTACATCTACCTATCAGTTGGGAAATACTTAATCCAATACCTAGATTTCTTCTATGAGGTTTAATTTGATCTAAACCATTTAATTTTCTTGAAACCCAAAATGTCTTATTTGCCTCTAAAATCAGATATAGTATTCTCTTGTTTGGGTATTCATACCCCTTTGCCATGTTGAATATCTTTTGCTTATTCTTGCCATAAATCTCTTAATAGCATGAAATTAAATGTTCTATTTAAATTTGAAGTAGTGGTACTTATGTACAACCACCCATAGAGGGCATGTATAAAATCGCCCTAGGGGAATGTTTATTATTCTCCCCATTAAAAATTTGTAGGTGATTTGGAAATGTTTATAATTCTTCCCTCACCTAAGGTTAGAGGTTCGGTAGGTGCCTCAACCCTACTTAGTTAGATAGACATATTAATAAACATGCTAAAACCTTTTACTTACTTTGTTAATGGCAAGTTCTCTTATAAAAACCTCATACTCCTTGATATCCTTTTACACCAAATACTTAGTCTAGTTTACTTGTTACATCTTTTCTTTGCCTTTGAAAGATTATTAGTGTAACACATACTTTTCTTGTTTTCCCTCTTGCTGGGTGCCTTCCCAACCACCCAGGTGTTGGAGCTGTCCAAGGAGAAGGAAGGGCGTGAAGAAAGAATCCTTGCTGTGATCATTTGCTTGAGAAGAAGGATGGCTAGGTTGCTATAGCTAGATCCTCTATTCTATCTTATCTTTTCTTTTAGAAAGCAATGATGTAATAAACTATAAAGCCATTAGAAGGCTTGATATTTCTTTCTTTCCGCTGCTATTGACATTTTATTATGTATCTAGAATCATGCTTATTTATTTGGATTATTATGCAACCATCCTCAAAAGTCTCAATTTCTGTTAAAATTGTGGATGTTTGTATTTCCTTTAAATTTTAGTAGAGAGGTGATCTCGCCTCTTTACAGCATGGTATCAGAGCCTTTGGGCGACTATTAGGGCATGCAGTTGAGGCAAGGGTGTCTAGAAAGGATCAGGGCATGGGGGCTGGCAAGATTTTCCTCCGACCCACTAGCTTGGCATACGGGGTCTCCCGTGCCCATATGATCCGGCCTGGCCTGCGCCGATACGAACTGCCTGAAGTAGTATGCTTTTAGGCAATAGCATTCTAGTTGTCCTTTTCTCATCTCTATTTCTTTTCCCTCTCATCTATGATTCATTACTCCTGAAAACTTAATATGATAACCCTAATTTCAGGAGAGGTGACCTGTTTGACAACTCAAACCAGGAGTCCAACACTGACAACCTCGACACTCCTGCGACTCCTGCTGTTACTCAACCAACCTCTGGTGTACCTGCCTTCACACCTGAACAAGAGCTGGCGATGTTGCGACAGCTGTTGTCCTCCACCATGATGGGACAACTCAACACCATTGTTGCGGTTGCCACCAAGCCGAGGGAGTTCACCCTCACTGATTTCATCAAGATGCAGCCACCCTACTTCAAGGGTGAGAGTGAGCCTAACATGGTGGACAAAGCTGATGACTGGGTGTTGGCCCTGGATCAGACCTTCGAGGGTATGGCTTTCCCTCCTTACCAAAAGGTTCGGTTCGCGACGTACGTGCTGGATGGACCTGCGCGTGTCTGGTGGAATGGAGTTGCCCGTACTCGAGACACCTCCTCCGTGGAGTGGACTCAGTTCCTGAAGCTGTTCAGAGAGAAGTACATCTGTCCTGCATTCCTGAGGAAGAAGGAGGCTGAGTTTTACAGTCTCAAGCAAGGAAGCATGAGTGTGGCAGATTATGTTCAGAAGTTTCTGCTGCTGGAACGTTACGCCACTGACCTTGGAGCTGACAGGAGAGCAACCTTGTTCTTGGAGGGCCTAAACTACCACGTTGGTCGAAGCCTCGTTCCACAGTTGCCACTCACGTTTCAACAGATGGTGGACAAGGCTCTCGCCATCGAGTCTTATCCGGGATTTCAGTCTTCCAGTAGCTTCAACAACAACAAAAGGAAGAATCCAAACCAGCATGAGAACCGTGGTCGTGATCGTTGCAACAGATGCAATCGCCACCATCCTCCTGGAAGATGTCCCGCCAACAATGCACATGCTCGTGTTGGCAACCGTCCTCCACCGACCTGTCATGAGTGTGGCCAGGTTGGGCATATCCGACCTAACTGCCCTCGTTTCCAGCAAGGGCAGAATCCTTCTCAGCAACCACAACAGCCGAGACAGAACCCTCCACCATGAAACAACAACAACAATAACAACAACAACCAGAATCTGAGACGTCCGCCAGCTGAGAGGCGGAATGGGAGAGTGTTTGCTCTCAATGATGAAGAAGATGGTGAAGGTAATGAAGTGATTGAAGGTACACTACACCTCAATATGCATCCTTTAAAAGCTCTATTTGACTCTGGTTCCTCCAATACCTTCATATCTAGTCAGTTTGCCTCTATGCTTGAAATTGAATCTGAATTCATGGATCATGTGTTAGATGTAAAAACTCCTAGTGGAAAAATCTGCTCCTCTTATCTCCAAACTCCTACCCTGAACCTCTGTATATCCGGGATAATGTTTCCCACAGTTTTTGTTTTGCTTGATATGACTGTCTTTGACATCATCCTGGGCATGGATTGGTTGAAGAAGTTTAAAGCTGTTCTATTTTGTGAGGAAGCCAAGGTTAGTCTGTTCCATCCTGATGAAGGAAGAGTGTGTGTCAAGGGCAAGAAGTGAGGAGACCGACAGTTCGTCATCTCTACCATCAAAGCTGAAAAGCTCGTCTCTCAAGGGTGTAGAGCCTTCCTAGCATCCATAGTTCTCGATGCTACACCTCCTGTCCTAGACCATGTTGTTGTGGTGAAGGACTTCCCAGATGTCTTTCCTGAGGAGTTACACGGGTTGCCACCAAATCGCGAGGTGGAATTCTCCATCGAGCTCATACCTGGAACTTCACCGATATTGAAAACCATCAAATTATGACTTAAAACATGGACCAATCGATTACTTGGATTCTCCTGATTAAGAAAACATATTTATTTCTTAAATTTGGAGTTAACATGAATTAATAACATATTTTAAGGATTTTTTATATGATTAAAATGGTTTTTATAATAAACATTGAAATAGGGATGCAAATGGATACTTAAAAACCTTAAATTTAGATTCCTTGTAAAATCCTTTCTAAGGACTATTTATTTGTATTTTTCTAAGATCGTATACAAATGTTATGGATTTTGCAATTTCGACCAATCAGATGGCAAGAAACTATATGCATGTCATCGATTAAACCAAATATAATGTGATGTAAATAAAAGGCCAAATTACCAAAAGCCATAGGCACACGTGACATTTTCATTGAAATCATGGGGTCAAAAGTGTCAATTAACATGGAATCAAGATCGTGCATGAAATAGATGAAAGGCATGTTTGAATACCAATATTAGCCTTTGCATGTAAAATTGGTCGATTTGATCAACATGGGCATTGAGGTCATTCTATGACCGGTTTTCTTCTCCTTCATGTCATCCCGCTCAAATGAGCAACCTAGAGACCCATGGCCTTTATCCAGTGATTTGCTCATCATTTCTCTGAGAAAGAAAACTTTCCTATGGAGTTTGCGACGCGGCTACATGCTCGAAGAGCCTAAGATCGGGTATAGAAGAGCATAGGGGCATGATAAGATTCATGGGAAGAAGAAGAAATAGGGGATAAAGTTGCTCGGAGTTAACCACGATGAAACTGCAAACAACCATCACGAGAAAGATTGGGAAACAAACGTTGGGTTCTAGAGGACACATACGAAGAGAGATTAGGGCTAGAGAAGCACTGTTGTTACACCCACATCCCACGATTACCACTAATCATGAGATTAGGGTATAAGTTTGAGGATTATACTTAATAAAAAGTTCACTCCCAATTTTTTTAATTGATTTCAAACTCTTTGTTTTCTCACATCCAATCACATAAACAAACTTTATAAGAGAATTAAATCTTGATCACTCTAATATGATCTCAATATTAATGATACACATCTAGACATTCATTCTATATCTCACACTTCCATGTACATACAACATGATAACCAGATATACTCTATTATCAAATAAACAAAGTTACACATTATCATTTACAACTCTCTCTCTCTCAACTCTATACAAGGACCTAGAGTGACAGGGACCGACTAAACTTAACTAATCTCATACTTAACTCATGTGACCAATCTACTTTGATGCAATGACATCTTCAATCCATGAGTTATCCCTAAAAATTTGTGAGTAGCGGGGTGATCCTACTCGCTCAGTGAATGAGTACTTCAAAGAAATAGTTTAAGAACTTATATAATTACAGATATATTGTCAAGCAACTGATATCAACTGTAACAGCAGTAAGCTTTAAAGAGACTAATCATTCACAAACATAAATATGGTAGGATACTCTAGATATCTATAAGAGTGAATCAATATATGAACTTGCTTGAATGATCATAAAGAGAACTAATAATTCAAAAACATACAATGAATAATTGAATAAGTGTGCACACTTGTTTAACCTCTCATTTATCTTATTATGCCCTAAACCCACATGAGGTGTACCACAACATGTAAAAGAATCCTAGCAAGCTACGATCTCCCTATACAAGGCTTAGAAGCATGCTCAGGTTCATAAGCCTATCTCTCGAGTAAGACCCCGTCTGCAGTGGGCCTGGATACGCCTACCTCTCAGCGGCTAATGGGAGCAGACGGATATCTTAGACTCCACCTCTCAACCATGGTACTCATGCAGTGAGTCAAAGCCCTCAGGCTTATTGTGCATCAGTGGACCTACTGACCACTGATCATCACAACATGTAACACAAGTACCATCATCATCCCCCATTGGTGTTGGGTACCACACAACTATAAGGAGTCTGCCCTACTGGTCAAGACCCCCACACCCTACTGGTGCGCTCTGGCTTACCTCGATCTGGACTGCCTCCAGTCAGGAAACTTTTTCCTCCCACAGTGCATGCCTCATCGTGTGTGGATTCTACAGTGTTCAGGGCATCTAAATGTCTAATTCACTCTTTAAATTCACAATTCAATCATCACGTCAACATATCTTAGTTTAGCTTTGTAAACTATTCATTTCATAAACCATTTGATTACATTTACCACAACTGAACTATTAAGCATAATCACATCTCATACTGAGGAACATTGATATCACAATACTTGATTCACTGAACACCCTATCCTTAGGGTTTCACTTTCCTCATTCACTTATCACATGACCCGCATAAGGATTTAATGTGTCATAAACATTCACTGAATAAAGATTGCTTACAACAAGTCATATAAAATCAACATATGTATGAGATCTTGGAATTGAGCTAAATTAGGGTTTCCATGCCATTCATTAAGATATCATGAATCAAGAATAATATTGAATAGATAAAATCGATGATGTTAAGAAAAGCACTTCAAATGGATTTCACAATATTTATTCGCAAATTTCCAACTTTCCACTCATCTAGGGCTTCACCCTCTTTACTAAGATATCATGAAAATACTATTCACATCACATGAAATCCAAAATAGTATTTGACATATATGTACTACACATTCAAATAAACAATCATTCATAATCAATGAGATTCAGATAGAAAAATTTCTCTATCTAATTATACAACAATTTTAGTTATAGCCGAAAACCCTAAAATTCAGTTTACTATTATAACCTCTATAATTACTTAGGGAATTGTCATTAATATGTATTGTAGTCATTTATAATATAATTTTATTATCTAAAATTCATCAAAATAGAGGAATAATCCATTTCATATCATCTTGCAAAAGCTAGATCAAAAAGGCAATTTAGGGTTTATAATCGCATACTAAGCATTTGAAGATTATTGATGATTTGACTCATTTTTGTGCAATCTACTATTTAAAGGAAGTTTCCACTCACTCTAAGGTGTGAAAACACCTTAAAAAGGCAGCTTCGCCTTAATTGTTATTTGAACAAAAAGATCACAATAAACTTTTGGTAAAAGTTATGTCTTGGTCTGAGTGGGGATAGCATTTTTCTTCTGCATGTCTATGGAGCTCTGAAAATCTCGAACTCATATCAAAACCCTAGCAAATCATCAGATTCTTCTTCCTTTCAACTCAGAAACCTTAGAAATGAGGGATTATGAAGAAAGAGTTAGAAAATGGGGAGATTTGATACCATTTAGAATCAAATTATAGGAGGGATGGAATATGGACATGTGAGAGAAGATTCACCATGAAAGGCTATGCAAAGAAGCTAAACTTACTTGATTTCATCATATATCTCGGATAGCGAAACCCTAGATCAGCAATTCCACCAATTTATCCTCTCAAACCCTAACTCTCCCTCTCTCTCTAGGATTTCATTTCTCTAGAATGAATCACGAATTATGAGAGCTCCTAGTGTGTTTGGTTGACCATATAGAGAAATTGAGCTGCTTGGGTCAATTGCACATTAACCCCTCACTATAATTTCTCTTATTTTAGTTCAACTTTCTGTCAGAAAAAATGTTACTGTAATTCAAATATTTAAGAGATCAAACCTTCTCCAAAAATTCTGAAAATTTATCATGTTGTTTATAATCGAGTTTTAAATATTCATTTAAAATTTCAGATCATTACAAGCTATCATTAAATAAATAAAAATAGAATAGTGCACTATTATCTAGTAATCTATAGAATAGTCAGTTAAAGGGAAAATGCCCCATAATGGCCCTGCAAGCTATCACGTCTGTGCTAAGATGGAACCATCATGGTCGTGCTGCCAACCACGGACGTGGTGCATTGGTTTCATCAGATTTGAATATAAAAGTTGGTCAATAGTTCAATTCTTTCAAAATGGTCGTGTGGCCTAGAATGCATGTTCCACCAACAACCTAACATAGTCGTGCTACCCACCATGGCCATTGTATCCAAGCCTCCAACTACTAATTTCATTGTCCTTTGCCTACCTCTCTCACTCCTACCCAACATGACCCTATTTGGTGAAAGCCCTAATTTTAGTAGACTAGGGTTTATATTTTCTCAAACCCTAATTATACAAAGCGATAGCGTACTTGGGGTTCTCATTAGGTTTAACACATCATAATTGAGATATCATTATTAATCATATTTAAGCAATGATCAATCTAATCAAGCATGTAATAATCCACATAAACCCTAACTTACCAATTAAGCTCAGATACAGTCATAACAACTATGGTGTTGAGATGGCCATTGTTGGCGAGCACCTCTACTAGACTATATAGGACACGGCAAATTAGGGATAGATAGATCAAATTAACTCCAAGAAAATGACCAAGAGGTGTTGGAGATGCTATCCGGGCTTGCGATTGGACTGAGGTGGTTGGGGTGGCGCGCATCAAGCCACCATCGACAGAGAAGGAGGAGAAGTAGGTCATGGAGTTTGGGGGAGAAGTAGGTGAAATTGGAAGGGGAGGATGAATGGTTGTGGTTCAGGGATTCACTACGTGGCCTTATATAGGTAGGAGGTGAGCCATAGGCCCTTTTGTGAATCGGTGGTGGAGAGAAGGAGAAAGACTTAAATGGGTGTTTTGTGCATAGGTCCAGGGAGGAGGTGAGTAAGGGCTCAACTGATTCGGGAGATAAAGGTGAGATCATTCATCAAGGAACCTCATGAAACTGTTGAGTAATGAGAGAGATAGAGATCGGGGAAGAAAGCATGTGAAACTGTTGTTGACTCACGGGACATTACAGAGGTAGTTAATGACTTGAGTACCGTTGGATCAGGTTAGATCGTGAATGATTAGATAGTGGTCGTTGGAGGGCGTGCGTGAGAGGGAACAAAATCAAACTAATGCGTGACAGCTATAAATCTACATACTTTACGAAATTAAATTCATTTGAATGTAAATTGAATTAAAGCATAGTCCAACTTTATTGAAAACTCATTTAATCCATTCGGAGGGTCAAATAATGACCAATTGACCCCAAATTTGAACCATAGGCTAATATTAATGCCTAGATTAATGCTATGCATTTGGATTTTCATTTTGCAAAATATTTGGCCCTTAATCACCATATTGGCCATTAATATATATATATATATATTAATGTATTTTAAAGGGTGAATTAATAAAAGACATTTCTTTAGCAATTCCTTAAGTAGAAATTCGATATGGATATTATAACATCATTCAAGAGTCATGTTCTACCTCCTATTCTCATTTTTATTACTTCATTAACATTTATGAGGAGAGAGAAAATAAAAGAGTTATTTCTCTCATTAACTAATTCAAAACCACATTGTTTATCATTTCTTGTCCAAAAGGTCACAAAAACTATAAATTAACATAATCCACTAATTATCTCTCATTAATGATCATTTTGCATTATTTGACTCTAATTAACATACTATTTGTGATATTTGTACAAAAACCCATTCATTGTCATGAATGTGGGTAAATATAGTTCAATCCATCAAGGGTTGCTCAAATTCAACATTGAGGCCAAAGAGTATAGAAACGATAGGAAAATTTAGGGGAAAAAGACAAAAAGGATATGAAGGAAATAAAATCTTGAAAATTGGTTAAATTGTAAATAGATCCAAGATTTAGTATGTTACAATATGTTTATTTTCATAGCAAGTCTAGAAACCTACTATCTAGATGTTCAGTAGGATGCAAAATATGTAGTTCATTAGAAGTGCAGGGTCCATCCTATGTTCAATTTAATAGTAGTCTAGGAACATGCGGAACTTGTAATAACAAACACATACACACAATTCATCCACCCACACACATTTCCATTCTTTAATTCTATTTCCTTCAACACTTCATTCCATTCTCATGCGCATACATAGTTTAAAAAAAACACATACAAAATCCATTCTCCAACTCCATTCTCATGACATGTACAACTTCAATTCTCATTCAAATATACACATTCATTCATAGACATGCATATAAACACACATATTCACATATGCACTAATAGTTCACTTGCATCAAATTTGTAGTTGCACGAAGTCATAACCACCACATGTATATAGAAATAATGACATCAAGGTATAGAACACTCATATTTTATCCCAATCAAAATAAAAGTTGACTTCCTTAATGAAGGTGTGTTCCCATTATTCTTGTATGTATCTATCTCCTATTTTGTATAGGGCTATGTCATGTCAAATAGAGACAAAAAGGATGACACAATTCAAGAGTTTGATTTAATTTTATCATATTATCAAATGAGGCTATTTACTTATGATGATTAAGACTATAAAAATTATATTTTGTATAGAATGGATGTCTAATGCCACCTGTCTGACAATTAGGTCCATATGCTGCATCAAATAGTATATGCATACCCAACCATTGTCATGTACATGGCATTATAAATTTACAGTTATGCAAAATGTTAACAAATAAAAGTAAGCATAGTTGGCATATATATGCATTGGAGTTAGAAAACTACCTCAACATTCTTCCAACTTAATAATTTCTTTTTCTTATCTATGTTTCCTTCGGCCTTTTTGAATTTTTTATAGCCCTATAAGTTAAAGTAGCACATTTAATTGAATTAGTAAATAGTCATGTAATTAGTGTTGCAGACATTAATATATGTTCATAGATATAAAAATATACTCATGTAAATAATGCATTTTTTATTATGTTCCCCCATTGTCTACTTTGTCACCCCAAGGATCTAGATAATATGTAGTTGGCATCTCGGGGACAATTAAAACAACACCCCAATGATTATTACTGAGTGAAAAGAAGGAAAATAAAACAAAAATCAAAATATACAATGAAATGTGATTTGTAAGTCAAAATTATAAGCAAAGTACCCAACACTGAAAGAAACTATAATCACACTCTTTCTCACATTATCAAAATATTCTAATGTGGTGGAGATGTAATTACTAACAAATTTTGGGTCTTTATCTACATGAATAATCGATGATGGAACTAGAAATGCCACATTATTAGTGTGAACTCTCCACACACCCTATAGCTTCAAAACATATATGTGTGCATTAATTTATAAGAAAACAGATCAACATATATAGAACGAGGTATTTACCCATAAGATTTCACCATATCCAAAGATCTATCATAGTAGTATTCAACTAAGAATAAGTAAATGACTCCACAATATCTTTCAAGAATACACTAGTATCATGATCTTGACATGTAGCGTCCTCCTCAATATTGACCATCATAGTCCACTCTTCTTCTAAGTTGCTTAGCCATACTACTAACCCCCTACACATAGGACCTAGCCAATCGAATAGGTCCTTTGCAATCCAATCTAGTGATTGAATATCTAGAGGAGGAAGTAGAGGACGAACTATATGTGATTTCTTAGGTGATATGACGTGCATATATATATATATATATATATATATATATATATATATATATATATATATATATATATATGTGTGTGTGTGTGTGTGTGTGTGTGTGTGTGTGTGTGTTTGTATATATATATATATATATATATATATATATATATATATATATATATATATATATCATGTATCAATTGCCAATTATATACACAAGTAGAAAAGAATCACAAATACAAATGCAATGAAAACTTAACATACATCAGTATAGATAAATCCCACTTTGGGACACGCATCCACGCTGCCTTCTGCATCACTTATTGTCTCGTGGTCAGGGTGGGCATGTGGCACTAGTATCTATTTCCAATCACGTAAACAAGCTTGGCAGACAAGCGAACCGCATCGGCGGGCATTGGAACACGATGAATCATGTCACCTGGAAGGGGTGGGTAAGACTCGCCCATTGCAATGACATATTCATCTAGTAAAAGACGACACGGTATCAACCCCTACAAATTTATACATAGTGTTATATACACCTAAACAGAAACATATTATAAATTCACCCAAAAGACTATTATATCACAAAGAGACTTACACCAGGCATGTCAGCTGGTGGGTCCATGGGATTACTCCAAACCATATCTATTGTAGGGGGTCCACCTCATATGAAGAGTGGGGTAGCATAGGTATTTTCTGAGGAGGTTGAGACTAAGAAGCCTGATACTATCTCATTTCAACCGCTATCCCTTTGCAATCATGTCTTGCACATGATCTTGTGACAAATTTCCTTTCTTGATAGATTTATGCTTCTCTAATGATCCAAAAAGGATCATATACTGGCACTAGACCCAGCAGTCCTAACACGACTAAGATACTTTGGAGTGCCCATAGAAGTTGTCAGTTCATCCCTTTGGCCCTCAGGGATGAACTTGCCTTCTTTTCTTTGCTCGTATAGATCTTGGTAATCATCATCGGTAGTAATTGTTTAGTAAAACATAACAATCTAGGTCAAAAGTAAATGTGCACTCTAAGAGTTGATTTTACCATTTTTGCAGCCACCTCAGTGGTTGTGGGGTTGGGTATTTCTTGAAATCGATTTGTCCTCATGGTGAAGTAAAGGTGTAAGAGTAGTAGAAGACTCAACAGACCCAAGAGTAGAGTGCTCATAAGAAGACACTTCCAATCACTTTTGCCTCTGCATTGCATAGCCACTTGTACCCAAGTTGTGGTTATGCACATTCTTTGCATGCCTTTCTTTTTTAGCAACATCTAAAGCACAAACCATATGTTAAATATGTAATACATAGATATCATAAGAATGTATTTTAAATACATAATACATTATGTAATACATTGAATTCATTTGATTAATCATAAGAATATATGTACAAATAAAGGAGGCTTAATACCTTGGAGTCATCTGTTTATCTTGAAGAAACAAACACTTCCACACCTTTGGGTCAAGATAGGCCCAATACTCAGTAGCGAACTTCTTCTTCTTGTTGCTTATTATGTACTTCTTCTTCTTGTTGCTCATTATGTATTTTCTTGTCAAACTTTTCCTACCATTCCTTAATAACCTCCCACAGTTTCATCACCTTTACGATGTAGTTTTTCATCAAGGTCGAAGATTCTATATAAGATTTCATATACTTAATGGCCTATTTATAAAAATAGAAATGGGAATATCTTTAAAAATTAGAATATCTCATATATAATGCTTCAAAATGTAGTATATTGTGGAAGGATCAACTTTATGCTAAGATTCTATTTTAATTTCCACTTTGTTGCAAGTAATAACCTCTAGATATTACATGAAAGTATTGTGATTCTTTCGAATATAATTTCTGACATCATCAAACTCAACTAGTAAACTTAGGTCCTTTACCCCTTTGTGCTACTAACTTGTTCATCAAGGTGATGCATATTCTATGTGCATGATCATGTTGTTCCTCTATTAAATACAATAAGATCCTCAGGCTACACATCCTCATGATTCTCATCCTAAGATTATCAAGAAACACACATAAGTGATAGAGAATGTAAAATGCAAATCTACGTAATAACTATGATAGAGAATGTAAAATGCACATCTATGTAATAAAACAATACAACTTACACCATCTTAGTGCTCATCCTCATGATGCACATTGTCATGGTTCTCATCTTCACAGTCAGACGCCACCTAAACAATGTCATACTAAAAATAATCAAATAATGAAGTGTAAATGATAAAGAATTTAAAATGTTCTTGTTGCATATGAAATATATATAATTGTAATAAAGAATGTAAAATGCACATATAGCATATAAAAAATAAAATGCATGCCTCTAGTATGTATTTGGATCTTTGATCAATTAATATTGCTTCTATGTGATCTCCATGTGTATATAAGTCAGTGTTAGCTTCAACATTTGGTGTTGGCAAGCCAACTGAGAATGGACGGGAGTCATCATACTTGTCATAGTACTCTTCTTCGTATATAGGATCTACCATGAACTGTCTTTTTCCATAAAAAATGATAGACAATTTTTCATTTGTAGGATCATCGATGTAGAATACTTGCTTCGTCTGTGATGCCATTATGAATGGTTTGCCCTTCTTGGCAATCTTTTCAAAATTCACTAATGTGAAACCCAATTTATCCACTGCAAATTCTTGGTGTTATCAACCCAATTACACCTAAAGATGGGAACTCTAAAATCTATGTAGTCAAACTCACATGTCATCAATGACACGTAATAAGACATTTTAGCTTCACATGGACTCTTATCCTTCAGACTAGAAAATGCAATGAAGATGCTTGAAGGGTGACCCTATTGTTTTCAATGACAATCTTATCATCTTGACATTTTGTGTAATATGAAAATCCATTTATATCAAATCCTCCGTAAGACATAACATTCATTTTTGGTTTATAGGCAAGCATTTTGATATTTTCAGCAACAATATTTGGTGTTTGAGATAGTTGACGTAAGACTCTATATTCAAACAACCAAATAAATGTCCTATTATGCTCTCTAGCAAGCCATATTATGCTAGCTCGAGGATATTTTGTCTTGATAAAATTGGTGTGTCCGGAGATAGAAATATGCACTTTGTAGATGTAAAACATACAAATGTGCATGTTCCCACACCTCACAACGAATTATTTTCACTCGTGCTCCTAAAGTCCCTTTGCTAGAATAGGGATTGGTATTCTTTTCATTGGAAGGAGCTTCATTACAACTCGGATTGTAATTGCAAAGGTCTATAATCTCCCCAGCCACATAACCCTCAATATTAATCCCTTTCGGCTTTAAAAATCACCTTTAAAAACACTCATGTATCGTTTAAAAGGATATATCCAATGTATGAAAGTTGGACCCAACATTTCACTACCCTAGTCAAATGGATAATGAGATGTACTATGATATCAAAGAATGATGGAGGAAAATACATCTCAAGTTGGCACAGGGTAACGACCACTTCTCTTTGCAACTTATCAAGATTCTTGGGATAAATAACTTTGATGCATAGAGTGTTGAAGAAGAAACAAAGCGTGGTGATTGCAAATCTTACATGCTTCTACAATATAGATCGAATAGCCACGTGCAATATTTACTGCATTACAATGTGACATTCATGAGATTTAAGACCTATCAGCTTTAGATCCTTCATTAGTACCAATCTACAGTTATGGGAAGAGTATCCAAGTGGTACATTAACATTAAGCAAGCACTAGAATATTGTTCTCTTCTCCTATCTAGACAATGTTTATCAAGCATGAGGTAAATATGTTTTTCAATCATAGTTAACTTCTATTGTTAATTCTTTCATTATCCCTGTTTCACATAGGTCCATTCTGGATTTGATGGGATCTTTAGTCTTACCTATTATATTCAATTGAGTACCAATTACACTAGCATAGACATTTTTCTCGACGTGCATGACATTGATACAATGCCTAAATGCCAAAGAACTCCAATAAGGAAGATTCCAAAATATTGACCTCTTCTTGAATACATATTTGTCACTCTGTGTGGGAATAGTACATTGTAATCTCTTATCGAATGCATTGACAAATTCTTTTACTCTTTCATATACAACCTCCCCTGATATAGGTTTAGGGGCACTCCATTCCTCATTTGATCCAATGAATGCTTTGTTCAACCTTCGATAGATGCACTTTTAGAAGAAACATTTGATGACCAAGATATACAATCTTGCTGCCATGTTTTAATCATATCACATTAGTGTTCTCCTCACATATAGGGCATGCTTTGGATCTTTGCCATTGTATCCATAGAAATTCTCATATGTTGGAAAGTCATAAATAGTGCAAAACAACATAGCACGAAAAAAAATGTCTCTCTACACGAGGCATCATAGGTCATGACACCTTCTTCCTAAATTTCTTTAAGTCATCAATCAGAGGTTCAAGAAAATATCAATATCATTGCCAGGTTGTTTAGGGTCTGATATCAACAAGACCAACAAGACGTACTTATTTTTCTTACACAACCAAGGAGGAAGATTGTACAGAATAATCATAACATGCCAAGTGCTATGTTGGCTTCTTAATGTGTAATATGGATTCATCCCATTGGTACAAAGTCCAAGTCTTATATTCCTAACTTCTTTACCAGATTTAGGGTACAATAAGTCAATTTTTTTCCATTGTGGGACATCAGATGCATGTCGTAGGATCCCATAATTGTTTTCCTTTGCCTTTGCATGCTAAGATAAATTTTGTGTATCCATTGTATTGGCAAACAAGCATTGAAATTGTGGTATTATAGGTAGAGATCACATCACCTTGATACCTAGAGTTGTCATTTTGTACCTTGATGCCCCACATTTTGGCCAATATTTCAAATCATGAGTCGACTTTGGCTGATCACCCACAACATGAATATTCAGGTAGGCAACTTTTTCCAATTGCATGTAAATGCAACTCTTAGATAGATGGTGCACACAACCCTTAGTCACAATTCATGCTTCTAGGTAATTAATCTCATTAAGATCACCTAGTTAAGCATGGCCCAAAAGCCAACAAGATAGAATATGCACCATCCTTTGGCAGATCTACATATCTAACATCACACTTCCACAAGATGGACAACACAACACGCTTTGGTGTAACCTACGCTTAGTTGATCAAGTTTTTCAATGTGTTTTGCTTATGGGAAGCATTTGAGACTTACTATTTTGTTTGAGGGGTTTTATATATATACACATACATATCCAAACACCACATACTTATAATATGTATCATATACATACTATATCCACATATCACAATCCACATACATTTAATCACAAACACATAAGAATTGGTTATGTCCATAATATTATAATCCTTTGGAGCCACAAAGGATTACTATCCACCTATGGTCTTTTACATCTCATGCTACATCACTTTTGAATATCATATGAGCTTGCATTTGATTAGCATCAAGGTTAACAGCTTCATGAATGCTCCTTAGTGTTGGATCTTCAAGTTGCCTCTCCATGGATGCTCCTTGGATTTGGATCTTCAAGTTGCCTCTTCATAGCAAATCTTACAAAACTAAATCTATTCCAATCTATGTTAGATTATGTGTGAAATGGATAACCTCGAGTTACATTCAAGGGGAGTTTAGGGGGAATAGAATTGATTACACTTTGAGATAATAGATGAGGCTTGACATGCAAGTTGAATACTTATACAAAGGATCCATGCACAATCATTTACATCCATCCACAATATTCATAAAGGGGCCCTAGGCCATAACCATGCATGCATTCACCACATAAAACATTTTTCAAGGGAGGCGTGTATGATTTTATTGGTATATCAATATATACATATATTTTTAAAAATACAGTCCTTTTAATGTGAGACCCCCCCCCATTAAACAATTTTTAACTCCCACGTTGTAAATACCCGATCCCATTGCCCAAGGCTCTAGTAGAGTTTCTAGGCTATGGTCTTTTACATCTCATGCTATGTCAACATATGAATATCATATGAGCCTGCATTTGATCAACATCAAGGTGAACAACTTCATGGATGATCCTTGGTGTTGGATCTTCAAGTTGCCTCTCTAAGGATGCTCCTTGGAGTTGGATCTTCAAGTTGCCTCTTCACAAAAAATCTTCCAAAACTAAATCTATTCCTATCTCTATTAGATTATGTGTAAAAAGGAGAACCTTGAGTTACATTCAAGGGGGGTCTAGGGGGAATAGAATCAATTACACTTTGAGATAATAAATGAGGCTTGGCATGCAAGTCAGATACTTATACAAAGGATCCATGTACAACCATTTACATCCATCCATAATATTCATAATAGTGGTCCTAGGCCATAACCATGCATGGATTCACCACATAAAAAAATCGAGGGTGATGTGTATGATTTTATTCATATATCAATATATACATATATATTTTATAATTACAGTCCTTTTAATGTGAGATTGTCCTATTAAAACAATTTTTAACTCCCACACTATAAAGACTCAGGCCCACTACCCAAGGTTGTAGTAGAGTTTTAGGAATGATGATTGGCCCCACGGACCACCACAAACCTTAACTGCGTGCTTTGTCCTCACTCACGTGCAAGTTAGGATAAACTTTCTGACTGGTCACCCATCCTAGTACTGCTCTAGGCTGAGCATGCTTAACCACATAGTTCTTTAGTGATGGGCTCCATGAAAAGGAGAAGCACCTTGGTGATATGGGTAATCCAATCATTCCTTTTAAGAACATTTCATTTGAGGCCTCAAATCTTGGGACGTTACAATCTCCCCAACTTAGACTCTTGACATCCTCATCAAGGCTCAACTATACGACCTCATAATCTCTTTCCCATTTGTATGCAGATCCAGAATGGTCCATGGACATCTAGCTCCCATCCATGGCTAGCGGCACAAGGGAGGCTACATCTTGTCTCTATGGATAGCCCTTTCCAACTAGCCTCGACCGTATGGATTAAGATTGGCATGCCACATGCCCATGTGGCCCCAACTACTCGAGGGGAATTGGATATGATACCATTTGTAACACCTGAGCCCACTTCCCAAGGCTCTAGTAAAGTTTCAAGAATGAAAATTGGCCCCACAGCCTGACTAGTCACCCATCCTAGTACTACTCTAGGCTGAGCACGTTTAACCACAGAGTTCTTTAGTGATCGGCTCACTAAAAAGGAGGTGCACCTTGGTGATATGGGTAGTCCAATCATTCCTTTTAATATCATTTTATCTATGGCCTCAAATCCTGGGACGTTTCAATCTCCCCCACTTAGACTTTTGACGTCCTCATCAAGGCTCAACTACACAACCTCATAATATGTTCTCCATTTTAGTGCAGACCTAGAATGGACCATGGACATCCAGATCCCATCCACAGTTACCAGTATAAGGGAAGATCCATCTCGTCTCAGTGGATAGCCCTTTCCAACTAGCCTGGGTTGTACGGCTTAAGACTGGCATGCCACATGCCCATGTGGGCCCACCTACTAGAGGGGAATCGGCTCTGACACCATTTGTAAAGACTCAAGCCCACTGCCCAAGACTCTAGTTGAGTTTCAAGAATGAGGACTGGTGTGGCGAACCATTCGAACAAAATGTTATTAACCAAGAGGAAGCGATCATTAGCAGTGGATTACTAAAAATCACTAAAAATTAAAACCATTTGCAAAGAGATCCATACACTAGAAAACTCTTTCAAAAAGAACCAAAGTAATTCAATTACATTCTGGTTCACAAGTACATATCGTGTACCATTCCTTCTCAAGGATTACAAGCATCAACTACCCAGTTTAAAACTATACACAGGCAGCATTAACACATTGAGGCATCAAGCCAAAATCTGAGATCAATTCATTAAACTAACTACTGACTCCAAGGACCTGAGAGTACAGAGATGACACATAGGACTCTATATACAAGGCATGACAGCCAGTGTCTCCACCTGAGAATTCATTGTTGTCCCTGTTGCTACTGTTGTTGCTCTTCCCCTGTTGTAGGGTTTCTGCCTCTTCCTCCCCATCTACCTAAAAAGTTGGATCCCACGGGGGTGAGACAATTTGAAATTTCCCCAGTGAGATATATAACTCTCCGCCAGAAATATTATTATTGCAGTTTATTTAGAATAAAACTGAGCATAGGAATCATATATATTCAACATCAGTTAAATTAATGTCTAAATAGGTTAGAGAAATATTCTTATTCAAAGCATTTCAGCTATAACTTGTTAAAGCAGCATGTCACTTATCCAATAAGGAATATGAAGAACATGTATAACTTTTATCCAATATACTGAGCAATATAACATCAACCAGTGATTCTCGCATTTCAACCTTAAGCAATTACGCTACACGGTTGATTACATTTTACAATCATACTTAATGCCCTGAAGAGATGAAGTATATTGTTCATGCTCCAACCGACCATGATTACGAAAAGCATCGGTACCACACAAGGTCAATGGAAGAGCCAGACTCCAAGACATCAACCTTCTCAGTCAGTATGAGTTTATATGGCAGAGACATCTCGTGTCAAACTGCAATTAGCTTGCCAGGGTTTATTGGCATCTTTTCTATAGAGTTATAGCCCGCAGCATATACTCTCTTCAGGGTTATGGCCTGTAGCCAATGCCTGGTATCATATCATGGAGTCATGGCATGTATCCATACTCATACTGGGGTATGGTCCATAACCAATCTCGTGTATAGGATACAGCCCACAGCCATTCCTATGGGGCATAAGGATATAATTGCCCAATTACCCCCACATATTCAAAAATATGTGCTCCGAGTTAAACTCATTTCACCATTCAGCAAAGTATGACGTTGATGGCTCTGTGGTCAGGGCAACTACATTATATGATATCACTTGATTAATTAAGTGTATTACCATATTCTTTTAGCATCAAACAAGTTCTCAAACATCAATTATTTTAACAATTGCTACAAAGAAT
The DNA here is from genome assembly GCA_963693085.1 of Alisma plantago-aquatica. Classification (NCBI taxonomy): domain Eukaryota; kingdom Viridiplantae; phylum Streptophyta; class Magnoliopsida; order Alismatales; family Alismataceae; genus Alisma; species Alisma plantago-aquatica. The sequence goes on along the minus strand of OY856415.1, from coordinate 124,778,080 downwards.
GTGTAATACTTTCATCAAGTATTGTTCAAATCTTTAATAAAGCATTGGGATCTCAATCCCTCATCTCATCAGGAGCATTCTCATCCTTTCACAAACTCATCATTATTATTATAATAAAATGGGTATTCAAACCCTCAGTTCATCAAAGAACACTTGTTACCACTTATCAGGTAACTAGAATACCTTCAGGTCATCTTACCAAGGTAACATGATGCTTCCTACACAAGCATCTCACATGGCTCACAAAGCCCATTTCATCTCTTGTTACCTCTCTCTAGGCAACAAAGCATGTTATGGCTCACAAGGCCCATTTCATCTATTGCTACCTCTCACTAGGCAACAAAGCATATTATGGCTCACAAGGCCCATTAACAATAATAAATGAAACATCATAGCTCATACCTGGCTATGCTCATCATCTCATGATACCTGCATGGTCTGAACACATGATGACAGTTATATCAATTACATATCAGCATCATGCTATACAAGGGTAACACCACTAATCCTTTATTATGGTTAGGGTTTCCCAATTCATTTCAATTAGAGATACTCATCCCATTATCCATCCTTAGGGATATGGTTAATCATATCATTGCCTAAAATTAGGGTTTCATGTACTATAACCCAAAATTAGGGTTTCTCATACCTTTACCCTATATTAGGGTTAGGGATTCAAACTAGGGTTTCATATAGTACCACATAGCATCAACCTGGATTAGGGTTTCATATCACATTACATCACCCTGTATTAGGATTTTATTACCCTGAATTAGGGTTTCTTACAACATTTCCCCAAATTAGGATTTCATGAAGCTTTACCCGAATTTAGGGTTTCATGAAACATCCTCTTTTAAATTAGGGTTCACCAATAAAATACCCTGAATTAGGGTTTATCATATTATCACCCTAAATTAGGGTTACACCATCACCCTAGATTAGGGTTTCACTTAGCATTTCCCTAAATTAGGGTTAGGAATTCATTAACCTTCTCGGTTAGGGTTTTATGATCTCATCAGCCTAGATCATACCCTAATTACATATTGTATTTATGTTGAGAGTTTCAAGGTTAAATCACTACATGATTATCATTCATGTATAATTTCCTCTCTCTCTCATCCTCTCTAGGAGGTTAATTACTTTAATCTCAATTAGATTGAATCAACTAGAATGAAGAGTTGACATAGTGTATTAGGTCATTGCTTCCATAAGCATCAAAGGTTAGCCACTCTAAAGGTACTAATCGTCTAAGTACTTTAGAGGTACAAACACTGGATTTAACTTGGATATATGCTATTAACAATCAAGGGATTAATTGGTCTTTCATAACGTTGAAACTATTAAATTTCCAAACGTTTTGTTACTTTTGAACCTTCAAACGGTCTTGAGGTACTTGACCTCCATTCGGTCTTGAGGTGCTTGACCTCCATTCGGTCAACTCTCCCAAATGGTCAACATGACCAAACGGTTTTGAAGATCAAATTACCCATTCGATCTTGATCAACTTTACCCATTCGATCTTGATTGATTTTAACCATTTGGTCTTGATCACTTTTACCCATTCGGTCTAGATTGATTTTACCCATTCAGTCTTGATCACTTTTACCCATTCGGTCTTGATTGGTTTTACCCATTCGGTCTTGATCAATTCCATCAATTAAGGCTTCAATCAATTCAATCGATTGGAGTTTGTAATCAGTGGATCATCCATACATGGAACCTTTAAAATAAAATCAATTGGTATCATTGGATCATCATCCATCCACATCAGCATTGATCCTCCAAATGGTTTGAGACTATTTGATCTCAAATGGTCTTGAGACTGTTTACTCCCAAACGATCTTGAGACTGTTTGGTTTCAATCGATCTTGAAACTGATTGGTTCCAATGTTGAAACCATTTGCTCATGTACTTTGTTGAGGTGTGTGCTTAAGATGACAAAATCATCTCCAAGCTCCAGACCTTCGAAATTTTCTATGATTCTTGTGGTAATTTCAACAACTAATGAAATGAAATTTTGAGAATGAAGAAAGAATCAACATATGATGAAGAATTGAATGTAATAATAACATTTAAGGGTTTAAGTTATATAAACTGCCTTCAAAGTTGAAACCAAACTTCAATATTCATGCCTTCAATGGTGAATGAAGCTTTCTCAACCTCCCAAGGTCCGTCCTCAAGTGTTTGGGTGAAAAGAAATGGCTAGGATTGAAGATTGAATGGAGAAAAGAAGAAATCAAGCATTGAAAATCAATTTCCACCATGAAATCAAGGTTGAAGATGATTAAGGAGCTTACCTACAGGTTGGAGTTCATCCTCCTGTTGCTCCTAAGATCCCTTGTGTTCAACCAAAGCAAGGAGAGAAAGAAAATCTGAAAAAGAGTCTTCAAGTGGGTGGAAAATGAAGTGTTTATAAGGGAATTCAATGAGAGAGAAAGTCTTCTAAAAATCCTTTAACTCCCAAAATTGGTGCCACATCTCCCCCTCAAATCCTTACATGCAAATCCATCTTCCCCACCTTCGAATTCCTCTTCATTATCCATAAATTAAAGGAAAAGCAATTAAGCACCTTAATTCATATAATACTAATATCCCATTTTTAGTGGATATTACTTTTTAGTTAACTAATGTGAGTGGGATCTCCACTCACTTAGGATATTTTCAGTGCCATAGAAAGGCATAAGAACGTTCACACTTATGCAAATTCAACCATCTCATTTTTGGTTGAAGGTCACTCCCATTAATATATTTATTTTTGCATTAAATTGAATTATGTTTCCAATTATGCTTAAATCTTGATTATTTTAATATCAAGATTCTCTCTCCTCCAAAGTGATTCAAATGAGACGCCCTTCTCATTTTATTTTCTCTAAATGATGCCAAAAAACATTAGGGACTCTCTAGGAGTGACATTTTGCATATTGAACCCTAGGTTTTGGGTAAATTGCACATTACACCAAAACTAGGTTTTAATGCACAAACATTGCTCAAAAGGCTTTTTCTTGGTACTCAGGCTTCTACAAGCCATACCTCTACATCATTCTCATTCTTATGATGCTCAACACCTGAGGAACATTTTATCATGTACAATTTGCAAGTTAACCCCTCAACTTGGGTAATTTGTACTTTAGTCCAAAACAGACAAAACATTGTTTCAACATTATTCAAAAAGGACTAAAATTGAAACATAAGTTCCTCTTGGGCCTTAATTTCTTTCCAAGAGATAAGAGCAAGCATATAATTTAACTTTATTAACAAAACATCTAGGGTTAAGGCATAACCCAGGTCAGGGATGTTACAAATTATCCACCCCTAACAGGGATTTCGTCCCCGAAATCATCAAGAGAAAAGAGAAGGGTACTTCCTCCTCATCTCTTCCTCTAGTTCCCATGTAGCTTCTTCAATGCCACGGCGATGCCAGAGAACTTTCACAAGACATATGTCTTTCTTTTTCAGCTTTTTAATTCTTTTATCAAGGATCATCACGTGTCCTTCAACATATGATATATCATCATTTAATTCTACCTCCACATGTTACAAAACTAACTCTGTGTCAGGATGACACTTTCTCAGCATAGAGATATGGAACACTAGATGCAACTTATGTAGCTCAAGTGGCAATCCTAGCTTATAGGATACCTTTCCAACCCATTCAATGATTGGATAAGGCCCCATAAATATAGGAGCTAACTTCCCCTTATTTCCAAATATAAGAACACCTTTCTAAGGTGAGACTTTGAGATATACTTTGTCTCCAACTTGGAATTATAAAGGTCTTCGCCATTTGTCAGCGTATGACTTTTGTCTATCCTGTGCAGCCTTTAACTGTTGTTGGATTACTTTAATCTTCTCAGTTGTCTGCTGCACTAGCTCAAGACCCAGAAGTTGATATTCTCCTATTTCATACTAACATAACGGAGATCTACAACGTCTACCATATAATTCTTCAAAGGGTGCCATGTCAATACTGTGTTGATAGCTATTATTGTGAGCAAATTCTATCAAGCTCAGGTGTAGGTCCCAACTTCCTACAAACTGAAGAACACATGCCCTAAGCAGATCTTCCAAGGTTTGTATGGTACTCTCAGATTGTCCATCTGTCTGTGGTTGAAAAGTTGTACTAAACCTTAACTACATACCCAAAGCTTTATGTAGCGTTCCCAAAAATGACTCGTGAACTGGGGACCTCTATCAGAAATAATAGAAGCTGGAACCCCGTGCAACCACACTATATCATCTATATATATATATTTGTGCAAGCTTCTCAGCAGTGTAGGTTGTTTTGACAGGAAGGAAATGTTCTATCTTAGTCAACCTAACAACTATCACCCATATGGAATCATGACCTTTGGTTGTTCTAGGCAACCCAACCACAAAGTCCATGGTCACATGATCCCATTTCCACTGCGGTATAGGAAAAGGTTGCATTGTTCCTGCGGGCTTTTGATGTTCAGATTTAACTTGCTGACACACCAGACACCGCATAACAAACTCAGCAACATCTTTCTTCAATCCAGGCCACCAATACATATCCTTCAAATTATGATACATTTTGGTGCTCCCTGGATGCATTGCATACATTGAAGTATGAGCTTCCTCCAAGACTAACTTCCTTAAGTCATTGGCATCAGGTACCACCATCCTACCATGGTAACAGACAACCTGATCCTCTGACTCATGAAAGCCATCCTGTTTCTCACTTCCATACTCTGACCTGATCTGCTGAACCACAGTATCAGCTTGTTGTGCTTCTTTAATCTGTTGTCTCAGAGTAGGTTTTATGTGCAACTCAGCTAACAGCCCGACTAACAGCCCAGCCATTCTATACAGTGCTTGTGTTATTGGTTGCATGCCCGGGATTAGATTAATCTGAAAATCAATCTCTCGGGCGGAGGTACACCTGGAAGTTCCTCACGGAATACGTCTTCAAACTCCCTAACTATCGGAACTTCAGAAAGATTAGAGCTCTCCATTGTGGTATCTACCACATGTGCCAAGAATGCAAAGCATCCTTGTCTCATCAACTTCTCTCTACCATAGATGACACAAGACAGGTTGGAAGAATCTTTCTATCTCCCTGAAAGATCCATGTGTCACTATCATCTATGAACACAGCTTGCTTGGAAGTACAATCCAAGACAACCTTATACTTTTCTAGGGTGTTCATTCCAAGAATTATATCGAAGACCTGCATCTCAAGTGGTATAAGATCCACCTGAATGCGATGTTCAGAAAAGGAAAGAGTGCAGGTGATGTAGCCCTATTTTAGGGCTCCATCCTGTGCCATTTTGTACTTAAGTTGCATCTAAACATGTTATATTACAAGTCTTTTTCCCTAATATGGTTATCATTGCAAATATGCTTATGGATGTTCTTTGCACTATTTTTCAGGTACTTGAACCATGCTTAGATGGAAGAGAGAGAAAGAAGGAGTTCTAGGGTTCCTCCACTCATGGAGGGACCCAACGAAAGGCCCCAAAGTCTCCCTCAACCTACCTCCAATGGTCAAGAATCGTCCCCAAGCAAAGACATCCAAGAATGACGAAGATTGAAGTGTAATTAAGTGAGGCCAACCTCACCACGGCCGTGGGCACAATTCCGCAGTCGTGCGTTTTTTAGAAAATTGATGCCAAGATCAACATGGAATTTGTACAGAATCCCACGGGCGTGGCCCTCTACCATGACTGTGGCCATTGAAGACACCACGATCGTGGCAAGCTGCACGGTCGTGGTCAGCAAAGTGGAAAATGACCGTGGGCACATCCCATGGTCGTGCGAATTAATTGTCAAAAGTTCAACTTGCAACAGGGTTTTTTCCTAGAATGCCACAATCGTGGCCACCGGCCACGACCATGTCCGAAGAAGCTCAATACGATCGTGGTGCTTCTCCACGGACCCCGTCCTCCAAAACGGTTGTGTTACCCAACACGGCCGTGGTGCATAATACCCACCACAACCGTGGCACTCTGCCATGGTTGTGGCCCACCACCACACTTAATCCTTTTACCATTCCCTCACCACCATGACCGTATTCACTCCCCATGACCGTTCTCCACCACCCTCACCATGGTCGTAGCACATCAACACAACCGTGGTTCTCCACTGACCCTACCCTACTTTACACTGATTTTCCTAAACTACCCCCCATTTACCCTAGTGCCTCCCCACCACCTATATATACATAGGTGGCGTCTAGTGCACGAAGGTTAGATGCCCCTACAGCTGCTCCAAGCTCCACTCTCCATCCTTGAGCTCTTTGTGCAATCCCCTTGCATTTTGGGCTCATCATCCACCATTTTCACCCTCATTCCACCATGGAAACCTAGTTCCCTAGGTTTTCATCCATAATCCCCTACCATTTCATGCACCCCTACACCCTTGGAGGAGGGAGGACGTCTACAGCAAGCTTGGAGGTGAAGAAGGAGGCTTCTACATCAAGCTTCATGGAGTCCCTACTTCTTCTACCCCTTTCTTTTCTAGTTTTCTTGATCATGTCTAGCTAAGCCCCTTGTGGTGGGATGTTTGGGATTTAAATGTAATTGTGATACCATGTTGGGGGATAATTTCTTGTAATGAACTACTTCATATCTATGATGATTACTTCTTGCTTCTATCTCTTTTCCTATCTTATTGCATGTGGTTTATGCTTCTTGTATGAATTGCTTGTTTTGAGGTTTTTGATGACACTTAGTTTCTAGGAGGAATTGGGGTGTATGTGGAAATCTTAGGAATGGCTCCTAGGTCCAATTAGTGGATCCCTAGCTAGCCCCCTTTGTTCCTACATACACATCCCTCCTCCTACAAATGAGTGTGAGATCTAAGTAGTTAGTGTAAGTGAGATTGATGTAATTGTCTAGGGCCTTCTAAAGGCTAGAGTGGCTAGTGGCATGAGGTTAAATACCTTCATCTCTACTCCCATATCTACCCTCAACCCTCAATTACTCACTATCACTTACCCTAGAACCCTAGATTTGGTTAATCACATTATAATTACACCTAACCCTAGTCTTCTACTAGTAGTATAGGGTATGTTCTAATGGCATTGACCTTATTGTTTGGTTTGGTAATCTAGATTTGAAATGAGAACCATGCATGTTTAATGATCTTCCCCCAACTAATATCAAAGTTACATTCCCCAAACAGCCCACCCACCTTAATCACCTTGCTAAAAACCCTAATTGCTTAGTTTAGTCACTTTTGCTTAATCTAGTTAATTGCTTAGTTTTGCTCTTTAGTGTTAACTTAGGCTCTTGCTCTTGCTAGTGGATAGTTTAGTTCTTAATTACTTCTTGCCTTGATAGAGTAGCATAGCTCTTCTTGCTCTTGCTTAGTTAGTTTGTTAGCTTAGTTTATTAATTTGCTTGCTCTTCCATAACTTAGTTTCCATCTTGCATTTCTTACTTGCTCATTAGCGTAATCAAACAATCAAACCTTTTAAAACCCTAAGCTCCGCAAAAGAAACATATCCCACTATGTCTAACTCTAGTGCCCCCTCTAACTCTGTGGTTCGACCCCTTATCTTGCCAATCACCTATACTACAACAGTACCCCGTACGCTTGCGGGTGACCTATTTTAGTCTTAGTGATCGACTCAGTTAGGGATAACATAAATTTTGAAAGCATAATATCCCATATCCCGTGCGCTCCGACCTTGTGGGGTGTAAAAGCACCACTAGCGGGGACGCACCAAGCTTTCTGGCATCGTTTCCAGGGATAGACGCGCTCAGCCTAGTTAGATAGTGTAGCTTAGCCTTTCCTTTTGCCCTCACCATTGCTATTATTTATTCTTTGTTTTACTTTTGCATCTTGGTTTGCTAACTTGGTTTCTTGTTGATTGTTTGTGCTTTGTGCAGGTGACAGCTATGCATGCGTAGCACGCACTCTACTTGCACCGACTTGGTGGTATACGACCCCGAGATTGGTAGAAGGAGACGTCAAGCTCGCCGCAACCTACACCGAGAGGCCGAGATGGCCAAGAACAACCCAGATGCAGATGCTCAGCCACCTCCACCGCCACATCACCCGCTTCAAAAGTACTTCACACCGGGGAACTACAACTCCCCCATCGCCACCTTGGTTGACCAGATGCCCAGTCAACAATTCTCCATTCTGCCTGCACTTCTGGGACTCCTCCCTACCTACTTCGGGATGGAGAATGAAAACCCCTACCACCACATTCACATGTTCCTTGAGATGTGTTCAACCTTCCGCACTCCCGCAGCCACTGGCGATTCCATAAAAAGGACCCTCTTTCCTTTCTCCCTCAAAGAGAAAGCCAAAGAGTGATATGTGTCCAAGCCAGAGTTGGTCTCGTGGAATGACGTCAAAAATGAGTTCCTCAAGAAGTTCTTCCCCATCACCAAATTGTCTTACATGAGAAGGTGCATCACGTCATTTTCTCAGAAGGAAAATGAGCCCTTCCACGAGGCGTGGGAGAGGTTCCAGAAGTTGCTCCGTGACTGCCCTCACCATGAGGTGCCACTGTGGCAGCTGGTTCAAGCGTTCTACACCGGGCTTGAAGAGCAAAGCTAGAACAACATGGACTCTTCCTGTGGAGGCACTTTCATGGCAAAGCCGCCCGAAGAATCATGGCCATTGTTTGAACACCTGGCTAAAAATTCTCACCACCACGCTTCTACTAAAGGGGGGCATGTCGGCCGGAGCTACACTCCTCCATCTTCCTCCGCAGCTCCGACTCACAATGCTACTAACCCGGACATGATGAAGATGATGGCCGAAATGATGAAGATGATGCAAAATCAAGCTGGTGGCTCTTCTAGCCAACCCACAATGGCGGTTGACCCTGTAGATGAGGAAGTAAATTCTCTACACTCCTTTGGTGGCCGCAACAACCAAGGCCCCATGTCCAACTCTTACACTCCCGAGTGGAGGAACCATCCAAACTTCTCTTGGAAACAACAAAATGAGGATGGACCAGGACAAGGGCAACAAAACCCACGTTACAGTTCAAAGTTTGAAAATGAAGTGTTGGGAAGGTTAAGAAGTCTGGATGAAGTGAAAAAGGATGTGAACTCACATGGGCAGTCCATCCACCGTCTTGAGCAAAGGTTGGATCAGATTTTTCTCTCCCTTGCAAGGAGGGAGGAAGGGATACTACCTTCTCAACCGATGCCCAATCCAAACAATGATGGTGCCCTCCTAGGGAGCACTTCAAGTGCATATGCTCTGCCACAATACCAAGCACCACCGAACCTCTATGCTCCACCACCTCCTCAAGCACCTCTCAACTATCAATATGCTCCACCTCCACCTCATACATACCAACAACCACCTCCGCAATATCACCCCCATCCACAACAACAACAACCACTACCACAACCGCAACCACAATTCATTCTCCAAAATCCAAACTCCCCTCACCAAAGGCCTCCACTGCCACAATAGCCACAACCACCTCCACAAGCTTCTTCTTCTACTACCCTTGAGCATGTGAAGGCAGTGACTATGTTGAGGAGTGGCCGGACTTTGGAGTGTCCCCATGGTACTATTTCTGGTGACAGAAGTGATACTAAGGTTGAGCATGTTGATACTGAGAAATAGGTTGAGGATACCATGACAAGAGGCAGTGTTGATACCGTGACAAAAGGTAGTGTTGATACTGTGATACCGAGCATTGATACTATCATACCGAGTGTTGATACTGTGATTCTTGTGATTCCAGTTGATGATACTATCGATATGGACCACATGGGGTCCCAACTCCCTTCGTTTCCCGAGGCTCTTAAGGAGCCATCTACTGAGAAAAGAAGAAAGAAGCACACTGAGGACATTCTTGAAACCTTTAAGCAAGTAAAAATCAACATCTTGTTGCTTGATGCAGTCAAGCAAATACCCTCATATTCTAAGTTCTTGAAGGATATTTGTACTTTCAAAAGAAAAACTACGTGAAGAACCCCGAAGAAATAGAAACTGACCGAGCAAGTGAGCTCAATTCTGCAGCACACCATTCCAAGAAAGAAGAAGGATCCCGGTGCTCCTATCATATCATGCTACACTGGGGTGCACCGCATAGACCAAGCTCTCTTAGACTTGGGCTTGATCGTGAACCTCATGTCGTATGACATTTTTGTAGAATTGCAGATGGGACAGTTGGGTCCGGCCCATTGCCCTTTGCAGTTAGCTGACAGGTCGGTAAAGATGCCTAGAGGGTGTGTTAATGATGTGCTCATGAGACTAGATGATGAGACGTATGCTTTCTTTCCTGCTGATTTTATCATCTTGGATATGGAGAAAGACATGAGGAGGGTTCCTATCATCTTGGGGAGACCCTTCCTGGCCACAGCTGATGCGGTTATCCATGTGAGAACCGGTATGATGTATGTGACGTTCATGCACATGAAGATCTGGCTGAACATCTTCAAATCATCATCCACTTCCGAAGTGATAGGAGCGACAGAAGAAGATTGCTATCTCATCGAGTGTCTAGATGAGAATGTGGAGGAATACCTACCCTCATGGATCCAAACTGCCACTCAAGGTAGAGGACTGGAACCAATAGTTGAGTATCCTGATGATGATGAGGAAGATGACGAAGAGAACGAGCTAGCCTTGGTGGCTGCCAGTGAGGACCTCCCTTCTATCTCCAAACCACTAAAGAACTCTCTTGAACAACCCCCTACACTTGAGCTGAAATCTCTTCCTGAAGGTTTGAAATATGCTTTTCTAGGGGCGAATGACACCCTCCCGGTGATCATTTCATCCATACTCTCGCCCGAATAGGAGGAGGCTTTAATGAAGGTTTTGAAGAAGAACATCCAAGCAATTGGATGGTCCATAGCTGATTTGAGAGGTATCAATCCCTCCATTTGTGTGCACCGAATATATCTTGAGGAAGATGCAAGGCCAACCTGCCAAATGCAAAGGTGGTTGAATCCAAAGTTGAAAGAAGTAGTGACTCAAGAAGTAGTAAAACTTCTTGATGCTGGGATCATCTATCCCATTTCTAATAGTACTTGGTGAGCCCCATCCAAGTCATACCCAAGAAGGGTGGAATCACAGTTGCTGAAAATGCCGATGGGGAACTAATGCTAGTTAGAGAGCAATCCAAATGGAGGATGTGTGTGGACTATTGAAAACTCAATGAGAAGACAAAGAAGGACCACTACCCCCTCCCATTCCTAGATCAAATTTTAGAGAGGCTAGCTGGGCAGAGTTTCTACTGTTTCCTTGATGGATATTCTGGGTATTTCCAAATTGTCGTGCACCCTACCGATCAAGAGAAGACGACATTCACTTGCCCGAGTGGCACCTTTGCTTACTGGAGAATGTCGTTTGGGTTGTGTAATGCTCCATCTACTTTTCAGAGGTGTGTGACCTCCATCTTTGCAGATATGCTTGATTCATCCTTGGAAGTGTTCATGGATGATTTCTCAGTTTTTGGCAAGACTTTTGATGAATTCTTGTTACATTTGGTCGTTGTTCTTGAAAGATGTGTGAAAATTAGACTAGTTCTATCTTGGGAGAAAAGCCACTTCATGGTGCCCGAAGGCATTGTTCTAGGCCACCAGGTTTCTAAAGATGGAATTGAAGTTGACAAGACCAAAGTGGGCCTCATTTCTACCCTCTCCATTCCTTCCACCGTAAGATATGTCTGATCTTTCTTGCGACATGCTGGTTTCTATCACCGCTTTATTAAAGATTTCAGCAAGATCTCAAGGCCCTTGTGTCATCTACTTGAAAAAGATGTTGAGTTTCACTTTGATGACAAGTGCATTGAAGCTTTTAATCACTTGAAAGAAAAGCTCATTTCTGCTCCGATCATGCAGCCCCCCGATTTCTCGTTGCCATTTGAGATAATGACTGTCGCATCTGACATGGCAGTGGGGGTTGTGCTGGGTCAAAGGATTGGCCGGATTCCTCACGCTATCTACTACATGAGTAAAACTCTTGATGAAGTGAAAAGAAACTACACCACTACCGAGAAAGATTTACTCACCGTCATCTTTGCTCTAGACAAATTCCGCTCCTATCTTTTGCAAAACAGAGTTGTGATTTACACGGATCATGTTGCGTTAAAGTATCTCATGTCTAATAAGGATTCAAAGCCAAGGTTGATAAGATGGATTCTATTGCTGTAAGAGTTTGATATAGAGATAGTGGACAAGAAGGGAGTAGAAAATGGTGCAGCCGATCATCTCTCCTGGATTGATCACCCTTTTGACAAGACAAGGTTAATCAAAGAAACCATGCCGCATGAACAACTCTTCCTCCTCTCATCTACTCAAGGGCCATGGTACCAACACATAGCCAATTTCTTGGCTAGTGGGAGGATACCTAACACGTGGACAAGGGAGGAGAGCAAAAGATTGTTTGCCATGGCAAAGAATTATGCATGGAAAGACCCTCACCTTTTCAAGTATTGCCCCGATCAGCTTGTAAGAAGATGTGTGCCGGAAGTGGAACAACAAGACATCCTCTCCATGTTCCATTCCAGAATATGTGGAGGACACTTTGGAGGAAAGCGCACAGTTGCCAAGGTACTGCAATGTGGTTTTTACTGGCCCTCATTGTTCAAGGATTCACACAGATTCTGTAAGAGCTGCTTGAAATGCCAAAAGGTGGGAAATATCTCCAAAAGAGACATGATGCCTCTATCACCCATTCTTTTGGTGGAGGTATTTGATGTATGGGGAATTGATTTCATGGGTCCTTTCCCTCCTTTATTTGGGTATATTTACATCTTATTTGTCGTTGACTATGTGTCTAAATGGATAGAAGCTATTCTGACTCAGATGAATGACCACAAGGTGGTTTGCAATTTTGTGAAATCAAACATCTTCAGTCATTTCGGACTTCCAAGAGCCATGATAAGTGATGGGGAAGTCACTTCATCCACCGCACCTTTGAGGGATTGCTCAAGAAACATGGAGTGAACCATAGAGTAGCCACTTTGTATCATCCTCAAACAAGTGGCCAGGTTGAGTTGGCCAATCGGGAAATAATGCTCATTTTAGATAAAACAGTAAGACCGGACCGCAAGGATTGGTCTCTCCGTCTAAATGAGGCTTTATGGGCATATCGTATGGCATTCAAAGCCTTGATTGGCACCACACCATTCAAGTTAGTCTACGGGAAAAGCTGCCACCTACCGGTAGAGATGCAACATAAGGTGTTGTGGGCCTTGAAGAATATGAACTTTGATGGTGAAAACACCACAATGAAAAGGAAATTCCAACTCAATGAGCTAGAGGAAATGTGCCACGAGGCGTATGAGTTGTCAAAGAGTTACAAGGAGAGAACAAAGTTCCTCCATGACAAGATGATTAGGAAGAAGGACTTTGAGCTCGGAAAATAGGTATGGCTATACAACTTGAGAATGAAATTCTTTCCCAGAAAACTCCGGTCTATATGGGAAGGACCCTATCTTGTCAAGAAAGTATACCCATCAGGGGACGTGGTCATTTGTGAGAAAGAAGGTGCAAAGGAATTCGCCGTCAATGGGCAAAGGTTGAACTCCATTGTTGAAGTCGGCCCGGACAAGGCCAATCAAGATTTTGATATTGTTATGCTTGTAGAGGAAGAATCCGATGAAGAAGAGTGGTTGGATGAGGATGAGAAAGGAATCCACTACAAGGATCTATTGAAGGTTCCAAAGAAGTGACAGAGATCTACAATTAATAAGCCCGGCTGAAGGCGTAAAATTTAGCGCTAGTGGGAGGCAACCCACGTGGTTTGAGATTCTCGAACCTTCTCCTTTTTGATACTTTTGTTTTTCTTTACACAAACACACACGCACACTTGTGCTTGATAGTTTTCTTTTGAGTTTTAATGCTATGGCAGGTGATAGACAAGAAAGAGAGAGAGTATAGAAGTTAATCATGGCCATTAAGTCAAATTTGTGGCCAAAGAACAAATGAAGTTGAAGTTCAAGTTTTGATTTTGGAAAACTGAAGGAACAACAACACCACGGCCATGGAGCTCGACCACGATTGTGACTCATGTGGCCAAACACGACCGTGGGAATTAATGCATCTAATTGGACGAAGTTACAGGTTGTTTGCAAGAATCGCCACGACCGTGGTATGAAACCATGACCGTGTTGAAGGAGATTTCCCACGACCGTGGTCCTCACCATGGCCGTGTTGAAGAAAGCGGGCCATGACCGTGGCAACCTGCCACGACCGTGGGAATTAATGCATCTAATTGGCCGAAGTTACAGGTTCTTTGCAAGAATCACCACGACCGTGTTGAAGAGATACGATCACGACTGTGGCATCGTGCCACGACTGTGGAGAAGTCAAACTCGGGAGTTCTTCATCGACAACACGAATATGGCACCCACCACGGCCGTGCTACCTAACCATGGCCACGGCCGTGGCCACCTGCCACGACCGTGGGCGAGCCCAGTTCAGCCAAAAAAATACATCTTTTAAACGTCTAAACCCGACCCCCCTCATCATTTTATCATCTCCCTCCTCCAAAACACGATCGTGGCAGCGGAAGACGACCACGTGGTCCTCCAATCTCCACCTCCAACCACCAAAAATAACCTCATTTGACCTCCAATCAACACCAAATCGATCCCCAGCCATCCCTCTACCATTTCCACCACCTATTCTCTCCCAATCGCATCTCCATCTCCTCATCCATCTCCAATCCGCCCAACAGCCCCCCTCCACAAAACCTCCACAAAAACCCTTCATTTTCACCCAAATCAATAACCAATCACATTTCCACCATCCATACATCACTATCCTTCCATTCCACCCACAAAACCACATCCATACCACTCTCCACATAAAAATCCGAATATCACCTCACCTCCACCATGAAAAAGATTGGAAAGGCCATAACCAAGGGAACCAACATCCTCACCGGAGGGAGGCGGTGTTCCAAAAACACCTCCTCCGATGTATTTGTGCCATCCCACACACCTTCACCTACCACCTCCGTCCACAATTCCCTCTGTCGTTCGCAATCGGTGAGCAGATCACACTCCCGCTCATCTGATAGCCACCACATCACCGACGCCACATATGAGGGTGAAGATGATGAAGACAAGGAATCAATGGGGGTTGATTTGGTCCACCTTATTGATGAGATCGAGCCGGCGGCCGCAAAAAGAAGTCAAATATCTAAAGTGGCATTGTCCTCATCTAGGCTCACGCCGAAGCCTACACCAGCCCGCCACTCGACGTCTCAGGTGACAGCGAGGCATGGTGTGCAGCCGCAACCCTCGCGGCAACTACAACAAGATGAGGAGCAATCGGCCGACTGTTATAACTTGGATACTAGTTCAGGGTCTCAGTCCTACATGATGGAGGAAGACGATGGTGACAGTGAGGAGGATGAGGTAGAGCTTGAGCATGAAGGAGATGATGTTCTGGCACAGCTGGAGGCAGATAGAGAAAAATCCTTGGGCAAAGCACCGATAGGAGTGTCCTATGGTAGAGGACACAGGCAGAAGAAGATTGAGCTCAGATATCCCGAATGCATGACAAGGCAAGTCGTCGCCACCAAATATGGGTCTGAGAAGGTAATTGAAGATCTAGGGATCAAGGCAGCAGTAGAAGAAAACTTGAAGGCAATAGGGCTATGGAACATCCTTTTCACACCCCAGCCATCCTATGTAGCTTTGACCCAGGAGTTCTTTTCCACTCTCGAGAGGACTAAAGTGAGGGGTTGTGATGCACTCAAATTTTCCATTATGGGCAACATGCACACCCTCACTTCCACGGAGCTGAATGCTATCTTTGCTGCAAGTCCTGAAGAGGCTATCAAGTTGGATGACGGCTTGTTAGAGAGGGAAGAAGATATCGACTATGCTTATTTTTGGAAGATGATAACAGGCAGCAAGGTGTATGATGTAGGTAAATCAAAAACTGCTGCTATAAGCAACCTGATAGTACGCTATGTGCAAACGGTCTTGGCAAATACAATTGTGGGGAGATATGATAATCAAGGCTCCATTTCCCAAAAGGATATGTTTGTCTTGTCGTTGATGAACCTAAAAAAACACATAGACCTTGGAGTTTTGTTGATTGATCATATGAAGTCTGTACCCTATAAGAGCTCAAAGCCATTTGTCATGGGTGGGTTTGTGACTCCGATTGCACTAGCGCTGGGATACGATCTCTCGGGGTTACAAGACGCACTTGAGGCAGAGTTTGTTGACCTCAATTACCTGGTGTGCTCGCACACTATTAAGGTGAAGGAAAAAATGATGATATATCTTACTACTAGTGTGCCGGACTTCGAGCTTGAGCTGCCATACCATGTGGCGCCTCTTCTATCCGCGTTGGGAGTTCTCTTTAAATTGAAATAAAAACTTTTGAAATGGTAGGAAGGACACCTGAGAGAGACGTATGCAAGGGGAGTCATTGATGTACATGAAGATGTAGCTGAATCCAATGTACCGGGCAGGAGCAAGAAGAGAAAGAAATAAGGCAACCCCACAGGACAAGAAGGAGGGATGAGGGAACATCCCAGCTGCAGTAGCCCGTAGGAAATGCCTATGACATGGCCACAATCCAGGCACACCTTGAGAATATTCAGAATACTCAAAGCGACATGCAGCTTGTCTAGCAGTACATGTGGCAAGATCAACCGCAGATGCAATATCAGATCAACCACCTGTACCAATACCAACATGCCCAGGTAGCAAGAAACCCCGAATGGGGTGGAGACTTTTGGGGTGGTATAGCTGGATATCCACAGGCGTACCCTCCACCCCAGGATGACTACTGGGGGCACTACTGCCAGCATCCTCCATCAGGCTTAGCTCCAGCCTCAGCTCCTCCTCCAGATCCTCCGCAGATGCCAGACCAGCCACCGCAACCATGACACTTCCCCTATCTCCCCTAAGCTATAGTTTCATGTTGAGGACAACATGATTCTAAAGTTTGGGGTGGGTAGGGAGGTATGCACCACCCTATCTCTCTCATTTTTTCATTTTGTTATCACCTCTGCCATTGAGTTTAGTTTTATTGTTATTGTTCTTTTCATTGCATCTTTGCATGGCATGTAGTTGACTTCTTGCATTTTTGTGAAATTTTTCAAAATTTTTGCTTTTCCATACCATGCATTACATCTTCATGTAGTTTTTGTAGTTTCTTGTGATTTTTAAGTAGGATTTGTTGTTTTATGCTTTAAATTCCCCTAAAGTAGGTTTAGATCTGATTTAGTGCAAATTGGCACCATTTTGGCCAAATTTGCCCAAATTTGAGATTTCTTGTCTAAAAAGTATGTTTTGACCCAATCTCTACTGTTTTGAGTAAAAATGACGACCTTTGACTAGAGCAAGTGAAATGTCATGCTTTATTGCTAAGTGGTATCAATGTTTGACTTTTTACATGTGCATCACCTCTCTTGTGATTGTGATTGTGATTGATTTGGCTTAATTGTGAACTTGAGCAAGCTTTGAACGCTTAGTGTTTGTGGAATCACTTGTTTGATATATCAATTTCATCTTGTTCATTCATGTGGTGTGATATCTAGGATGAAGTATTGGATTAACTTTCATGCAAGATGTCTTATGTGGAAAATCATACCAGTGACCCCTCTTTGACACGATTCTTCTTCCATCATCTTCATACCCCTCTGCCTCATAAAAAGATGCCCTAGTGCACATAATCAGCCTTGGCCACCTCCAAAAGTTTGGGGTGGACATATCTTTATCTCCCCGCTTCACTCTATCCACCATTTCCCCTATCTACACCAAGGGCAAGAAAGAAAAGAAAAAAAAAGCAAAAAAAAATAAAAGGATGCTCATGTTTAAGAGCATTCAAATAAAGAAAAGATGAGTGTGTAAAAACACTCCAAAAATCTTACCGCAACCCTTTCTTTCACTTTCATACCCATTGAGCTAAGAAGCATCAAACTTAGCTCATTTTGCCTTTTTCTGCAGCCATGTGGGTCATCTGGTATGATTTGAAATATAAGATTGAATGCATGAATGTGAAACAACACTCCTAGTCATCCTCTATTAACACTATCATTAAACAGTTTACTCAGAACTTTATGGAAGAAGTATGGATAACTTGTGTATTCTACGTGCTATATGTGAAGTTCATGTGCATTGTGCTCTTTTCATGATTGGATTGTGAAAGTAGGAGAGGAGAGAGGTGAAATGCATGCACTCAGTCATCTTTGATCCCACTAACCAATAATCATCTTTTACATTGCATATGTCATTTCTTTTTGTGGAAGTTTTGTAGAGAGATTGAGTTGGAGCATACTTGAGGACAAGTATGTTTTAAGTTTGGGGTGGTGATGTAGCCCTATTTTAGGGCTCCATCCTGTGCCATTTTGCACTTAAGTTGCATCTAAACATGTTAGATTACAAGTTTTTTTTCCCTAATATAGTTATCATTGCAAATATGCTTATGGATGTTCTTTGCACTGTTTTTAAGTTACTTGAACCATGCTTAGATGGAACAGAGAGAAAGAAGGAGTTCTAGGGTTCCCCCACTCATGGAGGAACCCAAAGAAGGCCCCAAAGTCTCCCTCAACCTACCTCCAATGGTCAAGAATCGTCCCCAAGCAAAGACATCCAAGAATGACGAAGATTGAAGTGTAATTAAGTGAGTCCAACCTCACCACGGCCGTGGCCACAATGCCACGGTCGTGCATTTTTTAGCAAAATGATGCCAAGATCAACAGGGAATTTGTACAGAATCCCACGGCCATGGCCCTCTGCCACGACCATGGCCATTGAAGACACCACGGCCATGGCCAGCCGCACGGTCGTGGTCAGCAAAGTGGAAAATGACCATGGGCACATCCCACGGTCGTGCAAATTAATTGTCAAAAGTTCAACTTGCAATAGGGTTTTTCCCCAGAATGCCACGACTGTGGCTGAAGAATCTCAAGACGATCGTGGTTCTTCTCCACGGTCACCTCCCCCTCCTCCAAAACGGTCGTGTTACCCAACACAGCCGTGGTGCATAATACCCACCACAATTGTGGCACTCTGCCACGACAGTGGCCCACCACCACACTTAAGCCTTTTACCATTCAGTCACCACCATGACCGTACTCACTCCCCACGACCGTTCTCCACCACCCTCACCACGGTCGTGGCACATCAACACGACCGTGGTTCTCCATCGACCCTACCCTACTTTACACTGGTTTTCCTAAACTACCCCCCACTTACCCTAGTGCCTCCCCACCACCTATATATACATAGGTGGCGGCTAGGGCACGAAGGTTAGACGCCCCTACAGTTGCTCCAAGCTCCACTCTCCATCCTTGAGCTCTTTGTGCAATCCCCTTGCATTTTGGGCTCATCATCCACCATTTTCACCCTCATTCCACCATGGAAACCTAGTTCCATAGGTTTTCATCCATAATCCCCTACCATTTCATGCACCCCTGCACCCTTGGAGGAGGGAGGACGTCTACAGCAAGCTTGGAGGTGAAGAAGGAGGCTTCTACATCAAGCTTCATGGAGTCCCTACTTCTTCTACCCCTTTCTTTTCTAGTTTTCTTGATCATGTCTAGCTAAGCCCCTTGTGGTGGGCTGTTTGGGATTTAAATGTAACTGTGATACCATGTTGGGGGATAATTTCTTGTAATGAACTTACTTCATATTTATGATGATTACTTCTTGCTTCTATCTCTTTTCCTATCTTATTGCATGTGGTTTGTGCTTCTTGTATGAATTGCTTGTTTTGAAGTTTTTGATGACACTTAGTTTCTAGGAGGAATTGGGGTGTATGTGGCAATCTTAGGAATGGCTCCTAGGTCCAATTAGTGGATCCCTAGATAGCCCCCTTTGTTCCTACATACACATCCCTCCTCCTACAAATGAGTGTGAGATCTAAGTAGCTAGTGTAAGTGAGATTGATGTAATTGTCTAGGGCCTTCTAAAGGCTAGAGTGGCTAGTGGCATGAGGTTAAATACCCTCATCTCTACTCCCATCTCTACCCTCAACCCTCAATTACTCACTATCACTTACCCTAGAAACCTAGATTTGGTTAATCTCATTAGAATTACACCTAACCCTAGTCTTCTACTAGTAGTATAGGGTATGTTCTAATGGCATTGACCTTATTGTTTGGTTTGGTAATCTAGATTTGAATTTGATAACCATGCATGTTTAATGATCTTCCCCCAACTAATATCAAAGTTACATTCCCCAAACAGCCCATCCACCTTAATCACCTTGCTTAAAACCCTAATTGCTTAGTTCACTTGTTCATGCTAGTCTAGTTTAGTCGCTTTTTCTTAATATAGTTAATTGCTTAGTTTTGCTCTTTAGTGTTAAGTTAGGCTCTTGCTCTTGCTAGTGGTTAGTTTAGTTCTTAATTGCCTCTTGCCTTACTAGAGTAGCGTAGCTCTTCTTGCTCTTGCATAGTTAGTTTGTTAACTTATTTTACTAATTTGCTTGCTCTTCCATAACTTAGTTTCCATCTTGCATTTCTTACTTACTCATTAGCGTAATCAAACAATCAAACCTTTTAAAACCCTAAAACCCTAAGCTCCACAAAAGGAACATAGCCCATTCTGTCTAACTCTTGTGCCCCCTCTATCTCTGTGGTTCGACCCCTTATCTTGCCAATCACCTATACTACAACAGTACCCCGTACACTTGCGGGCAACCTGTTTTAGTCTTAGTGATCGACTCAGTTAGGGATAACATAAATTTTGAAAGCATAAGATCCCATATCCCATGCGCTCCAACCTCGTGGGGTGTAAAAGCACCACTAGCGGGGATGCACCAAGCTTTCTGGCGTCATTGCCGGGGATAGAGGTGCTCGGCCTTGTTAGATAGTGTAGCTTAGCCTTTCCTTTTGTCCTCACCATTGCTATTATTTATTCTTTGTTTTACTTTTGCATCTTGGTTTGGTAACTTGGTTTCTTATTGATTATTTGTGCTTTGCACAGCTGACAGTTGTGCATGCGTAGCACGTGCTCTACTTGCACCGACTTGGTGGTATACGACCTCGAGATTGGTAGAAGGAGGCGTCAAGCTCGCCGCAACCTACACCGAGAGGCCGAGATGGCCGAGAACAACCGAGATGCAGATGCTCAGCCACCTCACCACCACATTGCCCGCTTCACAAGTACTTCACGCCAGGGAACTACAACTCCCCCATCGCCACCTTGGTTGACCAGATGCCCGGTCAACAATTCTCCATTCCACCTGCACTTCTGGGACTCCTCCCTACCTACTTTGGGATGGAGAATGAAAACCCCTACCACCACATTAACGTTTTCCTTGAGATGTGTTCAACCTTCCACACTCCCGTAGCCATTGACGATTCCATAAGAAGGACCCTCTTTCCTTTCTCCCTCAAAGAGAAAGCCAAAGTGTGGTATGTGTCCAAGCCGGAGTTGGTCTCATGGAATGACGTCAAAAATGAGTTCCTCAAGAAGTTCTTCCCCATCGCCAAGCTGTCTTACATGAGAAGGTGCATCATGTCATTTGCTCAGAAGGAAAACAAGCCCTTCCACGAGGCATGGGAGAGGTTCCAGAAGTTTCTCTGTGACTTCCCTCACCATGAGGTGCTGTTGTGGCAGCTCGTTCAAGCGTTCTACACTGGGCTTGAAGAGCAAAGCCAGAACAACATGGACTCTTCCTGCGGGGGCACTTTCATGGCAAAGCCGCCCAAAGAATCATGGCCATTATTTGAACACCTGGATGAAAATTTTCGCCACCGCGCTTCTACTAAAGGGGGGAATGTCGGCTGGAGCTACACTCCATCTTCCTCCGCAGCTCCGACTCGCAATGCTACTGACCCGGACATGATGAAGATGATGGCCGAAATGATGAAGATGATGCAAAATCAAGCTGGTGGCTCTTCTAGCCAACCCACAATTGCGGTTGACACTATAGATGAGGAAGTAATTGCTCTACACTCCTTTGGTGGCCGCAACAACCAAGGCCCCATGTCAAACTCTTACACTCCCGAGTGGAGGAACCATCCAAACTTCTCTTGGAAACAACAGAATGAGGATGGACCAGGACAAGGGAAACAAAAGCCACGTTATAGTTCAAAGTTTGAAGATGAAGTGTTGGGAAGGTTAAGAAGTCTGGATGAAGTGAAAAAGGATGTGAACTCACATGGGCAGTCCATCCACCGTCTTGAGCAAAGGTTGGATCAAATTTCTCTCTCCCTTGCAAGGAGGGAGGAAGGGACACTACCTTCTCAACTGATGCCCAATCCGAACAATGACGGTGCCCTCCTATGGAGCACTTCAAGTGAATATGCTCCGCCACAATACCAAGCACCACCGAACCTCTATGCTCCACCACCTCCTCAAGCACCTCTCAACTATCAATATGATCCACCTCCACCTCATACATACCAACAACCACCTCCGCAATATCACCCCCATCCACAACAACAACAACAACCACCACAACTGCAACCACAATTCATTCTCCAAAATCCAAACTCCCCTCACCAAAGGCCTCCACTACCACAATAGCCACAACCACCTCCACAAGCTTCTTCTTCTACTACCCATGAGCATGTGAAGGCAGTGACTACGTTGAGCAGTGGCCGGACTTTGGAGTGTCCCCATGGTACTGTTGTTGGTGACAGAAGTGATACTGAGGTTGAGCATGTTGATACTAAGAAACAGGTTGAGGATACTATGACAAGAGGCAGTGTTGATACTGTGATACCGAGCGTTGATACTGTCATACCGAGTGTTGATACTATGATTCTTGTGATTCCAGTTGATGATACTATCGATATGGACCGCATGGGGTCCCAACTCCCTCCATTTCCTGAGGCTCTTAAGGAGCCATCTGCTGAGAAAAGAAGAAAGAAGCACACTGAGGACATTCTTGAAACCTTCAAGCAAGTAAAAATCAACATCCCATTGCTTGATGCAGTCAAGAAAATACCCTCATATGCTAAGTTCTTGAAGGATCTTTGTACTTTCAAAAGAATAACTATGGGAAGAACCTCAAAGAAAGTGTAACTAACCGAGCAAGTGAGCTCAATTCTGCAGCACACCATTCCAAGCAAGAGGAAGGATCCTAGTGCTCCTATCATATCATGCTACATTGGGGAGCACTGCATAGACCAAGCTCTCTTAGACTTGGGCCCGAGTGTGAACCTCATGTCGTATGACATTTTTGCAAAATTACAGATGGGACAGTTGGGTCCGTCCCATTGCACTTTGCAGTTAGCTGACAAGTCAGTAAAGACGCCTAGAGGGCATGTTGAGGATGTGCTCATGAGACTAGATGATGAGACATCTGCTTTCTTTCCTACTGATTTTATTGTCTTGGATATGGAGAAAGACACGAGGAGGGTTCCTATCATCTTGGGGAGACCCTTCCTGGCCACAGCTGATGTGGTTATCCATGTGAGAACCGGTACGATGTATATGACATTCATGCACATGAAGATCCTGCTGAACATCTTCAAATCATCAGCCACCAGTGAAGTGATAGGAGCGACAGAAGAAGATTGATATCTCATCGAGTGTCTAGATGAGATTGTGGAGGATTGCCTACCCTCGTGGATCCAAACTGTCACTCAAGGTAGAGGACCGGAACCGATAGTTGAGTTTCCTGACGATGATGAGGAAGATGACGAAGAGAACGAGCTAGCCTTAGTGGCTGCCAGTGAGGACCTCCCTTTCATCTCCAAACCACTAAAGAACTCTCTTGAAGAACCTCGTACACTTGAGCTGAAATCTCTTCCTGAAGGTTTGAAAATATGCTTTTCTAGGGGCGAATGACACCCTCCGGGTGATCATTTCATCCATACTCTCACCCGAATAAGAGGAGGCATTAATGGAGGTTTTTAAGAAGAACATCCAAGTAATTGGATGGTCCATAGCTTATTTGAGAGGTATCGAACCCTCCATTTGTGTGCACCAAATATATCTTGAGGAAGATGCAAGGCCAACTCACCAAATGCAAAGGCAGTTGAATCCGAAGTTGAAAGAAGTAGTGACTCAAGAAGTAGTAAAACTGCTTGATGGTGGGATCATCTATCCCATTTCTGATAGTACTTGGGTGAGCCCCATCCAAGTCGTACCCAAGAAGGGTGGAATCACAGTTGCTGAAAATGTCGATGGGGAACTAATGTCAGTTAGAGATCAATCCAAATGGAGGATGTGTGTGGACTATCAAAAACTTAATGAGAAGACAAAGAAGGACCACTACCCCCTCCCATTCCTTGATCAAATTTTAGAGAGGTTAGCTGGGTAGAGTTTCTACTGTTTCCTTGATGGATATTCTGGGTATTTCCAAATTGTCGTGCACCCTGCCAATCAAGAGAAGACGACATTCACTTGCCCGAGTGGCACCTTTGCTTACCGGAGAATGCCATTTGGGTTGTGTAATGCTCCATCTACTTTTCAGAGGTGTATGACCTCCATCTTTGCAGATATGCTTGATTCATCCTTGGAAGTGTTCATGGATGATTTCTCAGTTTTTGGCAAAATGTTTGATGAATGCTTGTTACATTTGGTCGATGTTCACGAAAGATGTGTGAAATTCCAACTAGTTCTATCTTGGGAGAAAAGCCACTTCATGGTGCCTGAAGGCATTGTTCTAGGCCACCGGGTTTCTAAATATGGAATTGAAGTTGACAAGGCCAAAGTGGGCCTCATTTCTACCCTCTCCATTCCTTCCACCGTAAGACATGTTTGATCTTTCTTGGGACATGCTGGTTTCTATCACCGCTTTATTAAAGATTTCATCAAGATCTCAAGGCCCTTGTGTCATCTGCTTGAAATAGATGTCGAGTTTCACTTTGATGACAAGTGCATTGAAGCTTTTAATCACTTGAAAGAAAAGCTCATTTCTGCTCTGATCATGCAGCCCCTCAATTTCTCTTTGCCATTTGAGATAATGACTGACGCATCTGACATGGCAGTGGGGGCTGTGCTGGGTCAAAGGATTGGTCGGATTCCTCACGCTATCTACTACGCGAGTAAAAATCTTGATGAAGTGCAAAGAAATTACACCACTACTAAGAAAGAGTTACTCGTCGTCATCTTTGATCTAGACAAATTATGCTCCTATCTTCTGCAAAACAGAGTTGTGATTTACATAGATCATGTTGTGTTAAAGTATCTCATGTCTAAGAAGGATTCAAAGCCGAGGTTGATAACATGGATTCTGTTGCTGCAAGAGTTTGATATAGAGATAGTGGACAAGAAGGGAGTAGAAAATGGCACATCCGATCATCTCTCCCGAATTGATCACCCTTTTGACAAGACAAGGTTAATCAAAGAAACCATGCCGCATGAACAACTCTTCCTCCTCTCATCTTCTCAAGGGCCATGGTACCAACACATAGACAATTTCTTGGCTAGTGGGAGGATACCTAGCATGTGGACAAGGGAGGAGAGCAAAAGACTATTTGCCATGGCAAAGAATTATGCATGGGATGACCCTCACCTTTTCAAGTATTGCCCCGATCAACTTGTAAGAAGATGTGTGCCGAAAGTGGAACAACAAGACATCCCCTCCATGTGCCATTCCAGGATATGTGGAGGACACTTTGGAGGAAAGCGCACAGCTGCCAAGGTACTGCAATGTGGTTTTTACTGGCCCTCATTGTTCAAAGATTCACACAGATTCTACAAGAGTTGCTTGAAATGCCAAAAGGTGGGAAATATCTCCAAAAGAGACATGATGCCTCTATCACCCATTCTTGTGGTGGAGGTATTTGATGTATGGGGAATTGATTTCATGGGTCCTTTCCCTCCTTCATTTGGGTATATGTACATCTTAGTTGCCGTTGACTGTGTGTCTAAATGGATAGAAGCTATTCCAACTCAGACGAATGACCACAAGGTGGTTTGCGATTTTGTGAAATCAAACATCTTCAGTCGTTTCGAACTTCCAAGAGCCATGATAAGTGACGGGGGAAGTCACTTCATCCACCGCACCTTTGAGGGATTGCTCAAGAAACATGGAGTGAACCATAGAGTAGCCACTTTGTATCATCCTCAAACAAGTGGCCAGGTTAAGTTGGCCAATCGGGAAATAAAGCTCATTTTAGAGAAAATAGTAAGACCGGACCACAAGGATTGGTCTCTCCATCTAAATGAGGCTTTATGGGCATATCGGACGGCATTCAAAGCCCCGATTGGAACCACACCATTCAAGTTAGTCTATGGGAAAAGCTACCACCTATCGGTAGAGATGCTTCATAAGGCATTGTGGGCCTTGAAGAATATGAACTTTGATGGTGAAAACGCCGCAATGAAAAGGAAATTCCAACTCAATGAGATAGAGGAAATGTGCCACGAGGCGTATGAGTTGTCAAAGAGTTACAAGGAGAGAACAAAGTTCCTCCATGATAAGATGATTAGGAAGAAGGACTTTGAGCCCGAAAAATGGGTATGGCTATACAACTCGAGAATGAAGTTCTTTCCCGAAAAACTCTAGTCTAGATGGGAAGGACCCTATCTTGTCAAGAAAGTATACCCATCAGGGGCCGTGGTCATTTGTGAGAAAGAAGGTGCAAAGGAATTTGCCGTCAATGGGCAAAGGTTGAAATCCGTTGTTGAAGTCGGCCTGGACAAGGCAAATCAAGATTTTGATATTGTTATGCTTGTAGAGGAAGAATCCGATGAAGAAGAGTGCTTGGATGAGGATGAGAAAGGAATCTACTACAAGGATCTATTGAAGGTTCCAAAGAAGTGGCAGAGATCTACAATCAATAAGCCCGGCTGAAGGTGTAAAATTTAGTGCTAGTGGGAGGCAACCCACGTGGTTTGAGATTCTCGAACCTTCTCCTTTTTGATACTTTTGTTTTTATTTACACAAACACACACGCACACTTGTGCTTGATAGTTTTCTTTTGAGTTTTAATGCTATGGCAGGTGATACACAAGAAAGAGAGAGAGTATAGAAGTTAATCATGGCCATTAAGTCAAATTTGTGGCCAAAGAACAAATGAAGTTGAAGTTCAAGTTTGGATTTTGAAAAACTGAAGGAACAACAAAACCACAGCCGTGGAGCTCGACCACGACCGTGGCTCATGTGGCCAAACACGATCATGGGAATTAATGCATCTAATTGGCCAAAGTTACAGGTTGTTTGCAAGAATCGCCACAACTGTGGTATGAAACCATGACCGTGTTGAAGGAGATTGCCCACGACCGTGGTCCTCACCACAGCCGTGTTGAAGAAAGCGGGCCATGACCGTGGCAAACTACCACGACCGTGGGAATTAATGCATCTAATTGGCCGAAGTTATAGGTTCTTTGCAAGAATCGCCTTGACCGTGGGCTTCAGCCACGACTGTGTTGAAGAGATACGCCCACGACCATGGCGAGGTCAAACCGGGGAGTTCTTCATCGACAACATGACCGTGGGCGAGCCCAGTTCAGCCAAAAAAATACATCTTTTAAACGTCTAAACCCGACCCCCTCGTCATTCTATCATCTCCCCCCTCTAGAAAATGATCGTGGTGGTGGAAGACGACCCCGTGGTCCTCCAATCTCCACCTCCAACCACCAAAAACAACCCCGTTTGACCTCCAATCAACATCAAATCGATCCCCAGCCATCCCTCTACCATTTCCACCGCCTATTCTCTCCCAATCGCATCTCCATCTCCTCATCCATCTCCAATCCGCCCAATAGCCCCCTCCACAAAACCTCCACATAAACCCTTCATTTTCACCCAAATCAATAACCAATCACATTTCCACCATCCATACATCACTATCCTTCCATTCCACCCACAAAACTACATCCATACCACTCTCCACATAAAAATCCGAAAATCACCTCATCTCCACCATAAAAAAGATTGGAAAGGCCATAACCAAGGGAACCAACATCCTCACCGGAGGGAGGTGGCGTTCCAAAAATGCTTCCTCCGATGTATCTGTGCCATCCCACACACCTTCACCTACCACCTCCGCCCATAATTCCCTCTATCGTTCGCAATCGGTGAGCGGATCACACTCCCGTTCATCTGATAGCCACCACATCACTGACGCCACCTATGAGGGTGAAGATGATGAAGATGAGGAATCAATGGGGGTCGATTTGGACCACCTTATTGATGAGATCGATCTGGCGGCCACAAAAAGAAGTCAAAGATCTAAAGTGGCACTGTCCTCATCCAGGCTCACGCCGAAGCCTACACCAGCCCGCCACTCGACGTCTCAGGTGACGGCTATTGGATCCTAGATGGGTGATTAGATGCTCTCGAGGGGGGGTGAATAGAGCTGAAAGCACTTAAACAAAATTCATTAAACCTTCAAATTATATGACAAGATAAGGTTGCTAAATAGGTAATTTGAGTGCAACTAAATCATGCATAGCAAGGATAAGAGAGATTGAACATGCACCAATTAGACAAGCTATTTAGAGTGGTTCCACACTTCAAACTAGAAGTGTGTCAGTCCACTTGCCTAGAGAGGTCAACCTCTAGGACTTCCAACAATTGCACTCTTATATTCACTTATAAGACTTACAATACATGACCAACAAAGGGCTTACCTATCCAATACAAAGAGTCTTCAACCTTACCAAGGACTTACCCACTTTGCAAGAGTCTTCGGCCTTCTCCAAGGACTTACCCACTCTAGCACAAGTCTTCGGCCTTGTAGGAATTACCCACTCTTCTTGGATCTTCCGCCTTTGACTTCACCTTCACTCGGAGAAGCTTCCACCAAGGTCTTACCTACTTGAGCTTGAGTCTTTTGCCTTCTCCAAGGGCTTACCCACTCTAGCTCCAAGTCTTCTTCCTTGATCTTCACCAAGGGACTCCTTCCCTTGTTCTTCTTCACCTCTCTTAGACAAGAGAGATAACCTTCATCTTCATGATTGCAAATGAGATAAGTGGAGGTGGTGGAAGTGAGAGCCTCACAAGATATACATGTAGGACTAGCTCTCTTACAGATTTCCTACTCACTCTAATGGATGTAGCAAGTGATTAAGCTTAGAGAGAGAGGAGGTTGTAGGAAGCACTCAACTATAGAATAGGAACCTCACAAAGAGTTTGCAATGAATGCTCTACCTTGGAATGAAGCCCAAGGGGTCCTATTTATAGTTGGGGATGCCTCTTAACCTTTGGGAACAATTGTGAATGAAAACTAGCCGTTTTGTGGCTTGCAACGGATCTATTTTCACTTGTTGCAACTCCACAACGGCTAGAAACACTTTTCTGCACTTTTCCGTACAGTGCATTCGGTCGAGTTTCTATATGTGTAACTCGACCGATGCAATCTTCAGAAAATCATCCCAGGTGGATCGGTCGAGTTTCAGGGTGGGAAACTGGACCGATTCAATCTTCAGAAAATCAGCCCAGGTGGATCGGTCGAGTTTCAGGGTGGGAAACTGGACCGATCAAGTGCCTGTAATTGATTTTCAAAGTTGCATTAAAAGTGCTCTAATATTCGATCTAAGTGTTCCTGATATTTTTCTAAGCTTAATTACAAGTCATACAATCATTACAAGTGATTTACAACATGATTCTAATGGATATCCATCATATTACAAAAACGTGCACTTGTATGACTTTGACTTGTCTTTTCTCCAATTTGAGATGCGCAAGTTAGGGCATTTGGAGTGTGTCTATACCTAATCTGAAATTACTCAAGTAGAGACATTAGACACCAATATGTGGAATGGTTAGTCATCATCAAAACACAGGTTTAGTCAATTTAGACGTGAGTCAACATTGACCTAATTGACCTTGAGTCAACATTCTCCCCCTTTTTGAAGATGACAAACCATTCCATAAATGTATTGAAAGCATTTAAGTAAATTCATACCTTTGGAGAAACCTAGGGGTTTCAATAGAATGGAGTTCATATGCTCCCCCTCAATTGATGCACATGGAGTTTTCATACTCCCCCTCAATTGATGTTATTTCTCCTGCATGGTTAGCTTTCATAACATTTATAGAAACTATGTCTTCTACTCATATATGTTCTACACATATATGTCTTCTCCCCTTTACCTTCTCCCCTTTACATGAACATACTTCTCTTCTTCATGTAAGACATGCCTTCTTCCTCTTTTTAAAAGAAGACATACCTTTCTCCCCCTTTGTCATTTCAAAAAGAGGGGTTATGAAGAAATAAGAAACATCACTTGTTAAAGAGAAAAGGAGATAACACAAATATATATAAGGAGAGTAGAAGAGCACATATAGGGTCTTGTCCAAGCATAGAAAGAAAAGCAAGTTAAAACATATACTTGAACTGTTGGTATGTATGCCCTGAGAGCCAATCATGTGATAATTGGTGGGATACATTAAGATTGATTTGATAAACATAAAAGGTGAGCTCCCAATTCTTTCTGGTTCAGTCATATGAGATAGTGATAGAACAGATTGAATGTCTAGAGAATGACAATACTCAATGACGTATGCCTTCAGGTTCATGACCTGAACGATGAGATCATACGGATGCTAAGAGTTTGTACATTCTTGTTATGTCCCTAGTCGGATGTCATTGTGGAAGGTAGATAGACAGCAATGACACACAAGACTAGATTGTGGTGTTGGTTGATGATAGAATCTCATTAGTCATGATATAGAGATATCAAACCAAACACCTAGGTACTTATTAGAGAACAAGGTACCGGACAGACCCACCGTGAGTTTGACACATGGAACCATGAGATGGTAGTCACAGTCAGTACTCACAGTGATGGTGGTGAGTGTGATTCTTAGACCTGAAATCACTACACTCAACACATGTCGTTGGGCACCCTTTGACATCATCAAACGCAGTCCTGAAGCATGGGTTGTTATAAAGGTGATGATTGGGTGGCTTTGACACATGGGGCTTTTGAGGGGTGAGTGATAGATATGGGATTTGTCCCTCCTGAGGGAGTTTGATATCCATGGCCACTTGATGAGTAGGATTGAGAAAGGCGTGCACGCATGTGTGAATCAGTATATGATACTGATGTCATACATATCTCTTCCAGTCTACTCTGAGATCAAGGAAGTGAATGAACGTTGATAGGATGACTGTTCCATGCCTCGAGTTCATTCGGGATATCAATGACAAAGGAATTATACATTCGTTGTAACACCATTCACGAATTGTAGGATGAAAGTTGTTCTCCAACTTTCTACTTTCACTTGGGTAGCACTGATGTGTGACTAGGCACCACTCTTTGCTTGTGAAGTCATAAGTGTTATGGACTTTCACTGCCAACGTGAAATGGACATGCGGGGTCACACACATAGGATTTAACCTGGAAGAGGAGTTTTGTCCAAAAAGCAATGTTTAGATTGATTACTAAAGGAGTTTAGTAGTTCAATTAAACACTCAATCAGTCGATAGCTCAATATCGTATGGTTCAAGGTGTTGGACGCATTGATTGGAGTATCAGATTGATTGAAATCGCAATTGACTGATTTTGCCCAACCTGTGCTCCCAACCGATCGGTTCATGTGATGAACCGGTCGGCTGAGGTTGCTGAACCGGTCGGCTGGAGTGTCCAGGCTGATCGGCTCATGCCCAGGTTGAAACGACCGGTTCAAGGGTTGAACCAATCGGCTCAACTGGTGCAATGGATCAGTTGGGAAAAGTCATGTCGGCAAGAATTTTCCTTTAGTTTCAAATTGCCCAATTCGATTGGGAATAATATTGGTATTCGATACCAATTGGGAAAGAAACAAGGAAAGTCTTTTTGAGCCGGATTAGGACCATGAACCGATCGGTTCAGGGCACCAACCGATCGGTTGGAGTGCCCCAAACGATCGGCTCAGGTCCAACCGATCGGCTCAATGGCCAAACCGATCGGTTCAGTTGTGAACCGATCATTTCAAGTTGCGAACCGGTTGCTTTTTGTGGAAAATTCTCGAACCCTTCTACTCCTGCATTAGTCCTGCATTGCCCGGGATGGAGAACCCTGTCCCATGACTCTCCTATATATAGGGGTATTGGGGGCTTCTCAAAGTACAGCTCAGTGCAACCAGTTGCTCTGCAAGTTGTCGTTTTCTCTGGTTTTGGTAACCGTGAGAGACCCCGAGCAAGTTCTTCCCGCAAAAGGGAGGTGCAGCAAGGGAAGGACAATTGTAGTTGCAACAGGAGGCAGGAGAGCGTGTTGGCGACTAGTACGTCAACAGGAGGGTGCGACTCCTTCCACTTCCTTGTGGGACAAGGAGTGTGGAGTTCTAGGTGGTCCGTGTGGACTACTACAGAGGCGGGAGGACACTGCCGCTTAGGAGGACAATTGTCATCTGACAGTCCGGTTTGTGTAGGAGTTGTCAGTCCCGGTGCGACCAGGAGCTGCACAGACACCGTCAAAGTCCGGAGTTGAAGACCGCGCATTGCGCGAGGTATTGTCGCCGAGCAAGCCTCGGGACAAGGTATGATTCCACAAACCATCCTTTCCTATTATATAGACGTTGACGCGTTTCCTCGGTATGGGTTGGGGGAGAAATTTTTGTTTCCGCTGCCTTCTCTGTCTCCCCTAAAACCCAACAGTGGTATCAGAGCCACGTCAACTGCTCTATATTTTAGGAATATCGATATGATCGATTTTGGTTTGTCGCCTTTATTTATTGCATGCGATGCGAATAATATTGGCTTTATGCATGTCCAATCCTAAATCCACAAATCCCAAATTACATATATGATATGTATTATTAATGCACTCGATATGCGTCGCCCTTAAATGAGTTTTGTGGTGGATGTGTGTAGCGTGATTATGGCCTATAAACCCCTATCTATGTGTGGTTGTTTGTGGTTGCTTGCATCTCGGTCTGCGCACTGATCTTCCTTCTCTTATTCCCGATGTAACTCGAAATAATTCGAGATTCTTTCCTACCTTTGCTCCCCCCGAATGTAACTCGGGGTTTCCTTTTTATAGCAATGTAATAAATAGAATAGGATTTTATTTCCTGTTATGTCAAAGACCGGCGGACATCAAGATGACTGCTCAGACGGTCGGTTCAAGGAGTGAACCGATCGGTTGACCTTCCAGACGTTCGGTTCAAGGAGTGAACCGATCGGTTCGAGGAGCGAGACGAGTGGGTGGCGGACATGACGAGATGCACGACGACCAGGCGAATCGATCGGTTGGAGGAGCCAACCGATCGGCTGGTGGCACCCAGACGACCGGATGAAGAGTACAGATCATTCATGTGATGAGTTGATCTACTCGGATGGCAAGGCACAGAGTTCATCTTGTACAGGTTGCATGTGATGTAGACCTAGATGACCGTGATTCCTCTTGGCTTGAGGAATCACATTAGGATGGCCATAATCATCGCTTTTTTTATCGTATGTGCATGCTTTCTGTGGGATATAGCATGTATATGATACGTACTATGTATTGTGGTGATTGGATATGTATATGTATATAAAACCAAATCCCTCATTAAAATATTAAGTTTTAGATGCCTTCCAAATGTGACACACGTGAAAAGCTTGATCAACCAAGTGTGGGCACGCCCTAGCGTGGTGCACCGTCTATCTCGTGGAAGCGTGAAGGATGAATGTGTGGGTCTGCCCTAGCAGGGTGCATATTCATCGTGTTTGCTTTGGGTCGGACTTAACAAGGTGATCTAGATGGGATCTAGTACCTTGAGGCATGGAGATGATCATTGCAAAGAGTTGTATATGACATCTTATAAAGAGTTGCATATGATGCAATTGGCAAAAGTTGCCTACCTGAGAGATCTATGTTGTGGGTGACAGCCCTAGCTGGTCCATGGCTTAGAGGATTTCAGGATCTTGCCCACTAGAAGGTTGTACGCTGCAATCTTCCGAATTGATGGTGAGGGCTATCAATTTGAAGTAAAATAGTGGGAGCGATAATTAATTAAAGGCCTAATTATATCGTCAAATTTTCAAATCAATCAAATAAGTCAAAAATGAGTTTTGGACTAAAATTGCATATTTTCTTTTTTGTAGTTCAAATGGCAACAAACAACAACAACTTTTATTTGTGATCGGTCCTTGACAAGGACAAGCTAAATGGGACAAATTTCCACGACTGGTATCGGACATTGAGAATTGTTCTCACTCAAGAGCGTAAGCTCTATGTCCTGGATACTCCAATTCCAGAGGAACCCGCTCCTAATGCACCAAGGAAAGAAAGGGATGCTTACAAGAAGCATTCTGATGATGCCATTGATGCAAAGTGCTTGATGCTATGTTCAATGAACCATGAGTTGCAGAGGCAACATGAGAACATGGGTGTCATAGAGATGATTTTGCATCTTAGGAACATGTATGAAGATCAGGCACGGCAAGAGAGGTACAATGTTTCTAGGGCGTTGTTCAAGTGCGTCATGACAGAAGGAGATCCAGTTGGTCCTCACACACTCAAGATGATTGGGTATGTGGAGAACCTGCAGAGACTGGGATTTCCACTGAGCCAAGAGTTGGCTACTGACGTGATACTGCAATCGTTGCCAGAATCTTACAGTCAGTTTGTGATGAACTACAACATGAACAACTTTGATAGGCCACTGTCAGAGTTGTTGGGCATGTTGAGGACATCCGAGTTATAGATGAAGAAGGACAAGCCTAAGTCCGTGATGGTGATCACGAGCAAGAAAGGCAAGTCCAAGCGCAAGGGCAAGGGCAAAGCTAAGAAAGGTTCTGAAGCTAGCCAGGAGTCCAAGCCATCTTCAGCTCTCAAGGCCAAGGGAGGTGTGACCAAGAAAGGAAATTGCCACCATTGTCAAAAGCCAGGACATTGGAAAAGGAATTGTCCTCTCTACCTAGAAGAACAAAAGAAGAAGGAGGCGACTGAAACCTCTACTTAAAGGTGTCATGAAAGTAAACTTGTAACACTTTTGAGATATATGATATCAAGATGTAAAGTGTAAAGCATTCTTACTTGGGGCAAGTGTTGCCTTTATAGATAGGAATACTTTAGTTTATTTTCAGCCAATAAGGCATGTAATACAGTTATGAACTGCTATTTCATACTTGCCAATAGATAGAAACACTTTATTTTTGCATATTGTATGACAATGATAGCAATTAATAAAGAGATGTTTCAATTTATAAAGATGTGATCTTTGTGGCAATGCCTTATTCATCTTGTGATATTTGATATGCATAAGATAAGATGATACCTAAAAGTTATAGATAACTCAAACAATTTAATTAGCATTAATCATGAGAAATTCATTTCTAGTTTCCATGTGATGGATAAAACTAGACTCTTTTGGTTAGAGAACCAGTAAGGGACATGAATATCTTGGACATGATTAATCAATCTTCACTAAAGTAGTGGAAGAGTGATTATCCTATTAGGTATAATACATGTGATGTATTTACATACCTATTGGAATAAATGCTAATACTTCAAATGGTGTTTAGAGAAATACCAATATGAATGTCTTGAAATGTTCAAGATTATCATAAATGAAGTACAAATTTGGTAAAGTATTAATTCTTGATGAGATCAATGAATGAAATACTTGGACCAAATGTTTGAGATCCTTATGAGTGATTATGATAGTGTATCATAGTGAACTCATGATTAAGGCATGGTGATATCTGAATCAAGAAGGAATCATACTCTAAGGAGTTAGAGAATGATTATCAAATAACTGAATTCTTCTTAATAAAAGGATACCCCATACTAATAAAAGAAATTAAGAATCACAAGGGTTGTGAGTTCTTATATCTTTAACAGATACACCTCAATTATCTATGTGATGAGTTGTTCATGTGATGAGTCAACTATCAACATGAATATGAGGAACTGAATCTTGAGTTATGGTTTATGACCTTTACATCCTAAATGACATCCATGTGAACCATAAGGTATGACCTTGATGGTAGCACTCATTGGATTATATCCATAAGTGCAAATGAGTCTTAAGTGTTAAGACACATGGATAACATTTTGAGAAGGATGATGCTTGTTGATTGCAACTTAATGACTAAGACATTTAGCATATGGATACTAAAACTGCATTCCTATAAGGAATAAAACCAGGATGTGTACATGACACAACCTATAAGGTTTATGAATCCACTAATGCAAATGAAGTCTATAAGTTACAATGGACTAATCAATGTGATTGATTGAGTACAAGCAACTCAAAATTGGATCTTTATTTTGATAATATAGTCAAAGGGTTTGACTGATATGTCAAAGATAAAGAAGTGATCTGTGATTTAGTGGGAGCGTATTCACATTCCACATATTTATGTGAAATGGAATTGTTCTAGAATGGAAATCCAAAAGTGGAAATTATCTTTAAGGAAGATAGAGATGTTTCCTATGTGATAGGAATAGAGATCTATAGAGATAGTTCTCGAAAATCTCTTGACCTGAAAGAGAAAGCATACATTGGCAATCTGTACTGAAGTGTTCAGTATGCACAGATTCAGTGGGAGAAAACTTGTCCATGTTACATGGATATTAGTATCCCAAGGCCAAGTGTCCAATTCTTATGAAGAATGGGAACACTAAGAATAGATATGGATCTATCATGTATGTAATCATCCCATTATCTTGCATGTATGACATGGCAAGAATAAAATGCATTCATCATCTTGTATGTAGGACATGGCAATATGATGTGCTCATCCTGATAACTCGTATGTGTGACATGACGAGTGGATGTCTGTCTGCTTCCAGTAAGTGTTACTGGAATACCATGAGAACTTGATAAGTGCTTGTGAAGCACTAGTTCTATGGAGAAGAGTTCGATGTAAAGAGTTACATTGATGCGAACTTCCGAAAGGACAGAAAATTAATCGCAATATATATATGAGATGTATAAAAGTGAATGTTTGTTGATAATTGAAAGTGTTCCAATAAAGCCATTTAAAAGGGAAATGACGAGTATCTATGTGTTAGTGAACAGCAGTGGATACTATATGGATCTGAAAGTTCATGAGATGAACTTATATTCCACTCATTGATGACAAGTTTGGAATCCTTGATCATGCAATGTGGCTAAAGGTTATCAAATGGAAAACAAGATCGCATATTACGGCAACTCCATCTCATACATGTGACGTACAGCAAAGAGATGAGAGACATGCAATTTATACAGACTTTGGCAAGGTGTTGCCATTACTCACTATGTTGGCACTACAGCACAGTAACATGTGGGACATTTTTGAAGATCACTATGAATATGATTCATGGGTGATTGGCTCACAGTGCAAGTGGGAGTCTGTTGGTATGTATGCCCTGAGAGCCAATCATGTGATAATTGGTGGGATACATTAAAATTGATTTGATAAACATAAAAGGCGAGCTTCCAATTCTTTCTGGTTCAGTCATATGAGATAGTGATAGAACAGATTGAATGTCTAGAGAATGATAGTACTCAATGACGTATGCCTTCAGGTTCATGACCTGAATGATGAGATCATACGGATGCTAAGAGTTTGTACATTCTTGTTATGTCCCTAGTCGGATGTCATTGTGGAAGGTAGATAGACAGCAATGACACACAAGACTAGATTGTGGTGTTGGTTGATGACAGAATCTCATTAGTCATGATATAGAGATATCAAACCAAACACATAGGTACTTGTTAGAGAACAAGGTACCGGACAGACCCACCATGAGTTTGACACATGGAACCATGAGATGGTAGAAACAGTCAGTACTCACAGTGATGGTGGTGAGTGTGATTCTTAGACCTGAAATCACTGCACTCAACACATGTCGTTGGGCACACTTTGACATCATCAAACGCAGTCCTGAAACATGGGTTGTTATAAAGGTTATGATTGGGTGGCTTTGACACATGGGGCTTTTGAGGGGTGAGTGATAGATATGGGATTTGTCCCTCCTGAGGGAGTTTGATATCCATGGCCACTTGATGAGTAGGATTGAGAAAGGCGTGCACGCATGTGTGAATCAGTATATGATACTGATGTCATACATATCTCTTCCAGTCTACTCTGAGATCAAGGAAGTGAATGAACGTTGACAGGATGACTGTTCCATGCCTCGAGTTCATTCGGGATATCAGTGACAAAGGAATTATACATTCGCTGTAACACCATTCACGGATTGTAGGATGAAAGTTGTTCTCCAACTTTCTACTTTCACTTGGGTAGCACTGATGTGTGACTAGGCACCGCTCTTTGCTTGTGAAGTCATAAGTGTTATGGACTTTCACTGCCAACGTGAAATGGACCTGCAGGGTCACACACATAGGATTTAACCTGGAAGAGGAGTTTTGTCCACAAAGCAATGTTTAGATTGATTACTAAAGGAGTTTAGTAGTTCAATTAAACACTCAATCAGTCGATAGCTCAATATCGTATGGTTCAAGGTGTTGGACGCATTGATTGGAGTATCGGATTGATTGAAATCGCAATTGACTGATTTTGCCCAACTTGTGCTCCCAACCGATCGGTTCATGTGATAAACTAGTCGGCTGAGGTTGCTGAACCGGTCGGCTGGAGTGTCCAGGTCGATCGGCTCATGCCCAGGTTGAAACGACCGGTTCAAGGGTTGAACCGATCGGCTCAACTGGTGCAACGGATCAGTTGGGAAAAGTCATGTCGGCAAGAATTTTCCTTTAGTTTCAAATTTCCCAATTCGATTGGGAATAATATTGGTATTCGATACCAATTGGGAAAGAAACAAGGAAAGTCTTTTTGAGCCGGATTAGGACCATGAACCGATCGGTTCAGGGCACCAACCGATCGGTTGGAGTGCCCCAAACGATCGGCTCAGGTCCAACCGATCGGCTCAATGGCCGAACCGATCGGTTCAGTTGTGAACCGATCATTTCAAGTTGCGAACCGGTTGCTTTTTGTGGAAAATTCTCGAACCCTTCTACTCCTGCATTAGTCCCGCATTGCCCGGGATGGAGAACCCTGTCCCATGACTCTCCTATATATATAGGGGTATTGGGGGCTTCTCAAAGTACAGCTCAGTGCAACCAGTTGCTCTGCAAGTTGTCGTTTTCTCTGGTTTTGGTAACCGTGAGAGACCCCAAGCAAGTGCTTCCCGCAAAAGGGAGGTGCAGCAAGGGAAGGACAACTGCAGTTGCAACAGGAGGCAGGAGAGCGTGTTGGCGACTAGTATGTCAACAGGAGGGTGCGACTCCTTCCACTTCCTTGTGGGACAAGAAGTGTGGAGTTCCAGGTGGTCCGTGTGGACTACTACAGAGGCGGGAGGACACTGCCGCTTAGGAGGACAACTGTCATCCGACAGTCCAGTTCGTGTAGGAGTTGTCAGTCCCGGTGCGACCAGGAGCTGCACAGACACCGTCGAAGTCCGGAGTTGAAGACCGCGCATTGCGCGAGGTATTGTCGCCGAGCAAGCCTCGGGACAAGGTATGTGTCCACAAACCATCCTTTCCTATTATATAGACGTTGACGCGTTTCCTCGATATGGGTTGGGGGAGAAATTTTTGTTTCCACTGCCTTCTGTCTCCCCTAAAACCCAACATGAACAACCCAAAAATGCAAGATAAAGTGCTGCAGAAAAACAATAAATTGCAATTTTGACCCTCAAGATGATGGAATTTGATCAAAAACCATCGGAGCTCATGGCAAAGTGATGAATCTTGCTCAGAAGGTTGTTTCTGCATGAAAAACACTAGTCTTGCACCAAAAACTGAAACTGGAGCAAAAGTTGCATAAAATCCAAAAATACTCCAATTTCTAAATATAATGTAGATCTATGTACCCTGCATCACAATGTTATGCAAGCATATCAAGATAGTAGATATGCAATTCAAGGAACAATCTTGAGCATGTATGAGACTAGATACAAGCATAGCATATAGATGAGCAAATATTCCAATTATAAACAGGGTTAGAACTACATGTATATGAACTACTAGTAGATGATAGCACAAGTTAGGACTACTAGTAGGATATAGATTATAGCAAGAGATACCAAAAGATACACAAGTTAAAGAGCAAGTTGTGATTAGATGAAGAGATATATCCAAACAAAGAGATATGCAAATTTAGAAGCATGAGAGGATATAACTCACTAGATATGAATCCTTACCATAAGATGATTACCCCTAAGAACCTCAAGGTTGTATCAAACACAAGATATACACCTATAAAGATGTAGCAAGTTAGAGCACAACGGAAGAAATTTTAGACACAACCAAGAGATCCAAAGAGATCATCATTAAAACCTGCAAAACAACTCAAAGCAAGTAATTGCAACATATAGATATACCAATTTAGAGCAATTAGAGAGATAGATTTGTAAGCAAGATAGGCAATTTAGAACATGGCAATATGCATATGTAAAGGTACCAAATGAGAGTGCCAAAGAATAAGGCTATTGGTTGAGAAAATCTAGTTGAGAGGGAAATTCTCATTCAATAAGCCAATTGTGTATTCTGTACACAGTGTTATCGGTCGAGTTCTGTGCATTGTCAACTCGACCGATGACAGCTGTTGGCAACACCCATTGGTGCCCATCGGTCGAGTTTCAATAGGGCAAACTCGATTGACAGACCAGCTGTCAAAGAGCACATATATTTCATAAAAAACATATTCAAAGGCATGCTAAATATACAAACCATATCCAAACATGTCTAAGCAAGTTAGTAATGCACTATAGAAGCATTAGAAATAGTTTTTGAGCAAGAGAATCACAAAATGCCACTTTTGACTCAAAACCCATATGTATAGTGCACACTATCTTGACAAAAACAAGTTAGAGATGGTTACAAGCAATAAAACCATTACCTTTGTGCTTACCATTGCTTTTCCACTTGTTGTCACCCTCTACACATCTCACCTTTCTTCTTTCATGTGGATTGACAAGTCAATTTGCAATTCAATACCTCAAGTCAATCCATTTGCAAGTACCTACAAGAAGAAAGATGAAATGGTCCCCAATCATGTCTTTGGGTCCGGAGGGGTTAGTTTAGCAACCCAAATCCGATTTCTCTTGGGTGCTTTCCTAAAAGGACAACAAGTAGAATAATGACCAATTTCATTGCAATAGTTGCATGTGCCCATAGTCTTGGAACTAGAGGATTCTCCATGGAATATTGGAGGTCCTTTATCTTTGTTGTTCCCTTGACTACTATCATATCCTAAACCATGTCTACCGATTTGTTTAGTAGTATGGTGTAGGATGTCATTAAAACTCTTTTTACCAACTAAGAATCTTTGCAAAGATGATCTTAAACTATCATTATCATGCTTAAGAGAAGCAATAGTCGAAGACAATTGATTAATATTGTCTCTAGCATGCAAAAGATCATTTTCTAAGCAAAGAGATTTAGTTGAATAAGTATCTCTATCAATATGAAGAGCAGCAACATCATTCTCTCTATTTGTAGAACTAGAACAAGATTCATGCCCATTGATTTTAGCAAGCAAGTAGGCATTTTCTATTTCTAATTCATGCAAAACAAAATCTTTGTCCTTGTTTTCAGATTTAAGAACATCAATGTCATGCATGAGAGAATCAACAATTAAAGTATGCTCTTCATTAGAACTAGGCATGAGAGGTTGAGCTTCTAGAAATTTAATCTTATCAAGTAAACTAGCATTTTCAAGTTTAAGAGAGTCTACTTGGCTAAGACAATCATTTTTATCAATAAGCAAGCAAGAATTAGCATATTCAAGATCATCTAGTTCTATATGCAAATTATCAACAATTTTAGCAATCTTTTTCTTTTTCTTTTTAGAAGACTTATAAGAGGCACAATTATCATGAATAATAGCAATTAAAGATTCTTTATCTATAGAGTCTAGATTTACCTCACTTGAGTCTTCACTTGTTGACTCTATAAGGGCAAAATGGCATTCTCCTTCATCACTAGAGCATGAGCTTGATCCTTCACATGAATCTTCACTTGAGCTTGAGTTAGAGGAGCCACTTGAGCTTGATTGCCATTTCTTCTTGTGAAGATGGGTCTTTTTGCCTTGTGGGCAATCTTCCTTGTAGTGACCCTTCTTCCCACATGTGAAGCACCGTGTGGAGGAGGACTTGCCTTTGTAGAATCTACCTTTGGAGTACATGGCATCTTCTTCAACTTGAGAGGATGGAGAAGCTTGACCAACAATAGCCTTGATTTGAGCTTTGATTTCATCCTTCTTCATTCTCTTGAGTTCTTTCTCCTCTTGTCTTTCTAATTCCTCCCTCTTATCAAGTGTGGCTTCATGTGCTTGTAGATTTCCAATGAGCTCTTCAATAGGAATATCCCTAAGAGACCTTTCTTCTTCAATAGAAGTCACCTTGGATTCCCACTTCTTGGGGAGAGTTCTAAGGATCTTTGAGTTGATCTCTCCACTAGACATAGGATGTCCTAGAACAGCAAGACCATTCAAGATGGTGTTGAGCCTTGAGTACATGTTGGCTATGCTCTCCTCCTTTCCCATCTTGAAGTTCTCAAGCAACCCTTTGAGCATGTAGACTTTGCTTTCCTTCACTTGATCTGTCCCTTCATAAGTGATGCAAAGCTTTCTCCATACCTCATAGGCCGTCTCACAAGAGGAAATCCGGTTGAACTCGGTGGGGGTCATGGAGGCATATAGGATGTGCATGGCTCTAGCATTCAAGGTTGCTTTCATCAAGGTGGCTTCATCCCATTCTTCAATATTTGTCTTTGGTAGATTGTATGGGTTGTTCACCATTTGTCACATCTCGAGACTTGATCCTTGGATGTAGAATTGAAGTCTTCTTCTCTAATAGAGGAAGTTGCTCCCATCAAAGATTGGAAGGCTGGTCGAGTGTCTCCCTCCTAGGTAGTCACCCATCTTCTACTACTTGTTGAAGTATGCTTGGAGAAGACCCACTCTGATACCACTTGTTGGATCCTAGA
Source organism: Alisma plantago-aquatica (assembly GCA_963693085.1). Taxonomy (NCBI): domain Eukaryota; kingdom Viridiplantae; phylum Streptophyta; class Magnoliopsida; order Alismatales; family Alismataceae; genus Alisma; species Alisma plantago-aquatica. The sequence goes on along the minus strand of OY856415.1, from coordinate 124,735,451 downwards.
TGGGTGATTAGATGCTCTAGAGGGGGGGGGTGAACAGAGCTGAAAGCACTTAAACAAAATTCATTAAACCTTCAAATTATATGACAAGATAAGGTTGCTAAATAGGTAATTTGAGTGCAACTATATCATGCATAGCAAGGATAAGAGAGATTGAACATGCACCAATTATACAAACTATTTAGAGTGGTTCCACACTTCAAACTAGAAGTGTGTCAGTCCACTTTCCTAGAGAGGTCAACCTCTAGGACTTCCAACAATTGCACTCTTATATTCACTTATAAGACTTACAATACATGACCAACAAAGGACTTACCTATCCAATACAAAGAGTCTTCAACCTTACCAAGGACTTACCCACTTTGCAAGAGTCTTCGGCCTTCTCCAAGGACTTACCCACTCTAGCACAAGTCTTCGGCCTTGTAGGAATTACCCACTCTTCTTGGATCTTCCGCCTTTGACTTCACCTTCACTCGGAGAAGCTTCCACCAAGGTCTTACCTACTTGAGCTTGAGTCTTTTGCCTTCTCCAAGGGCTTACCCACTCTAGCTCCAAGTCTTCTGCCTTGATCTTCACCAAGGGACTCCTTCCCTTGTTCTTCTTCACCTCTCTTAGATAAGAGAGAGAACCTTCATCTTCATAATTGCAAATGAGAGAAGTGGAGGTGGTGGAAGTTAGAGCCTCACAAGATATACATGTAGGACTAGCTCTCTTACATATTTCCTACTCACTCTAATGGATGTAGCAAGTGATTAAGCTTAGAGAGAGAGGAGGTTGTAGGAAGCACTCAACTATAGAATAGGAACCTCACAAAGAGTTTGCAATGAATGCTCTACCTTGGAATGAATCCCAAGGGGTCCTATTTATAGTTGGGGATGCCTCTTAACCTTTGGGAACACTTGTGAACGAAAACTAGCCGTTTTGTGGCTTGCAACGGATCTATTTTTTGCAACTCCACAACGGCTAGAAACACTTTTCTGCACTTTTCCGTACAGTGCATTCGGTCGAGTTTCTATATGTGTAACTCGACTGATGCAATCTTCAGAAAATCAGCCCAGGTGGATAGGTCGAGTTTCAAGGTGGGAAACTGGACCGATTCAATCTTCAGAAAATCAGCCCAGGTGGATCGGTCGAGTTTCAGGGTGGGAAACTGGACCGATCAAGTGTCTGTAATTGATTTTCAAAGTTGCATTAAAAGTGCTCTAATATTCGATCTAAGTGTTCCTGATATTTTTCTAAGCTTAATTACAAATCATACAATCATTACAAGTGATTTACAACATGATTCTAATGGATATACATCATATTACAAAAACGTGCACTTGTATGACTTTGACTTGTCTTTTCTCCAATTTGAGATGTGCAAGTTAGGGCATTTGGAGTGTGTCTATACCTAATCTGAAATTACTCAAGTAGATACATTAGACACCAATATGTGGAATGGTTAGTCATCATCAAAACACGGGTTTAGTCATTTTAGACGTGAGTCAACATTGACCTAATTGACCTTGAGTCAACATTCTCCCCCTTTTTGAAGATGACAAACCATTCCATAAATGTATTGAAAGCATTTAAGTAAATTCATACCTTTGGAGAAACCTAGGGGTTTCAATAGAATGGAGTTCATATGCTCCCCCTCAATTGATGCACATGGAGTTTTCATACTCCCCCTCAATTGATGATATTTCTCCTACATGGTTAGCTTTCATAACATTTATAGAAACTATGTCTTCTACTCATATATGTTCTACACATATATGTCTTCTCCCCTTTACCTTCTCCCCTTTACATGAACATACTTCTCTTCTTCATGTAAGACATGCCTTCTTCCTCTTTTTAAAAAAGACATAACTTTCTCCCCCTTTGACATTTCAAAAAGAGGGGTTATGAAGAAATAAGAAACATCACTTGTTAAAGAAAAAGGAGATAACACAAATATATATAAGGAGAGTAGAAGAGCACAGATAGGGTCTTATCCAAGCATAGAAATAAAAGCAAGTTAAAACATATACTTGAACAACCCAAAAATGCAAGATAAAGTGCTGCAGAAAAACAATAAATTGCAATTTTGACCCTCAAGATGATGGAATTTGATCAAAAACCATCGGAGCTCATGGCAAAGCGATGAGTCTTGCTCAGAAGGTTGTTTCTTCATGAGAAACACTAGTCTTTCACCAAAACCTGAAACTGGAGCAAAAGCTGCATAAAATCCAAAAATACTCCAATTTCTACATATAATGTAGATCTATGTACCCTGCATCACAATGTTATGCAAGCAACTCAAGATAGTAGATATGCAATTCAAGGAACAATCTTGAGCATGTATGAGACTAGATACAAGCATAGCATATAGATGAGCAAATATTCCAATTATAAATAGGGTTAGAACTACATGTATATGAACTACTAGTAGATGATAGCACAAGTTAGGACTACTAGTAGGATCTAGATCATAGCAAGAGATACCAAAAGATACACAAGTTAAAGAGCAAGCTATGATTAGATGAAGAGATATATCCAAACAAAGAGATATGCAAATTTAGAAACATGAGAGGATATAACTCACTAGATATGCATCCTTACCATAAGATGATGACCCCTAAGAACCTCAAGGTTGTATCAAACACAAGATATACACCTATAAAGATGTAGCAAGTTAGAGCACAACGGAAGCAATTTTAGACACAACCAAGAGATCCAAAGAGATCATCATCAAAACCTGCAAAACAACTCAAAGCAAGTAATTGCAACATATAGATATACCAATTTAGAGCAATTAGAGAGATAGAGTTGTAAGCAAGATAGGCAAGTTAGAACATGGCAATATGCATATGTAAAGGTACCAAATGAGAGTGCCAAAGAATAAGGCTATTGGTTGAGAAAATCTAGTTGAGAGGGAAATTCTCATTCAATAAGCCAATTGTGTATTCTGTACACAGTGTTATCGGTCGAGTTATGTGCATTGTCAACTCGACCGATGACAGCTGTTGGCAACACCCATTGGTGCCCATCGGTCGAGTTTCAATAGGGCAAACTCGACCGACAGACCAGCTGTCAAAGAGCACATATATTTCATAAAAAACATATTCAAAGGCATGCTAAATATACAAACCATATCCAAACATGTCTAAGCAAGTTAGTAATTCACTATAGAAGCATTAGAAACAGTTTTTGAGCAAGAGAATCACAAAATGCCACTTTTGACTCAAAACCCATATGTATAGTGCACACAATCTTGACAAAAACAAGTTAGAGATGGTTACAAGCAATAAAACCATTACCTTTGTGCTTACCATTGCTTTTCCACTTGTTGTCACCCTCTACACATCTCACCTTTCTTCTTTCATGTGGATTGACAAGTCAATTTGCAATTCAATACCTCAAGTCAATCCATTTGCAAGTACCTACAAGAAGAAAGATGAAATGGTCCCCAATCATGTCTTTGGGTCCGGAGGGGTTAGTTTAGCAACCCAAATCCGATTTCTCTTGGGTTCTTTCCTAAAAGGACAACAAGTAGAATAATGACCAATTTCATTGCAATAGTTGCATGTGCCCATAGTCTTGGAACTAGAGGATTCTCCATGGAATATTGGAGGTCCTTTATCTTTGTTGTTCCCTTGACTACTATCATATCCTAAACCATGTCTACCAATTTGTTTTGTAGTATGGTGTAGGATGTCATTAAGACTCTTTTTACCAACTAAGAATCTTTGCAAAGATGATCTTAAACTATCATTATCATGCTTAAGAGAAGCAATAGTCGAAGACAATTGATTAATATTATCTCTAGCATGCAAAAGATCATTTTCTAAGCAAAGAGATTTAGTTGAATAAGAATCTCTATCAATATGAAGAGCAGCAACATCATTCTCTCTATTTGTAGAACTAGAACAAGATTCATGCCCATTTATTTTAGCAAGCAAGGAGGCATTTTCTATTTCTAATTCATGCAAAACAAAATCTTTGTCCTTGTTTTCAGATTTAAGAACATCAATGTCATGCATGAGAGAATCAACAATTAAAGTATGCTCTTCATTAGAACTAGGCATGAGAGGTTGAGCTTCTAGAAATTTAATCTTATCAAGTAAACTAGCATTTTCAAGTTTAAGAGAGTCTACTTGGCTAAGACAATCATTTTTATCAATAAGCAAGCAAGAATTAGCATATTCAAGATCATCTAGTTCTATATGCAAATTATCAACAATTTTAGCAATCTTTTTCTTTTTCTTTTTCTTTTTAGAAGACTTATAAGAGGCACAATTATCATGAATAATAGCAATTAAAGATTCTTTATCTAAAGAGTCTAGATTTACCTCACTTGAGTCTTCACTTGTTGACACTATAAGGGCAAAATGGCATTCTCCTTCATCACTAGAGCTTGCGCTTGATCCTTCACATGAATCTTCACTTGAGCTTGAGTTAGAGGAGCCACTTGAGCTTGATTGTCATTTCTTCTTGTGAAGATGGGTCTTTTCGCCTTGTGGGCAATCTTCCTTGTAGTGACCCTTCTTCCCACATGTGAAGCACCGTGTGGAGGAGGACTTGCCTTTGTAGAATCTACCTTTAGAGTACATGGCATCTTCTTCAACTTGAGAGGATGGAGAAGCTTGACCAACAATAGCCTTGATTTGAGCTTTGATTTCATCCTTCTTCATTCTCTTGAGTTCTTTCTCCTCTTGTCTTTCTAATTCCTCCCTCTTGTCAAGTGTGGCTTCATGTGCTTGTAGATTTCCAATGAGCTCTTCAATAGGAATATCCCTAAGAGACCTTTCTTCTTCAATAGAAGTCACCTTGGATTCCCACCTCTTGGGGAGAGTTCTAAGGATCTTCGAGTTTATCTCTCCACTAGACATAGGATGTCTTAGAACAGAAAGACCATTCAAGATGGTGTTGAGCCTTGAGTACATGTTGGCTATGCTCTCCTCCTTTCCCATCTTGAAGTTCTCAAGCAACCCTTTGAGCATGTAGACTTTGCTTTCCTTCACTTGATCTGTCCCTTCATAAGTGATGCAAAGCTTTCTCCATACCTCATAGGCCGTCTCACAAGAGGAAATCCGGTTGAACTCGGTGGGGGTCATGGAGGCATATAGGATGTGCATGGCTCTAGCATTCAAGGTTGCTTTCATCAAGGTGGCTTCATCCCATTCTTCAATATTTGTCTTTGGTAGAATGTATGGGTTGTTCACCATTTGCCACATCTCGAGACTTGATCCTTGGATGTAGAATTGAAGTCTTCTTCTCCAATAGAGGAAGTTGCTCCCATCAAAGATTGGAAGGCTGGTCGAGTGTCTCCCTCCTAGGTAGTCACCCATCTTCTCCTACTTGTTGAAGTATGCTTGGAGAAGACCCGCTCTGATACCACTTGTTGGATCCTAGATGGGTGATTAGATTCTCTAGAGGGGGGGTGAATAGAGCTGAAAGCACTTAAACAAAATTCATTAAACCTTCAAATTATATGACAAGATAAGGTTGCTAAATAGGTAATTTGAGTGCAACTAAATCATGCATAGCAAGGATAAGAGAGATTGAACATGCACCAATTAGACAAGCTATTTAGAGTGGTTCCACACTTCAAACTAGAAGTGTGTCAGTCCACTTGCCTAGAGAGGTCAATCTCTAGGACTTCCAACAATTGCACTCTTATATTCACTTATAAGACTTCCAATACATGACCAACAAAGGACTTACCTATCCAATACAAAGAGTCTTCAACCTCACCAAGGACTTACCCACTTTGCAAGAGTCTTTGGCCTTCTCCAAGGACTTACCCACTCTAGCACAAGTCTTCGGCCTTGTAGGAATTACCCACTTTTCTTGGATCTTCCGCCTTTGACTTCACCTTCACTCGGAGAAGCTTCCACCAAGGTCTTACCTACTTGAGCTTGAGTCTTTTGCCTTCTCCAAGGGCTTACCCACTCTAGCTCCAAGTCTTCTGCCTTGATCTTCACCAAGGGACTCCTTCCCTTGTTCTTCTTCACCTCTCTTAGACAAGAGAGAGAACCTTCATCTTCATGATTGCAAATGAGAGAAGTGGAGGTGGTGGAAGTGAGAGCCTCACAAGATATACATGTAGGACTAGCTCTCTTACAGATTTCCTACTCACTCTAATGGATGTAGCAAGTGATTAAGCTTAGAGAGAGAGGAGGCTGTAGGAAGCACTCAACTATAGAATAGGAACCTCACAAAGAGTTTGCAATGAATGCTCTACCTTGGAATGAAGCCCAAGGGGTCCTATTTATAGTTGGGGATGCCTCTTAACCTTTGGGAACACTTGTGAACGAAAACTAGCCGTTTTGTGGCTTGCAACGGATCTATTTTTTGCAACTCCACAACGGCTAGAAACATTTTCTGCACTTTTCCGTACAGTGCATTCGGTCGAGTTTCTATATGTGTAACTCGACCGATGCAATCTTCAGAAAATCAACCCAGGTGGATTGGTCGAGTTTCAGGGAGGGAAACTGGACCGATTCAATCTTCAGAAAATCAGCCCAGGTGGATCGGTCGAGTTTCAGGGTGGGAAACTGGACCGATCAAGTGCCTGTAATTGATTTTCAAAGTTGTATTAAAAGTGCTCTAATATTCGATCTAAGTGTTCCTGATATTTTTCTAAGCTTAATTACAAGTCATACAATAATTACAAGTGATTTACAACATGATTCTAATGGATATACATCATATTACAAAAACATGCACTTGCATGACTTTGACTTGTCTTTTCTCCAATTTGAGATGTGAAAGTTAGGGCATTTGGAGTGTGTCTATACCTAATCTGAAATTACTCAAGTAGAGACATTAGATGCCAATATGTGGAATGGTTAGTCATCATCAAAACACGGGTTTAGTCAATTTAGACGTGAGTCAACATTGACCTAATTGACCTTGAGTCAACATTCTCCCCCTTTTTGAAGATGACAAACCATTCCATACATGTATTGAAAGCATTTAAGTAAATTCATACCTTTGGAGAAACCTAGGGGTTTCAATAGAATGGAGTTCATATGCTCCCCCTCAATTGATGCACATGGAGTTTTCATACTCCCCCTCAATTGATGCTATTTCTCCTGCATGGTTAGCTTTCATAACATTTATAGAAACTATGTCTTCTACTCATATATGTTCTACACATATATGTCTTCTCCCCTTTACCTTCTCCCCTTTACATGAACATACTTCTCTTCTTCATGTAATACATGCCTTCTTCCTCTTTTTAAAAGAAGACATACCTTTCTCCCACTTTGTCATTTCAAAAAGAGGGGTTATGAAGAAATAAGAAACATCACTTGTTAAAGAGAAAAGGAGATAACACAAATATATATAAGGAGAGTAGAAGAGCACAGATAGGGTCTTGTCCAAGCATAGAAAGAAAAGCAAGTTAAAACATATACTTGAACAACCCAAAAATGCAAGATAAAGTGTTGCAGAAAAACAATAAATTGCAATTTTGACCCTCAAGATGACGGAATTTGATCAAAAACCATCGGAGCTCATGGCAAAGCAATGAGTCTTGCTAGAAGGTTGTTTCTACATGAAAAACACTAGGCTTGCACCAAAAACTGAAACTGGAGCAAAAGCTACATAAAATCCAAAAATACTCCAATTTCTACATATAATGTAGATCTATGTACCCTGCATCACAATGTTATGCAAGCAACTCAAGATAGTAGATATGCAATTCAAGGAACAATCTTGAGCATGTATGAGACTAGATACAAGCATAGCATATAGATGAGCAAATATTCCAATTATAAACAGGGTTAGAACTACATGTATATGAACTACTAGTAGATGATAGCACAAGTTAGGACTACTAGTAGGATCTAGATCATAGCAAGAGATACCAAAAGATACACATGTTAAAGAGCAAGCTGTGATTAGATGAAGAGATATATCCAAACAAAGAGATATGCAAATTTAGAAGCATGAGAGGATATAACTCACTAGATATGCATCCTTACCATAAGATGATTACCCCTAAGAACCTCAAGGTTGTATCCAATACAAGATATACACCTATAAAGATGTAGTAAGTTAGAGCACAACGGAAGCAATTTTAGACACAACCAAGAGATCCAAAGAGATCATCATCAAAACCTGCAAAACAACTCAAAGCAAGTAATTGCAACATATAGATATACCAATTTAGAGCAATTAGAGAGATAGAGTTGTAAGCAAGATAGGCAATTTAGAACATGGCAATATGCATATGTAAAGGTACCAAATGAGAGTGCCAAAGAATAAGGCTATTGGTTGAGAAAATCTAGTTGAGAGGGAAATTCTCATTCAATAAGCCAATTGTGTATTCTGTACACAGTGTTATCGGTCGAGTTCTGTGCATTGTCAACTCGACCGATGATAGCTGTTGGAAACACCCATTGGTGCCCATCGGTCGAGTTTCAATAGGGCAAACTCGACCGACAGACCAGTTGTCAAAGAGCACATATATTTCATAAAAAACATATTCAAAGGCATGCTAAATATACAAACCATATCCAAACATGTCTAAGCAAGTTAGTAATGCACTATAGAAGCATTAGAAACAGCTTTTGAGTAAGAGAATCACAAAATGCCACTTTTGACTAAAAAACCATATGTATAGTGCACACTATCTTGACAAAAACAAGTTAGAGATGGTTACAAGCAATAAAACCATTACCTTTGTGCTTACCATTGCTTTTCCACTTGTTTTCACCCTCTACACATCTCACCTTTCTTCTTTCATGTGGATTGACAAGTCAATTTGCAATTCAATACCTCAAGTCAATCCATTTGCAAGTACCTACAAGAAGAAAGATGAAATGGTCTCCAATCATGTCTTTGGGTCTGGAGGGGTTAGTTTAGCAACCCAAATCCGATTTCTCTTGGGTGCTTTCCTAAAAGGACAACAAGTAGAATAATGACCAATTTCATTGCAATAGTTGCATGTGCCCATAGTCTTGGAACTAGAGGATTCTCCATGGAATATTGGAGGTCCTTTATCTTTGTTGTTCCCTTGACTACTATCATATCCTAAACCATGTCTACCAATTTGTTTAGTAGTATGGTGTAGGATGTCATTAAGACTCTTTTTACCAACTAAGAATCTTTGCAAAGATGATCTTAAACTATCATTATCATGCTTAAGAGAAGCAATAGTCAAAGACAATTGATTAATATTATCTCTAGCATGCAAAAGATCATTTTCTAAGCAAAGAGATTTAGTTGAATAAGAATCTCTATCAATATGAAGAGCAGCAACATCATTCTCTCTATTTGTAGAACTAGAACAAGATTCATGCCCATTGATTTTAGCAAGCAAGGAGGCATTTTCTATTTCTAATTCATGCAAAACAAAATCTTTGTCCTTGTTTTCAGATTTAAGAACATCAATGTCATGCATGAGAGAATCAACAATTAAAGTATGCTCTTCATTAGAACTAGGCATGAGAGGTTGAGCTTCTAGAAATTTAATCTTATCAAGTAAACTAGCATTTTCAAGTTTAAGAGAGTCTACTTGGATAAGATAATCATTTTTATCAATAAGCAAGCAAGAATTAGCATATTCAAGATCATCTAGTTCTATATGCAAATTATCAACAATTTTAGCAATCTTTTTTCTTTTTCTTTTTCTTTTTAGAAGACTTATAAGAGGCACAATTATCATGAATAATAGCAATTAAAGATTCTTTATCTAAAGAGTCTAGATTTACCTCACTTGAGTCTTCACTTGTTGACGCTATAAGGGCAAAATGGCATTCTCCGTCATCACTAGAGATTGCGCTTGATCCTTCACATGAATCTTCACTTGAGCTTGAGTTAGAGGAGCCACTTGAGCTTGATTGCCATTTCTTCTTGTGAAGATGGGTCTTTTCGCCTTGTGGGAAATCTTCCTTGTAGTGACCCTTCTTCCCACATGTGAAGCACCGTGTGGAGGAGGACTTGCCTTTGTAGAATCTACCTTTAGAGTACATGGCATCTTCTTCAACTTGAGAGGATGGAGAAGCTTGACCAACAATAGCCTTGATTTGAGCTTTGATTTCATCCTTCTTCATTCTCTTGAGTTCTTTCTCCTCTTGTCTTTCTAATTCCTCCCTCTTGTCAAGTGTGGCTTCATGTGCTTGTAGATTTCAAATGAGCTCTTCAATAGGAATATCCCTAAGAGACCTTGCTTCTTCAATAGAAGTCACCTTGGATTCCCACCTCTTGGGGAGAGTTCTAAGGATCTTTGAGTTGATCTCTCCACTAGACATAGGATGTCCTAGAACAGCAAGACCATTCAAGATGGTGTTGAGCCTTGAGTACATGTTGGCTATGCTCTCCTCCTTTCCCATCTTGAAGTTCTCAAGCAACCCTTTGAGCATGTAGACTTTGCTTTCCTTCACTTGATCTGTCCCTTCATAAGTGATGCAAAGCTTTCTCCATACCTCATAGGCCGTCTCACAAGAGGAAATCCGGTTGAACTCGGTGGGGGTCATGGAGGCATATAGGATGTGCATGGCTCTAGCATTCAAGGTTGCTTTCATCAAGGTGGCTTCATCCCATTCTTCAATATTTGTCTTTGGTAGAATGTATGGGTTGTTCACCATTTGCCACATCTCGAGACTTGATCCTTGGATGTAGAATTGAAGTCTTCTTTTCCAATAGAGGAAGTTGTTCCCATCAAAGATTGGAAGGCTGGTCGAGAGTCTCCCTTCTAGGTAGTCACCCATCTTCTCCTACTTGTTGAAGTATGCTTGGAGAAGACCCACTCTGATACCACTTGTTGGATCCTAGATGGGTGATTAGATGCTCTAGAGGGGGGTGAATAGAGCTGAAAGCACTTAAACAAAATTCATTAAACCTTCAAATTATATGACAAGATAAGGTTTCTAAATAGGTAATTTGAGTGCAACTAAATCATGCATAGCAAGGATAAGAGAGATTGAACATGCACTAATTAGACAAGCTATTTAGAGTGATTCCACACTTCAAACTAGAAGTGTGTCAGTCCACTTGCCTAGAGAGGTCAACCTCTAGGTCTTCCAACAATTGCACTCTTAAATTCACTTATAAGACTTACAATACATGACCAACAAAGGACTTACCGATCCAATACAAAGAGTCTTCAACCTTACCAAGGACTTACCCACTTTGCAAGAGTCTTCGGCCTTCTCCAAGGACTTACCCACTCTAGCACAAGTCTTCGGCCTTGTAGGAATTACCCACTCTTCTTGGATCTTCCACCTTTCACTTCACCTTCACTCATAGAAGCTTCCACCAAGGTCTTACCTACTTGAGCTTGAGTCTTTTGCCTTCTCCAAGGGCTTACCCACTCTAGCTCCAGGTCTTCTGCCTTGATCTTCACCAAGGGACTCCTTCCCTTGTTCTTCTTCACCTCTCTTAGACAAGAGAGAGAACCTTCATCTTCATGATTGCAAATGAGAGAAGTGGAGGTGGTGGAAGTGAGAGCCTCACAAGATATACATGTAGGACTAGCTCTCTTACAGATTTCCTACTCACTCTAATGGATGTAGCAAGTGATTAAGCTTAGAGAGAGAGGAGGCTGTAGGAAGCACTCAACTATAGAATAGGAACCTCACAAAGAGTTTGCAATGAATGTTCTACCTTGGAATGAAGTCCAAGGGGTCCTATTTATAGTTGGGGATGCCTCTTAACCTTTGGGAACACTTGTGAATGAAAAGTAGCCGTTTTGTGGCTTGCAACGGATCTATTTCTTGCAAATCCACAACGGCTAGAAACACTTTTCTACACTTTTCCGTACAGTGCATTCGGTCGAGTTTCTATATGTGTAACTCGACCGATGCAATCTTCAGAAAATCAGCCCAGGTGGATCGGTCGAGTTTCAGGGTGGGAAACTGTACCGATTCAATCTTCAGAAAATCAACCTAGGTGGATCGGTCGAGTTTCAGGGTGGGAAACAGGACCGATCAAGTGCCTATAATTGATTTTCAAAGTTGCATTAAAAGTGCTCTAATATTCGATCTAAGTGTTCCTGATATTTTTCTAAGCTTAATTACAAATCATACAATCATTATAAGTGATTTACAACATGATTCTAATGGATATACATCATATTACAAAAACGTGCACTTGTATGACTTTGACTTGTCTTTTCTCCAATTTGAGATGTGTAAGTTAGGGCATTTGGAGTGTGTCTATACCTAATCTGAAATTACTCAAGTAGAGACATTAGACACCAATATGTGGAATGGTTAGTCATCATCAAAACACGGGTTTAGTCATTTTAGACGTGAGTCAACATTGACCTAATTGACCTTGAGTCAACATTCTCCCCCTTTTTGAAGATGACAAACCATTCCATAAATGTATTGAAAGCATTTAAGTAAATTCATACCTTTGGAGAAACCTAGGGGTTTCAATAGAATGGAGTTCATATGCTCCCCCTCAATTGATGCACATGGAGTTTTCATACTCCCCCTCAATTGATGATATTTCTCCTACATGGTTAGCTTTCATAACATTTATAGAAACTATGTCTTCTACTCATATATGTTCTACACATATATGTCTTCTCCCCTTTACCTTCTCCCCTTTACATGAACATACTTCTCTTCTTCATGTAAGACATGCCTTCTTCCTCTTTTTAAAAAAGACATACCTTTCTCCCCCTGTGACATTTCAAAAAGAGGGGTTATGAAGAAATAAGAAACATCACTTGTTAAAGAGAAAAGGAGATAACACAAATATATATAAGGAGAGTAGAAGAGCACAGATAGGGTCTTGTCCAAGCATAGAAATAAAAGCAAGTTAAAACATATACTTGAACAACCCAAAAATGCAAGATAAAGTGCTGCAGAAAAACAATAAATTGCACTTTTGACCCTCAAGATGATGGAATTTGATCAAAAACCATCGAAGCTCATGGCAAAGCGATGAGTCTTGCTAGAAGGTTGTTTCTGCATGAAAAACACTAGTCTTGCACCAAAAACTGAAACTGGAGCAAAAGCTGCATAAAATCCAAAAATACTCCAATTTCTACATATAATGTAGATCTATGTACCCTGCATCACAATGTTATGCAAGCAACTCAAGATAGTAGATATGCAATTCAAGGAACAATCTTGAGCATGTATGAGACTAGATACAAGTATAGCATATAGATGAGCAAATATTCCAATTATAAACAGGGTTAGAACTACATGTATATGAACTACTAGTAGATGATAGCACAAGTTAGGACTACTAGTAGGATCTAGATCATAGCAAGAGATACCAAAAGATACACAAGTTAAAGAGCAAGTTGTGATTAGATGAAGAGATATATCCAAACAAAGTGATATGCAAATTTATAAGCATGAGAGGATATAACTCACTAGATATGCATCCTTACCATAAGATGATTACCCCTAAGAACCTCAAGGTTGTATCAAACACAAGATATACACCTATAAAGATGTAGCAAGTTAGAGCACAACGGAAGCAATTTTAGACACAACCAAGAGATCCAAAGAGATCATCATCAAAACCTACAAAACAACTCAAAGCAAGTAATTGCAACATATAGATATACCAATTTAGAGTAATTAGAGAGATAGATTTGTAAGCAAGATAGGCAATTTAGAACATGGCAATATGCATATGTAAAGGTACCAAATGAGAGTGCCAAAGAATAAGGCTATTGGTTGAGAAAATCTAGTTGAGAGGGAAATTCTCATTCAATAAGCCAATTGTGTATTTTGTACACAGTGTTATCGGTTGAGTTATGTGCATTGTCAACTCGACCGATGACAGCTGTTGGCAACACCCATTGGTGCCCATCGGTCGAGTTTCAATAGGGCAAACTCGACCGATAGACCAGCTGTCAAAGAGCACATATATTTCATAAAAAACATATTCAAAGGCATGCAAAATATACAAACCATATCCAAACATGTCTAAGCAAGTTAGTAATGCACTATAGAAGCATTAGAAATAGTTTTTGAGTAAGAGAATCACAAAATGCCACTTTTGACTCAAAAACCATATATATAGTGCACACTATCTTGACAAAAACAAGTTAGAGATGGTTACAAGTAATAAAACCATTACCTTTGTGCTTACCATTGCTTTTCCACTTGTCGTCACCCTCTACACATATCACCTTTCTTCTTTCATGTGGATTGACAAGTTAATTTGCAATTCAATACCTCAAGTCAATCCATTTGCAAGTACCTACAAGAAGAAAGATGAAATGGTCCCCAATCATGTCTTTGGGTTCGGAGGGGTTAGTTTAGCAACCCAAATCCGATTTCTCTTGGGTGCTTTCCTAAAAGGACAACGAGTAGAATAATGACCAATTTCATTGCAATAGTTGCATGTGCCCATAGTCTTGGAACTAGAGGATTCTCCATGGAATATTGGAGGTCCTTTATCTTTGTTGTTCCCTTGACTACTATCATATCCTAAACCATGTCTACCAATTTGTTTAGTAGTGTGGTGTAGGATGTCATTAAGACTCTTTTTACCAACTAAGAATCTTTGCAAAGATGATCTTAAACTATCATTATCATGCTTAAGAGAAGAAATAGTCGAAGACAATTGATTAATATTATCTCTAGCATGCAAAATATCATTTTCTAAGCAAAGAGATTTAGTTGAATAAGAATCTCTATCAATATGAAGAGCAGCAACATCATTCTCTCTATTTGTAGAACTAGAACAAGATTCATGCCCATTGATTTTAGCAAGCAAGGAGGCATTTTCTATTTCTAATTCATGCAAAACAAAATCTTTGTCCTTGTTTTCAGATTTAAGAACATCAATGTCATGCATGAGAGAATCAACAATTAAAGTATGCTCTTCATTAGAACTAGGCATGAGAGGTTGAGCTTCTAGAAATTTAATATTATCAAGTAAACTAGCATTTTCAAGTTTAAGAGAGTCTACTTGGCTAAGACAATCATTTTTATCAATAAGCAAGCAAGAATTAGCATATTCAAGATCATCTAGTTCTATATGCAAATTATCAACAATTTTAGCAAGCTTTTTCTTTTTCTTTTTAGAAGACTTATAAGAGGCACAAATATCATGAATAATAGCAATTAAAGATTCTTTATCTAAAGAGTCTAGATTTACCTCACTTGAGTCTTCACTTGTTGACGCTATAAGGGCAAAATGGCATTATCCTTCATCACTAGAGCTTGATCTTGATCCTTCACATGAATCTTCACTTGAGCTTGAGTTGGAGGAGCCACTTGAGCTTGATTGCCATTTCTTCTTGTGAAGATGGGTCTTTTTGCCTTGTGGGCAATCTTCCTTGTAGTGACCCTTCTTCCTACATGTGAAGCACCGTGTGGAGGAGGACTTGCCTTTGCAGAATCTACCTTTGGAGTACATGGCATCTTCTTCAACTTGAGAGTATGGAGAAGCTTGACCAACAATAGCCTTGATTTGAGCTTTGATTTCATCCTTCTTCATTCTCTTGAGTTCTTTCTCCTCTTGTCTTTCTAATTCCTCCCTCTTGTCAAGTGTGGCTTCATGTGCTTGTAGATTTCCAATGAGCTCTTCAATAAGAATATCCCTAAGAGACCTTGCTTCTTCAATAGAAGTCACCTTGGATTCCCACCTCTTGGGGAGAGTTATAAGGATCTTTGAGTTGATCTCTCTACTAGACATAGGATGTCCTAGAACAGCAAGACCATTCAAGATGGTGTTGAGCCTTGAGTACATGTTGGCTATGCTCTCCTCCTTTCCCATCTTGAAGTTCTCAAGCAACCCTTTGAGCATCTAGACTTTGCTTTCCTTCACTTGATCTGTCCTGTCATAAGTGATGCAAAGCTTTCTCCATACCTCATAGGCCGTCTCACAAGAGGAAATCCGGTTGAACTCGGTGGGGGTCATGGAGGCATATAGGATGTGCATGGCTCTAGCATTCAAGGTTGCTTTCATCAAGGTGGCTTCATCCCATTCTTCAATATTTGTCTTTGGTAGAATGTATGGGCTGTTCACCATTTGCCACATCTCGAGACTTGATCCTTGGATGTAGAATTGAAGTCTTCTTTTCCAATATAGGAAGTTGCTCCCATCAAAGATTGGAAGGCTGATCGAGAGTCTCCCTCCTAGGTAGTCACCCATCTTCTCCTACTTGTTGAAGTATGCTTGGAGAAGACCCGCTCTGATACCACTTGTTGGATCCTAGATGGGTGATTAGATGCTCTAGAGGGGGGGTGAATAGAGCTGAAAGCACTTAAACAAAATTCATTAAACCTTCAAATTATATGACAAGATAAGGTTGCTAAATAGGTAATTTGAGTGCAACTAAATCATGCATAGCAAGGATAAGAGAGATTGAACATGCACCAATTAGACAAGCTATTTAGAGTGGTTCCACACTTCAAAATAGAAGTGTGTCAGTCCACTTACCTAGAGAGGTCAACCTCTAGGACTTCCAACAATTGCACTCTTATATTCACTTATAAGACTTACAATACATGACCAAGAAAGGACTTACCTATCCAATACAAAGAGTCTTCAACCTTACCAAGGACTTACCCACTTTTCATGAGTCTTCGGCCTTCTCCAAGGACTTATCCACTCTAGAACAAGTCTTCGGCCTTGTAGGAATTACCCACTCTTCTTGGATCTTCTACCTTTGACTTCACCTTCACTCGGAGAAGCTTCCACCAAGGTCTTACCTACTTGAGCTTGAGTCTTTTGCCTTCTCTAAGGGCTTACCCACTCTAGCTCCAAGTCTTCTGCCTTGATCTTCACCAAGGGACTCCTTCCCTTGTTCTTCTTCACCTCTCTTAGACAAGAGAGAGAACCTTCATCTTCATGATTGCAAATGAGAGAAGTAGAGGTGGTGGAAGTGAGAGCCTCACAAGATATACATGTAGGACTAGCTCTCTTACATATTTCCTACTCACTCTAATGGATGTAGCAAGTGATTAAGCTTAGAGAGAGAGGAGGTTGTAGGAAGCACTCAACTATAGAATAGGAACCTCACAAAGAGTTTGCAATGAATGCTCTACCTTGGAATGAAGCCCAAGGGGTCCTATTTATAGTTGGGGATGCCTCTTAACCTTTGGGAACACTTGTGAACGAAAACTAGCCATTTTGTGGCTTGCAACGGATCTATCCTTTGCAACTCCACAACGGCTAGAAACACTTTTCTGCACTTTTCCGTACAGTGCATTCGGTCGAGTTTCTATATGTGTAACTCGACCGATGCAATCTTCAGAAAATCAGCCCAGGTGGATCGGTCGAGTTTCAGGGTGGGAAACTGGACCGATTCAATCTTTAGAAAATCAGCCCAGGTGGATCGGTCGAGTTTCAGGGTGGGAAACTGGACCGATCAAGTGCATGTAATTGATTTTCAAAGTTGCATTAAAAGTGCTCTAATATTCGATCTAAGTGTTCCTGATATTTTTCTAAGCTTAATTACAAGTCATACAATCATTACAAGTGATTTACAACATGATTCTAATGGATATACATCATATTACAAAAACGTGCACTTGTATGACTTTGACTTGTCTTTTCTCCAATTTGAGATGCGCAAGTTAGGGCATTTGGAGTGTGTCTATACCTAATCTGAAATTACTCAAGTAGAGACATTAGACACCAATATGTGGAATGGTTAGTCATCATCAAAACACAGGTTTAGTCAATTTAGACGTGAGTCAACATTGACCTAATTGACCTTGAGTCAACATTCTCCCCCTTATTGAAGATGACAAACCATTCCATAAATGTATTGAAAGCATTTAAGTAAATTCATACCTTTGGAGAAACCTAGGGGTTTCAATAGAATGGAGTTCATATGCTCCCCCTCAATTGATGCACATGGAGTTTTCATACTCCCCCTCAATTGATGCTATTTCTCCTGCATGGTTAGCTTTCATAACATTTATAGAAACTATGTCTTCTACTCATATATGTTCTACACATATATGTCTTCTCCCCTTTACCTTCTCCCCTTTACATGAACATACTTCTCTTCTTCATGTAACACATGCCTTCTTCCTCTTTTTAAAAGAAGACATACCTTTCTCCCCCTTTGTCATTTCAAAAAGAGGGGTTATGAAGAAATAAGAAACATAACTTGTTAAAGAGAAAAGGAGATAACACAAATATATAAGGAGAGTAGAAGAGCACAGATAGGGTCTTGTCCAAGCATAGAAAGAAAAGCAAGTTAAAACATATACTTGAACAACCCAAAAATGCAAGATAAAGTGTTGCAGAAAAACAATAAATTGCAATTTTGACCCTCAAGATGATGGAATTTGATCAAAAACCATCGGAGCTCATGGCAAAGCAATGAGTCTTTCTAGAAGGTTGTTTCTGCATGAAAAACACTAGTCTTGCACCAAAAACTAAAACTGGAGCAAAAGCTGCATAAAATCCAAAAATACTCCAATTTCTACATATAATGTAGATCTATGTACCCTGCATCACAATGTTATGCAAGCAACTCAAGATAGTAGATATGCAATTCAAGGAACAATCTTGAGCATGTATGAGACTAGATACAAGCATAGCATATAGATGAGCAAATATTCCAATTATAAACAGGGTTAGAACTACATGTATATGAACTACTAGTAGATGATAGCACAAGTTAGGACTACTAGTAGGATCTAGATCATAGCAAGAGATACCAAAAGATACACAAGTTAAAGAGCAAGCTGTGATTAGATGAAGAGATATATCCAAACAAAGAGATATGCAAATTTAGAAGCATGAGAGGATATAACTCACTAGATATGCATCCTTACCATAAGATGATTACCCCTAAGAACCTCAAGGTTGTATCAAACACAAGATATACACCGATAAAGATGTAGCAAGTTAGAGCACAACGGAAGCAATTTTAGACACAACCAAGAGATCCAAAGAGATCATCATCAAAACCTGCAAAACAACTCAAAGCAAGTAATTGCAACATATAGATATACCAATTTCGAGCAATTAGAGAGATAGAGTTGTAAGCAAGATAGGCAATTTAGAACATGGCAATATGCATATGTAAAGGTACCAAATGAGAGTGCCAAAGAATAAGGCTATTGGTTGAGAAAATCTAGTTGAGAGGGAAATTCTCATTCAATAAGCCAATTGTGTATTCTGTACACAGTGTTATCGGTCGAGTTATGTGCATTGTCAACTCGACCGATGACAGCTGTTGGCAACACCCATTGGTGCCCATCGGTCGAGTTTTAATAGGGCAAACTCGACCGACAGACCAGCTGTCAAAGAGCACATATATTTCATAAAAAACATATTCAAAGGTATGCTAAATATACAAACCATATCCAAACATGTCTAAGCAAGTTAGTAATGCACTATAGAAGCATTAGAAACAGTTTTTGAGCAAGAGAATCACAAAATGCCACTTTTGACTCAAAAACCATATGTATAGTGCACACTATCTTGACAAAAACAAGTTAGAGATGGTTACAAGCAATAAAACCATTACCTTTGTGCTTACCATTGCTTTTCCACTTGTTGTCACCCTCTACACATCTCACCTTTCTTCTTTCATGTGGATTGACAAGTCAATTTGCAATTCAATACCTCAAGTCAATCCATTTGCAAGTACCTACAAGAAGAAAGATGAAATCGTCCCCAATCATGTCTTTGGGTCCGAAGGGGTTAGTTTAGCAACCCAAATCCGATTTCTCTTGGGTGCTTTCCTAAAAGGAAAACAAGTAGAATAATGACCAATTTCATTGCAATAGTTACATGTGCCCATAGTCTTGGAACTAGAGGATTCTCCATGGAATATTGGAGGTCCTTTATCTTTGTTGTTCCCTTGACTACTATCATATCCTAAACCATGTCTACCAATTTGTTTAGTAGTATGGTGTAGGATGTAATTAAGACTCTTTTTACCAACTAAGAATCTTTGCAAAGATGATCTTAAACTATCATTATCTTGCTTAAGAGAAGCAATAGTCGAAGACAATTGATGAATATTATCTCTAGCATGCAAAAGATCATTTTCTAAGCAAAGAGATTTAGTTGAATAAGAAGCGCTATCAATATGAAGAGCAGCAACATCATTCTCTCTATTTGTAGAACTAGAACAAGATTCATGCCCATTGATTGTAGCAAGCAAGGAGGCATTTTCTATTTCTAATTCATGCAAAACAAAATCTTTGTCCTTGTTTTCAGATTTAAGAGCATCAATGTCATGCATGAGAGAATCAACAATTAAAGTATGCTCTTCATTTGAACTAGGCATGAGAGGTTGAGCTTCTAGAAATTTAATCTTATCAAGTAAACTAGAATTTTCAAGTTTAAGAGAGTCTACTTGGATAAGACAATCATTTTTATCAATAATCAAGCAAGAATTAGCATATTCAAGATCATCTAGTTCTATATGCAAATTATCAACAATTTTAGCAAGCTTTTTCTTATTCTTTTTAGAAGACTTATAAGAGGCAAAATATCATGAATAATAGCAATTAAAGATTCTTTATCTAAAGAGTCTAGATTTACCTCACTTGAGTCTTCACTTGTTGACTCTATAAGGGCAAAATGGCATTCTCGTTCATCACTAGAGCTTGAGCTTGATCCTTCACATGAATCTTCACTTGAGCTTGAGTTGGAGGAGCCACTTGAGCTTGATTGCCATTTCTTCTTGTGAAGATGGATCTTTTTGCCTTGTGGGAAATCTTCCTTGTAGTGACCCTTCTTCCCACATGTGAAGCACCGTGTGGAGGAGGACTTGCCTTTGTAGAATCTACCTTTGGAGTACATGGCATCTTCTTCAACTTGAGAGGATGGAGAAGCTTGACCAACAATAGCCTTGATTTGAGCTTTGATTTCATCCTTCTTCATTCTCTTGAGTTCTTTCTCCTCTTGTCTTTCTAATTCCTCCCTCTTGTCAAGTGTGGCTTCATGTGCTTGTATATTTCCAATGAGCTCTTCAATAGGAATATCCCTAAGAGACCTTGCTTCTTCAATAGAAGTCACCTTGGATTCCCAGCTCTTGGAGAGAGTTCTAAGGATCTTTGAGTTGATCTCTCCACTAGACATAGGATGTCCTAGAACAGCAAGACCATTCAAGATGGTGTTGAGCCTTGAGTACATGTTGGCTATGCTCTCCTCCTTTCCCATCTTGAAGTTCTCAAGCAACCCTTTGAGCATGTAGACTTTGCTTTCCTTCACTTGATATGTCCCGTCATAAGTGATGCAAAGTTTTCTCCATACCTCATAGGCCGTCTCACAAGAGGAAATCCGGTTGAAATCAGTGGGGGTCATGGAGGCATATAGGATGTGCATTGCTCTAGCATTCAAGGTTGCTTTCATCAAGGTGGCTTCATCCCATTCTTCAATATTTGTCTTTGGTAGAATGTATGGGCTGTTCACCATTTGCCACATCTCGAGACTTGATCCTTGGATGTAGAATTGAAGTCTTCTTCTCCAATAGAGGAAGTTGCTCCCATCAAAGATTGGAAGGCTGGTCGAGAGTCTCCCTCCTAGGTAGTCACCCATCTTCTCCTACTTGTTGAAGTATGCTTGGAGAAGACCCGCTCTGATACCACTTGTTGGATCCTAGATGGGTGATTAGATGCTCTAGAGGGGGGGGTGAATAGAGCTGAAAGCACTTAAACAAAATTCATTAAACCTTCAAATTATATGACAAGATAAGGTTGCTAAATAGGTAATTTGAGTGCAACTAAATCATGCATAGCAAGGATAAGAGAGATTGAACATGCACCAATTAGACAAGCTATTTAGAGTGGTTCCACACTTCAAACTAGAAGTGTGTCAGTCCACTTTCCTAGAGAGGTCAACCTCTAGGACTTCCAACAATTGCACTCTTATATTCACTTATAAGACTTACAATACATGAGCAACAAAGGACTTACCTATCCAATACAAAGAGTCTTCAACCTTACCAAGGACTTACCCACTTTGTAAGAGTCTTCGGCCTTCTCCAAGGACTTACCCACTCTAGCACAAGTCTTCGGCCTTGTAGGAATTACCCACTCTTCTTGGATCTTCCGCCTTTGATTTCACCTTCACTCGGAGAAGCTTCCACCAAGGTCTTACCTACTTGAGCTTGAGTCTTTTGCCTTCTCCAAGGGCTTACCCACTCTAGCTCCAAGTCTTCTGCCTTGATCTTCACCAAGAGACTCCTTCCCTTGTTCTTCTTCACCTCTCTTAGACAAGAGAGAGAACCTTCATTTTCATGATTGCAAATGAGAGAAGTGGAGGTGGTGGAAGTGAGAGCCTCACAAGATATACATGTAGGACTAGCTCTCTTACAGATTTCCTACTCACTCTAATGGATGTAGCAAGTGATTAAGCTTAGAGAGAGAGGAGGCTGTAGGAAGCACTCAACTATAGAATAGGAACCTCACAAAGAGTTTTCAATTAATGCTCTACCTTGGAATGAAGCCCAAAGGGTCCTATTTATAGTTGGGGATGCCTCTTAACCTTTGGGAACACTTTTGAACGAAAACTAGCCATTTTGTGGCTTGCAACGGATCTATTTTCACTTGTTGCAACTCCACAACGGCTAGAAACACTTTTCTGCACTTTTCCATACAGTGCATTCGGTCGAGTTTCTATATGTGTAACTCGACCGATGCAATCTTCAGAAAATCAGCCCAGGTGGATCCGTCGAGTTTCAGGGTGGGAAACTGGACCGATTCAATCTTCAGAAAATCAGCCCAGGTGGATCGGTCGAGTTTCAGGGTGGGAAACTGGACCGATCAAGTGCCTGTAATTGATTTTCAAAGTTGCATTAAAAGTGCTCTAATATTCGATCTAAGTGTTCCTGATATTTTTCTAAGCTTAATTACAAGTCATACAATCATTACAAGTGATTTACAACATGATTCTAATGGATATACATCATATTACAAAAATGTGCACTTGTATGACTTTGACTTGTCTTTTCTCCAATTTGAGATGCGCAAGTTAGGGCATTTGGAGTGTGTCTATACCTAATCTGAAATTACTCAAGTAGAGACATTAGACACCAATATGTGGAATGGTTAGTCGTCATCAAAACACGGGTTTAGTCAATTTAGACGTGAGTCAACATTGACCTAATTGACCTTTAGTCAACAACGGCGAGGCATGGTGTGCAGCCGCAACCCTCGCGGCAACTACAACAAGATGAGGAGCAATCGGCCCACTGGTATAACTTGGATACTAGTTCAGGTTCTCAGTCCTACATGATGGAGGAAGATGATGGTGACAGCGAGGAGGATGAGGTAGAGCTTGAGCATGAAGGAGATGATGTTCTGGCACAGCTGGAGGTGGATAGAGAACAATCCTTGGGCAAAGCACTGATAGGAGTGTCTTATGGTAGAGGACACATGTAGAATAAGATTGAGCTCAGATATCCCGAATGCATGACAAGGTGAGTCGTCACCACCAAATATGGGTCTGAGAAGGTAATTGAAGATCTAGGGATCAAGGCAGCAGTAGAAGAAAACTTGAAGGTAATAGGGTCGTGGAACATCCTTTTCACACCCCAGCTAGCCTATGTAGCTTTGACCCGGGAGTTCTTTGCCACTCTCGAGAGGACTAAAGTGAGGGGTTGTGATGCACTCAAATTTGCCATGATGGGCAACATGCACACCCTCACTTCCACGGAGCTGAATGCTATCTTTGCTGTAAGTCCTGAAGAGGCTGTCATGTTGGATGATGGATTGTTAGAGAGGGAAGAAGATATCGAGTGTGCTTATTTCTAGAAGATGATAACAGGCAGTAAGGTGTATGATGCAGGTAAATCAAAAACCGCTGCTATAAGCAACCCGATGGTACGCTATGTGCAAAAGGTCTTGGAAAATACAATTGTGGGGAGATATGATAATCAAGGCTCCATATCCCAAAAGGATATGTTTGTCTTGTCGTTGATGAACCTCAAAAAACACATAGACCTTGGAGTTTTTTTGATTGATCATATGTAGTTTGTACCCTATAAGAGCTCAAAGCCGTTTGTCATGGGTGGGTTTGTGACTTCGATTGCACTAGCGCTGGGATACGATCTCTCGGGGTTACAAGACGCACTTGAGGCAGAGTTTGTTGACCTCAATTGCCTGGTGCGCTCGCACACTATTAAGGTGAAGGATAAAAAGATGATATATCTTACTACTAGTGTGCTAGACTTCAAGCTTGATCTGCCATACCATGCGGCGCCTCTTCTATCTGTATTGGGAGTTCTCTTTAAATTGAAAGAAAAACTTTTGAAATTGTAGGAAGGACACCCGAGAGAGACGTATGCAAGGGGAGTCGATGTCGTACATGAATATGTAGCCAAATCCAATGTACACGGGTAGGAGCAAGAAGAGGAAGAGCTAAGGCAACTCCGCAGGACAAGAAGGAGGGATGAGGGAACATCCCAACTGCAGTAGCCCGCAGGAAATGCCTATGACATGGCCACAATCTAGGCACACCTTGAGAATATTCAGAAGACTCAAGGTGACATGCAGCTTGTCTAGCAGTACATGTGGCAAGATCAACAGCAGATGCACTATCAGATCAACCACATGTACCAGTACCAACATGCCCAGGCAGCAAGAAACCCCGAATGGGGTGGAGACTTTTGGGGTGGTATAGTTGGATATCCACAGGCGTACCCTCCACCCCAGGATGACTACTGGGGGCACTACTACCAGCATCCTCCATCAGGCTCAACTCCAGCCTCAGCTCCTCCTCCAGATCATCCGTAGATGCCAGACCAGCCACCACAGCCATGACACTTCCCCTATCTCCCCTAAGTTATAGTTTCATGCTGAGGACAACATGATTCTAAAGTTTGGGGTGGGTAGGGCGGTATGCACCACCCTATCTCTCTCATTTTGTCATCACCTCTGCCATCGAGTTTAGTTTTATTGTTATTGTTCGTTTCATTGCATCTTTGCATGGCATGTAGTTGACTTCTTGCATTTTTGTGTAATTTTTCAAAATTTTTGCTTTTCCATACCATGCATTGCATCTTCATGTAGTTTTTGTAGTTTCTTGTGCTTTTTAAGTAGGATTTGTTGCTTTATGCTTTAAATTCCCCTAAAGTAGGTTTAGATGTGATTTAGTGCAAATTGGCACCATTTTGGCCAATTTTGCCCAAATTTGAGATTTCTTGTCTAAAAAGTATGTTTTGACCCAATCTATATTGTTTTGAGTGAAAATGACGACCTTTGACTAGTGCAAGTGAAATGTCATGCTTTATTGCTAAGTGGTATCAATGTTTGACTTTTTACATGTGGATCACCTCTATTGTGATTGTGATTGATTTGGCTAAATTGTGAACTTGAGAAAGCTTTGAACGCTTAGTGTTTGTGGAATCACTTGTTTGATATTTCAATTTCATCTTGTTCATTCATGTGGTGTGATATCTAGGATGAAGTATTGGATTAACTTTCATGCAGGATGTCTTATGTGGAAAATCATACCAATGACCCCTCTTTGACCTGATTCTTCTTCCACCATCTTCATACCCCTCCGCCTCATAAAAAGATTCCCTAGTGCACATAATCAACCTTGGCCACCTCTAAAAGTTTGGGATGGCCATATCTTTATCTCCCCGCTTCACTCTATCCACCATTTGCCCTATTTACACCAAGGGCAAGAAAGAAAAGAAAAGCAAAAACAAAATAAAAGGATGCTCCTGTTTAAGAGTATTCAAATAAAGAAAAGATGATTGTGTAAAAACACTCCAAAAATCTTACCGCAACCCTTTCTTCCACTTTCATACCCATTGAGCTAAGAAGCATCAAACTTAGCTCATTTTGCCTTTTTCTGCAGCCACGTGGGTCATCTGGTATGATTTGAAATATAAGACTGAATGCATGAATGTGAAACAACACTCCTAGTCATCCTCGATTAACACTATCATGAAACAGTTTACCCGGAACTTTATGGAAGAAGTATGGATAACTTGTGTATTCTACGCGCTATATGTGAAGTTCATGTGCTTTGTGCTCTTTTCATGATTGGATTGTGAAAGTAGGAGAGGAGAGAGGTGAAATGCATGCACTCAGTCATCTTTGATCCCACTAAGCAATAATCATCTTTTACATTGCATATGTCATTTCTTTTTGTGGAAGTTTTGTAGAGAGATTGAGTTGGAGCATACTTGAGGACAAGTATGTTTTAAGTTTGGGGTGGTGATGTAACCCTATTTTAGGGCTCCATCCTGTGCCATTTTGTACTTAAGTTGCATCTAAACATGTTAGATTACAAGTCTTTTCCCCTAATATGGTTATCATTGCAAATATGCTTATGGATGTTCTTTGCACTGTTTTTTAGGTACTTGAACCATGATTACATGGAAGTGAGAGAAAAAAGGAGTTCTAGGGTTCCCCCACTCATGGAGGAACCCAAAAAAGGCCCCAAAGTCTCCCTCAACCTACCTCCAATGGTCAAGAATCGTCCCCAAGTAAAGACATCCAAGAATGACGAAGATTGAAGTGTAATTAAGTGAGGCCAACCTCACCACTTTCGTGGGCACAATGCCACGGTCGTGCATTTTTTAGCAAAATGACGCCAAGATCAACAGGGAATTTGTACAGAATCCCACGGTCGTGGCCCTCTGCCACGACCGTGGACAGCCGCACGGTCGTGGTCAGCAAAGTGGAAAATGACTGTGGGCACATCCCACGGTCGTGCAAATTAATTGTCAAAAGTTCAACTTGCAATAGGGTTTTTCCCCAGAATGCCACGACCATGGCTGAAGAAGCTCAAGACGATCGTGGTGCTTCTCCACGGTCACCTCCCCCTCCTCCAAAACGGCCGTGTTACCCAACACAGCCATGGTGCATAATACCCACCACAACCGTGGCACTCTTCCACGGCCGTGGCCCACCACCACACTTAAGCCTTTTACCATTCCCTCACCACCACGACCGTATTCACTCCCCATGACCGTTCTCCACCACCCTCACCACAGTCGTGGCACATCAACTTGACTGTGGTTCTCCACCGACCCTACCCTACTTTACACTGATTTTCCTAAACTACCCCCCACTTACCCTAGTGCCTCCCCACCACCTATATATACATATGTGGCGGCTAGGGCATGAAGGTTAGATGCCCCTACAGCTGCTCCAAGCTCCAGTCTCCATCCTTGAGCTCTTTGTGCAATCCCCTTGCATTTTGGGCTCATCATCCACCATTTTCACCCTCATTCCACCATGGAAACCTAGTTCCCTAGGTTTTCATCCATAATCCCCTACCATTTCATGCACCCCTACACCCTTGGAGGAGGGAGGACGTCTATAGCAAGCTTGGAGGTGAAGAAGGAGGCTTCTACATCAAGCTTCATGGAGTCCCTACTTCTTCTACCCCTTTCTTTTCTAGTGTTCTTGATCATGTCTAGCTAAGCCCCTTGTGGTGGGTTGTTTGGGATTTAAATGTAACTGTGATACCATGTTGGGGGATAATTTCTTGTAATGAACTTACTTCATATCTATGATGATTACTTCTTGCTTCTATCTCTTTTCCTATCTTATTGCTTGTGGTTTTTGCTTCTTATATGAATTACTTGTTTTGAGGTTTTTGATGACACTTAGTTTCTAGGAGGAATTGGGGTGTGTGTGGCAATCTTAGGAATGGCTCCTAGGTCCAATTAGTGGATCCCTAGCTAGCCCCCTTTATTCCTACATACACATCCCTCCTCCTACAAATGAGTGTGAGATCTAAGTAGCTAGTGTAAGTGAGATTGATGTAATTGTTTAGGGCCTTCTGAAGGCTAGAGTGGCTAGTGGCATGAGGTTAAATACCCTCATCTCTACTCCCATCTCTACCCTCAACCCGCAATTACTCACTATAACTTACCCTAGAAACCTAGATTTGGTTAATCTCATTAGAATTACGCCTAACCCTAGTCTTCTACTAGTAGTATAGGGTATCTTCTAATGGCATTGACCTTATTGTTTGATTTGGTAATCTAGATTTGAAATGAGAACCATGCATGTGTAATGATCTTCCCCCAACTAATATCAAAGTTACATTCCCCAAACATCCCACCCACCTTAATCACCTTGCTTAAACCCTAATTGCTTAGTTTGCTTGTTCATGCTAGTCTAGTTTAGTCGCTTTTGCTTAATCTAGTTAATTGATTAGTTTTGCTCTTTAGTGTTGACTTAGGCTCTTGCTCTTGCTAGTGGTTAGTTTAGTTCTTAATTGCTTCTTGCCTTGCTAGAGTAGCGTAGCTCTTCTTGCTCTTGCTTAGTTAGTTTGTTAACTTAGTTTACTAATTTGCTTGCTCTTCCATAACTTAGTTTCCATCTTGCATTTATTACTTGCTTATTAGCATAATCAAACAATCAAACCTTTTAAAACCCTAAAACCCTAAGCTCCATAAAAGGAACATAGCCCACTCTGTCTAACTCTAGTGCCCCCTCTATCTCTATGGTTTGACTCCTTATATTGCCAATCACCTATACTACAACAGTATCCTGTACGCTTGCGGGCGACCTATTTTAGTCTTAGTGATCGACTCGGTTAGGGATAACATAAATTTCGAAAGCATAAGATCTCATATCCCGTGCGCTTCGACCTCGTGGGATGTAAAAGCACCACTAGTGGGGATGCACCAGGAGGGAGAACACACCTCCCGCAACACTACAGTTCCCAACAAAGGGGTTTCTAATAACAAACTCTCTACCCTATGACCAACTATCATATTGCAGTCAAGAATCACTTCTCTAGTGATGAAGGAATGCGTAGCACCCAGATCAATTAAAACAGATATGAAGCAGGATGAAGACATATCAGAATGAAATAGTCTCATCTGACATGTCACAACTCGAAGGCTAACTACTGCTTCAGGTTGATTCATCACATAGAATCTAGATGTTGCTTTTTGTTGACCCGGTGCCCAGTTGTTGGGTGTCGATGAACCAGCTTGGGATGCTTGCCCACATCCTCGAGTGCCACTCGAAAACTATCTCCTCTTAGATCCTTGCTGACTCTGCCTCTGGGGTTGAGTCACCATTGTGTTCCCGATTGGACAATCCCTTGCCAGATGTCCCACTTGTCTGCACTGATGACAGATCCTGGTCTCAGGATAGGGTCTATGAGGTCCAATCACCGATGTTGATGTTGTGTTGGGGGCTCTATTTGGAACAAAACTACGGCCCCTACCCCTACTCGATGTCCATTGCATCTGGGTATTGAATCTTGTTGGTGTTGCCGGTGCAGAAAACCTCGGCTTCTTAAAGCTCTCGGACCTCTGTCCTTGGAACTGAATGTACACCTTCTTACCACTGGTCTATCGCTTCTCGATCACTGACCTTTCTATCTGTCTCACGGACTCCACGAAGGTAGCAAACCTCTCCCTGTTCTCTAGAGCAGATACATGAGTGGTTAATTCAGCGTTCAACCCCTTCTCAAAACACTAAATTCTCTCTTCATCAGAAGGTGCCATATGCAGACTGAACCGCAAAAGCTCCATGAACTTAGCCTCATACTCGCTAATGTTCATCGGTCCTTATCTTATCTTCTCAAACTGAGATATCTTTTCATCTAGGTAAGTCTTAGGGAAGTATCTAGTGACAAATTCTTGTCGGAATTCTTCCCATCCGATCTCGACACCTGTCCTCTTGCCCTCTTCTATTATCCACCAATGGCCAGCACTCCCTTTCAGTAAGTACACCGCATGCCTCACCTTTTTGGCTTCAGGAATATTGAGAATTCTGAAAGCCTTCTCCAGCTCAATCAACCAGAAGTCAGCATCTGCTGGGTCAGTTGTACTAGCATACTCTATGGCTCCTACCCAGCGAAGCCTCTCAAAAGTTTTACCAGCTCCCTGTCCCTCATTATGGGATGGTCCCCTCGGTGTAGGTGGTAGCATCCTATCCGTCATGTGCGTCATAACTACCATGAACTGCCCAAATAGAGCATTGAAAGCTAGATTCTCTATCATAGCTGGGTCAAACTGGGGTTGTTCAGGTACATGTTCCTCCCTAGTTTGGTCCCTTGCACCTCCTCCTGGTGCAGCAACGCTGCTCTCAGCAGTGTGTTCTTCATGTGATCCAGACATCTTCAAGTTCTTCTTCACCTCCTATATGAGCAGAAGACACTATCAGATTACTGGATGACACTAGAATAGACTCAACAACCTTAATCCTATGTCTCTGTAGACTAAACGAACCTAGAGCTATGATACCACTAATTTGTGGTGAACCGTTCGAACAAAACGTTATTAACCAAGCAGAAGCGATCATTAGCAATGGATTACTGAAAATCACTAAAAATTAAAACCATTTACAAAGAGATCCATACACTGGAAAACTCTTTCAAAAAGAACCAAAGTAATTCAATTACATTCTCGTTCACAAGTACATATCTTGTACCATTCCTTCTCGAGGATTACAAGCATCAACTGCCCTATTTAAAACTATACACAGGCATTAAGCCAAAATCTCATATTGATTCATTAAACTAACTACTGACTCCAAGGACCTGAGAGTACAAAGACGACACATAGGACTCTATATACAAGACATGATAGCCAGTGTCTCCACCTGAGAATTCACTGTTGTCCATGATGCTGATGTTGCTTCTCTTCCCCTATCGTAGGGTTTCTGCCTCTTCCTCCGTGTCTACCTAAAAAGTTGGATCCCACGGGGGTGAGACAATTTGAAATTGCCCCAGCGAGAGATATAACTCTCCGCCAGAAATATTATTATTGCAGTTTATTTAGAATAAAACTGAGAAGAGGAATCATATATATTCAACAGCAGTTAAATTAATGTCTAAACAGGTTAGAGCAATATTCTTATTCAAAGCATTTCAGCTATAACTTGTTAAAGTAGCATGTCACTTATCCAATAAGGAATATGAAGAACATGTATAACTTTTATCTGATATACTAAGCAAGATAACATCAACCAGTGATTCTCATATTTCAACCTTAAGTAATTACGCTACACAACTGATTACATTTTACAATCATACTTAATGCCCTGAAGAGATGAAGTATACCGTTCATGCTCCAACCGACCATGATTACAAAAAGCATCAGTACCACACAAGGTCAATGGAAGAGCCGGACTATAAGACCTCAACCTTCTTGGTCAGTACGAGATTACATGGCAGAGACATCTCGTGTCAAATTGCAATTAGCTTGCTAGGATATATTGGCATCTTCGCTATAGAGTTATAGCATGCAGCATATACTCTCTTCAGGGTTATGGCATGTAGCCAATGCCTGGTATCATATCATGGAGTCATTTCCTGTAGCCATACTCATACTGGGGTATGGTCCGTAACCAATCTCGTGCATAGGATACAGCCCGCATCCATTGCTATGGGGCATAAGGATATAATTGCCCAATTACCCCCACATATTCAAAAATGTGTGCTCTGAGTTAAACTCGTTTCACCATTCAGCAAATTCTGACGTTGATGGCTCTGTGGTCATGGCAACTACATTATATGATATCACTTGATTAATTAAGTGTATTACCATATTCTTTTAGCATCAAACAAGTTCTCAAACTTCAATTATTTTAACAATTGCTACAAAGAATGTGTAATACTTTCATCAAGTACTGTTCAAATCTTTAATAAAGCATTGGGATCTCAATCCCTCATCACATCAGGAGCATTCTCATCCTTTCACAAACTCATCATTATTATTATAATAAAATGGGTATTCAAACCCTCAGTTCATCAAAGAACACTTGTTACCACTTATCAGGTAACTAGAACACCTTCAGGTCATCTGACCAAGGTAACATGATACTTGCTACACAAGCATCTCACATGGCTCACAAAGCCCATTTCATTTCTTGTTATCTCTCTCTAGGAAACAAAGCATGTTATGGCTCACAAGGCCCATTTCATCTCTTGTTACCTCTCACTAGGCAACAAAGCATATTATGGCTCACAAGGCACATTAACAATAATAAATGAAACATCATAGCTCATACCTGGCTATGCTCATCATCTCATGATACCTGCATGGTCAGAACACATGATGACAGATATATCAATTACATATCAGCATCATGCTATACAAGGGTAACACCACTAATCCTTTATTAGGGTTAGGGTTTCCCAATTCATGTCAATTAGAGATACTCATCCCATTATCCTTCCTTAGGGCTATGGTGAATCATCTCATTACCCAAAATTAGGGTTTCATGTACTATAACCCAAAATTAGGGTTTCTCATACCTTTACCCTATATTAGGGTTAGGGATACAAACTAGGGTTTCATATAGTACCACATAGCATCAACATGGATTAGGGTTTCATATCACATTATATCACCCTGTATTAGGGTTTTACACATTATTACCCAGAATTAGGGTTTCTTACAACATTTCCCCAAATTAGAATTTCATGAAGCTTTACCCGAATTTAGGGTTTCATGAAACATCCTCTTTTAAATTAGGGTTTACCAATAAAATACCCTGAATTAGGGTTTATCATATGATTACCCTAAATTAGGGTTACATCATCACCCTAGATTAGGGTTTCACTTAGCATTGCCCTAAATTAGGGTTAGGAATTCATTAACCTTCTCGATTAGGGTTTTATGATCTCATCATCCTGGATCATACCCTAATTACATATTGTATTTATGTTGAGAGTGTCGAGGTTAAATCACTACATGATTATCATTCATGTATAAGTTCTTCTCTCTCATGCTCTCTAGGAGGTTAATTACTTTAAGCTCAATTAGATTGAATCAACTTGAATGAAGAGTTGACATAGTGTATTAGGTCATTGCTTCCATAAGCATCAAAGGTTAACCACTCTAAAGGTACTAATCATCTAAGTACTTTAGAGGTAAAACCACTCAATTTAACTTGGATATATGCTATTAACAATCAAGGTATTAATTGGTCTTTCATAACTTTGAAACTATTAAATTTCCAAATGTTTTGTTACTTTTGAACCTTCAAACGGTCTTGAGGTACTTGACCTCCATTCGGTCTTGAGGTGCTTGACCTCCATTAGGTCTTGAGGTGCTTGACCTCCATTCGGTTTTGAGGTGCTTGACCTCCATTTGGTCTTGAGGTGCTTGACCTCCATTCGGTCAACTCTCCCAAACGGTCAACATGACCAAACAGTTTTGAAGATCAAATTACCCATTCGATCTTGATCAACTTTACCCATTCGATCTTGATTTATTTTACCCATTTGGTATTGATCACTTTTACCCATTCGGTCTTGATTGATTTTACCCATTCGGTCTTGATCACTTTTACCCATACGGTCTTGATTGGTTTAACCCATTCGGTCTTGATCAATTCCATCAATTAAGGCTTCAATCAATTCAATCGATTGGAGTTTGTAATCAGTGGATCATCCATACATGGAACCTTTAAAATCAAATCAATTGGTATCATTGGATCATCATCCATCCACATCAAAATTGATCCTCCAAATGTTTTGAGACCATTTGATCTCAAATGGTCTTGAGACTGTTTACTCCCAAACGGTCTTTAGACCGTTTGGTTTCAATCGATCTTAAAACTGATTGGTTCCAATGTTGAAATTGTTTGCTCATGTACTTTGTTGAGGTGTGTGCTTAAGATGACAACATCATATCCAAGCTCTAGACCTTTGAAATTTTCTATGATTCTTGTGGTAATTTCAACAACTAATCAAATGAAATTTCGAGAATGAAGAAAGAATCAACATATGATGAAGAATTGAATGTAATAATAACATTTAAGGGTTTAAGTTATATAACCCGCCTTCAAAGTTGAAACCAAACTTCAAGATTCACGCCTTCAATGGTGAATGAAGCTTTCTCAACCTCCCAAGGTCCATCCTAAAGTCTTTGAGTAAAAATAAATTGCTAGGATTGAAGATTGAATGGAGAAAAGAAGAAATCAAGCATTGAAAATCGATTTCCACCATGAAATCAAGGTTGAAGATGATTAAGGAGCTTACCTACAGGTTGGATTTCATCCTCATGTTGCTCCTAAGATCCCTTGTGTTCAACCAAAGCAAGGAGAGAAATAAAATCCGAAAAAGAGTCTTCAAGTGGGTGGAAAATGAAGTGTTTATAAGGGAATTCAATGAGAGAGAAAGTCTTATAAAAATCCTTTAACTCCCAAAATTGGTGCCACATCTCCCCCTCAAATCCTTTCATGCAAATCCATCTTCCCCACCTTCGAATTCCTCTTCATTTTCCATGAATTAAAGGAAAAGCAATTAAGCACCTTAATTCATATAATACTAATATCCCATTTTAGTGGATATTACTTTTTAGTTAACTAATGTGAGTGGGCTCTCCACTCACTTAGGATATTTTCAGTGCCATAGAAAGGCATAAGGACGTTCACACATATGAAAATTTAACCATCTCATATTTGGTTTGAAGGGCACTCCCATTAATATATTTATTTTTGCATTAAATTGAATTATGTTACCAATTATGCTTAAATCTTGATTATTTTAATATCAAGATTCTCTCTCCTCCAAAGTGATTCAAATGAGACACCCTTCTCATTTTATTTTCTCTACATGATTCCAAGAAACATTAGGGACTCTCTAGGAGTGACATTTTGCATAATGAACCCTAGGTTTTGGGTAAATTGCACATTACACCTAAACTAGGTTTTAATGCACAAACATTGCTCAAAAGGCTCTTTCTTGGTACTCACGCTTCTACAAGCCATACCTCTACATAATTATCATTCTTATGATGCTTCAACACCTGAGGAACATTTTATCATGTACAATTTGCAAGTTAACCCCTCAACTTGGGTAATTTGCACTTTAGTCCTAAACAGACAAAACATTGTTTCAACATTATTCAAAAAGGACTAAAATTGAAACATAAGTTCCTCTTGGGCCTTAATTTCTTTTCAAGAGATAATAGCAAGCATATAATTTAACTTTATTAACAAAACATCTAGGGTTAAGGCATAACCCAGGTCAGGGATGTTACAATTGGCCCCACAGATCACTACTAGCCTTAACTACGTGCTTTGTCCTTACTCACGTGCAAGCCAGGATAAAACTTCTTGACTGGTCACCCATCCTAGTACTGCTCTGCCCTAAGCACACTTAACCAAAGAATTCCTTAGTGATGGGCTCCCTAAAAAGGAGATGTACCTTGGTGATATGGGTAGTTGAAACATTCCCTTTGAGATCATTTTGTCCGAGGCCTCAAATCTTGGGATGTTACACACACATACTAGGCGGGGTGCATAGGGGCAGTGCCCCAGTGTAGGTTAGTGGGCAAGGGTCGAGGGGAGTCTGCCCCTTGAGGGGTCTCAAGGGCAGCACCCCTGAAAGGTATATGAAATTTCACTTTCATGTACAAGGAAAAATCAAAATTTACATAGTCGACCTCGCCCGTCAGGTCAAAAACATTAGGTATGCGACATATGTGGAGTTAGGTTAGATATGCACATTAAAAGTTTTAAGTTCACATCACATGCAACCACAAAAAATGGTATACATAAATCTGATCATATTGAAATATATCCAAATACATCGTAGATCAACGTGGTTCATATACCATTGTTGGGTTTTATAGAGGCAACGGATGGAGTGGAAACAACAAAAATATTCTCCACATACCCTACTAGTGGATCTCGTCAATAGTTATGCATTCAGAAAGAGGGTGCATGAGATATACCTTGTTGCGGAGCAAGTCCAGTGACATCCCTTCACATGGTGATGTACGTCGCTCATCATGTGCATAAACAGTCCAAGTCAAAGTCCTCCAAACGTAGGCGCTCAGTGTCTGCGTCTCTACTTCATCCACATGAATGGACTAGAACTCCACGTCATGCTTCCTAAGCTGGCAAGAAGGAGTGTCCTTCTACTTGACGACTTTCAAGCATCGCAGTTGCTCTCCTACTCTCTCTCTCTTGGGGTCAATGATGACTAGGGTTCACATACATGATCCTATCACAAAATACAGTTGTCATGCCTCTATAAATAGAAGAGGAAAAGAAGCAAGGTTTTCCCAAAACCCTTGGGAAAACAAAAGGCTACGGTTGTGTCTAAAATGAGCTGCATGTGAACTATTAAAAATATTCTAGAATCAATTTATTAACCAATTAGTCATATTAATTGATTAACTAATTTTTTTCATCCGACTCTAGTCAATCGCTCAGAATTAGCCAGTCAACTTAAAATTTTAAATTTAATTAATGGCTTAAACATTTTAACCAATTAACTCAGATTATATTTCAATATTATTCTAGTATATTACCTAAATCTTTTAGCAGTCAATTTGATTTGGAACATTTCCAATCACGTTCACAATTATGCTTCTATTCCAATACATCCTATGTGTGTGACCTGGTAGGCTCCAAATTATGTTGGCAGTGATATTCATAATTATATTATGATTTCACAAGCAATGATTGATATCTAGAGAGACTTCATTGCTACCTAAGTAATTGGAGAAATTGGAGAACAACTTAACCTACAATCTGTGATTAGTGTTACAATGATTGTATAGTTCCTTTGTCCATGATATCTAGATTGAACTCAAGGCATGAAATCACCATCATCTTCAATGTTCAATCCATGTTCCTTGAACTAGAGCAAACTATCTGAGATATGTGTAAACTCAATATCACATCTTGACTCACACCAGTATGGCCATGCATTTCTCAATTTCACTTATCAGGTATCCAGGATATGATAATGATGATGATGATGATGATGACGATGATGATGATGAGGGTCATCGTCATCATCATCATCATCATCATCATCATCCTCAACATCATCGTGATCATCATCGCCGTCGTCATCATCATCCTCATTGTCATCATCATCCCACATCATCATGATGATGATGATGTGGGATGATGATGACAATGAGGATGATGATGACGATGATGATGATGATCACGATGATGATGATGATGATGATGATGATGATGATGATGATGATGATGATGATGATGATGATGATGATGATGATGATGATGATGATGATGATGATGATGATGATGATGATGATGATGATGATGATGATGATGATGATGATGATGATGATGATGATGATGATGATGATGATGATGATGATGATGATGATGATGATGATGATGATGATGATGATGATGATGATGATGATGATGATGATGATGATGATGATGATGATGATGATGATGATGATGATGATGATGATGATGATGATGATGATGATGATGATGATGATGATGATGATGATGATGATGATGACGATGCTGATGGCGATGACGATGACGATGACGATGACGATGACGATGACGATGACGATGACGATGACGATGACGATGACGATGACGATGACGATGACGATGACGATGACGATGACGATGACGATGACGATGACGATGACGATGACGATGACGATGACGATGACGATGACGATGACGATGACGATGACGATGACGATGACGATGACGATGACGATGACGATGACGATGACGATGACGATGACGATGACGATGACGATGACGATGACGATGACGATGACGATGACGATGACGATGACGATGACGATGACGATGACGATGACGATGACGATGACGATGACGATGACGATGACGATGACGATGACGATGACGATGACGATGACGATGACGATGACGATGATGATGATGATGATGATGATGATGATGATGATGATGATGATGATGATGATGATGATGATGATGATGATGATGATGATGATGATGATGATGATGATGATGATGATGATGATGATGATGATGATGATGATGCTGATGGCGATGACGATGACGATGACGATGATGATGACGATGACGATGACGATGACGATGACGATGACGATGACGATGACGATGACGATGACGATGACTATGACGATGACGATGACGATGACGATGATGATGACGATGACGATGACGATGACGATGACGATGACGATGACGATGACGATGACGATGACGATGACGATGACGATGACGATGACGATGACGATGACGATGACGATGACGATGACGATGACGATGACGATGACGATGACGATGACGATGACGATGACGATGACGATGACGATGACGATGATGATGACGATGATGATGATGATGATGATGATGATGATGATGATGATGATGATGATGATGATGATGATGATGATGATGACGACGACGACGATGATGATGAGGATTAGTCTTATAGGAGGGACAAATCCCATCTACATCACTCACAGTCATCCCCATGTGTCACAGTGCACCCGAGCGCCATCTTTATGGTGACCCTTATTGATCAATATCACGGTGGATAATGTCAAAGTACACTGAATGACATGTGATGAGTGTTGTGATTTTAGGTCTAAGAACCACAATGACCACTATCACTATGAGAGATGACTATGACTACCAATCATGGTTTCCATGTGTCTCTCTCAAGGTGGGCATGTCCGATACAGTGTTATCTAACAAGTATCCATGTTCTTGGTTTGATATCACATATATGACTAATGAGATTATGTCATCAACCAACACATACTCTAGTCTTAAGTGTTATTGTTGTCTATTAACCTTCCACAATAACATCCAACTAGGGACATAACAAGAATGCATGTACTCTTGACATCTGTATGATCTCATCGTTTAGGTCCTCAATTCAAAGACATACATCATTGAGTAATGTCATTCTTTAGATATTATTATGTTACATCATTATCTCATAACTGAATAATAAAAAATAAATTGGAAACTTTCCTTTATTATTAATCAAATCGTTTACAAGATATGCCATTATAATCATTACATTACTGGCTCTCTGGGAATACATACCAAAACAAACATATGTTGAGGTTGAGTAAATTCCCTTTCAATATTAGGATCAAAACTATACATATTACTCTAAGCTCAATGTCGTGTTACATATAGATCATGTATTTGTCGCCTCAGAAACACTATCTAAAATTTAGGCTTTAACATGAAACAAACTATATCCTATATATTAGGTTTGAAGTTCTCTACATCCAATATATGATAAACATGCTAAAAGTGACCAAACAAAATTTGTAGGCATAAAACATTTTCTTCATAACATAGCATGCTTCATACAAAAGTAGATGCAACGAAGAAAAGAAAAATAGGTAGCACGCTACTTTCTACACCCTAACAAAAGGACTACTCACATAGAAATAGTAACAAGTCCAACAAGGGAAAAAGGGAGACAACCATCATCATAGTTAGAGAAGGAGATGTAGTGTGGTGTGCATAAGCATTTATTCATACTTGGAGATAATAGATTAAAACAAGCAATAAAAACATGCTTTGACGTTCGTCAAAGGTGAACTGGGAGTGATTGATGTCCTTCTTTATAGCTTGTATTGGTTGGTGGATGGTTATGATGGATGGTAGTCATACATTGATGAGAACCCAAGAAGTTATCGGTTGTGGTCTTCGGTCTGTGATACATTGGTAGATGGGATGCAAAAATCCCATCAATTTACACACATGTAAGACTTTTATTAGTTGGCAGTGCCACAGTTTTCCTCAGCAGAGACACAATGGAGTTTAGTCATTTGTCAGTTGTATTGGATTGTTAGTGGTAGAGGAGTACATAACTTCTATCAATTGACGATTAGGATCTTCATCGATAGTTGACCATCAATGGTGACCACTAGTTTGCGTAGACTAATGGAAACATATATTGATGGCATATTTGTCGTAGTTTCATATGTCACTGTTGGGTGGGGTTTCTATTGGTTGACAAATGATGGATTCTCATTCATTGATGGCCCATGAGAATAATGGATGGTGTGAATCAATGAAAGTCATACAGATGCAAACCTACCCAATGGGGCCATTGGAATGGGTCAATGACCTGTGCTAATGAAGTCATAGGTCGATGAAATCATCAAACGATGAATGAGAGATCAATGAAAATTCTATCTAAAATTAAAAAATTCTTTGATCCCATTGGTTGGTTAGCGGGATCACAGCTCCTATGCTAGTATGTATTGAGTCTCAAACATGCCATGAAAATCAATAGATTAAGTCAAAATTCTAAAAAATATCATAAATTAAGGAAAAATAATGGAATCTAATGCTAAAGTAAAATGGGAAATCTAAATGTTATACTTGACTAAAAATGTGACTAAAATTATGATGAGTATGCACATCACTATCTTAACTAATCCTAAGTGCTTCTATATATAGGAGTGCAATATGGACACCTAAAGGACACTTTACAAATACAACTACATGCTAAACATTTAAAGCGTAGATCATAATTTTTTATCTCCATATTACTCCACTAAACCCGTTTCAACTCTAGTGTCCTACTCCATCACATATATACTTTCCCAAACCCATGCAGAGTTGCTTATCACTTGTTCATTAGTGCTACAGTTGTATATCTTGTGAGAAACATGTTGAACTATCTTTCTTCCTTCTTGATCCCTTCTTTGTTCTTTGCTTCATAGATGCTTCATGCAAGAAGGTTGTTATGATGTGCTTTGAAGGTACTTGTTGCAAGAAATTTGTGTCTGAAGTTGGTGGAGGTAGATTGTAATATTGTCCATATAGGGTGGCCTTCTTGTGTCCTACAAAGAAGGTAACATTCATCCTTGTTTTTGAAAAGGAGGTTGGTCTTGATCTGCAAAAGTAACTGGTAGTTGTATCATGTCATTATGGAAAAATCAATAAAACCCTAGATGGAAACAACTAGGCAATGGATCTATGACATTTCAAGATGGGACCATTATATATCTTATGTCTTTTATGGTTGCCTTTATTTACAATTACATGATTAACTTTTGCTACAAATTTACTTTAAGCAAGTTGCAACTAATTATCCTTGTATTTTAAGTTGCAAAAAATCATATATTTTTTTCAATTCACCCCCCCCCCTCAAGAGATTTCAATCAGTATCATATCTAGGCTTAAAGAAGATCCAATGAGTATTGAAGATGGGGGAAATATGTTGGTCCAACTCATCCCTGAAGGAGAACATGCCTACCAGCTTACTCTCTTTAACAACACAAACTACATGTATTGGAATCATATCCAGTTCTACTTTTAAGGTGTTATCTTCAAAATTTCAAATATGATTAGTTAACCATGCATGCCTCCATCAACAAAGCTTGACCAATGGGTTGGGTGCATGGTGAAAAGTGCTACATGAAATGTTAATGCTATGACTATATTATGTTTTTTTCCTTTCTCCTAGTGAGTTTAGTAGAAATTATTGTTGTGAAATTCTTATTATATTTGGAGGAAACTTTTTGTTACTCATGAATGAACTAAGAAATTCAAGGATATAAAATTGTTATGCTTTCTCACAAACTGGAGTAGTTTTATATGCAAAAATATGAAACTATTTCTAAAATGTACTCTTTTTTAGGTGAAGTCTTATTCTTCTTGCCTTCCTCTTGCAAGCCAATTTAAAATATCATTACAATTCCTACTTTAATTTGTAAACATAAATCTGGTAGTACTACTACCATTACATGTGTTACTAATGTAATGGAATTTAAAACATGTGGTGGAACGATGTAGTGGAAGAACAAGTGCTTGTTTTTAAGGTGGAACTTATCTGCAAGACTGCAACATCATTGATTTCTCAAAAGACATGAATAATCTTCCAATCAGCTTTCATCAATTTGTTTATCATGACCGTCCACTATGCATATTATGGGTGCCATGTCTATAAGATCCTTAATGGCTTCCACAACATTGTTGCAATCTGTCTCAAAAATGGCCCCTTCAATCTGATTTGCATCTATGAATTCCATCGCTAGAAGAATACCTGCTAGCTTAGCCTCTATAATGCACAATGATCTCATAGAACTACCTCTGTCACTAGCCCAATCACCATCCCGATCCATGGTGATGAATACAACTGAAGTTGTTTTCCTTCCAACCATTGTATTAGTGTTGAATTTGATATAACCTTGTGGATGGATGGTCCACCGACCCTCTCTGTTTGAGCTTTTTGCCTCACTTTCAGTCACACCTACCAATATCGTCATTTGAATCTCCTTGTTAATAAACATGAAATGTTGAGCTATAGTCCTGCTGATGTCATCCATAACATGACCATTCCTCTCTTTCCAGATGTACCAACAAGTAATCAAGAATTTAACATATTTGCTTTCCAGTTTCTTCATGTAAGTGTATAGCCATGTATTAATATCTAAATAACTAAGGAACTCCTCCACCTCATTAGCTTGCAACATTTTTTTTCCCAAACAGGTTTGGCATGCTTGTAATTACGTAGAGCATGTAGAGTTGTTTCCTCATATTCATGACATCGATTGCAAACATCATCATCACTAATATGTTTAGCATTCCTCCTGGAATTTGTAAGAAAAGCACCATGGACTACTT
This sequence comes from Alisma plantago-aquatica, assembly GCA_963693085.1. Lineage (NCBI taxonomy): Eukaryota > Viridiplantae > Streptophyta > Magnoliopsida > Alismatales > Alismataceae > Alisma > Alisma plantago-aquatica. The sequence goes on along the minus strand of OY856415.1, from coordinate 124,693,281 downwards.
TTTTGGAAATAGGGCATAGAATATAGCAGCGGAAACAAAAAAAATTATCTATTTGTATTCCCATAATAGCAAGATTGCATCAACTACTATGAAATAAAATGATGGTTTAACAAGTTATACTTGGTCCTGGAGCAAGTCCAATGACAACAACTCACTTCAATGCAACTTTCTACTAGTTGCTCTTGGATGGTGGCTGTGCAGTTCCTGGTCTTCACCATGAACAACAAACAAAACAACTTCTACAATGACTCTTGTGGTCTTACCACAGACTGTAGGCTGACTTTTCTCTCCTAATAGCAGCCAGAGGACTCCTGCCTCTAGAGTAGCCCACACGAACCAACTATAACTCATGTCATTCAACTAGAACAGATAGGAAGGATTTGTCCCTCATGTTGGTGTACTAGTCACCAACTTGCTCTTCCACAACAATGATCCTCAGTTGTTCTCACTTGTAGCTATCCCACCCTAGTCGGATAGGACTTTCTTGGACTCTCTTGGTTATCACAACTAGAGATAATAACAATTATTAGAGCAACTAATATCAATTGATGTTGTTGTTATTATTTGAAGCCCTTAGTACTCCTATATTTATAGGCAGGGTTAGGGCCAGGGTTCTTAGTCTATACGAGTGTAACGCCCGGGCCCACTGCCCAAGGCTCTAGTAGAGTTTCAAGAATGATGACTGGCCCCACAAACCACCACTAGCCTTAACTACGTGCTTTAATCTCACTCACACACAAGCCAGGATCAACTTCCTGACTGGTTACCCATCCTAGTACTACTCCAAGTTGAGCATGCTTAACTATGGAGTTCTTTAGTGATGGGCTCCCGGAAAAGGAGGTGCACCTTGGTGATATGGGTAGTCCAATCATTCCTTATAAGATCATTTTATCTGAGGCCTCAAATCCTAGGATGTTACAACCTCCCCCACTTAGACTCTTGACATCCTCGTCAAGGCTCAACTATATAGCCTCATAATATCACCCCATTTCAGTATAGACCCAGAATGGCCCATGGACACCCAGCTTTCGATCACGGAATACCAGTGCAAGGGTGGCTACGTCAACCATGGATAGCCCTTTCCAACATGCCTGGATCGCACAGCTCAAGACTCGCATGCCACATGCCCATGTGGGCCCCACCTACTGGAGGGGTTATAGCTCTGATACCATTTGTAATGTTCGGGCCCACTTACCAAGGCTCTAGTAGAGTTTCAGGAATGATGGTTGGCCCCACAGACCACCACTAGCCTTAACTGTGCGCTTTAATCTCACTCATGTGCAAGCCAGGATCAACTTCCCAACCGGTCACCCATCCTAGTACTACTCCAAGTTGAGAACGCTTAACCATGGAGTTCTTTAGTGATGGGCTCCCAGAAAAAGAGGTGCACCTTGTTGATATAGGTAGTCCAATCATTCCTTACAAGATCATTTTATCTGAGGCCTCAAATCCTGGGATGTTACAACGAGATTGTGCGAGAGTAGAAGAGACTCGAAGATCTTGAATTTTCGCAACCTGCAAGTCACAATATAGTCGTCCGGTGACCCAGGAAGTCGTCTGATCATATGAGATGGTCATCTCGCACTATCAAATGCCCATTCGATAGTTTCCTAATCGCATACGAAATTGACAATTCATTTCCAATTAACACTAACTATTAATTTCTTGCACCACAAGTATCGTGCAATCGAAACAAGTTTAGAAAACTTCCAAAACATTCATTCGACACCAACTAAGTTGGCTCACACATGTGAGATGCCCATCTCAGTCACTCATACCGTCTAGTCAGTCGAGTCAAGCCGATCAGTTCATTAGTATCAATCGGTCAGTTCACACCTCAATTTGGGTAGAACTTAGCCAATTCGAACTCTGATCAGCCTGACGACCCAAACGGCCGTCTCAACACTTGAGATGCTTGTCTGGATGCCTAAACGACTGTATCGTCCTATGAGATGATCATTTGGCAGTGCAGTCAGCCAATCTATTGCATGAATTGAGTACCTAAAAACTTTAGTAATCAATCCAATCATCATTCAAGATCAAACTCCTCTTCTAGATGAGTTCCTTTGTGTGTGACCCTATAGGTCCCATATCACGTTGGTAGTGAATTCCCATAACTAGCTTATGACATCACAAGCAAAGAGTGGTGCCTAGTCACACATTAGTGCTACTCAAGGGAATGAAAAGTTGGAGAGCAACTTTAACCTATAATATGCGTAAGGTGAGGTGTTGCAGTGATAGTATAATTCATTTGTCATTGATATCCAGGATGAACTAGAGGCATGGAATCATCATCCTCTCAACATTCAATCCATGTGCCATGAACCAAGAGCAGATTGTCTAAGATAATGTGGCCTCAATATCATATACTGATTCATATATGCATGTGTTTCTCAGTCTCTCTTATCAAATGGCCAGGATATCATACTCCAATAGGAGGGGAAAATACCATATTTGTGACGATCTGACCACAAATCAAATCATCACCAGTAAATAATTGTGGAATTACTATAAACAACGGATTAACAAAAATCACTAAAAATTAAAACCATTTGCAAGGAGTTCCATTTCTAGAAAACTCTTAAGAATAGAACCAAAGTACTGCATACATTATGGTTTACATTATACACACCATGTACCATCTCATCTCGAGGAATATATACAACAGTTGCTTTACCAAACTATACACGAGCAACATAAAACCTTGAGGTATACAAGCTAAAATCTCATATCGATCATAAAACCACTAAGTACTGACTCCAAGGACCTAAGATTACAGAGACGACACATAGGACTCATATCTACATGACACGACAGACAGTAACTCAACCTGAGATGTTACTGCTACTCCCGATGTTGCTATCCTCCCTCTGCTATATAGTTCCTACCTCCTTGTCCGCATCCACCTAAAATTTGGATCCCACGGGGGTGAGACAATTGTAATTATCCCAGCGAGAGATATAACTCTCCGCCGACCATATTATTATCACAGTTAAATAGTATAAAACTGAGCAGAGGATTCATTTACATTAATTAACAAGATTCAAACACTATTTAAGCAGAATAGAGCAATATCATCTTCTGAAGCATTGCAGCTATATATGATAAAGCAGTAAATCATCTATTCATTTTAATAAGGAATATGAAGAACATGTGTAACATTTATCCATTTAGGATACATTAAGCAAGGCAACATCAACCAATGATTTCCGTATTTCATCCTTATACAAATACGCTACACGGTTGATTTACATTTTTCAATCACACTTATGCCCTGAGGAGATGAGGTATACCGCTCATACTCCAACCGACCATTGCAAAGTCGAAATCGGTACCATACAAGATCAATGGAAGAGTCGGCTTCCAAGACCTCTACCATCTCGGTCAATGTGAGACCACAAGCAGGACCATGTCAACTGCTTACATAGCTTTCCAGGGTATACTGGCAACTTCGCTATAGAGCTACAGCGGAGGCTGCACTCCTTCGGCGATTGAGAGATCTCGTGTTTATCTACCATCAATCACGACATTAAACATAATCGGGAGATTCATGATACATCTATCTCGGCACATATAATGAAGGATTGAGAGATCTCGTGTTTACCTCACATCAATCCAACATTAGGGTGTATGGATATCTTCGCCCATCACCCCCGCATATTCAAAAATATGCGATCTCCAGGAGATCCCGTGGGAAAACCTGTTTCACCATCACCAGCTGCTGACGATGATGGATCTATGGTCAGGGCTCTACATGATAAGATTCCACTTTATTAATTAAGTACATTACCATATTGTTTTAGCATCAGTCAAGTTTTCAAACATTTATTATGACAAATGCTACAAAGAAAGATGTAATACATGTATCAAGTACTTTTCAAATCTTTCAAACACATATAATATTTAGGATCTCAATCCCTTATTTCATTACTGGGAATTCTCATCCCTTGACATTATCATCATCATGATTACCAAATCTGGGTATTCAAACCCTTAGTTCATCATAGAACACAGCTACCACTTACTAGGTAACTAATACCCCTAGGTCATATGACCAAGGTATACATGATACTTGTTACACAATCATCTCACATGGCTCACAAGGCCCATTAAATATCTTTATCAAATAAACATCATAGCTCATACCTAACTATGATCATCATCTCATGATACTTGCATGGTTAGTATACATGATAACAACCATCTTAATTATATATCAACACCATGCAAAACAAGGGTAACACCACTATTCCCTTATTAGGGTTAGGGTTTCCCATTCTTTATAGATTAGGGTTTCAAGATCACATTATAAAGGATTAAATCCTAATTCATACTTTACACATATTAAAAACATTAATAAATGCACATTACATGTTTGGTTCACAAGTATGAATTTCTCACTCATCCTCTCTAGGATGTTGATCACTTCATACTTTATTAAGTTGGCTCAACCTTTCCTTCAAGGTACATTAGCCTACTTAATCATTAATCATTAAACTCCATACTAATCAATGTATGACTTGATATAAAACACTCCATGTGTTTATCCATCAAGTATATTGCAATTTAAGGTACTTTCACACCATATCATTTTAGAGGTGTATGTATGCTAGCTTAGCCCATATCAGGTTGAAGGTGTGTGGTTGAGTGCTTGACCTCTTAAAACCTTTATGGCCACGACCTTCCCTTCACCATGGGTTAAGTGACATGCTAGACAACTTTTTGAACCACTATCAACCCAAAGTACAAACCAATGCACACCACTATCGATTTCCAAGTAAACTAGAGCTACTTTTCCATATCGGGTTGAAGGTGTGTGCTTGTGTGATTTTGCACGATACTGATGATGTCATCATTATCAACCTCAAGATACTAGTTCTTACTGTTCTAAGTCATGGAACACAGTCCCATGAAGCTTTTATAACTCAAAGGTTCAGCAATTATTCAAGAGAAAATGAATTGCAAGTAGTTCAACAAGTATGGCAAAATTGAAGGTACATAATAATATAATTGGGTTCAAGTTATATAACCCGCCTTAAGAACAACTTAAAAGCTCCAAGAGCCAAAGTTCCACGTTCATAAGGTTGAAGATGAACTTCACAACTCATATATATGCAAAGAATCACCATGGATAAGCAATTGGTGAAGAAGAAAAGAAAAGAAGATCAAAACCCTAAATTCATGCTTCAATTCAATGTTGAAGATGATCATTGCCTCACCTTAGGGTTAAGTTTTGAGTTCCTTAGCTCCTTGGCCGACACCCCACCACTCTTGGGCAATATGGACTTCCTCTTGGCCGACACAACCTTGCTTGTGGCCGATACCCCCTCACTTGTGGCCAAAATCACTTCAATTGGCCGATATCAACTTGTTATGGACAATATCAACATGGTATGGCTGATACACTTGTTATGGCCGATACCCAAGGCCTATGCACGATACCCTTATGCCCTTGCATTATATGACAACCCTATTTCACTATATGGCACTCACTTGCACGATATGGCACTCACTTGCATGATATGGCACTCAACTCTTCACCCTATTGGCCGATATCACCTTATATGGCCAATTTCACCTACTTGGCCGATATGCTTTTCCTATGGGAAATATCTAAGGGCCTATGCACGATATGCTTGCTCTCCTTCACGATACAAGAGCCCCATGCATGATACCACAAGGTAGGAGGGTGGTAAGGGTCGAAAATTTTCACTTAAGGGTGAAACTAGGGGTATATATACTTGTTGCACATGAGGAAAGGTAAAAATGAGGTGTCAACATTTTGAGCTAGTAGGTGCCACGTGTCCATGCATGGGTGACATGTGTACCTGCATGAATAAACATTTATCTTGACATTCAAAAAAGTTGAGGATCATTTGGAGATAAAGATTCGGCCAATACATATCCTTTTGAATAATATATATTAATTAATTCATCACTTTATGCACAACCCGTCACAATTTTGCTAAGGAAGTTGCAACCCGACACAACTCACCTCCTTGAGGTGCTTTGCACGATATGGCCTTTTCCAAAAGTTCACAAAACGATATGGGACACCTCCTTGGGCTCCATGGCCGATAGGCACTCATATATAAGCTTTTCAACTTGATACAACTCAAGTTAAGCTTTCAAATTCAACCCTTTTTCTTGGTCATTTCTTCACTAAGATTACCATCATTCCCAAATGATTCAAACATGGTGTCTAATTCTTTCTCTCTCCTCTATATGATACTAGGAGGGAGTAGGGACACTCTAGAGGTGGTAATTTGCATATTAACCCCACATTTTTGGTAAATTACAATTTGTACCAAAATTGGTGCACAATGCACTATCATTATTCAAACAAGCTACAACTTGGAATTTAGGCTTTCCACAAGCCATACTTTAACATCATTCTCTCTCTTATGATGCTAGAACACATGAGGCATGTTCAACATGTGACATTTTGCATTATAGCCCCTTATCTTGGGTAAATTGCACTTTATGCCCAAACTATCATATAATGTACAAATAGTTTGCAAATAAGCTCAAACTTGAAATTTAAACTCTACAAGAGTCTTAATTACTTTTCAAAATATTAAAACAAATTTGTAAACAACTTACTTAAGCAAAACTTCTAGGGTTAGGCCATAACCCAATCAGGGATGTTACAACTATCAACCCCTAACAAGGATTTCGTCCCCGAAATCTCAAGAGAAAAGAGAAGGGTACTTCCTCCTCATCTCTTCCTCCAGCTCCCATGTGGCTTCTTCAATGCCACGGTGATGCCATAGAACTTTCACAAGAACTATATCTTTCTTTTTCAACTTCTTGATTCTTCTATCAAGAATCATCATTGGACCTTCCACATAGGATATATCCTTGTTTAATTCTACCTCTACAGGTTGTAACACCAACTCTGTATCGGGATGACATTTTCTCAGCATAGATATGTGGAACACTGGATGTAGTTTATATAGCTCATGTGGCAACTCCAACCTATAAGCTACCTTTCTGATCCGTTCTATCACTGGATAAGGTCCCATAAATCTAGGAGCTAATTTACCCTTTTTCCCAAATCTGAGAACACCTTTCCAAGGAGAGACTTTAAGATACACACTGTCACCAACTTGGAATTCTAAGGGTCTACGACGCTTGTCAGCATATGACTTCTGTCTATCCTGGGTGACTTTCAACTGTTGTTGTATTACTTTAATCTTCTCAGTTGTCTGTTGTACTAACTCAGGACCCAAAAGTTGGTATTCCCCTGTTTCATACCAGCATAACGGAGATCTACACCATCTACCATATAAGGCTTCATATGGTGCCATATCAATACTAGTCTGGTAACTATTATTGTAGGCAAACTCTATTAAGCTCAAGTGTATGTCCCAACTTCCTACAAACTAAAGAACACATGCTCTAAGCAAATCTTCAAAAGTTTGTATAGTTCTTTTGGATTGCCCATCTGTCTAAGGGTGGAAAGTTGTGCTAAACTTCAAATGAGTACCCAAGGCTTTATGTAGTCATTCCCAAAAATGACTTGTAAACTGGGGACCTCTATCAGATACAATTGTAGCTGGAACCCCATGTAATCGCACTATCTCATCTATATAGATATGTGCAAGTTTCTCAACAGTATAAGTTGTTTTAACAGGAAGAAAATGTGCTGACTTAGTCAACCTATCAACTATCACCCAAATGGAATCATGACCTTTGGTTGTTCTGGGTAAACCAACCACAAAGTCCATGGTCACGTGATCCCATTTCCACTGTGGTATAGGTAAAGGTTGCATTGTTACTGTGGGCTTCTGATGTTCAGCTTTAACCTACTGATACACTGGACACCGCATAACAAACTCAGCTACATCTTTCTTCAAACCAGGCCACCAAAACATATCTTTTAAATTATGATACATTTTGGTACTCCCTGGATGCATTGCATACATGGACGAATGAGCTTCCTCCATGACTAACTTCCTCAAGTCATTGGCATTAGGTACTACCATCCTACCATGGTAACAGACTACCTCATCCTCTGACTCATGAAACCCATCCCGTTTCTCACTGCCATACTCTGACCTGATCTGCTGAATCACAGTATCATCCTATTGTGCCTCTTTGATCTGTTGTTTCAGAGTAGGCTTCACTTACATCTCAGCTAATAGTCCAGCTAACAAAGATACTTTAAGATGTACATTGTTTTGCCTCAATGAGACAAGCATGTCTCGTTTAAAGCACACTAAAGTGTTCAACTGTGCTTTATCTATGGTTGGCGATGATGATTTTCTACTTAGTGCATCTGCCACTACATTAGCTTTTCCTGGATGATAATCAATTGTACAATCGTAGTCCTTGATTAACTCCATCCAGCGGCATTGTCTCATATTCAACTCGTGTTGTGAGAAGATATACTTTAAGTTCTTATGGTCTGTGAAAATCTGGAATGTTTCTCCATAGAGATAATGTCTCCAGATCTTCAACGCGTGAACCACTGCAGCTAATTCTAGATCATGTGTTGGATAATTTTCCTCGTGTTTCTTAAGTTGTCGGGAAGCAAAAGAAACTACATGATTACTCTGCATCAGCACACATCCTAGACCATTCTTAGAGGCATCACAGAAAACAATGTATCCCTTTCCCTGCTCAGGTAAAGTTAACACAGGTGCACTGGTCAACCTTTCTTTCAACAACTGGAAATAATGCTGACACTTGTCATTCCAGACAAAAGGAACTTCCTTCCTGGTCAACTTGGTTAGGGTTAAGGCTATAGAACTGAAGTCTTTAATAAACTTTCTATAATAACCTGCCAGGCCTAAGAAACTGCGAATCTCGGTCGCTGTCTTGGGTTGTTCCCACCCTAATACATATTCCACTTTCTATGGATCAACACAAATACCTGAAGCAAATATAACGTGTCCAAGAAAAGACACTTCTGACAACCAAAACTCGCACTTGCTAAACTTATCATATAGCTTGTGTTGTCTCAACAAAGTCAAGGCTTGACGAAGGTGTTTTTCATGTTTTTTACCATCTCTATTGTATATCAGGATGTAGTCTATAAACACTACTACAAACTGATCAAGGAATGGCCAGAAGATTCTTTTCATCAGCTCCATGAATGCAGCTGGTGCATTAGTTAGTCCAAACGACATAACTACAAACTCATAATGACCATACCTTGTCCTAAAGGCTGACTTAGGTATGTCACTCTCCTTGATACGTAATTGATGATATCCTGACCTTAAATCTATCTTAGAGAATACCGTTGCACCACGCAACTGGTCAAACAGATCATCTATCCTTGGCAAAGGATATTTGTTCTTAATTGTCACCTTGTTGAGCTATCTATAGTCTATGCATAATCTCATAGACCCATCTTTCTTTTTAACAAAAAGAACCGGAGCACCCCACGGAGAAGTACTTGGTCGAATCAAACCTTTCTCAAGCAACTCCTGTAATTGTTTCTTAAGTTCTACCATCTCAGCTGGCGCCATCCTATAAGGTGTTTGAGCTATAGGTTGTGTACCCGGGATTAGATTAATCTCAAAATCAATCTCTCGGGGTGGAGGAACATCTGGAAGTTCTTCAGGAAACACATCCTCAAACTCCCTAATAACCAGAACTCCAGAAAGATTAGGACTCTCTACTCTGGTATCTACCACATGTGCCAAGAATGCAAAGCATCCTTGTCTCATCAACTTTTATGCTACCATAGCTGACACTAGACAGGTTGGAAGAATCTTTTTGTCCCCCTGAAAGACCCATGTATCACCATTGTCTGTGAACATAGCTTGCTTGGAACCACAATCCAAGACAACCTTATACTTTTCTAGGGTGTCCATCCCAAGAATTATGTCAAACCCATGCATCTCAAGTGGTATAAGATCCACCTGAATGTTGTGTTCTAAAAAGGAAAGAACACGGGGAGAACATACCTCCTGCAACACCGCAGATCCGACTAATGGAGTTTCTAATAATAGATTATTCGTTCTACGATTGATAGTCATATTGCAGTCATGAATCACTTATTGAGTGATAAAGGAATGTGTAGCACCCGGATCAATCAAAACAGATACAAAGCATGATGAAGACATATCAGAATGAAATAATTCCATCTGACCTGTCACGACTCGTGGGTTGACTACTGCCTCTGGCTGGTTCATAGCATAGAATCTCGTCGTTGGTGGTTGTCGGTTGTACGTCCTGTTATCGGGTGCAGATGAACCAGCTTGGGACGCATGTCCACGTCCTCATGTGCCACTGCTAAACTGTTGACTCTGCCTCAGTGATTGGGTTACATTCCTGTCTCCAAATGGACAATCCTTCATCAGGTGTCCTGGCTTCCCACACTGGAAGTAGCTTAGGTTTTCCCATCTCGGCCTAGATGGTCCTGTTACTGACATTGATGTTGAACTTTGGGCTCTACTTGGCGGTAGACTACAACCTCTACCCTTGCTGGACGTCCACTGTGTCTGAGCACTAAACCTCTATGGTGCTATTGGTGCAGAAAACCTTGGTTTCTTAAAACTTTCAGACCTCTGTCCTTGGAACTGTGTATGCATTTTCCTACTGTTGATTTCACATTTCTCCGTCACGGACCTTTCTATCCGCCTAACTGACTCCACAAAGGTGGAAAACCTCTCTCTATTCTCTAGAGCAGATGCATGTGTGGTTAAATTAGTGTTCAAACCCTTCTCAAAACATCGAATTCTCTCCTCATCTGTAGTGGCCATGTGTGGACAAAACTGTAGAAGCTTCATACTCGCTAATGTTCATTGGTCCATGACTTATCCATTCAAATTGAGAGATTTTCTCATCCAAGTAAGTCTTGGGAAAGTATCTACTAACAAACTCTCTTCAGAACTCTCTCCATTCGACCTCAACACCTGGTCGTTTCTCTTCCTCAATGGCCCACCAGTGGCCAGCACTCCCTTTCAACAGGTATACAGCATGCTTAACTTTCTCAGTTTCTGGAATACTGAGAATTCTAAAGGCTTTCTCCAACTTAGTAAGCCATGAATCTACGTCTGCTGGGTCATCTGTACTGGCATACTCGGTGGATCCTACCCGACGTAACCGCTCAAAGGTCTTACCAAATCCATGCCCCTCATTGGGAACTGGAGCCCTAGGTGCTGGTGCTGGCATTAGTTCTTCCATATGTGTCACTATATTCATGAACTGTCCAAATAGAGCATGAAAAGTTGGGTTTTCTATCGAAGCTTGGTTAAGCTGGGGATTCTCAGGTACTAGCTCCTCTCTAGCCTGATCTCTTGCACCTCTTCCTGGTGCAGCAACACTACTTTCAGCAGCATGTTCTGCGTGTGATCCATCCATCTTTAAGCTTTACTTCTTCTCCTATATGAGCAGAAGTCACTATCAGATAAACTGGAAGACACTAGAACAGACTCAACGACCTTAATCCTATGTCTCTATAGACTCAGCAAACCTTACGCTCTAATACCAAAACTTTGTGACGATTCGACCACAAATTAAATCATCACCAGTAAATAATTGTGGAATTACTATAAACAGCGGATTAACAAAAATCACTAAAAATTAAAACCATTTGCAAGGAGTTCCATTTCTAGAAAACTCTTAAGAAGAGAACCAAAGTACTGCATACATTATGGTTTACATTGTACACACCATGTACCATCTCATCTCGAGGAATATATACAATAGTTGCTTTACCAAACTATACACGAGCAACATAAAACCTTGAGGTATACAAGCCAAAATCTCATATCAATCATAAAACCACTAAGTATTGACTCCAAGGACCTGAGAGTACAGAGATGACACATAAGACTCATATCTACATGACATGACAGACAGTACCTCAACCTGAGATGTTACTGCTGCTCCTGATGTTGCTGTCCTCCCTCTGCTGTATAGTTCCTACCTCCTCATCCGCATCCACCTAAAAATTTGGATCCCACGGGGGTGAGACAATTGTAATTGTCCCAGCGAGAGATATAACTCTCCGCCAACCATATTATTATCACAGTTAAATAGTATAAAACTGAGCAGAGGATTCATTTACATTAATTAACAAGATTCAAACATTGTTTAAGCAGAATAGAGCAGTATCATCTTCTGAAGCATTGCAGCTATATATGATAAAGCAGTAAATCATCTATTCATTTTAATAAGGAATATGAAGAACATGTGTAACATTTATCAATTTAGGATACATTAAGCAATGCAACATCAACCAATATTTCCGTATTTCATCCTTATGCAAGTACGCTACACTGCTGATTTACATTTTTCAATCACACTTATGCCCTGAGGAGATGAGGTATACCGCTCATACTCCAACCGACCATTGCGAAGTCGAAATTGGTACCATACAAGATCAATGGAAGAGCCGACTTCCAAGACCTCTACTGTCTCAGTCAGTGCGAGACCACAAGCAGGACCATGTCAACTGCTTACATAGCTTTCCAGGGTATACTGGCAACTTCGCTATAGAGCTACAGCGGAGACTGCACTCCTTCGGCGATTGAGAGATCTCGTGTTTTTCTACCATCAATCCCATCGTTAAACATCATCGGGAGATTCGTTATACATCCATCCCGGCACATATAATGAAGGATTGAGAGATCTCGTGTTTACCTCACGTCAATCCAACATTAGGGCGTATGGATATTTTCACCCATCACCCCCGCATATTCAAAAATATGTGATCTCCAGGAGATCCCATGGGAAAACCTATTTCACCATCACCAGCTGCTGACGATGATGGATTTATGGTCAGGGCTCTACATGATAATATTCCACTTTATTAATTAAGTACATTACCATATTCTTTTAGCATCAGTCAAGTTTTCAAACATTTATTATGACAAATGCTATAAAGAAAGATGTAATACATGTATCAAGTACTTTTCAAATATTTAAAACACATATACTATTTAGGATCTCAATCCCTTATTTCATTACTGGGAATTCTCATCCCTTGACAATATCATCATCATGATTACCAAATATGGGTATTCAAACCCTTAGTTCATCATAGAACACAGTTACCACTTACTAGGTAACTAATACCCCTGGGTCATCTGACCAAGGTATACATGATACTTGTTACACAAGCATCTCACATGGCTCACAAGGCCCATTAAATATCTTTATCAAATAAACATCATAGCTCATACCTGACTATGCTCATCATCTCATGATACCTGCATGGTTAGTATACATGATAACAACCATCTTAATTACATATCAACACCATGCAAAATAAGGGTAACACTACTATTCCCTTATTAGGGTTAGGGTTTCCCATTCTTTATAGATTAGGGTTTCAAGATCACATTATCAAGGATTAAACCCTAATTCATACTTTACACATATTAGAAACATTAATAAATGCACATTACATGTTTGGTTCACAAGTATGAATTTCTCTCTCATCCTCTCTAGGATGTTGATCACTTCATACTTTATTAAGTTGGCTCAACCTTTCCTTCAAGGTACATTAGACTAATTAATAATTAATCATTAAACTCCATACTACTCAATTTATGACTTGATATAAAACACTCCATGTGTTTCTCCATCAAGTATATTGCAATTTAAGGTACTTTCACACCATATCATTTTAGAGGTGTATGTATGCTAGCTTAGCCCATATCGGGTTGAAGGTGTGTGGTTGAGTGCTTGACCTCTTCAAACCTTTATGGCCACGACCTTCCCTTCACCATGGGTTAAGTGACAGGCTAGACAACTGTTTGAACCACTATCAACCCAAAGTACAAACCAATGCACACCACTATCGATTTCCAAGTAAACTAGAGCTACTTTTCCATATCGGGTTGAAGGTGTGTGCTTGTGTGCTTTTGTACGATACTGATGATGTCATCATTATCAACCTCAAGATCCTTGTTCTTACTCTTCTAAGTCATGGACCACAGTCCCATGAAGCTTTTATAACTCAAAGGTTCAGCAATTATTCAAGAGAAAATGAATTGCAAGTAGTTCAACAAGTATGGCAAAATTGAAGGTACATAATAATATAATTGGGTTCAAGTTATATAACCCGCCTTAAGAACAACTTCAAAGCTCCAAGATCCAAAGCTCCACGTTCATAAGGTTGAAGATGAACTTCAAAACTCCTCTATATGCAAAGAATAACCATGGATAAGCAATTGGTGAAGAAGAAAAGAAAAGAAGATCAAAACCCTAAATTCATGCTTCAATCCAATGTTGAAGATGATCATTGCCTCACCTTAGGGCTAAGTTTTGAGTTCCTTAGCTCCTTGGACGACACCCCACCACTATTGGGCGATATGGACTTCCTCTTGGCCGACACAACCTTGCTTGTGGCTGATACCCCCTCACTTGTGGCCAAAATCACTTCAATTGGTCGATATCAACTTGCTATGGACAATATCAACATGGTATGGCCGATACACTTGTTATGGCCGATACCCAAGGCCTATGCACGATACCCTTGTGCCCTTGCACGATATGAAAACCCTCTTGCACGATATGGCACTCACTTGCATGATATGGCACTCACTTGCACGATATGGCACTCAACTCTTCACCCTATTGGTCAATATCACCTTATATGGCCAATTTCACCTACTTGGCCGATATGCTTTTTCTATGGGAAATATCCAAGGGCCTATGCACGATATGCTTGCTCTCCTGCACGATAAAAGAGCCCCATGCATGATACCACAAGGTAGGATGGTGGTATGGGTCGAAAATTTTCACTTAAGGGTGAAACTAGGGGTATATATACTTGTTGCACATGAGGAAAGGTAAAAATGAGGTGTCAACATTTTGAGCTAGTAGGTGCCACGTGTCCATGCATGGGTGACACGTGTACATGCATGCATAAACATTTATCTTGACATGCAAAACAGTTGAGGATCATTTGGAGATAAAGATTCAGCCATTACATATCCTTTTGAATAATATATATTAATTAATTCATCACTTTATGCACAACTCGTCACAATTTTGCTAAGGAAGTTGCAACCCGACACAACTCACCTCCTTGAGGTGCTTTGCACGATATGCCTTTTCCAAAAGTTAACAAAACGATATGGGACACCTCCTTGGGCTCCATGTCCGATAGGCACTCATATATAAGCTTTTCAACTTGATACAACTCAAGTTAAGCTTTCAAATGCAACCCTTTTTCTTGGTTATTTCTTCACTAAGATTACCATCATTCCCAAACGATTCAAACATGGTGTCTAATTCTTTCTCTCTCCTCTATATGATACTAGTAGGGAGTAGGGACACTCTAGAGGTGGTAATTTGCATATTAACCCCACATTTTTGGTAAATTACAATTTGTACCAAAATTGGTGCACAATGCACTATCATTATTCAAACAAGCTACAACTTGGAATTTAGGCTTTCCACAAGCCATACTTTAACATCATTCTCCCTCTTATGATGCTATAACACATGAGGCATGTTCAACATGTGACATTTTGCATTATAGCCCCTTATCTTGGGTAAATTGCACTTTATGCCCAAACTATCATATAATGTACAAACAGTTTGCAAATAAGCTCAAACTTGAAATTTAAACTCTACAAGAGTCTTGATTACTTTTCAAAAGATTAAAACAAATTTGTAAACAACTTACTTAAGAAAAACTTCTAGGGTTAGGCCATAACCCAGGTCAGGGATGTTACAATATCTATCAGTCACAGTCGGTCCCCATGTGTCAGTCACTCAACCATCACCTTTATAACAACTTATGTTTTAGGAATGAGTTTGATGATGTCAAAGCGTACCCAATAACATGTGATAAGTACGGTGATTTCAAGTCTAAGAATCACAATCACCACCTTCACTATGAGAGTTGACTATGACCACCAATGATGGTTTCCATGTATCACTCTTCAAGGTGGGTCTATCCAATACATTTTTCTCTAACATGTATATGTGTGTTTGGTTTGATATGGTCATATCATGACTAATGAGATTCTTTCATCAACCAACCCACACTCTAGTTTTATGTGTTATTGACCGGCCTAAATCGCACATCCAAAAGGAGTGGATTCAAAGTAGTCAGACTTTTAAAGAGATAACCCGACTCTCAGGCCCCCGCAACGATAAACGGGGTCAGATGTAGCGATCGGGGTCGAACACAGGGACAAGGTTACTCCAATCAAAGAGGGTATATAAAAGGTGTTCCCTTAGGAATGATGGTACCCAAACTAAGTTGGGCAACAAAAACAAGAATAAGAAGAACGAACGAAAACAAAAGAAATAAGATGAAACAAGGATATGGGAGGAAACCCAGGCCAGTGTTTACTTACTAAAGCATCTCATCAACATGCAACATTATCTTTCTCTCCCTTGCATACTCTTACCAAGATTACAAGAAACCATCAAAATCATCTATTCCACTCTCTCTCTCAAGATGAGGAAAGATCTAAGTCTAAGGGTAGCCTCTCTCTCAAGATGACTACACACAAACCTTGTCACATAACATATGGTTTTAAAGCTTTATCATTCCAACACTCTCATGCATTCATACTACTCCATAACACATGATAAAAGCGATATTACTCTCTTGAGATATCAACTATCAAACATCACAAGATGGTAGCTAAGCATACAGGTGAAACATTAAAATCGGTGCATGGAAATAATCTTGATAAGAGCATATATATTCAACAGAGAAAGACAATATACATGTTGGGAGAGCCTTAGTGTCCACCCCCAACCCAAGTTAAGGTGTTAGCCGCTCATGCTTGCGGATGGCATAATGGCATTACAAAAAGATAGATACATGAAGTTCCACGAAGAGGGGATGGAAGTACAGCGAGATGGAGTAATAAATCTAGAGAGAAGAGACGTGATACAACACAGTACTTCTTCATATCTGGATATAATATGTCAATGGCATAGACAATCTTCTTCTCTCAAAGGAGTCTTCAATCTTCTCTCTCCTCAGCTTCCGCCTTTGGAGATCCAAGACTGGTGGATGGGATGGTATGGAAAGAATCTAGAACGTAGCAGCACTTTGTGGTCCTCGGGATCCGATCTATGATCTGATGATTTGACAAGATGGGTGGGTGTGCTATTTATAGGTACATTCAACCAACTTAAGCCTAGACTGCGGTCACGGTCCTGGTTGGGTGAGATGTGAGACCGCGGTCGCGGTCTGCTCTTTATTCCTCTTTTCATCTCATTCGATTGAGTCGCTGTCTGCCACTTGCTCGTGGTCTAGTAATGATCGCGGTTGAGGTCGAGGCTTTCTCACTCAGTCGTAGTTTGCAAGAATCACGGGCAAGAATTGTCGGCTTAGCTATGACTGTGGCCTCCACGTTGGTCGCAGTCCAGCTTGATCACGATCTGCAGGGATCGCGATCCATATGGATTGCAACCTTGATTGAGTCGTGGGAAAATTGGCATCCGCAGTCTTCGAATACACTGTGGTCCTTGGTATGAATGGCGCCTTTGTATTGATCGCGACCTCCTTGTGATTGCGGTTGAGCAGTGATTGAGTTCTCAATATGACTGTGGACTGTCTCCAATGTGCGATGACCTCAGTCTTAAAGTCGGCAAAGAGACCGCGACCGCGGTTGAAGGATAAGAGGGTCGTGGTTGAGGTAGCGACTACAACTTGGGCTATAAATGTACCTCAAATCATGTAAGTGAGGTCTTAGTCAAAAAGATAGTCAAACTTTAGGAAAAACTAACAAAAGATATACTAAAAGAGGTATAAAATATACACAAGAAGTATGTAAAATAAAGTGCTATCAACTCCCCCAAACTTAGAATCAAGCTTATCCTCAGGCTAAGTGTGGGTTTGAGAACTCAGAGAGAGAAAAAGCAATCTTTGTTGACAAAACTATAACATGACTGAAATATCTCATTCTTGCATCAAGACGGTTGTAGCATGTTTTCTAACCCTTAGGTCTCATTCCTCCCTCTCAAATGGAGTTGCATAACTTCATTTTCTTGCCATTTCCTTCAATTATAACAGTTTCCTCCTTCTCAACTTATCACCCCTTTCATTAGGTAATAACCATACTAATACAAGATCTTTTTCAAGGGGTAGCTTTCACACCATTTCTTTATTTTCAGTTGGCCCTATGCTAATGTGTTCGGGTAGGCTTAAGGCTTCAAGTGTTTTCCTCTTCCCTCTGAACTCCTCACCCACAACTGTCATAAGAACAATGTTTCCCTTTTTGTGCTTCTGACTTTAGGTCAGGTGGTTTTGTGAGTTTTCATTCAGGATTGGAGGTGTGTAAGCTTGGCTTCAAGATTCCACTTATGGGCATGACATATCTGCATTCATGAATGCAGCAATATACTGGCCGTGTGGAAACTTTTGGCATCTTTCTTGGCACAACTCTCATTATTTTTTATTTCTTTTTGGCTTTTTACATCTCCTTTCAGGCTTGGGTGCGAGGGAATTTTACTTGGTATTCTAGGCGTCCAAGTCTCTTTTTAGATATGCCTTGAAAAGGGCAGCTGTTTCCTTCTCTACGGAGATAAGGATTTTCTGGTCAAAAGTGTCAAGTAGGGGTGGTTGGTCAGGAGTATGGTTTGGTGAAGTTTCTCTGAGGGTTTCACGAGTTAAGGCTGTCACATGTACAATGTCTTATCGCAAGAATGAGATAGAGTAGTATTGCTATGTTTCTTGTTTTATCCATATATATATATGTATATATATATATTGAAAATAGCTCAATCTCATTAAAAGTAAGCCATATGGCATCTACAAGATAGACATTTCTCATCAATTAACCAAGCAGCAACTCCTTTTGCGGAAAGACATAACACAAGGCTCAGATTGGGATGTGATAGGCACGCTTCTGCACCGTCCACCTCTTGTAGTGGCTGACTAAAACAGCTATCCGGGATGGAATTCATCAATCTACACGAGCCTATGAGTACATCGGGCGAGGAGTTTGCATAGTTGCTGGCAGAGGTTACTGTAACATACTGAAATGGGTATACTAAATCTATCTTGAACTATAATTCATCACTTTTCCAAAATTGAACTTATCCCTTCAATCCAAATCTGATTCAATTATTCTAACAAATTATTCGATACAAATTAGTCTTCATTTGATATTCTTGCCTTTAATTGAAATCTTTTTCCTCACATGATAATGTTTACAAATGAATCCCTCAATTAGTCTCGTGAGCCACTTTGGCATTGTTTACAACAATTTGGCATCCTTGTTCTCGAATAATTTGCTTTAGACTAATATTGTAAACTAAACATATGCTTCTAACTAATGGGTTTGTAATCACTACAAAACATTAAGGACCAAGAAATATCCATTTTGTATATATGTTGGGAATAATTAGAATTAACCACATCATGACTCTAACTATACGAATTAATATCTCTAGTGTGTAGATTTAGTAATGATTAAATGCATGGTCAATTTCTCAAAATGCTTGGGATTCTGATTTGGAAGTCATGAAAGATTTTGGAAGATAATGGACTTTTTATCATAATTAATTTTCTATTTATTAGCTAAACCAAAAACAAAGAATACACCATCTCGATTGGGACTTCTCTCCTCCTCACAAGGAAACGACGATGAAGCCGTTTCTCATCTCTCAAACCCATAGCCCGATTATTTCTTCTTCCGTGACTGAACACGGCCGTGTGGTGCTTGAAAGGAAACGCCCGCACGATGTCGTCCGTTTTCTCTGCCTCCTCCTTTTCCTCCCTTCCCCTCCTCCTCGTCAGTGCATGGGAACGCCGCCCTCAAACCTTAGTCTTCCCCCTGGCCCTATATAACCCTTTGATGCCACCAACGATGAGCAAGACAATCCCAAGCCTGATTTACAACTCCATGACTTCGGCAGCAGGAAGTCAGTCCCGATCAAACTGCCACCTCAATTACCCTGGTCGTAGAGCCACCGCATCCAGCAAACTCCTTGCGATTTTAGAACACTGCACCCAACCCAATCTGCAACATTGCAGACCTGCAAGTCGCTGACAACCCAGATCTCGAACCTCCTCTTCACCTCCCCATGGATTTGGGCATTGGAGGTTGAGATCTGCAGACATAGTTTGACAACCCCTCTCCAGCAGCAGACCAACAAGTCCTCCTCGTCTATTGATCATTGGCGCTGCCCACACACCTGCAGCATATTCTCCGTCAAACAATCCTCTGATGATCCATTAGTGCTCATCTTCGTCCCTCACCCTGCAATACGCCCCCCAGACCCCACGGGCTTGTTGCCTCCTACTCTCTTCCACCAGGGCATGTAGCCCCTCCCTCCTTATAGACCGGAATCGCCAGCAACAGACCTGCGATGACTGAAGCAAGGATGAACCCTTGCAGATCGCAGCAGCACTGACGAGGATGGGCTGCAGCTGCAGATCATTCACAAGCATGTGGGCTCACCATCCCTACTCCTGACTGCACTGCCTAGCAGGCTCCATGGTGTTCGAGACTAGTGCCGCCACCAACGTTGTCCCTCGCTAGTAGAAGATCACCCCGTCAACATACAGCGACCAGCACCACCATTACGTAGGCGTCGCCCTATTCGACTCTGCCAAGTCGGATCGTCATCTAACTTTTCCCCTCCGACCAACCTGCCACTCGACGCAAACCTGCACGCCAACTCGCCGCCTCATAGATAACCTGACCATCTGCAGCAAGCCATCACAGATCTGCAACGCAGACCTGCAATTACAGATCTGCCACCGCACTGCTGCCATCATCACTCCGCGGTGGCATCCATAACGACCAGAGCAATTGCAGACCCGCCCACAGATCTAAAGGTTGAAGATTTATGATCTAAAGACATCATCAGATGTCTCTGCACCATGAAGCCTCCATGAATCCAACCGCACCTCCACGTTGTAGTCCCTAGTGTACTTTGCTCGACCCTTGCTGCTTGCCAGCCACCTTGACCCCCAACAGCAATCCTCAAGCCATGGCTTGGATTGAGTTGTTTCAGGAGGACTGAAGTAGATTCACTCATGAAGCTCTCTCTCTCCTTAGACTCCTTCTCGGCATAATGCTTACATCCAGCAAACTGAAAACTCCACAAGCAGGCCGTGAAGTGGTTGTTCACCCACAAAGAATACCAACACCTGAAAAGATCACAGTCCTGCTCCAAGGAATTCTAGTAATTAGTAAAGTACCCCATGGTACTCTGAGGCTCAGTCAAGAAGGGTTAGTGGATCCCAGGTTCAGCAGGTAGTCTCTCCCTCTCATATTATCCTTATTCTCAGCATACATTGGATAGACTACAAAGAAAGAATAAATTGATATATCAATGATGGTGCTATTTAATATAACCCCCTTATACATATTAGGTTTATGAATCAATGTGCAAATAGTGGTATATGGAAATCCTATTAAGCATACATATACAACACGTTCTTAGGTCCTGATTTTAGAAATGTAATTATTAAGTCTATGTATAAAGGTAATTTTGATAATACTTATTATCGTATGAATGATACTAATGCGTATAATAAATATAGGATATCTATTTAATCAATTATCTTAATGTCAATAATATCATATGTATCCATGTCCTCATGTTATTAAGTAATAAGATATAGAAAACTAACAATATGCATTAAACATGTGCCAATGTTAATCTTGTTATGCATTAGACACCTAGAATGGATAGAGAAGATATCGATCTAAAAGTAATTTGATCTAAAACCTAACTATTTTGATTAAGATGAAAGTTAAGCAAGAAAGTAGAAAAGAGAAACCTAATTGATTATGGGTAACCCTAATTGGAAAATAGAATAGGTGATGAGAGTTATGTTAGACTATATCCAAAGTTATTCGGTTCTTATATTAGTAAATTAATAATTAATATTTTGACTAGCATATTGAGACCTAGGTAAGACTATATAATTAGTATGCAACAAACTTAACCCTAAATATCCCTAGTAAGGTATATTAGTAAATAGACATACATGATACTAGTGACTAAATGTAGTTGGTAAATAGACATACATGATCCTAGTGACTAAATGTAGTTGTAATATATATGAGAAACAAAATGATTCTCTAGATCTAACATAGAGACGACACGATAAAACAACTAAGTATGTAACATTGGATATATAAATATATAACCTAGTTGGAAATATAATATTGATAACCATAGAGAAAAATATGAAATAATAACCCTAACTGGGAAAGGAAACACTAAATAGAAAAGAATGAATAAGTGATTGATTCCAAGCCAAATGATAACCAAATTGTATCATACTTTGTAGATGTTCTCTCTTGGAGTCAACTCATCTTTATACAATCCTTGGAGCTTTAAATAATTGAGGTACTAGATCTTATATTTCAATTGTTGAATTATTTTCCCCTCTTGATAGACATACACACATATCTTGAATTGTGGTGAATTCCATATAGTTTTGAAACCTCTACTTGTTCTTGAAAGTTCACCACCCTTATTTTGTAATTGATGAAATGTTGTTGATAAAATATTTTGGCACTGGACTTGATCTATTTGGAGTTTTGACTCCCTGTGGACTTTGGTCCCTCGGGCTTTGGCCCTATAGAGCTTTGGCTCACTTGAGTGGGCCAAGTACCCCACAACCCTGCGCAGTGGATAGGGATTAGTTGTCCCCCAGTTAACTGGAATAGCTAATAAGGCACTAGTGTCGTTCTCTCCTAGAGTGTGAGAACACAAGGCACTTAGCCCTAGAAAAGATATGATAGAAAGGTGCCAAAACTTGCCAAATAGAATATCTTGAAATTGATATACCTTGTGAATAGCTTGGATAAATTTTGCATATTTGAATTATTGAATCTTGCTTAATGATATTCTTGTGAAAGATTTGCTATCTTGAAGTTGATAATGGAATTTCTTTTTGTTAGCCTTTAGTCCACCAAATAGTCCTTTCCTAACTTTTATTATACATCTAAACCTTTTTCGTACATAGTTCAATGATTTGGATTTAGTACCAGCTTTGCTGACCCTTTATTTTCCCTTCAATGGGGTCCATGTGTGGTTTTGTTCCCTCTGGGAACTCATGGGCAGGTAATAGATGGAAGAGTTTGAAGAGACATGCATTGGGTAGTCCTCCGTTGAAGACTAAATAGAATGAATTCTATTTCTTAAACTTGTAATCATACTTGTAAGCTTCCACGACTCTGATGTACAAGCATGATTGTAATAAAGATTGTTTATGATTGTGATATTATTTTGTAAATATTTGATCGTCAAGATCAGGTCTTTACAACATGGTATCAGAGCCATAAACGGTCGGCACTCATGTATGTCTCGTGGAAATTAGGGTTAAGTAGGAACACAAATGGAGTAGTAGAACATAGAAAAAAAAATAGTTAGACCATGAATCTCAGTATCATTGACCTTGTTATTAGGAAGGACATGGGATACAAGTAGAAAACACACTAGCCTAGGATGTGAGACATGTACCCTAAACTAGAAATTTATGAGACATACCTAGTTAAACTACTAGATTTTGAACTTCTATAGGCATGGATTTACATGAACATATTGTTGAGAAAGAAGTGTTTGAGATACATGTGTGTAATTTTACATTTAGATTATTAAGACGTAAAAAGAAATAATATAGGTATATGAATGGTTTCTCTTTAGATTTGAACACTCACAAATATAAAAAAATATATAGAAATATATAATGGATATATGATATAACCCAAAAATCATATGAACATATGAAAATTTCAACCTAAATCATGAACATGATTAAAATTTGATTAAAAAAAATCTACCTAATAAATTATAATAATTCATCACCATGTAAATGGAACGAGCTGAGGTGTCTAAGGAAGGATGTATAGTGAAGGTTCTGGCATAATTACTCCCAATCCATTTAGGTGGTGGTGGGGTTTCCTCACTATACATACCGACCTGGCCAAAGTGAATTTCAGTACTTGGGAAAACCCTAATTTTGAATAAAGGCACTAAAAAAAAGTATATATAATCACCTTCAATAGAGAGAAAATAAAATATAATATGTTAAGAGTTATGAAAAAAAAAAATCTCACTCAAAAAAAAAAACTCAAAAGGAAGAAAGAAAAATATAAATATGTTTACTTAAAAGAATGTGAATGTTTACTTGACCATACATTTGACTTGTATACCCTCGTTATAAATGCTAAATTGAATGAAAAATGTTGATAATACAAAATATGAAACATATATTTCCCTTCAAATATGCGATCACATCTATGGAGAAAAGAAACGACTAAGAAAGCTATAGAAATGCAAATTAAAATAATAATATACTCATATTAGTAGAAAATTGAGAAAAAGAAACAATTGGATAAGACATAGTGAATATTATATGGAATTAAGATAAAATGATGAACTCATTTATTTTTTGTGAACTTCTAATATATATGTACATAATAATAGATAATTAATACAATATAGACATCTTAGAGAAATAAAACCCTACCTTAAAACTTAAAAATAGACGTACGTCAAAACTCTTGACTCATAGATCATCACACAAATATATGTGAAAAAAAAATAGGTAAAAAATATTTTCTATGGTCATGACCTTGGAAATTTTGTTAATTAGAGATAAAAGGTCACAAATACAATATTATATACATACACATAAGAAACAGAAGGTAAAAAATATATATATACAAAATATAAACATCATTGTAACATTAGTGACAAATACGTGAGATTAAAATTGATGTACCATATATTGACCAATAAGCTTGGATTTTAACTCAAACTTGTGATAATGATGACCAAGACTAACAAATTGAATATTTTAACTCTCATATTAGAATAAGATGTCAGAAGATTGATGGGTATATTTTCAAAGTAGAATTTGAACCTAAACCAATTTAGTGACCCCATAAGATAGTAAGAGGATTGTTGGATCATCATAAATAGGACCTACGAAAATTGAAGGAAACTTAGGATTGCATTTTTTTTAAGTTGACACTTCAACAAGAAAAAATATTGTGTTAGAATATTTTGTGGATCAAACCATAGTAGGATTATCACCATTAAGAAATATTCGATTTTGGGGACAAAATCTCTTTGAAGGGTGGAAGAGTTGTAACATACTGAAATGGGTATACTAAATCTATCTTGAACTATAATTCATCACTTTTCCAAAATTGAACTTATCCCTTCAATCCAAATCTGATTCAATTATTCTAACAAATTATTCGATACAAATTAGTCTTCATTTGATATTCTTGCCTTTAATTGAAATCTTTTTCCTCACATGATAATGTTTACAAATGAATCCCTCAATTAGTCTCGTGAGCCACTTTGGCATTGTTTACAACAATTTGGCATCCTTGTTCTCGAATAATTTGCTTTAGACTAATATTGTAAACTAAACATATGCTTCTAACTAATGGGTTTGTAATCACTACAAAACATTAAGGACCAAGAAATATCCATTTTGTATATATGTTGGGAATAATTAGAATTAACCACATCATGACTCTAACTATACGAATTAATATCTCTAGTGTGTAGATTTAGTAATGATTAAATGCATGGTCAATTTCTCAAAATGCTTGGGATTCTGATTTGGAAGTCATGAAAGATTTTGGAAGATAATGGACTTTTTATCATAATTAATTTTCTATTTATTAGCTAAACCAAAAACAAAGAATACACCATCTCGATTGGGACTTCTCTCCTCCTCACAAGGAAACGACGATGAAGCCGTTTCTCATCTCTCAAACCCATAGCCCGATTATTTCTTCTTCCGTGACTGAACACGGCCGTGTGGTGCTTGAAAGGAAACGCCCGCACGATGTCGTCCGTTTTCTCTGCCTCCTCCTTTTCCTCCCTTCCCCTCCTCCTCGTCAGTGCATGGGAACGCCGCCCTCAAACCTTAGTCTTCCCCCTGGCCCTATATAACCCTTTGATGCCACCAACGATGAGCAAGACAATCCCAAGCCTGATTTACAACTCCATGACTTCGGCAGCAGGAAGTCAGTCCCGATCAAACTGCCACCTCAATTACCCTGGTCGTAGAGCCACCGCATCCAGCAAACTCCTTGCGATTTTAGAACACTGCACCCAACCCAATCTGCAACATTGCAGACCTGCAAGTCGCTGACAACCCAGATCTCGAACCTCCTCTTCACCTCCCCATGGATTTGGGCATTGGAGGTTGAGATCTGCAGACATAGTTTGACAACCCCTCTCCAGTAGCAGACCAACAAGTCCTCCTCGTCTATTGATCATTGGCGCTGCCCACACACCTGCAGCATATTCTCCGTCAAACAATCCTCTGATGATCCATTAGTGCTCATCTTCGTCCCTCACCCTGCAATACGCCCCCCAGACCCCACGGGCTTGTTGCCTCCTACTCTCTTCCACCAGGGCATGTAGCCCCTCCCTCCTTATAGACCGGAATCGCCAGCAACAGACCTGCGATGACTGAAGCAAGGATGAACCCTTGCAGATCGCAGCAGCACTGACGAGGATGGGCTGCAGCTGCAGATCATTCACAAGCATGTGGGCTCACCATCCCTACTCCTGACTGCACTGCCTAGCAGGCTCCATGGTGTTCGAGACTAGTGCCGCCACCAACGTTGTCCCTCGCTAGTAGAAGATCACCCCGTCAACATACAGCGACCAGCACCACCATTACGTAGGCGTCGCCCTATTCGACTCTGCCAAGTCGGATCGTCATCTAACTTTTCCCCTCCGACCAACCTGCCACTCGACGCAAACCTGCACGCCAACTCGCCGCCTCATAGATAACCTGACCATCTGCAGCAAGCCATCACAGATCTGCAACGCAGACCTGCAATTACAGATCTGCCACCGCACTGCTGCCATCATCACTCCGCGGTGGCATCCATAACGACCAGAGCAATTGCAGACCCGCCCACAGATCTGAAGGTTGAAGATTTATGATCTAAAGACATCATCAGATGTCTCTGCACCATGAAGCCTCCATGAATCCAACCGCACCTCCACGTTGTAGTCCCTAGTGTACTTTGCTCGACCCTTGCTGCTTGCCAGCCACCTTGACCCCCAACAGCAATCCTCAAGCCATGGCTTGGATTGAGTTGTTTCAGGAGGACTGAAGTAGATTCACTCATGAAGCTCTCTCTCTCCTTAGACTCCTTCTCGGCATAATGCTTACATCCAGCAAACTGAAAACTCCACAAGCAGGCCGTGAAGTGGTTGTTCACCCACAAAGAATACCAACACCTGAAAAGATCACAGTCCTGCTCCAAGGAATTCTAGTAATTAGTAAAGTACCCCATGGTACTCTGAGGCTCAGTCAAGAAGGGTTAGTGGATCCCAGGTTCAGCAGGTAGTCTCTCCCTCTCATATTATCCTTATTCTCAGCATACATTGGATAGACTACAAAGAAAGAATAAATTGATATATCAATGATGGTGCTATTTAATATAACCCCCTTATACATATTAGGTTTATGAATCAATGTGCAAATAGTGGTATATGGAAATCCTATTAAGCATACATATACAACACGTTCTTAGGTCCTGATTTTAGAAATGTAATTATTAAGTCTATGTATAAAGGTAATTTTGATAATACTTATTATCGTATGAATGATACTAATGCGTATAATAAATATAGGATATCTATTTAATCAATTATCTTAATGTCAATAATATCATATGTATCCATGTCCTCATGTTATTAAGTAATAAGATATAGAAAACTAACAATATGCATTAAACATGTGCCAATGTTAATCTTGTTATGCATTAGACACCTAGAATGGATAGAGAAGATATCGATCTAAAAGTAATTTGATCTAAAACCTAACTATTTTGATTAAGATGAAAGTTAAGCAAGAAAGTAGAAAAGAGAAACCTAATTGATTATGGGTAACCCTAATTGGAAAATAGAATAGGTGATGAGAGTTATGTTAGACTATATCCAAAGTTATTCGGTTCTTATATTAGTAAATTAATAATTAATATTTTGACTAGCATATTGAGACCTAGGTAAGACTATATAATTAGTATGCAACAAACTTAACCCTAAATATCCCTAGTAAGGTATATTAGTAAATAGACATACATGATACTAGTGACTAAATGTAGTTGGTAAATAGACATACATGATCCTAGTGACTAAATGTAGTTGTAATATATATGAGAAACAAAATGATTCTCTAGATCTAACATAGAGACGACACGATAAAACAACTAAGTATGTAACATTGGATATATAAATATATAACCTAGTTGGAAATATAATATTGATAACCATAGAGAAAAATATGAAATAATAACCCTAACTGGGAAAGGAAACACTAAATAGAAAAGAATGAATAAGTGATTGATTCCAAGCCAAATGATAACCAAATTGTATCATACTTTGTAGATGTTCTCTCTTGGAGTCAACTCATCTTTATACAATCCTTGGAGCTTTAAATAATTGAGGTACTAGATCTTATATTTCAATTGTTGAATTATTTTCCCCTCTTGATAGACATACACACATATCTTGAATTGTGGTGAATTCCATATAGTTTTGAAACCTCTACTTGTTCTTGAAAGTTCACCACCCTTATTTTGTAATTGATGAAATGTTGTTGATAAAATATTTTGGCACTGGACTTGATCTATTTGGAGTTTTGACTCCCTGTGGACTTTGGTCCCTCGGGCTTTGGCCCTATAGAGCTTTGGCTCACTTGAGTGGGCCAAGTACCCCACAACCCTGCGCAGTGGATAGGGATTAGTTGTCCCCCAGTTAACTGGAATAGCTAATAAGGCACTAGTGTCGTTCTCTCCTAGAGTGTGAGAACACAAGGCACTTAGCCCTAGAAAAGATATGATAGAAAGGTGCCAAAACTTGCCAAATAGAATATCTTGAAATTGATATACCTTGTGAATAGCTTGGATAAATTTTGCATATTTGAATTATTGAATCTTGCTTAATGATATTCTTGTGAAAGATTTGCTATCTTGAAGTTGATAATGGAATTTCTTTTTGTTAGCCTTTAGTCCACCAAATAGTCCTTTCCTAACTTTTATTATACATCTAAACCTTTTTCGTACATAGTTCAATGATTTGGATTTAGTACCAGCTTTGCTGACCCTTTATTTTCCCTTCAATGGGGTCCATGTGTGGTTTTGTTCCCTCTGGGAACTCATGGGCAGGTAATAGATGGAAGAGTTTGAAGAGACATGCATTGGGTAGTCCTCCGTTGAAGACTAAATAGAATGAATTCTATTTCTTAAACTTGTAATCATACTTGTAAGCTTCCACGACTCTGATGTACAAGCATGATTGTAATAAAGATTGTTTATGATTGTGATATTATTTTGTAAATATTTGATCGTCAAGATCAGGTCTTTACAGTTACCATCTTGAAGACAACGAATGATCACCTGAAAAAGAGATCGACACAAAGAAACAACACAAACACAATACCACACAAAGAGGACTAGATACACAACTACCAGCAAAAATAAAATAAAACAAAAAAAATTGGCCAAGGAGCCACCCAAACAACACAACTTTAACACAGAAAAAATATCGAGCACTAAGGGTGCACCAACCGAGAGACCCGAACAGGAGGCCAAACCCCAACGTTGCAAATACAGAGGAAGGATGGCTCATGCGGATAGAACGGTGGGGAGTAGAGGGTGTCTGGAACCCCACCACCACTCCCGACCACCACTGCGAGCAGGGGGCGGAAGACTCGCATGAAGCACAGACCCAGCTTAATCCTCCTCTACCTGAAGCACCTAGGGGCGCCCGAGCTCACCGTCTGCCCAAAAAGGGACCCAAGGCATGAGACTGACCACAGGCTGACAATCAGCAACTAAGAAGGCAGATGACACTGCCCCAAACAAATGACAAACTAAGACTCAGAGAAAACAAAGAACAGACCCAGAAGAACCAGAGGGACAAACATGGCACCGTCAACAGTTCGTGAAGGAAGGGTTAGGCTGAGGCTACCCCTACGGCGACAACTCTACCACCAGGAAGCAACCGGATCCAACCCAGGCCTCACCAAGGAAGACGTCGCCCCTCCCTACTCAGCTCCAACTCCACTGATCGGTTCGGACCAGTAGTCTTCGAGCATTGAAAAAGAAGGTTGTAAGGAGACGCAACGGAGAAACCCCTGCAACAGACTGAGTAGTCGACGCCAAGGAAGAATAGCCCAGGGGGAGAGGGCTGACGCTCACCGGCGGCTGAAGCCTCCCCCCCCCAGGTGCCGCCCAGTTGCCGGAGGGAACCCTAGTCGCCCAAAATTGCCAGAGCGACTTCAGTCGGCACGCTTCGCTATATATATATATATATATATATATTGCTTATTTATTTCTCTCTATGAGCGTGAAAGCACTACAATTCGAAAATTTAGCAAGAGAGAAGGCTAGAATCTGAATTCAAAAAGTAGTTTTAGCAAAATTTCAAAATTGTTGAAAATTTTTAAAAAGGCAAAAAGATGGTAAATGTACCTATGTAGCCCATTTATGACTCCTCCCCCAAACTTATCTTGCACCACGTCTCGGGGTGTCAAAATTTGAGTGATATGTATAAATGGGCTTTCATTTATTTGTTTTTGTTGTTGGTGGTGGAGGCCCCCTCGGACTCGAGAAGCATGCTTGTGTATACTCCTCGTAGCGCGTAGTATTGTTCATATTGTATACCCTCCACATTGACGTTAATAGTGGCTAGGGCCACCATCCAGGCTAGACAGAAGAAGTTGCAGTCATTTGATAGAACCTGTTGGGGGCTCCTGTGGTAGAACTACGTCTTCCTAAAGTCTTTGCCTACCGTATGCTCGTACCTTCTGGCCTGACTTTTTATCATGTCAACTATTGCCTCGGCGCATGTGTTTGTCTTTTCTTTTGTGGGGGTCTTTGCAGTTGTCATATTAGTCTTCTTGTTAAGGCCGAAGGCTGCATCTGTGCTATTGTAGAGGATTGCAGTCTTTTTGATGATGTTGACAGCCAACAAGGTCTAATGATTGTCGTGAAGAATTGGCAGGAAAATGTAGTCTGGTGGGGATGTCGCCAGGTGTTGTTGCATCCTTTCCTTTTCTCCTGATCTTTTGCCTTTTAGGATGTCATCCACCAATAAGAAGTATGCCATGTGGGCATTTGGCATGTTTTTGCCTAGAAGCACCTGGTAAGCTGACATCATGCTTACTAAAAGATATCCTCCTATTTTTAGCGTTTCTCTAATGTCATATTTTAGCACGCAAATGTCATTTCACTCGAAGATGACATCTCCCGGTGAGTCATCTTCTTTCAAGGATCTCATGATTATAGCCAATTCTTCTAAAGACAGACTGAGGTAGCTCCGTCTGTTGAAGTCCTTGAAAGAAGGTGTAATTTCTCCTACCAGTCTGTCTAGCCTTACATCGACCATGCCTTCTTCTTCAACCTCTCCTTCCTCAGGTTGTTCCTTTGAAGGCTGCTCTTTAGGAACTTCTGCTACTGGAGGTTACTTTGGTTCATCATCTGATGCGTGTTTTGCAGCTTCTCCAGAGCTTTCATGCCAACCTTCTTTCCAAGCCGCAGCCCTGGTTGGCTCTATTGGGTCCACCCATATGGTCTTTAGTTGCTCCCTCCAGGTGACCTTTTCAGGTAGAGGAATATCCTTGTGAAGTTTCTGGGGTACAGCTTCTGAAGGCATCGTCGGGTCACTGAAGAATCGACGATCGTAGATGACCTCCATAGTATACACATCTTGTAGTCCATGTAGGTATTCATTATCTAGATCTTCCAGGGGGACACCCTTGTTGATGGCTTCCATCATCCTCAGCACTATAAATGTGCAGTCCCCCAAACCAGCCTCTTCTTGAGGACCCTCTTATTGATGGAGAAGAACTTCCACAACCCTTTGAATTTGTCATATGCATCCTTGATTGCACATTGCAAACGCATCGGTATCTTTAGGGCATCTCTGGAGTCCTTCCTTTTGTAGACTAGCGAAGTGCTATCCAGTTCGACTGTACAGTAATTTAGCATTGTTGTTTTCCACTCATACAGATCGACGACTATCAGTTCTCAATGCTTTACATTCCTTATGGGCAGCACAACATATCTTATTTCCTTCCTTCAAATTGCTACCTTAAGTTTGGCTACATCAGCTGCCATGTAGTCTTAGTTGTAGAGAAGGCTAACTAGATGTGTCATCCCATTGAAGACTGGTTGTGGCTTGTCTGGGTGTAGAAATTCTTCTAGGAGGGTGGCACAAAGTACCTTGAATAGTCTTTTATGTACTCGTGCCTTTTTCATGAATATTCCTCGGAAGTGAACTCTGGATAGACATCTACCCTTATTGTTATGTAGAATGTCTGACCCAAGTAGATCGTCACTGAGGACGTCTGCCAAGATGTGGATGTCTCTGCATGTGATCCATGACACTGCAGTCATGTCCATTTCCTTCATCTTGCATGGTATAGGGGGAGCTACTCCAAGCATTTCTATTCTAGCTGGCACACTCTACTCCCTGGCGGGCTCATTCATAAAGAAGGTTTCTAGCCCGCCGTCCTCATCGTCATATGTTACTTCTTGTGCAGAAGGTGTCGGAGTTTCATTTATGGTCGGCATGGCCTTGGCCACTTGTTCTGCTTCTTTGTCTGATGGTTGTGTAGTGGCCACCTATTCTACTACTTCATAGGAGGCTTCTCTAGCTACACTATCCTTGACATTGCTCTCCTCAGAATTTTGGCCCAGCTTGGCGGCCACCATCATTGCAAGAGTTTCCTCCATCTTCCCATCGTAGAGGTAGTCATTATGATCATGGTGTGTTTGGAATAGGAGGAACTCGCTGCTCTCTTTGAGGCCAGCTCCCAGCTCAGCTAACATCCTATCGAGCTCCACCGCTCATGTCGTGTTGAGTTCGGTGGCGAATTCTTCTCAGTGGGTTGTAGCAATCTGTTCTTCTAGCATCATTTCATTTGTAGGAAAGGTGAATTGTTGCTCTGCTAGTCCCTCACTACCTTCAATAGCTTCATCTTGGCATTCTTTGAGATTGCTATTGAGGTTGAGCTCCCTCGATAATGTTTTATTTTTCTTTGTGTGTTTGTTGTTGGGGGAGCTCGATTGTTGTGGAGGCTCATTCTTCTTCGACTCAACTATCGATGTCGTCCTTGCATTGGAACTTTCTTCTTTTAGCGCACATGCTCCAGTGTCGGTCCCTCCCACATTATTGGTGTCGTTGTCGTCGTGGCTGGAGGGGCTTGATGAGGAGTGTGTTGGGCTTGTTGAGCACTTCGCCTTCTTTTTCTTCTTCCGGTTCTCGAGTTCTTCGTGTTCCTTTTTGAGCTTCCGATGGTCCTCTTCGGCGTTGGCATTCTTCCTTGAGGCTAGCCATTGTCAAGTCATAGCCGCAATGCATATGCTCATTTTCAGCTCGAATGGCATGCCTCTCTTTCTGTAGGTCTTCCATCTTGTTCTTTATGTTCTTCAACATTCCTATAATCAACCATTGGTTGCTTATAACTTCTTGGATAAAGTCAGGGAGTGCTCTAGTCCTTTCGTCGAAGACTTGTACCTGCGTTATTAGCATAGACAGAGAAGAAGAGATGGTTGTATTTATTGTGCTGGTTTGATGCATGTGTTCCCACATGGCATCAAACTTTATACCTAATACACCTCTGAAGGAAGGTGCATGTTGTTGTTGCTGGTGCAGCTGATGATCCATGTGCGTCGTTGACGAGCTTGGCATAGTTGGTTGTGGAGGTGGTGGCGGTGGGCCTTATTCTTTTTCCTTTTGCTTGTCTTGTGGGTCCACCTCCACTCCAAGGATCTCCGTATCTGGTACGACCTGAGAGCCTTGTCCTTATGGCTCAGCCTCCGGTTCTTTGTCATGCTGCAGGTCAGCTGTTGCGCCTTCCTCTTTCTCTACCTCTGGCTCCATAGTAGTCGCTTCCTTGTGTGTCTCTAGAGGTGTGGGTTATGCATTCCCCACTGGTTCTTCTAGAGGTGGAGTCATGGGGTGGGTTGTTCTATAGCTATTGGCCTTTTGGTTGGCGGTGCAGTTGCATCTGTTGTCTTCTTTTTCTGAACTACCAATTTCTTCCACGGCTTTGTACTCTTTTTCTCCTATAATTCAGCTTGAGCACTGCTTTCTCCAGCTATAAGTACTGGTTCAGTATTTGTGCCGTCCTGTAGTACCCCAGAGCACATCTTTTCGATGTCGTCGTGGGTTGGCCGCAGCTTGTGGGCGTCATAGAATGCCATTTCTGGAAGGGGAAGGAGCCTCTTTATCCCGCTATACCTAAAGTATAGTTTCTCCCCCTTCAGTGCCAAGATACATGTGCTGATAAGGGACTTGACATCTATCCTTTGTTGTCCCTCCATTTCCTTATACTTCAGGACCTCTTCTGCGTCCATTAAGTATTTAGCAATCTTCATTATCTGGCCACCCATGTAGTATGCAGAGTTCCTTTTCTCTTCCCCACCTATTGTTGTTGATAAATGCTCGATTAATATCTTTCTGATATTTACTGGCTTTTAGTTTATCATTGACCAGATTAGGAACATATCGCCTTTGCTAACTATTCCCATTTCTGACCTCGTGTAAATTGTGTAGGTTGTAATTTTTTGTATTGTGCGAATGAAGCACGAGGTGATCAGCGAGGCCTTGGAGTTCTTTGAGTTGTATTTCTCTTCTCCCGTCAGCTCTTTCCACAGTTGATTGCTCTCATAGGTGACCGATTCTTTTTCACTTGGGGTGGTGGATCAAGCTTTTTCTTCTTCCTTTGTCTCTGTAAATATCTTGTTCAGCATTGCCTCCATGATCATGTAAGAATCACCTCCTATCCTTACTTGTAGTTGATAATCTCCGCCACCCACCTTTATTGTTTCACTACTGGTGGTGACCTTCTTTAGTGAAGACAAGAACTCTGCGGTCAGCCTTTTGTAGGATTTTACCTCGGGTGTGCATAAGGTGCATAAGTTTGCACCTTCCAGGAATTTGACTGCCCTGTCGTAGATTCCCATCTTCTTGAAATCTTCTACATCCAGGTAACGGGTCGGGCTAAATTCCTTATTTTGGTACATCTAGTTGTAGGTGGACTGGTGTATGATGTTCCTTGGCACGAACGGGGGTTCTCCAGATTCTGCAGATGTCTCCCCTATGACTTATTTGGTCTTGCTTGCCTCCTGCTCCCTTGGCTTCTCAGCGGCTAATTGTTTTGTCTTTTTGCTTCTCTTGGCTCCTTGGGTGCAACCTTTCTCTTGTTCCCCTGTACTCGGCTCTCTGACTCCCATGGTTGATACTCAGAGGTCTCTGTTCACTCGATTTGTTCTATTTCATGTGTAGAGTCCTCTGTTGTCAGGTGGCCCAATATTCTTTAATATTGTTCTAGACTTAGCTGTAGCTCAACCCATTTGGTCATTGGTAGAGAAGTATTCTTCTTTATCACTGCTGTGAGGCTCTCCACTATCTTTTCCACCTCCTTCAGGGATGTTGTCTTCTTGTAGATGGAATCACTGGTTGCTGGAGAAGACATTCTTGTTGTCGGATGAGATGGTGAAATTGTAGCAAGTTGGCACGATGGTGAGTCGTCGGTCGCGACGGAGCGGTTATTCGGAGAAATAGGGTTTAACTCAGCTAGGGAAAGCAAGCAGCGAAAAGAGTCTGAGAGATGAGGGTTTAAGAATATATATACTAGAGTGGACGTGACCTGATGATCGAAGGGAATGACCACAATTGTGGTGTACTCAAAGCACGACCGTGGTTGTGGTCTCTTCTGTTCCAACAGTGACCTCGGGACACGGTTGAGGTGTTTGGTTATGGGCATCATGGGTCGTGGTCTTGCGCAATGCAAGGTTATACCGCGACCATGGTCCAGGCCGCGATCAGAGCTACTCGACCAAAACAAAGCTCATTTCTTTAATTAAATCATCAATTACTCAAAAGGAAGATAGATATGTACATCACTTAAAAGAGTAGAAAACTAATCAAACAAAAAGGGGAGAGAAAACAAAGCTTAAGGAAGTAGCTGAAAACTTGAGTTGCCTCCCAAGAAGTGCTTGCTTTAAAGTATCTAGCTAGACTTCATAATTCTTCACTCCTTTGGTCCCGCAGCTGGATGTGGCAACTCTTCATTCCTTTTCTCAGGTGGCTGATCTGGTTCCTCCAAATTGATTTCAGATCTTTGCACAAAAGCCTCGTCTTTGTAAAATCTTTTTACCCTATGGCCATTGACTTTGAAAATTCCGATTTTCTCCCCTTGAATCTCAATCATTCCTGATGGGTAAATCTTCACCACAGAGAAGGGGCATGACCATCTTGTTCTAAGCTTTCCAGGGAAGAGTCTAATGCTTGAATTGAAGAGAAGCACTTTATCTCCTTCACGAACATCCTTGTTCTTTAGGTGGGCGTCATGCCACACCTTAGTCCTTTGTTTGTAAATTTTTGCGTTCTCGTAAGCATGCAATCTCAGCTCCTCGAGCTCTTATAACTGCGGGAATCTTTTCTGTTCTGCCTTCTCCAAATCCATGTTTAAAAACTTGATCACCCAAATGGCTTTATGCTCAAGTTCTAGCGGTAGGTGGCATGACTTACCATAGATTAATCTGTACGGCGTCGTGCCTATTGGTGTTTTATAAGTTGTCCTATAAGCCCAGAGAGCATCATCAAGTTTCATAGACCAGTCCTTCCGAGTGCAGCTGGCCGTTTTCTCCAGAATCTATTTAATTTGCCGATTGGGTACCTCTACTTGTCTCGAGGTTTGAGGATGATAGGGTGTAGCAACTTTGTGCTTTACCCCGTATTTCTTTAATAGAGCCTCAAATTGCTTTTTCCCAAAATGTGATCCCCCGTCACTTATGACAGTGTGAGGAACTCCGAAACGTGGGAAAATGGTTTTCTCGAATAGCTTGATCACATATTTAGAATTGCAAGTTTGGGTCTCTATCGCCTCTACCCACTTCGACATGTAGTCAACAACAACTAGGATATATTGGTATCCTTTTGATGATGGGAAAGGACCCATGTAGTATATTCCCCAAACATCAAAGATTTCCACTTCCACCCAGTTAGCCATAGGCATCTCACTTCTCTTACGGATATTTCCAATAAGTTGGCATTCCTTACAAGCCTTGACAAAAGATGTCGTTGTGGCATACAAAACGTGATTAACTAAGCGGAAGCAATCATTAACAGTGGATTACTGAAAATCACTAAAAATTACAACCATTTACAAAGAGATCCAATTCCAGGGAATTCTTATAACAAGAACCAAAGTATTACATATACATTCTGGTTCACAAGTACATACCATGTACCATTCCTTCTCGAGGATTACAAACATCAACTGCTCTTTTAAAACTATACATAAGCAGCATAAGAACCTCGAGGCATCAAGCTAAAATCTCGGATTGATTCATTCAAAGCACTAACTACTAACTCCGAGGACCTGAGAGTATAGAGACGACACATAGGACTTTCGATACAAATTATGACATCCAGAGTTTCCACCTAGAGTTTTACAGTTGTCCCTGTTGTTGTTGTTGCTCTCCCCCTGCTATAGGGTTTCTGCCCCTTCTTCTGCGTTTACCTAAAAAGTTGGATCCCATGGGGGTGAGACAATTGAAAATTGTCCCAGTGAGAGATATAACTCTCCGCCAGAAACATTATTATTGCAGATAAATAGTAATAAATTGAGCAGGAGTTCTTTTATATTAACAGAAGTATTAATCATTATATGAACATATTAAGATAATTTTCTTTCTTAAGAAGAACATTGCATCTACCCATGGTAGATTGTAAATCATCTATCTGCTTTGCAAGGAATGTAAGGATTCATAAATATATCATGTATCAACTAAATATGCATAAAGAAATATAACATCGGCCAATGATTTTCATATTCAATCCTTAAGCAAACATGCTATACGACGGATTACGTTTTACAATCACACTTATGCCCTGAGGAGATGAGGTATACTGCTCATACTCCAACCGACCATTGCAAAGTCGAAATCGGTGCCATACAAGGTCAATGGAAGAGTCGGCTGCCATGACCTCCCTTATCTCGGTCAGTACGAGATTCAATGCAGGACATCTTGTGTCTCTGCTAAATAGCTCTCTAGGGTATACTGGCAACTTCTCTATAGAGTTATAGTGGAAGATGTACTCTCTTTGCAATCGAGAGATTTCATGTTTATCTCACATCGATCCGGTATTAATATTATTGGGAGATTTGTAATACATCCATCCCGTTATCTGGGGATTAGTGATACATCCACCCCGACATATATAATGAAGGATTGAGAGATTTAATGTTTATCTCGCATCAATTCCTCCATTAGGGCATAAGGATATTTTTGCCCATCATCCCCGCATATTCAAAAATATGCATTCTGAGTTATGCTGCGGAGCAACCCGTTTCACCATCCAGCAAATTATGACACTGATGGTTATATGGCCAGGGCACTACATGATGAGATTTCACTTGATTAATTAAGTACATTATTGTATTCTTTTAGCATCAGTCAAGTTCTCAAACATTATTATGACAAATGCTACAAAGAAAAGTATAATTCGTCTATCAAGTACTTTTCAAAACTTTATAAAAACATTGGGATCTTAATACCTTGTCACATCATGGGCATTCTTATCCCTTAACATCTCATCATCATGATTATGGAATATGGGTATTCAGACCCTCAGTTCATCAAAGAACACTTGTTACCACTTATTAGGTAACTAATACCTTCAGGTCACCTAACCAAGGTAAACATGATACTTGCTACACAAGCATCTCATATGGCTCTCAAAGCCCATTAAGTCTCTTGTTACCTCTTACTAGGCAACAAAGCATATAATGGCTCCCAAGGCCCTTAATGCATTTAAATAATTAACACATCATAGCCCATACCTGGCTATGCTCATCATCTCATGATTGCCTGCATGATCATTACATGATAACATATATATTAGTTATACATCAGCACTATGCAATGTAAGGGTAGCATCACTATTCCCTTATTTAGGGTTAGGATTTCTCTTACATATCATCACCCTTCATTAGGGTTAGGGTTTTCCATTACTAACCATTTAG
This sequence comes from Alisma plantago-aquatica, assembly GCA_963693085.1. Classification (NCBI taxonomy): domain Eukaryota; kingdom Viridiplantae; phylum Streptophyta; class Magnoliopsida; order Alismatales; family Alismataceae; genus Alisma; species Alisma plantago-aquatica. Next base: position 124,654,340 of record OY856415.1, on the reverse strand, counting down.
GTTCTCAAGATCATATTATTAATGACCAAGCCCTAATTCATTGCTCCACACAGCTAGGAGTCACATTGATAACATAAGTATTCAATCATACTCATCTTTTATCAATAATTGAATTATTAACACAAGATATGAGTTCCTTTCTCATATTTGCCAAAATATGATTACATCATACTTTATTAGCTTGGCTTAACCTTTTCTTAAGGTATGTTGTCCTACACTTATCAAAGTACATTTCATCTCAATGTATCAATTGACATGGCACACTTCATGTGTTACTCATTCAATATATTGGATTTAGGATATTTCAAGGTGTATCAATCTTGAGATGTTGGATGTGATATCTATCATGTCTTGATGTACAACTTCCCTTGTCACCTTTATCTTAAGTTCATCAACTTATCTTGTATTAGGGTATCTCCCATCCTAATACTTCATGCACCAGTTCATCAAATTTATCATGTAATGTACTAGACATAAGCCACACATTTGGATTGTCCAACTATCTTCAATGATATGGACTCATCTCAGGTTAAGGCATTATTGATATAAGATCATCCATTAACAACCACCTTAGGTGTTTCACTTATCAATATATTAGTCACTATTCCATTATTAAGAATAGGGCTTCCCATCTTTATCAATTAGGGTTTACACAACATCACCCTATATTAGAATTTCACACATCATCATCCTAAATCAGGGTTTCACATAGCATTACCTGAAATTAGGGTTTCATTTGACATCACCCTTGATTAGATTTCACATTACCTCTCTGCATTAGGGTTTCACATGGCATCACCCTTAATTAGGGTTTCACATGGCATCACCCTTAATTAGGGTTTCACATGACATCACCCTTAATTAGGGTTTCACATGACATCACCCTTAATTAGGGTTTCACATGGCATCACCCTTAATTAGGGTTTCACATGGCATCACCCTTAATTAGGTTTTCACATTACATCACCCTTAATTAGGGTTTCACATGGCATCACCCTTAATTAGGGTTTCACATGGCATCACCCTTAATTAGGGTTTCACATGACATTACCCTTGATTATGGTTTCACATAACATCACCCTTGATTAGGGTGTCACACATCATTACCCTGAACTAGGGATTCTCATCACATCCATACCTTGAATTAAGGTTTCATATAACATTTCCTCTAAAATTAGGGTTTCATGTAGCTTTGCCCAACATTAGGGTTTTCATAAATCATTCCCTTAAATTAGCATTTACCAATAGAATACCCTAAATTAGAGTGTAATTAAATCAGACTTGATTAGATTAGGTTAATTCAACTTGAATGAAGGGTTGGAATATTGTATTAAGTCATTACTTTCATAAGCATCAAAGGTTAACCACTCAAAAGGTACTAATCACTTAAGTACCTTAAAGTACAACCATTGTAATTACCTTTGATAAACATCATAAACAATCATGGGGTTAATTATACTCACATGGTTTGAGTCAGTTAGACCTTCAAACGGTCTTGACCAGTTGTAAATCAAATCATCCCATTCGGTTTTGAAACCGAATGCATCCATTCAATCTTGAAACTGAATCTCTCCATTCGGTCTTGAAACTGAATCATCAACCCTTGTATTGAAATTGAATGGACATCCCAACATTGAAACTGATTGAGTGTTGAAACCGAATGAGCAACTTATCATTGAAACCAAATGAACATCTAATAGTTTGAGATCATTTGCTCTCCAAACAGTCTGAGGACCATTTGATCCCAAACGGTCTCAAGACCATTTGGACTCAAATGATCTCAAGACCATTTGGTCCAAACTACCTTGAAACCGAATGGACCAAAGAGGGTTCCTCCAATCAAATTGATTTAGGGTTTGTACTCATTGAATCATCAATCGATTGAACTATTGAAGAAACATCATATCGTAGCCCTTGGATCTTCAACCATCATCATAATCAACAATTGACCTCCAAACGGTCTTGAGATCATTTGGTCTCAAAACGGTCTTGAGACCGTTTGAGTCAAACCACCTCAAAACTGATTCCCTCAACTAGGGTTTCACTCAATTCAATCGATTAGGGTTTGCAATTAGTGGATCATTCATATATGGAGCCTTTAAAATCAAATCAATATGATATCATTGGATCATCAACCATCCACATCAGCATTGACCCTTCAAATGGTTTGAGACTGTTTGATCTCAAACAGTTTTGAGACTGTTTACTCCCAAACGGTCTTGAGACCGTTTGGTTTCAATCGGTCTTGAAACCGATTGGTCCCAAAATTGAAACCGGTTGCCCAAGATATTCATTGAGGTGTGTGCTTATGATGATGTCATCATCATCAAGCGTCGATCCTTCAAAATATACTGCCATTCTTATGGAAATTTCATCAATTATTCAAAGGATTTTCAAGAAGAACAAAATAATCAACAAGTGATGAAGAATTGAATGTAATAATAACATTTAAGGGTTCACGTTATATAACCTGCCTTCAAAGTTGAATCCAAGCTTCAAGATCAACGTCTATAATGGTTAATGAAGCTTTCTCAACCTCCCAAGGTCCGTCCTCAAGCTTTTGAGTGAAAAGAAATGGCTAGGGTTTAAGATTGAATAAAGAAAAGAAGAAATCAAGCATTGATTTTCGATTTCCACCATGAAATCAAGGTTGAAAATGATTAAGGAGCTTACCTACAGGTTGGGGAACGTCCTCCTGTTGCTCCTAAGATCCTTTGTGTTCAACCAAAGCAAGGAAATAAGGAAGGGTCGAAAAAAGCCTTTCATTTGAGTTGGAAATGGGATATTTATAAGGAAATTCCAATGAGAGAGAAAATGTTAATTAATCCCTTCAACTCCCAAAATTGGTTGCACTTAACCCCCTCACTTTATTGCATATGAATCTATCAACTCCACCTTCGAATTTCTCTTCATTATCCATGAATTAAAGGAAAGCAAATTAAGCACCTTAACCATTATAATTATAAAATCCAAAATTGAGTGGATATTACTTTTCCTTTTACGAATGTGAGTGGGCTCTCCACTCACTTTAGATATTTCGTGGTCTTTGAAAGGTAAAAGGACGTTTACACTTATGCAATTTCAACCATCTCATTTTTGGTTGGAGAGCACTTCCATTAATATATTTATTTTTGCATTAAATTGAATTAGGGTTTCAATTATGCTTAAATCTTGATTATTTTAATATCAAGATTCTCTCTCCTCCAAAGTGATTCAAATGAGATGCCCCTCTCATTTTATTTTCTCTACATAATGTCAAGAAACATGAGGGACTCTCTAGAGGTGGTATTTTGCATATTGAACCCTAGGTTTTGGGTAAATTGCACATTACACCAAAACTAGGTTTTAATGCACAAACATTGCTTAATAAGCTCTTTCTTGGTGTCCAGGCTACCACAAGCCATACCTCTGCATCATTTTCATTCTTATGATACTTCAACACTTGAGGGACATTTAATCATGTAATATTTGCATGTTAACCCCTCAACTTGGGTAATTTGCACTTTAGTCCAAAACAAGTAAAATATTGTTTCAACATTATTCAAAAGGACTAAATTGAAACATAAGTTCCTCTTGAACCTTAATTACTTTTCAAAGGATAAACACAAGAATATAAATGACTTACTTAAGCAAAACCTCTAGGGTTAAGCCTTAACCGAGGTCAGGGATGTTAGAAATTATAAACCCCTAACAAGGATTTCGTCCCCAAAATCTCAGGTAAAGGAAGACAATTATTATTTACTCATCATATCATCAAGTCTCCACATAACATCTTAATGTCATGGAGATGCCATAGAACTTTGATCAACACAAAGTTCTTCCACACAAGATTATCACAGAACTTTTCATACTGGACACGTACTCTACTATTTCTTTTCATTATTGACTGTAGAGTCAACTTTGTGTCAGATTACATTTTTCTTGTCAGAGATACATTATACATACCTCATTGTATTCAGGTGTCAAACCTTACTGATTTATCACCTTTCTCAACTTATAACTTTATGTGACATGATTCATAATTCTGAGGATTCTTCCATATTCCTTGTTTAGATTAGCATATCACTTCCAAGGAAAGACCAGATTTACATTTTATCACCCACTTGTGACTACAAGTATTATCATACATCTGTTGTGCCATCCAATCTGTAGACACAACACTAAACTCTCATACTGCTTGTACCAACTATCTTATTAGTTGTACATACTTTTGTCATAAGGGGAGGTTACCTATCAATTAAGAACTTATCTTAGAGGTATCTTAAAGAATTATTTTTAGTTTGATAAGATTCTCCCACAATGATTTTACAATTGTTCCTTCAATTAATACATCCTTATCGATGTTATGTTTATGTGGAGCATAAACCCCTAACAAGTGATGTCCATACTATTTTATATAACTAGACTGATTTCACAGTTTTCCATTCCAGGTAACCAACATAAGTCATTTAATTAGGAGTTATGCTTTTACTTTTACATACCACCTGATATTTCTTAGATACCAGAATTCCTCACTTTGGTATCCATCACATGTGTCAAAAACACATCACATCCTCATCATTTCCATTTCTCTATTGTTGTTACCAAAGTTACACATATAAGAAGATCTTTCTTTCATCCTTGGAACATTATTTATTACACATATCTTTATCTTGGAACCAAAGTCCAAAATGAACTGATACCTTTCTAAGTATCCATCATTGGATTATTTCTAATCCATGCTCATCAAGTGTCATGATACTCACTTGATTGCCATGTCCCAAAAAGAAGAGCACAAAAAGAAACATATTCCTCTCATCACCCCATTATCATCCAGGGTTGTTTATCATAGAGAAAGGATTATCATTTCCTCTCATTATAGCATGAACCTTCAACTGTTCATGAGTCATTTATTCTTTTTTTATCCCAGGTTCCTTGCTATCAGCATAGGAATTATAAGGATGATTACGTGCCATTACTCATTCCTTTACTATTATCCATCATGATTATGAACATTTTGTGATTTCATCACATTTCCCATTTCCACATCATGGGAAAAGATCTTTACTATTCACACAAGCTTTATCAGACAGGGATCATCTCCCTTGTCTCATTTTTTTTATCATGAGGATTATATTTTTACTTCCTCACATAGATTGATCTGAGATCATTTCAGATTCCATCTTATTGTACTAAGGATGTGATAAAAATATCCATGCCATATTTATAGTTTCTTTATGCTCACTAGATTGTTTCAGAATGACTAATTGATCAAAGTAATCAGAAAGATAACAATCTAAGAGTCCCATACTTGCCCTATCTCCAATAATTATATACATGTCTAGGGTATACAAGTACTGAGATTAGGTAGTATGCATTTTATTTACTATCATGTTCCTCACTTTTCATATCATTATAAACACAGGATTTAAAATCCCAGGATTTTCTTTAGGCATTACTTCTATATCTCATCCTTTATCACCCAGATAAAAGAAATTATAAAGCATTTAAAGGAATACTGAGTAAAATATGAGTCCTCATCTTCCTTGTGTCCTCATATTACTAGTCAAAGAAAGCTCAAAAACAACTGCTTTCTTATATTTAACACATGAAATCATGAAATTATATATATATATATATATATCAGAATAAAAATGTTTCATCTGACCTGTCTCATATTGTAGTTTGTTTACTGCCTCAAGCTGATTCTTTTCATAGAATTTTACCGTTTCCTGATGTTGACCTTGTGCTTTGTTATTTAATGCAATTGATCCTGCCTGGGACGTCTGTCCACGTCCTCAAATGCCACCAGAAAACTATTTCCTCTGATGACCTTGATGTTTCTGCCTCGGTGATTGGGTTACCATTATTTTTCCAACTGGACAATCTTTTACTAGATGTCCTACTTGTCTACACCGATGACAGGTTCTAATCTCTTGATATGGTCTACAAGGCCCTTTCCCCTTTCCGGGTAACCCTTTCCCTAGTGCACTAGACCTTGGTTGTACCGATGGTACCAAAAAACTTCCCCTTTTTGGAACTGCTAGGCCTCTGATCCCGAGTTTGGATAGGCCTTTTCTTAATTCTTTTCTCATTACCCTTTTCGGGACAGTCTTTCCTGATATGTCCAGGCTGCCTACACCTATGGAAAATCATGGTTTCAGGTTGTAGCCTATTCCTTTCATCATTATTCATTGCTCCAACATGTTGATGTTGAGCAAGAATCCTATTGGAGTCCAAAACTTCAACATTGGGGGCTGGTAATCTAGGTTGTATTGCTAATACATGGTCCACTATACACATTATTTCAGTCCTAACCTGCCCAATAGTGATATTAAAAAGAGGATTCCTTATCATAGTTGGATCATCTTGGGGGTTCTCAGGCAGTCGTTCTTCTCTCCCATGATCCCTTATACCTTCTATTGGTGCAACATTGCTGCTCTCAACAGCATGTTCCTCGTGTGATCCAGACATCTTTAAGTTCTTCTTCTCCTATATGAGTAGAAGACACTATCAGATAAACTAGAAGACACTATATCAGACTCAACAACCTTAGTCCTATGTCTCTGTAGACTCAGCGAACCTAGAGCTCTAATACCACTAAATTGTGGCATACAAAACATGATTAACTAAGCGGAAGTGATCATTAAACAGCGGATTATTGAAAATCACTAAAAATTAAAACCATTTACAAAGAGATCCAATTCCAGGGAACTCTTATAACAAGAACCAAAGTATTACATATACATTCTGGTTCACAAGTACATACCATGTACCATTCCTTCTCGAGGATTACAAACATCAACTGCTCTTTTAAAACTATACATAAGCAGCATAAGAACCTCGAGGCATCAAACTAAAATCTCGGATTAATTCATTCAAAGAACTAACTACTAACTCTGAGGACCTGAGAGTACAGAGACGACACATAGGACTTTCTATACAAAATATGACATCTAGAGTTTCCACCTGGAGTTTTACAGTTGTCCCTGTTGTTGCTGCTGCTCTCCCCCTGCTATAGGGTTTCTGCCCCTTCTTCTGCATTAACCTAAATAGTTGGATCCCACGGGGGTGAGACAACTGAAAATTGTCCCAGCGAGATATATAACTCTCCACCAGAAACATTATTATTGCAGATAAATAGTAATAAATTGAGCAGGAGTTCTTTTATATTAACAGCAGTATTAATCATTATATGAACAGAATAAGATAATTTTCTTTCTTAAGAAGAACACTGAATCTACCCATGGTAGATTGTAAATCATCTATCTACTTTACAAAGAATGTAAGGATTCATAAATATATCATCTATCAACTAAAGATGCATAAAGAAATGTAATATCAGCCAATGATTTTCGTATTCAATCCTTAAGCAAACATGCTATACGGTTGATTACATTTTACAATCACACTTATGCCCTAAGGAGATGAGGTATACCGCTCATACTCCAACCGACCATTGTGAAGTCGAAATCGGTGCCATACAAGGTCAATGGAAGAGTCGGCTGCCATGACCTCCCTTATCTCAGTCAGTACGAGATTCAATGTAGGACATCTTGTGTCTCTGCTAAATAGCTTTCTAGGGTATACTGGCAACTTTGCGATAGAGTTACAGTGGCGGTTATACTCTCTTTGCAATTGAGAGATTTCATGTTTATCTCACATCGATCTGGTATTAATATTATTGGGAGATTCATGATACATCCATCCCATTATCGGGGATTAGTGATACATACACCCCGACATATATAATGAAGGATTGAGAGATTTAATGTTTATATCACATCAATTCCTCCATTAGGGCATAAGGATATTTTCACCCATCACCCCCGCATATTCAAAAATATGCATTCTGAGTTATGCCGCGGAGCAACCCGTTTCACCATCCAACAAATTTTGACACTGATGGTTATATGGCCAGGGCACTACATGATGAGATTTCACTTGATTAATTAAGTACATTATTGTATTCTTTTAGCATCAGTCAAGTTATCAAACATAATTATGACAAATGCTACAAAGAAAAGTATAATTCGTCTATCAAGTACTATTTAAAACTTTATAAAACATTGGGATCTTAATCCCTTGTCACATCATGGGCATTCTTATCCCTTAACATCTCATCATCATGATTATGGAATATGGGTATTCAAACCCCCAGTTCATCAAAGAACACTTATTACCACTTATCAGGTAACTAATACCTTCAAGTCACCTAACTAAGGTAAACATGATACTTGCTACACAAGCATCTCATATGGCTCTCAAAGCCCATTAAGTCTCTTGTTACCTCTTACTAGGCAACAAAGCATATAATGGCTCACAAGGCCCTTAATGCATTTAAATAATTAACACATCATAGCTCATACCTGGATATGCTCATCATCTCATGATTGCCTGCATGATCATTACATGATAACAGTTATATCAGTTATACATCAGCACTATGCAATGTAAGGGTAGCATCACTATTCCCTTATTTAGGGTTAGGATTTCTCTTACATATCATCACCCTTCACTAGGGTTAGGGTTTTCCATTACTAACCATTTAGGTTCTCAAGATCATATTATTAATGATCAAGCCCTAATTCATTGCTCCACACAGCTAGTAGTCACATTGATAACATAAGTATTCAATCATACTCATCTTTTATCAATAATTGAATTATCAACACAAGATATGAGTTCCTTTCTCATATTTGCCAAAATATGATTACATCATACTTTATTAGCTTGGCTTAACCTTTTCTTAAGGTATGTTGTCCTACACTTATCAAAGTGCGTTTCATATCAATGTATCAATTGACATGGCACACTTCATGTGTTACTCATTCAATATATTGGATTTAGGATATTTCAAGGTGTATCAATCTTGAGGTGTTGGATGTGATATCTATCATGTCTTGATGTATCACTTCCCTTGTCACCTTTATCTTAAGTTCATCAACTTATCTTGTATTAGGGTATCTCCCATCCTAATACTTCATGCACCAGTTCATCACATTTATCATGTAATGTACTAGACATAAGCCACACATTTGGATTGTCCAACTATCTTCAATGATATGGACTCATCTCAGGTTAAGGAATTATTGATATAAGATCATCCATTAACAACCACCTTAGGTGTTTCACTTATCAATATATTAGTCACTATTCCATTATTAAGAATAGGGTTTCCCATCTTTATCAATTAGGGTTTACACAAAATCACCCTATACTAGAATTTCACACATCATCATCCTAAATCAGGGTTTCACATAACATTACCTAAAATTAGGGTTTCACTTGACATCACCCTTGATTAGGGTTTCACATTACCTCTCTGCATTAGGGTTTCACATGGCATCATCCTTAATTAGGGTTCCACATGGCATCACCCTTAATTAGGGTTTTACATGGCATCACCCTTAATTAGGGTTTCACATGGCATCACCCTTAATTAGGGTTTCACATGACATCACCCTCAATTAGGGTTTCACATGGCATCACCCTTAATTAGGGTTTCACATGGCATCACCCTTAATTAGGGTTTCACATGACATTACCCTCGACTATGGTTTCACATAACATCACCCTTGATTAGGGTTTCACACATCATTACCCTGGGATTCTCATCACATCCTTACCTTGAATTAAGGTTTCATATAACATTTCCTCTAAAATTAGGGTTTCATGTAGCTTTGTCCAACATTAGGGTTTTCATAAAGCATTCCCTTAAATTAGGGTTTACCAATAGAATACCCTGAATTAGGGTTTGTCATATCATTACCTTAAATTAGGATTACACCATCACCCTAGATTAGGGTTTCACTTAGTATTGCCCTAAATTAGGGTTAGGGTTCATTAACCTTCTCGATTAGGGTTTTATGATCTCATCAACCTGGATCATACCCTAATTACATATTGTATTTATGTTGAGAGTGTCTAGGATCATGCACTACATGTTTATCACTCATGTAAAAGTTCCTCTCTCTCTCGCTCATCCTCTCTAGGAGTGTAATTACATCAAACTTGATTAGATTAGGTTAATTCAACTTGAATGAAGGGTTGGAATATTGTATTAAGTCATTACTTTCATAAGCATCAAAGGTTAACCACTCAAAAGGTACTAATCACTTAAGTACCTTAAAGGTGCAACCATTGTAATTACCTTTGATAAACATCATAAACAATCATGGGGTTAATTATACTCACATGGTTTGAGTCAGTTAGACCTTCAAACGGTCTTGACCAGTTGTAAATCAAATCATCCCATTCGGTTTTGAAACCGAATGCATCCATTCGATCTTGAAACTGAATCTCTCCATTCGGTCTTGAAACTGAATCATCAACCCTTGTATTGAAATTGAATGGACATCCCAACATTGAAACTGATTGAGTGTTGAAACCGAATGAGCAACTTATCATTGAAACCAAATGAACATCTAATAGTTTGAGATCATTTTCTCTCCAAACAGTCTGAGGACCGTTTGATCCCAAACGGTCTCAAGACCATTTGGACTCAAATGGTCTCAAGACCATTTGGTCCAAACTACCTTGAAACCGAATGGACCAAAGAGGGTTCCTCCAATCAAATTGATTTAGGGTTTGTACTCATTGAATCATCAATCGATTGAACTATTGAACATACATCAGATTGTAGCCCTTGGATCTTCAACCATCATCATAATCAACCATTGACCTCCAAATGGTCTTGAGACCGTTTGAGTCAAACCACCTCAATATTGATTCCCTCAATTAGGGTTTCACTCAATTCAATCAATTAGGGTTTGCAATTAGTGTATCATTCATATATGGAGCCTTTAAAATCAAATCAATTGATATCATTGGATCATCAACCATCCACATCAGCATTGACCCTTCAAATGGTTTGAGACCGTTTGATCTCAAATGGTTTTGAGACCGTTTACTCCCAAACGGTCTTGAGACCGTTTGGTTTCAATCGGTCTTGAAACCGATTGGTCCCAAAATTGAAACTGTTTGCCCAAGATATTCATTGAGGTGTGTGCTTATGATGATGTCATCATCATAAATCTTCGATCCTTCAAAATCTACTGCCATTCTTATGGAAATTTCATCAATTATTCAAAGGATTTTCAAGAAGAACAAAATAATCAACAAGTGATAGAGAATTGAATGTAATAATAACATTTAAGGGTTAAAGTTATATAACCCCCCTTCAAAGTTGAATCCAAGCTTCAAGATCCACGTCTATAATGGTGAATGAAGCTTTCTCAACCTCCCAAGGTCCATCCTCAAGCTTTTGAGTGAAAAGAAATGGCTAGGGTTGGAGATTGAATGAAGAAAAGAAGAAATCAAGCATTGATTTTTGATTTCCATCATGAAATCAAGGTTGAAAATGATTAAGGAGCTTACCTACAGGTTGGGGTACATCCTCATGTTGCTCCTAAGATCCTTTGTGTTCAACCAAAGTAAGAAAATAAAGAAGGGTAAAAAAAAAGCCTTTCATTTGAGTTGGAAATGGGATATTTATAAGGAAATTCCAATGAGAGAGAAAATGTTAATTAATCCTTCAACTCTCAAAATTGGTTGCACTTAACCCCCTCACTTTATTGCATACGAAGCTATCAACTCCACCTTCGAATTACTCTTCATTATCCATGAATTAAAGGAAAGAAAATTAAGCACCTTAACCATTATAATAATAATATCCAAAATTGAGTGGATATTACTTTTCCTTTTACTAATGTGAGTGGGCTCTCCACTCACTTTAGATATTTCGTGGCCTTTGAAAGGTACAAGGATTTTTACACTCATGCAATTTAAACCATCTCATTTTTGGTTGAAGGGCACTTCCATTAATATATTTATTTTTGCATGAAATTGAATTAGGGTTTCAATTATGCTTAAATCTTGATTATTTTAATATCGAGATTCTCTCTCCTCCAAAGTGATTAAAATGAGATGCCCCTCTCATTTTATTTTCTCTACATGATTTCAAGAAACATGAGGGACTCTCTATAGGTGGTATTTTGCATAATGAACCCTAGGTTTTGGGTAAATTGCACATTACACCAAAACTAGGTTTTAATGCACTAACATTGCTTAATAAGCTCTTTCTTGGTGCCCAGGCTATCACAAGCCATACCTCTGCATCATTTTCATTATTATGATACTTCAACACTTGAGGTACATTGAAATCATGTAATATTTGCAAGTTAACCCCTCAACTTGGGTAATTTCCACTTTAGTCCAAAATAAGTAAAACATTGTTTCAACATTATTCAAAAGGACTAAAATCGAAACATAAGTTCCTCTTGAGCCTTAATTACTTTTCAAAGGATAAATACAAGAATATAAATGACTTACTTAAGCAAAACCTCTAGGGTTAAGCCTTAACCTAGGTCAGGAATGTTACAGTCGCGTCCTTGAACAGGGTGGGCCAGTAAAACCCAGATTGGAACACTTTTGCAGTCGTTCTTTCTCCACTATGATGTCCTCCACACGGTGAAGAATGACATTCTTTTAGGATTGATGAGACTTCTTCCTCTGGTATACACCTTCGATACAAACTATCAGAACACCTCTTAAACAGCAGTGGGTTGTCCCAGTAATAGTTCTTAACATCGTAGAAAAGCTTCTTCTTCTGGTTGTATGTTATGTCTGGCGGCAGCTGGCCACAAGCCAGATAGTTATAGATATCTACAATCCACGGTAAACTCTACTCATCAGACTAAGCCATCAATAAGGCTTCATCAGCATAATTTTCGTTCACTGGTAACTGATTCTCTTCATCAAAAACTATTCTAAACAAGTGATATGTGACCACATTTTCTTTTCCTTTCTTATCAACGATTTCATTATTTAATTCTTGCAATAGCAGGGCCCACCTTAGCAGTCTTGTCTTGGTGTCTTTCTTTTGAATGAGATAGTGTATAGCATTGTGGTCAGTATAAACCTTAACCTTGGCTCCTATAAGGTATGATCAGAATTTATCAAATGCAAAAACAATCGCTAACATCTCCTTCTCGGTGGTGGTGTAGTTCACTTGGGCTTCGTCCAGCGTACGACTGGCGTAACATATGACATGGTGCTTCATGTCTTTCTTTTTCCCTAGGACTGCACCTATGTTGTAGTCACTAGCATCGCACATTATCTCAAAAGGTAGCTCCCAGTCTGGAGCTTATAGGATTGGTGCACTTGTTAAAGCCTTCTTCAGGGCCTCAAAAGCTTTTGAACATTTGTCATCAAACTCAAACACTGCGTCCTTGATCAGCAAATTTGAAAAGGGCTTCGCAATTTTTGAGAAGTCTTTGATGAACCTCCTGTAATACCCATCATGGCCCAGGAAACTCCTTACCCCAATCACGGACTTTGGTGGCGGGAGTTTGGAGATGGCCTCGATCTTTCTCAGATCCACCTCGATGCCTTTCTTGGAGATTTTGTGATCCAGAACAATGCCACTCTGAACCATAAAATGGCATTTCTCCCAATTCAGGACCAGATGTTTTTCTTTGCATCTTTGCAGAACCAGGGATAAATTTCTTAGGCAAGCATTGAAATTTGTCCTATATACAGAGAAGTCATCCATAAACACTTCAAAAATGTCTTCTAATAAGTCAGAGAACATGGAAATCATGCAACGCTAGAAAGTTATAGGGGGAATTTCATAGGCCAAAAGGCATTCTCCTGAAGGTGTACGTGCCATAGATGCACGTAAACATCGTCTTTTCCTGATCATCAGGGTGGATTGGAACTTGATAGAATCTAGAATATCCATCTAAGAAGCAGAAGTAATCATGGTGGGCGAGTCTTTCTAAGACTTGGTCAATAAATGGCATGGGAAAATGATTTTTCTCAGTGGATGAATTTAGCTTTCTATAATCAATGCACATTCTCCATCTTGTGACAGTTCTCGTGGAAACTTCGTCACCATTATCTCCTCTTACCACTGTCATTCCACCCTTTTTGGGTACTACATGAATGGGGCTCACCCAGTTGCTGTCGCTTATTGGGTATATGATCCCCACATCCCATAGCTTCAATATTTCCTTCTTAACTACTTTCTTCAACATTTAGTTCATTTTCCTTTGAGGTTACACCAATGGCCTTGCTGATTCTTTTAAGTTTATCCTATGCATACACAGGGTTGTGTTTAGTCCCTTGATGTCCTCAACTGAATATCTGATTGCTCTTTTATGCTCCCTCAACTCTTCTAGGAGTCTTTCCCATTGTTCTTTTATGAGGTTAGCATTGATGATGACGGGATTCCTTCTCTCATTGTCCAGGAACTCATACTTTAGCCCTTCTGGTAGTGGCTTTAATTCCGGCATTGGCTTCTGAGCTTCTAACTCTTCATTTGACTATTCTAAAGAAGCATACTTCACTGTCTCTATCACTTCTTCGTCATCACTGAGACTTTCTTCACTATGGTTAAGATAATCTATCTCAACCACTTCAAGGTATTCTGTTAAAGGGTTCGGGTTACTCAGGGCTCTCATAAGTGGGTCCACGATGGCCTTTTCTTGTTGAATCTCTTCACAATACTGGTTATAGTTGTCCATGAAGTATACTGACTCTGAAAGAGATGGTCCCTTCATGGCATCCTTCACTTTGAAGTCAATGTGGTCACTCCCAACTCGAAGGGTTATGATGCCTTCAAAGACATCTATTAGGGCTCTTCCAGTATCTAGAAAAGGTCATCTAAATATTATTGGACACTTCGGGTCCTCCACAGTATCTATCACAACGATATCACATGGTATGAAGAATCATCCCACATGGATCAGGACATCCTCCACTATACCCATTGGTCTCTTAAATGTGTGGTCTGCTAGTTCAATCCACATACTTGTCTTTACCATATCAGTCAATCCCAATATCTGTGCTAAGCTTAGGGGCATCAAGCTTATGTTGGCATCCAAATCTGCCAGACCCTTCTTTTCAACGTTGTCACCAATGCAAAAAGGGATGTTGAAGGCTCCTGGGTCTTTCTTCTTAGTTGGCAGTTTTGCTTGAACAAAGGCACTGGACATGTTTTCCAGGTGTACTGTTTCAACGTTCTTCCCTCTCCTTCTCTTTGTGATAAGGTCCTTGAAAAACTTAGCATATGTCGGCATCTCCTCCAAAGCATCAAGAAATGGGACGTATATATGCAGTTTCTCCACTGCTTCCATGCATTTTTCATATCTTTTATTCAAGTGTGCCTTGATAAGCTTGTATGGGAATGGAATTCTTGGGGCATTCAGGCTCTTCTTTGCAAAGATTTCTTCAATGGGATTAGGATCTCTAGCTTCTCTACTTCTCTCACGGCTTTCTTCAGCAGGCCTCTCCCTATCAGTAGACTTCTCAGAAGAAACTTCTCTCTCGGGTTGTTGTCCTTCATCTTTTCCTTCCTCGTTCTCATTCCTGGTTCCAGAGTTGATCAACATTCTCCCAGATCAGAGGGTAGCCATTTTTGTTGTCTCTGTATTCGATGGAATTTTTGTGGAGGGATTCTTTACTAACTCCGCCAACTACGCAAGTTGTTGGTCTATTTGGCATTGATGCATCTGCATATCTGCCATCTAGACTTTGATAATCGTCGTTTTGCAATATCAATCACTAAGATGGTTAATCCTAGAGTTTAAACCCTTTTTACTTCCGGTTTAAGGGTAGTATAGAAGGGTCGATCCCACAGGACAACTATTTAGAGATTGTTCTTAGAACCCAAAGATTGAAGAACTTTATTATTTGTTTTTGGTATTTTTCTTTTTATTAAAGCAGAAAGTAAAGTCCAGTTGGGGGTTTGAGTGATTACACTAATGCAAGAAGAAATGCACTTAACAAGAATAAACATGCACAAGGAAAAAAATGTAATAAGATAGTTAACACAAGCAAAACTATATGAATGAAAGACTAAGAATTAAAGAAAACAAAGGATGCGGTGATTAAATCAAGAGATGGAAATCGAGGCTCATAGGGGTTTTCACCACCTTAGCCTAGGTGATAACAACTAAATCTTAAACGACGATTCGATGAAGGTTTGCGAATTTTAAAAACTCACAAGAGATAAATTCCACATGAGCCCATTGGTCTTGGTGCTCATGCTTCCTAGTTTATCATCCTAAAAGATGAAAATCCACAGTCATATCAAAACGTCTATGTAATCGATTTTATTGTTCTAAATCCGGATTTCCATGGTCATATCCATCCGGATTAACATGCGATCCGAAGATCAACTATTCAATTAAAATCGATTACCACCTAGTCGTTTAAGAAGAAGTCGTTAAAACCATGGCTAAGGGGTTATTCCCCTTGCCCCGATAGAAGTCTACCCACACATAGAGAGGGGGGAGACGGAGGAACAAAGAAATGAAGCCATAGTCTAGCCCAAAAATCAGGAGATTAGTCCTTATGCTAGAGATGATGAAATGGCTTAGTTCTTTGTTCCTTGCTCCAGAAATAAAGAACAGAGAGAAGAAGATTAACACTAGGGCGGAAAGAAAAGACAAGAACAAGTATGAAAGAGCTATATTTGAACCAAGATCTACTTTATTGCATAATAAGGAATTGATTACAAGACTAATTGCTTCAGAACTCCAAAATACCAAGAAATCCGAGATGCCCCAAGGAGGAGGAAGTGCCCCTCCTTTTATAGGAGAAGGAGGGGGGGCTATACATTAGGTTTAGGGTTATTTTGAGGTTAGCGGCTGGGACATTTGCTGTCTGCGCGCCGCCAACCGACCGGTTCAGGAACCAACCGATCGGTTGGAAGGTTCTGGAACACGCACCCATCGATCGGTTGCCAACCCTAATTAGGGTGGCAGCACAGTTGAAACCGTTCGGTGTTGCTCAGCAATGGGCATCAGCCGGGCGTCTGGTAGCTGGAGTCAGGCGATCTCAGTCGTCGTCTGATGAGATCAACGATCGACGCTTGAAGGCAAACTGAGCGTTTCATGAAGTCAGACGATCGGTTTAATTTGGTGAGACGATCGGTTGATTGTACCAATCGATCGGCTCAAGTCCTGAAATTTAAATAAAATGCAATGATTGTCAGATTTGTGATAAAAACAAGAAAATATCATTTTGTGCAATTTTCAAGAGATGAATGGAGAATTTCTATGTGACAAGCTTAATAATTCGCAGAAAAGATGTGCTGAAATAGAACGTATCAAAATATCGCGGACTTAAAGTTTTGCTTGTCCTCAAGCAATTTGAAAAATCAAAAATGATTCAAAAAATTTTGGATCAACAAGTTCATCCTCCCAAGATTAGCAATTCTTCTATCCTTGTCATGGCCAAGCGACCCATCTCCTAGAACCACAAATTGCAAGCATTATGTTTCTCAAGAAAACATTTTTCATAACTTATTTTTTTAAACTCATACTTTGTAAAGACAATCTTGATCTAACTTGCGCTTCGACACTCATCATTTTTTCATTTTTCATTTTTTTTTCTTTTTTCATTGGGTTGATTGTTGCACGGGAATAGAGAATTTGAGGTGTGATGGAAAAATCCCTCCTCTATTCGACTTGGGATATAATTTTTTTCATGGACTTGTGATTACATTGACCACAATTTTTTTGTGTGCTCTTTTTGGCATCTTTTGATGGTACGCCCCTTTGTGGGGTATGGAAGAAGGGCATGCCACCCCGGACTTAGGGTTTGGCGTGTGATTTATTTTTCCCGTGCAACAAAAAACTTTTTTTTTGAGTTGTCATTGCATAAGATAGAAAGAGACATGTAGCTACATTATATGAGAGTAAAAGGAATAAGTTAATCTAATGATAAAATTAAGAAAATCTGCAATTGATTCTATTTGATACTCTAAGGCTTGCCATCGTTTCCAAAAATTGCTATCATGATCATAGGGAACTTGATATTGCAAACGTTTTTTGAAATAA
The DNA here is from genome assembly GCA_963693085.1 of Alisma plantago-aquatica. NCBI lineage: Eukaryota > Viridiplantae > Streptophyta > Magnoliopsida > Alismatales > Alismataceae > Alisma > Alisma plantago-aquatica. Next base: position 124,636,512 of record OY856415.1, on the reverse strand, counting down.
ATTTGATAATGCAATTAATTTTGAAGATAAAGTACAACATTCGGCCGACTAGATAAAGGCCTTATGTTTGAAAGTAAAAAAAGAAAATAAATAAAAATGCAGAAGGAAATGTTGAAAAGGGAAGATAAAGGGTGGATCACGTACCACCCACCCCCACCCCGGACTTAAAAATTTGCTCGACTCGAGCAAACTCTAAGGGTGAGATGGAGGGAAGAGTCACTGCGGTGGAGGGTGCTGCTGGTGGGAAGAGTAGTAGTTTGCCCAATAAGGAGAATCAGGGCCTGGATAACTTTGTTGTGCTCTGTACTCGTCATAAGTTGGTCGACTAGGGGCATAGTGACCGCTGTCAACATGCCAAGACTCCTACGAACGCTGCATCAGGTATATGTGATTGAGTTGGTGGCCCTGTCTCTGCTGCTCATTCTGAATCTCATCCAGCTGAGTCTGGATCTCGTAGAAGCCGTAAGGACCGGAGTCATCATCTGGTCGCCGCCTGGTGCGACGTCTAGAAGGTGGCGGTGGTGGTCCAGTGTCGTCGTCGTGTGCCTCTAAGGAGAGGCTCCTCCTGTGAGGTTGTGGCTCGGGGAAGGTATCTGGATCTAGATGCTCCAGGTAGAATCTCTGGCCTGGTAAATCAGTCAACTCATAGACGTAGTTTGCTGCTGCAAACTGCGAATGTAATGGGAGTTGGAGGACCACCTGAGTGTCTTTGAACAAAAGGTAATAAATGCCTTCGGTGCCCAAACGGATAAACCTATTGTTCTTCAAATAGTGGGTGTTGATGAGGTGATTTTTGATCTCAAGTGGAGGGAAGGCGATATGGGTGTAACCCAAAAAAATGGTGAGTTGGGTAACATAGTGGGAAATGAGAAAAGAAGAGGAAGTGGCTCGGCTAGCTTGGGTACCAAAATGCTCAATGATAGCATTGCCCCAGTTAAAAGGCTCTTCATGTAAAAGACACCAAAGGGCATAAAGCTCTACCTGAGTAATTGCGCCCTGAGTACCTTCTCGACTGAAAATGGTGCAAGCCAAAATACGATGAAGGTAACGGACCACCGGGTTGTGAATGCAGGAGGCCTTGGGCCCACTAGGAACACGGGGAAGAAGCTCGGTAATCTCTGCCCAAAACTTATCTCTATCGTAATGGTCGGGATAGGAGTCATGAGACCGCACCATACATTGGTCTAGCCAATAGTCATCCTTGTTTTCGAGGATGAAAGAAGTGATTTGCTTGGCGGATGATTCCAGATTTTCTCCAAAAATCTGGTACTTACAACACGAGTTACCGAAAGAATTGTGTAGCCTGCGAAAAGTGCTTAAAAACTCGAGGGTAAGATCACAGTAAATAGAGGTGATACGGTAGGGAAAGCTAAGGATGTGGTTTCTGCGGAGGATATCATTGACGATGTCGCGGATGCCCAAAGCATCAAGGGTTGTGTCGCATGCCCAACGAGGAAGAGAAACACCAATCGTGAACATATCCTCATAACGCTGGCAGTGGTCAATGCTAGTAAACTGGTCATAGCTACTCGGAATAGTTGCTATCCGAAGTGAATGGGGGGCGGTGGTGTCTGGATCATTGGCCGCCTTCTGAGTTCCCTCCATCTCGCAGAGAAGCTCGTCTGCCTCGTCGATGTCCCGAAGCATCTCCTCGGCTAACTCAGGGGAAGACTCACCCGTAGGAGAAGGTGTGCGGAATCAGATTCTGAGATTAGAATTGGAATGGCGGGGAGGATCCCTGGAAGAGGATGCAGGGGCCTTGCCTTTGCCCTTGCAAAAACGGATGAACATCACTACTGCAGAGACAAAAACGATCGTTTGGGGTAGCCAAACAGTCGTCTGGAGATTCAAACGATCGTCCGGTGTGCTGAAACGGTCGTTTCGGTGGCTGAGACGGGTGACTGGAGTAACCAAACGGTCGGCTGAGTCTCGGCCAAGCGGACGGATGACTTGTGGAGGAAGCCGCGGAGGTGGCGATGCAGAACAAAACATGTCGATTGTCTGTCGATCGAAACCGACGGCTTCCCTACCAGGTGGTCAGCTGAGCTCTCAGCGGATCCGGTGCGGACGACGTCGAGCATATGAATCGGGCGTTTCGACCCCTAAGATGGACGCCTAGAATGGTGGCGACCCGGGTTCCGTCGATCGTCTGGAGAGCAAGATGGGTGGTGGTAGAAGCCAGGCGGGCGGCAGTAGAACCAGGCGGGCGGCTGAATCCCGGACAAGCGGACGGCTGGCTCGGCGAGAGCGGGCGGCGCGAAAGCCAGACGGCCGGCTCAGGTGAGTTGTCCGGCTGAGAAACTAGAATCAGAGAGGCGGCGGCAACGGAGACTCCATCGGTCGTAATCGAGACAGGCGGCGTCGTCTCTGGGCGGGCGGCTGAAGCACCAGACGTGCGACGGAACCAACGGGCGATCGAGAGAACAGCGAGGGGGGCGGCTAGGGTTTGTGAGGGGGGAGAAAGGCCTTATGTCCAGTGCATTAAATAGATCAATGGACCCTCGAGCCGATCAGTTGGGTAGCCAAACGATCGGCTGGTCTGCCTTGGCTGCCAAAAGCAAAATAGTAAAGGACAGAGGTTGCGTTCGGACGAGCCGAGCGTCTGGAAATTCAACTGGTCTGCGCTACGTCGAACCGAGCATCTGGCTGTGCGAACCGATCGGCTCGATAGTAGGAACAAGATAAAATAGAATGAAAAGAACAAAAACAAGAAAACAAATGAGAAGGGAAGATAGTGTTTGGTTGCCTCCAAACTAGCGCCTTATTTTACGTCGTGGCTCGACCAAAATCAGATTAATTGGAATCCGGGGGAGGTGAAGGGTCTATGAGGTTCAGATCCTACAAGGGTGGAAATTTGGTTGAGTCTGACGCGACAATATCTTTAGTGGTGATATATCTTTTAAGACGGTGCCCATTGACCTTAAACTCACCCAAAACTTTATCCCTGAGAAGAAAAGTGCCATGTGGATAAGCACACTTGACAATGTAGGGACCATACCATCTCGACTTGAGTTTTCCAGGGAAAAGTCATAATCTTGAATTAAAACCATGGCTAAGGGGTTATTCCCCTTGCCCCGATAGAAGTCTATTCACACATGGAGAGGGGGGAGATGGAGGAACAAAGAAATGAAGCCATAGTCTAGCTCAAAAATCAGGAGATTAGTCCTTATGCTAGAGATGATGAAATGGCTTAGTTCTTTGTTCCTTGCTCCAGAAATAAAGAACGGAGAGAAGAAGATTAATACTAGGGTGGAAAGAAAAGACAAGAACAAGTATGAAAGAGCTATATTTGAACCAAGATCTACTTTATTGCATAATAAGGAACTGATTACAAGACTAATTGCTTCAGAACTCCAAAATACCAAGAAATCTGAGATGCCCCAAGGACGAGGAAGTGTCCCTCCTTTTATAGGAGAAGGAGGGGGGCTATACATTAGGTTTAGGGTTATTTTGAGGTTGGCGGCCGGGACTTTTGCTGTCTGCACATCACCAACCGACCGGTTTAGGAACCAACCGATCGGTTGGAAGGTTTTGGAACGTGAACCCATCGATCGGTTGCCAACCCTAATTAGGGTGGCGGCACAGTTGAAACCGCTCGGTGTTGCTCAGCAATGGGCATCAACCGGGTGTCTGGTAGCTGGAGTCGGGCGATGTCAGCCGTCGTCTGATGAGATCAACGATCGACGTTTGAAGGCAAACCGAGTGTTTCATGAAGTCAAACGATCAGTTTGTTTTGGTGAGACGATCGGTTGATTGTACCAATCGATCGGCTCAAGTCCTGAAATTTCAATAAAATGCAATGATTGTCAGATTTGTGATAAAAACAAGAAAATATCATTTTGTGCAATTTTCAAGAGATGAATGGAGAATTTCTATGTGACAAGCTTAATAATTCGCAGAAAAGATGTGCTGAAATAGCACGTATCAGACTTGCATAGTTGTTAGGACGCCAGAATTGGCTAGGGCACTTTGTGCCAGTTGATCGTTCACAATAGCTTGTCTTTTAGAAAAATCGAATTATTGAGTAACTAAATCTTGTTGGCTATTATCTTTTCCTTGCCCCTGTCCTTGATCCTGACCTTGACTTTGACTTGGCCCCTGGCTTGGTCCAGCTCCTTGGTGAGTCTGGTTCTTACCTTGTATGGAGCAAGTATTCCTATTAGTCTGGTAATTTTTTGTTTGAGTATACGGAGATTGTCTGCCCCTCTTTTCAAAACTTGGCAGAGGCTTTTGTGAATTGCTCAGTTGGTGGGAATTCTCGGTGGCATCCTTGTTTCCATAGTTGAAGCCATGGTGATCTGGCCTCTTAAAGTTGGCATAGGAAACATTTTGTGTAGTCTCCTCTTCACTTTCACTATCTTCACTCTCTTCAGGTCTGGTGTAGATACAGTTATTGACCACGTGTCCTCCTTCACCGCAGGTGACACACTTCATTACTTTCTCGATGTGCTTCTTTCCTTTGCCTTCAGTATCCTTCAGTTGTTTAACGTCAGTTTCTATTTTCTAGATTTGGGTTGTTATAGTTTCTAAAGCCTTGGCTTCCATGGACGGTCCTTCAGATCCTACCTTCTTCGATGGGCCTCTATCACTCCTTTCATAGTCTATTCCTGCTTGGAGCGCATCCATGCTTTCTATAATCTTCATAGTCATGCTTGGATTTTTCCCCAGGAAGTCACTGCCTGTGGCAACATTGAGTGAAGTTCTCTCTGTATGGGTCAACCCATTATAAAAGGTAGTCACTAGGAACCCCTTACGATAGTTGTGGTGCGGACAATCCCTCAGGTACTCTTGGAAATGCTCCCATGCCTCGTGCAAGTTTTCTCCTAGATTTTGTGCAAAAGATGCAATCTTCTACATGTTACATATGGTCCTCTCAGTAGGATAAAACTTAGTGACAAAGGCATCCTCCAAGGGTCTCCACCCATCTATAGACTGGTGGGGGAGATTTAGATACCAGGACAGAGCCTTATCTTTTAAGGAGAAGTTGAAACCCTTATAATAAATCACTTCTTGTGGGACACCCCTCATCTTAATGGTATCACAGATGTTCTTGAAAGCATCCAGATGGTGGTACAGATTCTCTCTTGAGTTCCTATGGAAAGGCTTGTTCTGAATCATAGATATAATAGCTAGTTTTAGCTTAAAGTTTGCTGCGTTGAAGTTCGGTACGATGATATGACATCTCGACTCGTTGGCCCTTGTTGCTACCAACTCACAAAGGGTCTTCCCTTCCTCTTCGTCCTCGCTATCACTGTCCCTGTGGTTGTGATTCTCTCAGCTTCACGCTCATGGTTATGATGGTTTCTTCTATGCCTGCGGTGATGACGATGTTCCTTGTAGTGATGGTCATCCTCATGACAATCATCTTCAGGTCGCTCTTCAGGCTCTTCCTCTCATTTTTCATATTGGCGACCGTCATTGTAATGGTCGTCTCTGTCTTCATCTGTGCCCAGTGGTTGTGGATGGTGTTGGATCCTCGCATTCCGCTCATCTCCTGAGGGGTCCATGCAAGGTGGCATGGTGAACATGAGTAAATTTGAACAAGTCTACTTCTTCCTGCGTGTCTGAGTAAACCGTACAGTCGAGTTAGCAAACTGGACATGTTAAAATGAACTACTCTACACAAACCCAGGGTAGCAGACTTAATGTAACTATGTTGTCATGCTTATTGCTAAGCTTTAGGCACGGGAGTATAGAAAGTGGACTCAAGTTCTTAACAGTGATGTTTTGCCTTGTCTCTGGCAACGGCGCCAAAAGTTGACCGGCCTAAATTGCACGTCCAAAAGGAGTGGATTCAGAGTAGTCAAACTTTTAAAGAGATAACCTGACTCTCAGGCCCCCGCGACAATAAATGGGGTCAGATGTAGCTATCGGGGTCGAACACAGGGACAAGGTTGGCAGTGTTAAGTGCACAGAAACTAACACTCATATACTCCAGTCGAAGAGGGTATATAAAAGGTGTTCCCTTAAGAACGATGGCACCCAAACAAAGTTGGGCAAGAAATATAAGAATAAGAAGAACGAACGAAAACAAAAGAAATAAGACGAAACAAGGATATGGGAGGAGACCTGGGAAGGGGTTTGCCTACTAAAGCATAACATCAACATGCAACATCATCTTTCTCTCCCTCGCATACTCTTACTAAGATTACAAGCAACCATCAAAAGTGTCTATTCCACTCTCTCTCAAGATGAGGAAAGATCTAAGTCTAAGAGTAGCCTCTCTATCAAGATGACTACACACAAACCTCATCAGATAACATATGATTTTAAAGCTTTAGCATTCCAACACTCTAGTGCATTCATACTACTCCACAACACATGTCAAAAGAGATATTACTCTCTCGAGATATCAACTATAAAACATCTCAAGATGGTAACTAAGCATAGAAGTGAAGCATTAAAACAAATGTATGGAGATAATCTTGATAAGAGCATATATATTCAATAGAGAAAGATAATATACATGTTGGGAGAGCCTTAGTGGCTACCCCCAACCCAAGTTAAGGTGTTAGCCGCTCATGCTTGCGGACGGCATAATGACGTTACAGAAAGATGGATACATGAATTTCCACGAACAGGGGAGGGAACTACATCGAGATGGAGTAATAGATCTAGAGAGAAGAGACGTGATACAACACAATACTTCTTCATATCTTGATCTAATACGTCGATGGCATGGACGATCTTCTTCTCTCAAAGAAGGAGTCTTCAATCTTCTCTCTCCTCACCTTCTTCCTTTAGAGATCCAAGACTGGTGGATGGGATGATATGGAATGAATCTGGAACGTAGCAGCACTTCGTGGTCCCCGGGATCAGATCTATGATCTGATGACTTGATAAGACGGGTGGGTGTGCTATTTATAGGCACATTCCACTGACTTAAGCCTAGACCGTAGTCGCGGTCCTGGTTGGGTGAGGTGTGAGACCGCAGTCATGGTCTGCACTTTATTCCTCTTTTCATCACAGTCGACTGAGTCGCAATCTGCCACTTGCTCGTGGTCTGGCAATGATCGCGGTCGAGGTCAAGGCTTTCTCACTCGGTCGCGGTCTGCAAGAATTGCGGGCAAGAATTGTGGGATTAGCAACGACTGTGGCCTCCACACTGGTTGCGGTCCGACTTGATCGCGGTCTACAGGGATCGCGATCCATTTGGATCGCGACCTTGATTGAGTCATAGGCAAATTGACATCTGCGGTATCTGAATACACTACGGTCCTTGTATGAATGGTGCCTTTGTATTGATCGCGACCTCCTTGTAATCGCGGTTGAGTGGTGATTGAGGTCTCAATATGACCACGGTTTGTCTCCAATGTGTGATGACCTCGGTCTTAAAGTCGGCAAAGAGACTGCGACCGCAGTTGAAGGATAAGAGGGTCGCAGTCGAGGTAGTGACCGCGACTTGGGCTGTGAATGTACCTGAAATCATGTAAGTGAGGTTTTAGTCAAAAAAATAGTTAAACTTTAGGAAAAACTAACAAAAGATATACTAAAAGAGGTATAAAATATATACAAAAAGTACGTAAAATAAAGTGTTATCAGTTACTGATGTCTATCTACCTTCCATAGTAACAACCAACTAGGGACATAGTGAGAATATGTATATGTACTCCTAACATTTGTATGATCTCAATTCCCCAAGTCCTATACTTGAAGAGATACGTCATTGAGTAGTATTATTCTCTAGACATTCATAATGTTTCCTATTATCTCATAATTGAGTGAAACTAAATGAATTGGAAGCTTGCCTTTATGAGTATTAATCAAATCCTTTATGGTAAATGCCATTGTAAGGAGGCGGGATCACCCCCTTACTATTTTTTTTTGAAGAATTAACATCCATTCCAAATGCACTCAAAGGTATCTTGGAATAGGTATAAATTTTCCAAATTAATTATAATGGTATGCAAAAGACCAAAGTGTAGCAGCGGAATAAAAATAACTAACTATATTCAACTTTCGCAAAAGATTACAAAAGTACATCATAATATCCCATAGGGTTTACATGTGTGATACAACATAAGGATCTAAGTAGAGGGGAGTCTAAACTACTTCAAATCTGTCTCCAAGAAACATCTCCAAGAGATAGGTCCATGTTGGAAGCTATGTTCTCCTTGGTCATGTTTAACACCTCTATCTAAACTTGGGTGGTTCAGAAATCGCCCAGCAAGAGGGAAAGAAAACAAGGTATGTATCAAATAATGAAAAAGAACAAAAGATAAAGAATAACATGAAAGTAAAGGCTAAGATTTCATCATAAGATGAAGAGAATAAGAGTATGAGGCATAATCAAAATAAATTCTTGCCATAACATTAAAATAGTAAAGGAATTGCATGCATGATTAATATTGACTACATTAACTAAGTAGGGTTGAGGAACCTACCGGACCTCAACCTATAGGTGAGGGGAGAATTAATACATTCCCAGTCACCTACACATATTTTTATGGGGGAGAATGAGACATTCCCCAGGGCGAATTAATACATGCCCTATCTATGGGTGGTTGTACATAAGTACCACTACTATAGCTAAATAGTCCATAAAATCAACATGTTAGAAAAGAATTCATGGCAAGTAAAACCATCATATCAATTAAAACAAGGCAGTGGGGTACAAGACCCAAGAAAAAGAATATCATTACTGATTTTGAGGCAATTTAATAATAGAATCATGAATAGAGGGAATAGGGTTCATATAGTGCCTCATTAGGGAATATAAGGTTGGGTTTGCAAATATCCCAACTTACAATGTAAGAATGTGCATACATCTCTTACTGATATCAATTACTAACTCTCACCACTTTAATTGAGTGTAAGTTCCACTTTGGCTATTTTCAATGTATTAACATGTATTAGAGTATATAATGCACATTAATGTATAGAAACCCTAATTTTAGAACTTTTGTGCAAAACTAGGATTTAGATTATGAAAATATCACCAATGAACTTATTAGGTTCTCCTTATCAAGAAAACATATTTTTATGTTAATTTTGGAGTTATGATGATTAAGATGTACTTTTCATGGATTTTATGCATTAAATTCATTTTATAAAAATCACCCTTTGTCAAACCAAAAAATTAGACCCTGGAAATATTTTTATTATATATGTATTAATTTTCTAATTCCAAAACATATTTATTTGTTCAATTTGGATAAGTAGATTAAAAGATATGAATTTTTCAATATTGACCAATAGGAAATTACCACATCATCAAACTGATCGAGATAATTGAAGAGAGAGGGAGAGGGAGAAAACACCATTTGACCCAAGATCAGGTTTGAAGTTGCATAGGTAACCAAACTAGAGCTTCTAGAGAAGGTAAAATAGCAAGAAACCAAAACCCTAGAAGAACATGGTAAAAAGAGATGGAGATCATCAATTTTAAACATAGAAGCATGAGTTTTAAGCATGTAGTAAGGGGGTTAACAAAACTTGCCTATAGGAAGGTAATAAGGTCTAAACAGCAAGGATCCTGAGATTAGAAGGTCTGGTTGCTCCAAGCCAAGCTCCTTTCTTGAGCAAAGATCACCTTCTCCACTTTAGAGGTGCAAACCCTAGCAAAAGAGCATGTAGATGAGATGTTTTAGGGTTCTAAGTGGAGTTTTACCATGGAAGGTCATGGTTCTAACCTGGAAGAAGGTGGGAGGAATACTAATAGCATGAAAACAGGGAAGGAAAGGAGGATACTTACTGGTTTTGGTCAAAGGAGCTTAAGAAATCCTAAATAGAGAAATTTAGAACCCTAGGAGCCTTCTTCACCAAGGTAGGCACCATATTTTACCTTGAAATAGCAAATTCGTGGCCAAACATAGAAGGAATGATTCTCTAAGATAGAGGAAAGAGAAGGAGAGGATTGCTTCTTGGATTGGGAGGTGAGAAGGGGTAGGCATGGCTTTATAAAGAAGGGGGCAAGCATGAGGTGTCTATGGGACTTTCCATGTGTCCTTAGGCTAAGGCTTCATGGCCATGCAAGAGGACAACTCATGGAGACTTCTTGTATATCCAAGGTCAATCCTAAAAGCCCATGGAGACTTCTAGGCCATCCCAACCATCCTCCAATCAAAGAAATAACCCTATTGGTTGATAGCTTTTAAAGATAAGCTCATTTATAAAGAGGGTAATCCCTAAAATGCCATTGGAAAGTAACACCTTCAAACCAAGGTGCAACTAGGTACCCCATGGTTCAAAAACTCAAGAATGGTAAGGTAATATCTAAATAATATAATGCATGTGACAATTTATAAAGAAAACCTTTGAATTGGGTAAATTACATAAAAGTCCAAGTTGTGCATATAATTGCACAAACAACATCCAAATTGGACCAAACTTGAAACTTAATCTTGTCTCCTAATTTCAAAATACCTCACAAGGTTAGATTAAGGTTTAGAGTACTTGATTATGGTATTTAATCTTGTTCAATACATTAAGGAAGGTTTGGGACCTTACACTTCTAACATGGATTTATTTACCATTGTTCCACTTAAGTGCTAATTTTACATTTTAGATCCTTAAATAAGATTTCACCGAGGTATTTGTGCATAAACCCTTCCATTGGTATCATTATTGAACAGATGTTCACCAAACCACTATAAATTCCACAATTTAAGCATCAAGCTAAAAAGAATAGAAATGATAGGAAAATATTGTGAAATGGCCAATAAGAGAATATGTCGAAGTTTCAGTATGTTACAGCCATGTCAATCATCACATGATTTGCTCTACAGACATACCCTACCAACACTAATATCTAGGTGAAGAACTTTATGCGACTAGCTATTTTCAAGCCCCAAATCCATGCTCAGTCACCATTGATTTCAACATTTTTTGGTTGTCTCATAATTTCATATGCAGAGCTGGTACAAAATTGCCCATCAAATGTGTGATTCTAGATCCACATGTCTTTACGCTTTGTATCAAATGGGTGATTTAGAAGCTTAATCTCATTCACCACATCCTCGTCCAACCACTCCTGCAAGAAACCATCATCCTGATCACCCTCTTGGTTGACCACACTAACTACCAAAAGATCTCTTAAATCCAAAGGAACAAGGTTAAGAACAACATCTTCAAGCTTGAAGTTAGGCTTTACCCAGCAATCCCGACTAGAAATTCGTACCACATCCACTCAAGGGTAGGATCCTCATGTTCTGTAGGATGAACCCTTTGTTTTTTAATGCCATCCTCTTCAGACGTGAGGCTGCATGTAACTTGGATGCTGTGAAAGATCTGAAACCTTTTGTGATCCCTATGCACCACAAAGAGTTTCTCCCATTCAACAAGTCTCAGGGGTTCCGCATAAGAAGTGCCAAATTCCATTCTCTCATTGCTTTAATACCAAGTCCACCTTTGTCCCTAGGACCCATTACTTGTTCTAGGCTACTAAAGACATGGGATGAGATTTGTTCCCCCCTTAAATAAACCTATGTAGTCAGGCCATCGATACGGTTGCCTAGAGAAGTCAGAATTCCACAACCATCGTAGTCATGCATTTTTTTCAAAATCTAAAATGTTAATCTTATTAAACATGTTAAGAATAACTTATATATAAAACTTGAGCTCAGACACGTACATGTCATGCATATAAAGAGAGAAAAAATCATGCATTCCAAATCAGTTATCTATGTCAATTTTGTTGTCCTTGGATTAGATTTTGCAAAAAATATATATTGTAGATAGACAAACACGAGTGGGACGTACGCTGCAATTTGTACACTCGAGTGTATTCTAGCCTGGCTACATACACATACACACATATACATATGTGTGTACCAATTTTGGGCTTGACATATAATATAAATTTTTATGGCATCTCTCTATCACGGAGGACTATACATTCCTTGCATTGGTATTGATTTCTCTTTTAGAAAGTTTTTGTTCTTACTTTTCATTGCTCTTCATGACAATGATGGTCTTAACACTCCTATCACTGGCTTGCAATCTCTTTCTTGATATCGTAATTTCTTTATGGGATCTCTTTATCATAAAGAACCTAACATTCCTATCATTGAAATTGGGACATCTTTCACAATTGTTCCTTGATCTTTTTGTGGATTTTGTGTATCAAGCTCAATTTCTTCATCTGCTACTTTCAATTGGTATATTCTTATATCTTAAGAATGTGATCCCCTTACAATATGACCATGTCATTGTAGGCAGTTACTCCTTAAGGGGGAATTTGATATATATGCCTGCATTTTTTTACTTTGACAAAGGGGAAAAAATTTCCATAGTATTAATTTGCTTTATATAGCAAATGAATGGTAGGAGTGCTCTTACGTTGGCTATTTGTAATTGTCTTTTGGAAATATGGTGGCAAATTGTATTTCGAAATACCACCTTAAAAACAACAAGGGCCCTTATAACTATATACGACCCTTCAAGAGGTGCTTATCCTCTATCCTAAGGACTATTGTAATGGTAGTAGTATTACCACATTTGCTTATTTGCAAAACCCTATATTTTGTACTTCATTAATAAATTTTCTTACAAGAGGAGGGAAGGATGAATAGAATGCTTCCTAACTTCCCTTAAAAATTGTCTTTTGGAAATGTTTGTCATCATCAAAGATGGAAATTTTATTATTTTCTATATTTTGCGTTCTAAGTCTGATGATATATATATATATATATATATATATATATATATATATATGTATGCATGCATGTATCCCATTTGTAAAAGTAATGCATGAATTAAGTATTTCAGTGATCATGAATGCAGACAAGATCTAACATCAAAGAATATGCACTAATGTATGCATTTGGATACTTGTAAATCAAGTTGTGCCTAAAATTATATGTTATACATTTGCAACTATACAATTATAGGGATGAAGTAATGACAAGTGAGGAATGGTCCATGACCATCATAAACTAAGTTTTATACTTATACACACCCATTAGGATAAGAAGATATTTTTATCAAGATTACTTGAGTTTTTTTCTAAAATTAGGAGTTTTGGGACATGCTGATTTTTGGTCAAGATCAAATATGACTGAAATACATGTCGATCCAACTATAGTTCTATCAAAATATACATGTTAGACCAATGAAATGTGAGTATGTATTTTTATCAAAATGTAGTTTGACTGAGATGCAACTCAGTCAAATTGCTATATAGTCGGTTGCAATTCTGCAAACCTTTTAGTTAGTGCTCCATTGGTCAATTTCTTTCAACTAGTTATCATATAATAACTAGTTTTCCACTAAACTAGTCCTAAACAGTAACCATATATCTTAGCTATTATTACATGTTTTCTGTATGTATAAGTGGCATATGGATATCCAAAGAACACTTGAGAAATCTAACTACATGATTTCAAGTTAAGCTTAGATCGTCACCTTGCTATCTCCAACTTACTCCAAGCTTGCCTAAGATTAAGTCCATCTCTCATGTCCTACTCCACCACATATAGACTTGCCTAAACTCAAGTGAAGTTTCTCATCACTTGTTCATTAGTGGTAAAATTGTATGTCTTGTGAGAATCATGTTGTAATCTCTTTCTTCCTTCGTATTCCATATTTGGTCATTTTCTTTAGATCTACTTCTAGTAAGAAGGTTGTGATGTGGGACTTTAGAGCTTCTTATTATGAGAATATTATGTCAAAAAGTGGTGGAGGTATACTGTTATATTTTCCAAATATGGTGATCTTTTGACGTCCTCCTACAAAGAAGACAAAAAATACCAGTGATTTTGAGAATGAGGTTGGTCTTGATTCACAAAAAGTAAATGGTAATTATACTTTATATTGGTAAGGAAAAGGCAATAAAACCAGTTGTAAATAAATAGATAGTGGATCATGTTATTATAAGTTAGGAACCATTATGCATTGTGGAAACACATCCCACTATCACACAGACAATGAGGTGTTACGCAAAAATGTGCGGAAAACACCATAAACCACAAATTACCAAAAACACGAGTTAATTAAAACTAATTTGTAGAAAGCAGATAAACCACGAAACTATTACATTTAGGTCCTCATCCTGCAAGGAAAACAGGTTATATAAACATGTACAAGATCTTGACATGTGTCCACAGCTTAGGAGATCATATGTCATGTCATCACATGAGTTCATCACCTGTTATTTTATACAGAACGGCCCACATCCGACTAGCAGTAGGATATACAAAACATCATCAGCTATACATCGTGAAACAACGTCAAAACGCTCCCAAGGACCTGAGAGTACAGGGATGAGTCTAAACTTTACTACAAAACAACCAAAACAACAGCATATCCATCTCTTGCCTTCTACTGCTCTTCTTGCTGCTCGGCCGCAACTCCGTGACCACCACCACGTCTAACTCGAACACCTAAAAAGGTTGTAAACCAGCGGGGTGAGACACACAGTCCCAGCGAGAAACATAACTCCCCGCCAAAACTATAAAACCTCAGAAAGATAAGAGCAACAATAGCAGATAACTGATAAGAGGTAAAACAAGAGCAATTTATAAAGTAAAGCTATTCATACCATCAAGCTTACCAAGATGTACGGAAGGCATATACCCAAGTATTCTTTATGGAACATGATCAACAAGATAAGATTTATGAGATCTTACCGCATAACATAAGGAACGTATAAGTAACTGCAAGTATAATAAGATTAACTACACAAGCAAGGCCTCAACCAATATTCCGTGTTTTGCCTTATGCAGTAAAGACTATTCGGCTGAATTACATATTATTATGCCCTGAGGAAGTGATTCGTACCGCTCAAATCCAACCTTTGGTTGCGAAACCCAAGTCAGTGCCATACAAGGTCAATGGAAGAGCCGGACTCCACGACCACCCACCTCGTGGTCAGTGCACGAGTGCAACACAAGCAGGACCGCATTCTCATGCTTAAGTGGCCTCAGCCACAGGGTCAGGCTACCCTCTGCCTAGCCCGCCTTGGTACAGGTATCGACGCTAGTGAAACTGAGCCACATGCCTATTCACTGTTCTCTGAGCCATGAATGCATTCATGCTCCCATATCACACATCCTGAGCCATGGGCCTGTTCACCATGCTCTTATCATATTTGGGCTACGGGCCTGAATCTGCACCCTGGAGTCTACAACCAAAGTTGCACTCTTACCTCCTCACTTTAGGCTAGGAGAAACCTCACATACTCGACAATATGTGCTCTGGGTTAACCTGTAGGAGAACCCGTTTCACCATCACCATCTCCTGACGATGATGGATCTATGGCCAGAGCAACTACATGATATGTTCCACTATGATTAGTTAGTACATTTTAAGTGGATTGCAAGATTCAGCCAAGTTGTATAATATACAAATAAGAACAAGAATAAACAACATGAACTCAATATCATGCTTTTACTGTCATCAACATCATCCTGATCCATCACCAGGATCCAACCTTACATGTCACCACTTGGCCTCTTGCCAATCATCTAGATCCATCACAAGGATCATAACATTGCCATGGGATCTCAATCCCTCATCACATAGTGCCACTGCCTCTCAAGGCTTACATCATCACCATGGGATAGCAATCCCAGATCATCATTAGAGAATAACATCTCATTAAGGCACTCTAGCCAAACTCAGGTCTTCCGACCAAACACACCATGCCTGTTCTCTCATCAATAAGAGTAACCATCAGAGCAGTGTTACTCAAACATATATACCTCATAACCCTTTACCTGGCTATGCATCTGTACCTGCATAGTTAGTATGCACAATCATCATAGATTATCAGAAGAATTATATTATCAACATAGGGCAGTACTGATGATTATATACTTTACCATTCATGCCTCAACCTGTGACCATAGGCATAGGTCATATCATCATGCAAGCATCTTTCATGCTTACCATTTATTCAGCATTATACATATAGTTCCAGATGATCATAAACACAGGTACTACCATGTCAAGCTACATAGATGTGATCCATTATATCAATTATCAAGTATTTCAGGGATCACTATCATAAATCAAACGTGATTACATCATTAAGAACTAGCATATCGGTTTCCATATAAGGAACAAGACCCTCACTAGAAACGCCCACTACCCTTACCCAAGATAGTATCGGGCAGGGTACTCTCCCCTATCGCCCAACACTCAAACCTCAAAACAGCCAAGCCAACCAGCCACATATCGACCAAGCACTTAGCAAGGGTACTGAGCTACCATCTCACGGTATATCGTGCAGCAGGTGTCGTGCAACCACATGCATCGGGCAACCACGGCATAACGGTCACCAGCATATCGTGCAACTATGCCCAAGAGACATATCGTGCAACTATGCCCAAGACACATATCGTGCCACTACTATAGAAATGTCTTATAACGTCACTTTTAATGGTGTCGGTTGTATTAATAAACTGACACCTAAGATATACAGCGTTGGTGTATAAAATAAGCCGACATCAATCTGTGAAGGGCGACCAGACACGGGTATCGCTTTTATTCAGTGTCGGTTCCTTAATAAGAAACGGATGCCTAAAAGTAACTGCCAAAACCAAAATTTCTAGCAAAAAAAATCACCTCCAAAAATTAACATACATCGTCGGTTTTTAAAACTGTAACCAACGATTAAAGGTTTTCTGCGAGATAGAAATTTCCTCGCTTTTTATCGTCGGTTTTGTGACAATAACTGATGCCATTGTGTTTTCGCGCGAATAACCGTGAAAATTTTCACCTCCCTTCAGTGTTAGTGTTTTGTTGCAAACCGACACTTAAAGTTTTTATTGTCGGTTTGTGTTAGCAACCGACACATATAGTTAACTTAACAGCGCGAGGCAGAGACTCTTCCCCCTTCTGTTTCATTCATTTCCGCTGATCATGGTTTTCGCTCTGACGATTCCGGCCGTTGTTGCTCTGCCTCCGCCTCCGCCACCGTTTGTTGGCGCGCTTTGGTCGCCGACACTGCCACCACTCACCGCCGGTGATCTGCCGCTGTACCTCTTCTGCCTCTGCCGCCTCTGATTCCGCCAGCCCCTACCGGCGACCATAGCTCTCCACCCGACCACAGCTAGCTCTCCACCCGGCGACCTTCTGACCAATGCCGGTGACCAGCTCTCCGCCCGGAGCCCTTCTGCTCGACGACGAGCCCTCCACCCACTGCCTGCAGCTATCCCTCTTCTCACAGGCACGCCCATTATCAAGTTTTCCCCTGACCTTCCCCCCTATTCTTGCTTTTCCTGTATCACAGGCACACCCATTAATCTTGTAGCTCTCCAGTTTGCAAACATGTCTCTGATTCACATTAATATTACCATGTTGTATATGGTTTTGATCAGAAAAATGCGTAGATTGTGAATAAAATATACTTAAAGCTCTATTGTTCTTCTTGTTACAAAGGTATAGTTAGTACACGAATATTAGATGATATTCAAGAAAACCCTAGTTTGATGAGCATGTTGTTAATCATGTTAATTATGATTCTTTTATTTATTCTGATGTCAGTATATAATTATGCGATCCCAACATCTTAAATTGAATTAGATAATCATGTACGTACATGCAGAAATAGGGTTATTAAACCAATAGTTATAACATAGTATGATCTTAATCTGATCTGGATGTTAATAATAATGTAGTATGTTAAATATGATGATTAGGGCTATATATATAATGTCTAGTAAAGATTCCTAGACTTTTTGTCATTAGGGTAATTTTTTTAAGGTTAGTCTGTCTACTAGAGATTGCATGTTTGAAACTATTGATTTCTTGATTTACTATTTAATAATGCTCTATAGATTAGGATTAACCATGTTGCCTGTAGTTTATACACATTTATTATATATAAGAATGACAACACATATTCATAACAATCATATGGAATTGATGGCTCCTCCGCTCCCCGACTCCTCCGCTCTGGGCGATAAAGTGATTGGGAAGGAGACGGCGGCGGTCCGGCCTCCTTACCTTAATGCTCGATGGTGTGGTGATAATAATAGATCTGAGGAGCTTCGTAGGTCAGGGAAGGTGCCGGACCTGGTCTCAGGTTTGTCTCCGATCAAATGGGAGTCTCTGCAGCTGCGGAAAGATGGGAAGCCTACAGATCTGAAGAAGATGGATGTTATCATAATAGAGGGGAAAATCTCTTATCCTAAGAGAGAAGCAAGGGAAAATACGGATCGATGGAGTAAGTGTCTTCTGGGATATATAATTCACTTTGCTCCTCATATACCTACTCTGGCCAACCATTTCTCTGGGGTATGGCGAACTCAAGAAGGATTTGAAGTCTATGATAGGGGTGAGGGTTTTTTCTTGGTAAGATTCTCTAGTCAAAAGGACCTGGAGATGGTGCTGAATTCTGAATGGACTGTCAGAGGACGACTGGTTGTCTTGAAGAAATGGTCCATCGGCGAGAAGCAGGTGAAATCGATCCTTGAGGATGTTCCAGTGTGGGTGGACATCTGTAAGCTTCTGATGGAGTTGTGGGATGTTCAGACTTTTGAAAGAATTGGCTCTTATCTTGGAACTCCGGTTAGAATGGATGAGAATACTCTGAACCTGAGCTGCATTGAACGGGCTCGTATACTGGTTGTGATGAATAAGGATGCTCTGTTTCCGAGTAGGCTATCTCTGATCAGTGATGAAGGTGATGAGCAAGTTGTTGATCTAGATTATGAGTGGGTTCCTTATAAATATATGAAGTGCGGGTTTGTGGGTCATGGGGAATGTCGTCCAGACCCTGCCTTAGCCAGATCATCTCTGCAAGCTAATAAAATCGTCAAGAAGGTTTGGGAGGTTAAGAAGCAGCAAGAACTAATTCACTGCGGGGAGACTTCTACTGTCAGAAAGGATGAAGAAGGTCTATACATTATTGAGGAGATAGTCGACGAAGTGGAAATCAATCGAGCAAGGGAGAAATTATGTGAGGAAGTTCCTGCTGTTGAAGACCTCAGGTTATCAAAAGAAGTTAATGAGGGATTTGAAATTTGTAGTGTGAAGGCATCTGCTTCTTCAGGTCCTTCGACTCTGATTCTTTCTCCTATTTCTTTAGTTGATTCTCCAAGCAGTAATACTAGTTCGCATGCATCTTCGGCTCCAGTCACCAATGCTATGATGAATATCAATCTTAAAGAACCCCCTAGATGTCAAGCTAAGCTAAATGTTGGTATCTATCACAGGGTTGAAAATCCTCAATATTCTCCTATCCAAGTTGAGCTCCAGTTGTCTTCTGAAAATACTGAGGCTGACAGTTCAACAGCCTGGGTTATCAAATGACTCCTTCTTTCTCTATTTCTTCTTGGAATGTAAGAGGGATTAGTAACAAAATTGTTGTTGTCCAAGAAGAAGTTAGGAGAGCAGGTAGTGACATCTTTATTATGGTTGAAACTAAGTTGAGGCATAAGAAATTGTCTAGTTTTATGGCGAAGAACTTCCCTAACTATTCCTGGATTTCTAATCATTCATCTCACCCTTTGGGTAGAGTTCTTGTTTTATGGAAGGAGGATAACTGTTCTATCACTAAACTGGATGAGAATGATCAGGTTGTTCATATGGGTGTCTCTTTTGGAGATTCTTTTCTTTGCTTGTCTGCTGTGTATGGCCACAATCCGGATAAGGATAGGATTTCTCTTTGGGAATCTATTGATAGTTTCTCTCACAAAGTGGATAGCCTGTGGATTCTTATGGGTGATTTTAACTACGTCAGGAAATCCAGTGAAAGAATCAGTAAACAACAGTCGTCTAAGTGTTCTATGGATGATTTTAATAGTTGCACTTTGAATTGTGGTCTTTTTGATTTAGATCTCCAGGGGCCTTTCTTTACATGGAGTAATAATCAGGATGGTAGTGGTTTTGCAACTTCGAGAATTGATAGAATCCTATATAATTCTGATTTCCTTTCTTTTAGTGCTGATTTTTCTAGAGAAGCTATTTCCAACATTATCATTGACCATAAAAGAATTCTTCTCACTATTGGACATCCTAGGAAGATCAAGTCTCCCTTTAGATTCATTAATTCTTGGGCTCAGCATGTTCAATTCCCTGACATTTTTAAGTCGGTTTGGAGTACAAATGTTCATGGGTTTGCTACCTACAGGTTATATAAAAAGCTTTCTTTACTGAGGATTGAGCTTGCAAAGTGGAATAAGAATACTTATGGAGATGTGAATGATAAGGCTAAGGTATCTAATTCTAATGCTCTTCAAGCTCAAATGGAGGCTAATTTACATCCTTCTGATGAAAACCTTCGTTCTAAAGCTAAACTTTTGAGGTTGGAAGCTAGTAATTGTGCTAAGGTCCAAGAAGCTTTTTATAAACAGAAATCTAGGATTTCTTGGCTCAAAGAAGGGGACTCTAATACTTCTTTTTTCTATTCTTCGATGAAGGTCAGGAGGAATTCTAACTCTATTAAAAAGCTCAATATCGATGGTGTTATCTCTCATTGCCCTGATGATATCAAGAGATATATTTCTTCATTCTATAGCAGTTTGTTTAACATTCATTCCTCTTGTGTCTATGTTTGGAAGGGTGATTGGAAAGGCAAAACCCTTAACTCTAGTCAAAAATTCTCTCTTATTCGTGGTGTCACTAGAGCTGAGATAGATGATGTTGTTAAGAATCTTAAGAATGATAAGGCTCCTGACCCTGATGGTTTTAATGATGTCTTCTACAAAAGTGCTTGGAATGTTATTGGGGATGATGTTGCTGATGCTATCATGGAGTTCTTTTCTAATGGAAGGCTTCTTAGGGAGGCTAATAAGACCTTCATTACTCTCATTTCCAAAGGTGGTGACTCTTCAGACATTAAGAATTGGAGACCTATAGCTCTCTGTAATGTCTTCTATAAAATCTTATACAAGATTCTTGCCAATAGAGTTCAAGAGGTTCTTCCTTCCATTATTGATCAAAGGCAATGTGCTTTTGTTAAAGGTAGAAGCATAAGAGATGCTATTTTACTTACCAATGAGATTCTTAGTGACTTTAAGAAGCATTCTAGTCCAAATATGATGTGTATTCAGGCTGACATTACTAAGTCTTATGATTCTGTTAATTGGAACTATCTTTTTTCTGTCATGATGAAGATGGGTTTTCCTATTTTGTGGATCAAATGGATTGAGGAGATTTTTGCTTCTACATCCTACTAGGTTCTTGTTAATGGTGAACCTTTTGAATCCTTTAAGCCTTCTAATGGTGTGAGACAAGGGGATCCCCTCGCTCCATACCTTTTTGTTATTGCTATGCAAGGCTTCACTGAGTTGATTAATGCGGCTGAGATGGAGGGGAAGATTTGCCCCATTAGAGCTTCTAAAGATTATGCTATTTCTCATCTTATTTTTGCTGACGGTCTTATGATTTTCTCCAAGGCTCATGAAGACAATGCTAGTGCTATTAATGATATTCTTCATGAGTTTGGTAAGATGTCTGGTCTTCATGTTAACTCTTCTAAGAGTTCTATTATTTTCAGTAAAGGGGTTGTCAAAGATCCTATTTTGGAGATTCTTGGCTTCAAGGAAAGCTCTTTTCCCTCTAGGTATCTTGGGCTTCCTTTGTTTACAGGGAAGTTATCTAAGAAGCTTTGTTCCAGTCTTGTTGATAAAGTCAAAGATAGGTTGGATTCTTGGAAAGATAAGCTTCTCTCTATGGCTGCTAGGTTGGAGCTTATCAAGTCTACTCTTCGCAACTTGCATACTTACTGGCTGTTTTCTTTTCCTATCCCTACTTCTACTTTGGATCATATTGATAAGCTTTGTAGGGATTTCCTCTGGAGTGGCACAGAATCTAAGAGGAATCTCCATTTGGTGAAGTGGGACAAAGTTATTGAACCTAAGAAGGAAGGTGGTCTTGGTCTCAAGAAGGCAAGAGACATGTCTCTTGCTTGTCTACTTGTTAATACTTGGAATGTAGCTAGCAAGAAGGATTTATTATGGGTCAAATGGATCTCGGAGAAATACTTAAAAAAGATATCCTTTTAGCTAATCAATGTCTCTTCTAACTTCTCTTGGCTATTTAACAATGTCATTAGAACGAGAGATATGCTGAAGAAGCATACTAGATGCCATATTGGTTCGGGATCCAATACTTTATTGTGGCAGGATCCTTGGATCTCCGAAGGTGTTTTTCTTAGTGATCTTGTTGGAAGGAATCTTATTTCTATGTCTGGCCTTCCTTGGGATGCTAAGGTGGATATTATTATCAAAAATTCTGAGTGGTGTATGTTGAAATGCGCTAATAGACACCAGGAGGTTATCTTGAATCATCTTAAAGCTGAGAAGATTGATACCACGAGAGATGATCATCTTACTTTTATGAACTTGAAGTTCCCTAAGTATAATGATTTTTGGAATGATGTTAGAAGTCACAGTCCTAAGGATGATGGGTTTTTGTGGTTATGGAACATTAAGACCCATAAAAAAGCCATTATTCACTTGTGGAAGGCTAGGCATAATCGGATACCTACTTCTGACTTTCTGAGAAGAAGAGGAATCTCTCTTGCTTCAATGTGCTTCCTGTGTAACTCTGGTTATGAAGATTCTCACCATTTGCTGTTTGACTGTTCTTTTGTTTACAGTATATGGGATCTGGCTCGTGCTTTTATGCCATCTCTCTTGATTCCTCATAGCTGGGAGGATCTTATTTCCACTGGTAGCAGTAAGACTGCTATCTTAAGCAGCCTCATGTTCTATCATTCTTGGTATGAACGCAACAAGAGAGTGCATGATGAGGTTTATAGATCCTCAGAGGCTGTTTGGAAATGTATCTACAAAGAGTTTGTGATTCTTGGTGCTTGCTAATGCTGTTCTGGAAAAGGGGCTTCTGCATCTTCTATGTTGTTTTGTTCGTGTTCTGCTGGTGTTTGTTTCTTGCAAATGCTCTCTTTTGGTCCCTGGATGTCTTCTTTAGTGTATCTTGGCTGGTCTTTTTCTCTTTGAAGTGGATGAGCTGATCCTGTTGGGGAGTGGAAGAGCTCTCTTCATTGCTTGGGACTTTAGTATTCCTTTGGTTTCCTCTGAGTCCCTGATGATAGGGTCTTCTGGTCCTACTTTGGTGGTTTTCGTTTTGGGTTTGATGAAGTGGATGAGTTGATCCCGCTGGGGAGTGGCAGAGCTCTCTTCATTGAATCTGCTTTGGAGCCTGGGGGTCTGAGTTTATCATGCTTATTTTTGGCAGAGCTCAGTCTTTTTCTTTGGAGTCTGTAGTGTTGTTCTGTTGGCCGGGAGTGGTTGGCTATTTGAAGATGCTTGTCTCCTTGCTGTGCTCTGGATGTCCATGTTGGCTAGTTTCTTAGTCTTGCTGTTTGGCTTCTTGGATTCTTGATGCTCATATCTGCTGTGATAGTCCAGTCTTCTTCTTTGGAGCACCTCGTGCTGATCTGTTGGCTGGGAGTGGCTGTTAGTTCTGCTGCTTTCCCTCTTGGTGCTCCATGTGATGGGCTTCTGTTTGCTATTGTTCCTTTGCTGGTGGTCAGGACGGCTGCTTTGGTTGAGCTTTTTCTCTTTGTCTTCTGATGCAGGGCTGTTTGAAGATGCTTATCTCCTTGCTGTGCTCTGGACGTTCATGTTGGCTAGCTTATTTGTCATGTTGTTTGGCTTCTTGGGTTCTTGCTGCTCATATATGTCGTGAAGTATGAGTCTCCATCCTCTGGGATGCTTGATGATATTTCATTTTTTTCTCCCTTGATGTATAGATAGCTTCACATCCTTCTTTTATGATGTATAGTTTTTTTCTGTTTGTTTGGTTCTCATTTTGAGACCATCTAGTTTTGTACCTACCAAAGAACAAAAATACAAAAAAAGCAACAGAGTTTTGGCCGACCAAAAAAGAATGACAACACATGAATTTGTTGGCCTAGAAACCCGTCCAAGATTTACTCATTAGGAGTAAATCTTGGATAGTCCCCAGTTTGGGACTATTCTTGAACACCTAATCTCACTTAGGATGTAAGTGTATAATGTGTATTGGATTTTCAAGAAAATTTCGGCAGCATTTCCCCATTTGTTCTCTAAGTACATATGTACTTAGAGAACAGCGGGGGAATGCTGCCGAAATTTTCTTGAAAATCCAATACACATTATACACTTACTAGTGAGATTAGGTGTTCAAGAATGGGATAGGTGGTACACATTTATTATAAGAATGACAGCACATGGGATGTCCATTCACATTCGTTGCACCCCTGTGAATGTGTACTTTACAATGTGAACTTTAAAATTAGTGTTACTTTACAATGTGAAATTTATAATTTGAAGGTGAACTTTCAGATGGCTGATCAAGACCATGCTGATGATCGCCGTGAGGGTGAGGACGTGCTTCCACCGCCTGACAATGTAAGTTTTAAGAATATATCCCTGAGGTTTCTATCTATATGTTCATTTATAATTATATTATGTAAGTGTGTTTTTTTATCAAATTTTAGGTTGGTGATGTACCCCCTGAAGAAATTACAGCACTTGATGAGCAGCAAAAGAAAATTGAGAAAGTGAGGGGCATCACAATGATGAACAAGTTAATACAACAAAGGGGCAATGGACCCAAATTGGATGTGGATTTCGATCAGGCAGGAAATCCATATGGAGTGAACCGCAACTCATTTGTTTCATATCTTGGGGTTCTTACTCGTAGCCATTGCAGTCTTATCCTAGAATCATGGCATAGAGTTCCTAAGGAGAAGAAAGACCACATATGGAAGGAACTATGTGTGAGTTATTATTATTTGTAATTCTATTTGTGTAGATTACTAATTTTTAGGATACTAGTTAATAGCAATTCTATTTAATTTGCAGAGCATATTTGATCTGGATGAAAAGTTGCATCGTAAATGTGTGATGCAACGTTGTGGGAGGGTCCTAAGGAACTATAGGACCAATCTCACCCGAGATTACATACACGATGATGAGAATAGGTTCTTGATAGATTCCAATTCTAGACATTGATCAGTATTTCGCTAACTTTACACTAATAATTTTTGTTTGTATTCTCTTTAAAAAATAAATATAGGAAGAAGGAAGCCACATAGCAATGGAACTACTTGGACCCCAGAGAATGGGAGGAGTTTGTTACCCAAAGAAAAATAGATGAATTCAAGGTATTAAGCGCCGCCACTCCTAATTTAATTAATATACATTTTTAGTCACCTATTCAAGATTAACCTTTAGTGTTACTAACCAAATCAATGTGCTAACTAACTAGGCTAAGAGCGATGCTCAACGAGCAAGGCGTGCACTGCATGTGCACGACCACACAATGGGTCCAAGAGGATATGCAGGCATTCGCCAAAGACTACAGGTTGAGTCTACTCAGCCTACTGCTACTCAGGAGACTGCAGAGTCCTCTACTGTTGCTCCCGCACCTCTGCCTCGTCATGTTATGTGGATAGCTGGGAGGCAAAACAAGAAGGGAGAGATACCGAAGCCTAACTCTTAGATCAATCTATCGATATTGATTATTGTTATGTTTACTTATGAATTTTTGTTGATGGTGCTTAGCGGGAGCTGCACGAGTAGAGGAAGGAAGGCAAGTTCATCCCTCAGGGCACAAGGGATGAACTGACAGTTGTTCTGGGTAACCCAGAGCATCCTGGACGTGTAAGGGGTGCAGGCACTGGTGTGGGCATCAAAGTGTTCTTTGGGCCATCCCAGCATAAACCTGTCCCAAAAGTGGGACTTTCACAAGCTAAGGTAACTTATTCTTGTTTTAGAACGTTATTGCAAAAGGGAATTCAATAATCAGAAACTAGCATTTCTTTTATCCATGTATAGGTAGATTCCTTAATTGAAAAAAGACTCCAGGAAACATTTCACAAGTGGCAGGCATCTCAGACTGCCACTCAGACAGTACCTGTGGCGAACCTCTCTTCTCCTACTCCTCGTACTGCAGAGGTTGGGAGCAATCCTATAGACCCACCTAGCACGTCCTCTGTAAGTATTTTTATGGCATATATAATAGCTAGTCTGTTCAAGATGATATGTTTGTGTATATATGCATATAACATTCTTTACGTCAATTTGTAGGGGTTGAAGCCATGCCGACTACAAAGTGAAGGATATATCGTTGCAGACGCATCAGCTTACCCACCCCTTAAAGGGTGCATGTTTCATGGGAGTCCAGCACCAGATGGCATGGTACATGTGAGCCCCATACGTATACTCGTTGGCTGGATGACTCTTGCACTGCCTCATGCACACCCAGATGCTGAAACACTTGGTGAGGCAGTAGGCGGAGTGATACTGTGACCTGAAGCGGATGTCCTCTATACTGATATTGTATGATAAATTTTCATTACTTTACTTTGTTAGTGTGTATATATATATGAGTCAATTGATATGGAAATTATATATACAGGTCAAAAAGACGAGACCCACTACATCTCGGCCTCCACCTCCTCGACTACCAAGTTGGCTTCCAGGGGACCTACACGCCTCGATAGGTCCTAATTGTAGGAGTGTGGCAGTATGGATCGGCGAACATAATCCAAATTTCCCTATAAATGTTACTATTCCGTAGAATGCTACAGGTAAATCATATGATAACAATCTATTTATACAAGTTTAGCATACGTATTAATGCATACGTAATAGAAGTTCTGGATGCGTATTAATGCAGGTCAAACATTCGGAAACAACATATTTATACAAGATATTTTGGAGTTGTTTAAGTATGAATGGCTGAACACATCTATGATACAGCTGTGGATATGGTGAGATTAATGCATACAGCAATCTGGTTTATACATCGATATACCTTGTTTTATATACGGTAATCTGGTTTCTTATATATTAATCTATACGTAATACATGTTTTGCAGCCACTTATACAAGACATGTAAAGATTTTGGGTTTTCCCATGTGGGATTTTTGGTTCCATCTTTGATTAGTCTTGTAGATACAGACACTAGTTCAGTTACTTCATACTGCTGTGATGTTTTTGAATATTTTGGTAAAAATAATAAGACGGTGATAATAGCTCCATTCAATGTCGAGTAAGTTTACTTTGCTTGTAATTTGGACTTAAGCAAATTACATTTTTATTGCGGATATTGAGTTATTAATTTTCTACTTTCTTACATGTAGTTCTAAGCATTGGGAGTTATTAGGTATTGTCCCCAAGACATTCACCGTCTATTATCTAGATCCTGCGGGGAGTGAGTTGGATGTATATGGACATGCAATTAAAAGGCCATTATTCTCGTGAGAAATATTTTATGTTTTTATATCTGTTAACATATATTACTGCATTACTATTTAATTATGCAATTTAATGTGTTACATTAACATATATAGGGCTTTACAAGAGTACAAAAAAGCTGAAGGAAAGGTCCCCAGGAAAAAAAGCTGACACTCATTTGGAAGAATGTGAAAGTAATTTCCTGACTCCAATGTATATATTAATTATGTGAAGTGTGCTTATTTGTATTTTTGAATATTTTGTATGTTTCAATTTATAGTGTGCTACACAAGACAATGGTTGGGCATGTGCCTACTATGTGATGTGATTTATGGACCTAAACATTAAACATGTTGTATTGGAAATCGATAACATACAACAGGTATTATACATAGTCTCGTTAGATAATATGAAATATGTGACGATCCGACCACAAATCAAATCATCACCAGTAAATAATTGTGGAATTACTATAAACAACGGATTAACAAAAATCACTAAAAATTAAAACCATTTGCAAGGAATTCCATTTCTAGAAAACTCTTAAGAAGAGAACCAAAGTACTGCATACATTATGGTTTACATTGTACACACCATGTACCATCTCATCTCGAGGAATATATACAAAAGTTGCTTTACCAAACTATACACGAGCAACATAAAACCTCAAGGTATACAAGCTGAAATCTCAGATCGATCATAAAACCACTAAGTATTGACTCCAAGGACCTGAGAGTACAGAGACGACACATAGGACTCATATCTACATGACACGACAGACAGTAACTCAACCTGAGATGTTACTGCTACTCCTGATGTTGTTGTCCTCCCTCTGTTGTATAGTTCCTACCTCCTCGTCTGCGTCCACCTAAAATTTTGGATCCCACGGGGGTGAGACAATTGTAATTGTTCCAGCGAGAGATATAACTCTCTACCGACCATATTATTATCACAGTTAAATAGTATAAAACTGAGCAGAGGATTCATTTACATTAATTAACAAGATTCAAACATTGTTTAAGCAGAATAGAGCAAAATCATCTTCTGAAGCATTGTAGCTATATATGATAAAGCAGTAAATCATCTATTCATTTTAATAAGGAATATGAAGAACATGTGTAACATTTATCCATTTAGGATACATTAAGCAATGCAACATCAACCAATGATTTCCGTATTTCATCCTTATGCAAATACGCTACACGGCTGATTTACATTTTTCAATCACACTTATGCCCTGAGGAGATGAGGTATACCGCTCATACTCTAACTGACCATTGCGAAGTCGAAATCGGTACCATACAAGATCAATGGAAGAGCCGGCTTCCAAGACCTCTACCGTCTCGATCAGTGCGAGACCACAAGCAGGACCATGTCAACTGCTTACATAGCTTTCCAGGGTATACTGGCAACTTCGCTATAGAGCTACAGCGGCGGTTGCACTCCTTCGGCGATTGAGAGATCTCGTGTTTATCTACCATCAATCTTGGCATTAAACATCATCGGGAGATTCGTGATACATCCATCCCGGCACATATAATGAAGGATTAAGAGATCTTGTGTTTACCTCACGTTAATCCAACATTAGGGTGTATGGATATTTTCACCCATCACCCCCGCATATTCAAAAATATGCGATCTCCAGGAGATCCCGTGGGAAAACCTATTTCACCATCACCAGCTGCTGACGATGATGGATCTATGGTCAGGGCTCTACATGATAAGATTCCATTTTATTAATTAAGTACATTACCATATTCTTTTAGCATCAGTCAAGTTTTCAAACATTTATTATGACAAATGCTACAAAGAAAGATGTAATACATGTATCAAGTACTTTTCAAATCTTTAAAACACATATAATATTTAGGATCTCAATCCCTTATTTCATTACTGGGAATTCTCATCCCTTGACATTATCATCATCATGATTACCAAATCTGGGTATTCAAACCCTTAGTTCATCATAGAACACAGTTACCACTTACTAGGTAACTAATACCCCTGGGTCATCTGACCAAGGTATACATGATACTTGTTACACAAGCATCTCACATGGCTCACAAGGCTCATTAAATATCTTTATCAAATAAACATCATAGCTCATACCTGACTATGCTCATCATCTCATGATACATGCATGGTTAGTATACATGATAACAACCATCTTAATTATATATCAACACCATGCAAAACAAGGGTAACACCACTATTCCCTTATTAGGGTTAGGGTTTCCCATTATTTATAGATTAGGGTTTCAAGATCACATTATCAAGGATTAAACCCTAATTCATACTTTACACATATTATAAACATTAATAAATGCACATTACATGTTTGGTTCACAAGTATGAATTTCTCTCTCATCCTCTCTAGGATGTTGATCGCTTCATACTTTATTAAGTTGGCTCAACCTTTCCTTCAAGGTACATTAGCCTACTTAATCATTAATCATTAAACTCCATACTACTTAATGTATGACTTGATATAAAACACTCCATGTGTTTCTCCATCAAGTATATTGCAATTTAAGGTACTTTCACACCATATCATTTTAGAGGTGTATATATGCTAGCTTAGCCCATATCGGGTTGAAGGTGTGTGGTTGAGTGCTTGACCTCTTCAAACCTTTATGGCCACGACCTTCCCTTCACCATGGGTTAAGTGACAGGCTAGAGAACTGTTTGAACCACTATCAACCCAAAGTACAAACCAATGCACACCACTATCGATTTCCATGTAAACTAGAGCTACTTTTCCATATCGGGTTGAAGGTGTGTGCTTGTGTGCTTTTACACGATATTGATGATGTCATCATTATCAACCTCAAGATCCTTTTTCTTACTATTCTAAGTCATGGAACACAGTCCCATGAAGCTTTTATAACTCAAAGTTTCAGCAATTATTCAAGAGAAAATGAATTGCAAGTAGTTCAACAAGTATGGCAAAATTGAAGGTACATAATAATATAATTGGGTTCAAGTTATATAACCCACCTTAAGAACAACTTCAAAGCTCTAAGATCCAAAGCTCCACGTTCCTAAGGTTGAAGATGAACTTCATAACTCCTCTATATGCAAAGAATCACCATGGATAAGCAATTGGTGAAGAAGAAAAGAAAAGAAGATCAAAACCCTAAATTCATGCTGCAATCCAATGTTGAAGATGATCATTGCCTCACCTTAGGGTTAAGTTTTGAGTTCCGTACCTCCTTGGCCGACACCCCACCACTCTTGGGTGATATGGACTTCCTCTTGGCTGACACAACCTTGCTTGTGGCCGATACCCCCTCACTTGTGGCCAAAATCACTTCAATTGGCCGATTTCAACTTGCTATGGACAATATCAACATGGTATGGCCGATACCCAAGGCCTATGCACGATACCCTTGTGAAGTTGCATGATATGACAACCCTCTTGCATGATATGGCACTCACTTGCATGATATGGCACTCAACTCTTCACCCTATTGGCCGATATCACCTTATATGGCCAATTTCACCTACTTGGCCGATATTCTTTTGCTATGGGCAATATCCAAGGTCCTATGCAGGATATGCTTGCTCTCCTACACGATACAAGAGCCCCATGCACGGTACCACAAGGTAGGAGGGTGGTAAGGGTCGAAAAAATTCACTTAAGGGTGAAACTAGGGGTATATATACTTGTTGCACATGAAGAAAGGTAAAAATGAGGTGTCAACATTTTGAGCTAGTAGGTGCCACGTGTCCATGCATGGGTGACACGTGTACATGCATGCATAAACATTTATCTTGACATGAAAAACAGTTGAGGATCATTTGGAGATAAATATTCGGCCATTACATATCCTTTTGAATAATATATATTAATTAATTCATCACTTTATGCACAACCCGTCACAATTTTGCTAAGGAAGTTGCAACCCGACACAACTCACCTCCTTGAGGTTCTTTGCACGATATGGCCTTTGCCAAAAGTTCACAAAACGATATGGGACACCTCCTTGGGCTCCATGGCCGATAGGCACTCATATATAAGCTTTTCAACTTGATACAACTCAAGTTAAGCTTTCAAATTCAACCCTTTTTCTTGGTCATTTCTTCACTAAGATTACCATCATTCCCAAATGATTCAAACATGGTGTATAATTATTTATCTCTCCTCTATATGATACTAGGAGGGAGTAGGGACACTCTAGAGGTGGTAATTTGCATATTAACCCCACATTTTGGGTAAATTACAAATTGTACCAAAATTGGTGCACAATGCACTATCATTATTCAAACAAGCTAAAACTTGGAATTTAGGCTTTCCACAAGCAATACTTTAACATCATTCTCTCTCTTATGATGCTAGAACACGAGGCATGTTCAACATGTGACATTTTGCATTATAGCCCCTTATCTTGGGTAAATTGCACTTTATGCCCAAACTATCATATAATGTACAAACCGTTTGCAAATAAGCTCAAACTTGAAATTTAAACTCTAAAAGAGTCTTAATTACTTTTCAAAAGATTAAAACAAATTTGTAAACAACTTACTTAAGCAAAACTTCTAGGGTTAGGCCATAACCCAGGTCAGGGATGTTACAAAATATATGAATCTTATTATATATTAATATAATTATGTATGTACGTCATTCTCTTTGTAGGTCTTTAAAACAGAGGACTTCAACACAGGTGCAAAGCGTTTCGATGTACATGCTCCCTATACGAGAGATGAATTAGATGTTGTAAGAGAAGATTGGGCAAAAGCCCTGCAAAGAGTGGGAATTTTTCAATATGATTTTGATGACGATGATGATAATGATGATGATGAATAAAGAATAACTTTGTTCTCATAATTAATTTTGTGTGAATGTGAATGAATTTTTATGAATTGCCATATGTGTGTGAAAATCATCAATACATGAATGTTTCTACATGTGTCTGAATGTGAAAAGAGATGAAATAAATGGAACTGCAGGTTGCTACTGGTTTCTACATGCGTGTGATGAAAAAATAATATGAATTAAATTTTCTTATACATGAGTGTGAATCACATATATAATAATTTGTCCATAATGTTAATTTTGCAAGTTTGTGGCCTGTTGTTGGCTGATATCAATGGATGTCGTAAAACCTACAGTTCATAACTGAACTGTAGGTTTCTCATCCTGTGACCAGCCAGAGCAGGTCTGCAGACTAACAGCAAAAGAAAATCAAATCATAGGCGTCGGTTATTTGTATAAAACCGACGACATAAGGTTATAGTGTCAGTTTCCATAATAGTACCGACGTCGATTTCCCTAATGACACCAGACACCATGGTCGTGCTGGCCAGCACGGCCGTGGCAATATGTGTCGGATATTTGTATAAAACCGACGATATAGTCATGTAAGTGGGTGATTCAGTGTCAGTTACGAAGTGGATAACCGACACCTATACCCCCTGCTGGCGCGTTTTTGGCACATTTTCAGTGGCGCACGAAGGGTTGTGGCGTTGGTTTGAGAACCGACGTGTAAAGGTTGGGCTTTTAGCGGCACCCACATAGGTGTCGCTTAGAAACTGACACTAAAGGGCCTTAAATAACTGACACTAAAGGTCGGTTATGTACTAGTGTGTAACGGTGCATCGTGCACCTCGATGTCGGGCAACGCTGCATCGTACAACACAGGGTATCGAACATCCATGTGCAACGGCTAGAGATACTATGTGACACTCTGTCGGCATCACCACACAACAAGGAACAACGCCCAAACGATGCAACTCAATCGGGCAACAAGGAGCCTGACGCTCAGCTAGCCTAGCCTGGACCTATCGGCCGACACACAGGGCAAGGACTAGTGTGACGCCTGACACAGCCACAACAACATAACGTCCAAGGCTCTAGGTCAAGAGGGGTATTGGGCAACGCCAACCCCAAGCCATATCGGCCAAGATGCAACCCGACAGGGTAACCACCATCCTCAAGCACAAGGGCACCAAAACCCTAATGGATCAAGAAGATGACTCACCTCTCAACTATCAAGAGAGAGGGGTCTTGCCAAGCTTCTTAACACCAATCGGGCAACACAAGGTTCAACCACAACCAAGGTCCACAACCATCACATAGCTCACCTTTCAAGTCCAAGGTGAGAAGAGGGTGTTGCTCAAGCCACTAGAACACAAGCTCACCTCCCAACTTAAACGAGAGAGGAGTATTTCCCATATTACTAGAACTCAAGCTCACTCCTCTAGACCTAGGAGAGAAAGGGGTGTTGCTCACTAAGAAACCCTAGAACATAGGTTCGGCCAACAAGAAGCAACTAAGCAAGAAAACAAACTATCAATCATATATAGACGATCATAAGCAACATACAAACAAGAACATAGAAGATGGTAATGTAGTTATGGTTAGGAGTTATGTAACCTACCTTAAGCAAGCTCCAAGCTCCAAGCACCACCAAGGAAGAAGAGCAAGGCACTCTAGGGTTCGACCACCACTAGAGGGAGAAGGAGACTCCAAGGCAAGGATCGGCCACCAAGCTTGCAAAAGAAGAGGGTGTCGTGCACCAAGGAGAGGGAGACTAAGGGACTAAAGGGATCCTTATCAAGAGAAAGGGAACACATATATAGGAGAGGATGGAGGAGAAACCAAGGAAAGACAAGGCAAGGTGTCGCCCACCTAGGGACACTTTTCCATGTGCAATGCCACCACTCTAACATGTCCTAAACACATGTCCAAGGCCATTGCCACATGCAAGCATCAAGCACCAAGTGTCCACTAGTGGTGATATAAATGAGGTCAAAGAGGGTCAAAGGGTCTATGGGCGACACACCTCCATACCATGCCCGACACACTCCCATGGGCGACACAACACAGGCCGACACACCACAGGCTG
This sequence comes from Alisma plantago-aquatica, assembly GCA_963693085.1. Classification (NCBI taxonomy): domain Eukaryota; kingdom Viridiplantae; phylum Streptophyta; class Magnoliopsida; order Alismatales; family Alismataceae; genus Alisma; species Alisma plantago-aquatica. The sequence goes on along the minus strand of OY856415.1, from coordinate 124,602,583 downwards.
ACACACCACAGGATGACACACCTAGGTCGACACAAGGCTCACTTGCCCGACACAAAGGTCCAACAAGGCAAAGGCAAGGCAACACTCAACAAGGCCCACCAAGGCTCAACCAAGCCCAAAGGAACTCAAGCAACGAGCCCAACCCTTCCTCTCAACACTAGAGGAAGAAAAGAGAGGTAGGAACACCTCACAAGGTGACAAACTTGCCCACAAACCCTAGACTAGGGTTAATTGCAAGTAGCACCTCCAGCTCTCAACAAACACCAACAAACCCTAATCACCACTAAAGGTGATTAGTAAGCAACAAAGCATCAGGGTTAAGCAAAGCAAATAGGATAAACCCTAAACGGAGGTCAGGGTCCTCACAAACTAACCCTCTATAAAGGGATTTCGTCCTCGAAATCCGAATGAAAAAGTGAGGGATACTTCCTCCTCATCTCTTCCTCAAGCTCCCACGTGGCTTCCTCAATGCCACGATGGTGCCAAAGAACTTTCACCAGAACCAGGTTCTTCCTCTTCAGTTGCTTAACTCTTCTGTCAAGGATCATCACCGGACCTTCCCCATAGGTCACATCTTCATCAAGCTCAACCTCGACTGGCTGTATCACTGTCCCTATATCCGGATGACTTTTCTTCAGCATACTGACATGGAACACTGGGTGTAACCTGTGCAACTCTGGCGGCAGCTCTAACTCATAAGCTACCTTGCCCATACATGCTATGATCGGGTATGGCCCCATATATCTGGGTGCTAGCTTACCCTTTCGACCAAACCTCAGTACACCTTTCCACGGCGAGACTTTAAGATACACTTTGTCTCCTACCTGGAACTCCAAAGGTCGTCAGCGATTGTCTGCATAAGACTTTTGCCTATCCTGTGCCGCTTTCAGCTGTTGTTGTATCACCTTGATCTTTTCTGTTGTCTGTTGTACTAACTCAGGACCCAAAAGTTGATATTCACCAGACTCGTACCAACATAACGGAGATCTGCACTTCCTGCCATATAAGGCCTCATAAGGAGCCATGTCGATGCTCCGCTGATAACTATTGTTGTAGGCGAACTCTATCAGACTGAGATGTACGTCCCAACTGCCTAGAAACTGCAAAACACAAGCTCAAAGGAGATCTTCCCAAGTCTAAATAGTCCTCTCAGACTATCCATCTGTCTGTGGATGAAAAGCGGTGCTGAACCTAAACTGTGTTCCCAACGCTTTGTGCAACTGTTCCCAGAAACGACTCGTGAACTGAGGACCTCTGTCGGAAACTATCATTGCTGGCACACTGTGCAAACATACTATCTCATCTACATATACTCGAGCGAGCTTCTCGGATGTATACGTTGTCTTCACATGTATGAAATGGGCAGACTTCGTCGATCTGTCCACTATTACCCAAATGGAATCGTGATTCCTAGTTGTCCTGGGAAGACCAACTACGAAATCCATGGTTATATGATCCCATTTCCACTGCGGTATCGACAGGGGTTACAAAGTACCTGCCGGCTTCTGATGTTCAGCCTTGACTTGCTGACATACTGCACACCTAGCCACAAACTCGGCTACATCTTTCTTCAAATCGGGCCACCAATACAAGTCCTTCATATTATGATACATCTTGGTGACTCCTGGATGCATAGCATACATCGACGTGTGTGCTTCTTTGAGTTCTAGCTTCCTCAGATCATCTGCTTCGGGAATCACCATCCTATCTCGGTAGCAAACTAGTCCATCATTGGACTCATGGAACCCATCACGCTTTTTGCTGCCAAACTCTGATCTGATCAACTATACTGTATCATCTGTTTGTTGTGCATCCTTGATTTGTTGTCTCATCATAGGCTTGACTTGCATATATGCTAAAAGTCCTGCTAACAAGGAAACTTCCATCTACACATTCATCTGCCACAAGGTAACAAACATATCCCGTCTATGACATACCAAGGAACTCAACTGTGCCTTCTTTGTAGAGGGAGAAGAAGACTTTCGGCTAAGCGCATCAGCTACCACATTCGCCTTACCAGGATGATATTTGATGGTGCAATCGTAATCATTGATTAGCTCCATCCATCATCGTTGTCGCATGTTTAACTCATTCTGCAAAAAGATGTACTTCAGGTTCTTATGATCTATGAAGATCTAACATACTTCCCCGTAAAGATAGTGTCTCCAAATCTTTAACGCATGAACCACTACTGCCAACTCAAAGTCATGAGTCGGATAGTTCTCCTTGTGTTTCTTAAGCTATCGCGAAGTGAAAGAAACTATATGATCCTCCTGCATCAGCACACAACCTAAACCTTTCTTGGAAGCATCGCAAAAAACAACATAGCCTTTTCCAGGCTCTAGCAGCACTAGTACTGGAGCACTAGTCAGCTTCTCCTTTAAACTTTGGAAAGCTTGCTGGCAACGATCATTCCAGACAAAAGGTACATCCTTTCTAGTCAACTTCGTCGTCGGCAACGCAATCGCACTGAAGTCATTGATAAACCTCCGGTAGTATCCTACTAATCCCAGGAAACTACGAACTTCTGTCAGCGTCTTCGGCTTTTCCCATTCTGCAACGGACTCCACCTTCTTCGGGTCCACTTTGACTCCTTCTGTAGATATCACATGACCCAAGAAAGTCACTTCCTCCAACCAGAACTCGCACTTACTGAACTTGGCATACAACTGATGTTGGCGAATAAGAGTCAACGGTAGTCGAAGATGTCGCTCGTGCTCTTGCCTGTCCCGACTATAGATCAAGATGTCATCTATAAAGACTACAACAAACTGATCTAAGAATGGACAGAACACTCTGTTCATCAAATCCATGAAAGCAGCATGTGCATTGGTTAGCCCAAACGGCATAACCACAAACTCGAAGTGACCATACCTCGTCCTAAAAGCTGACTTTGGTATGTCATCTGCCTTAATCCTCAACTGATGATATCCGGACCATAGATCGATCTTTGAAAACATTGTAGCACCACGCAACTGATCGAACAGATCATCTATCCTCGACAAGGGGTACTTGTTCTAGATTGTAACCTTGTTCAACTGTCGGTAATCTATACACAACCACATCGATCCGTCCTTCTTCTTAACGAACAACACTGGAGCACCCCAAGGCGACGTACTTGGTCGGATGAAACCTTTCTCCAACAACTCTTGTAACTACTTTTTAAGCTCTGCCATCTCCACTGGAGCCATCCTATACGGTTTCTGTGCAACTGGCTACATTCCTGGAACTAGATTGATCTCAAAATCAATCTCTTGGGGTGGAGGAACACCAGGGAACTCATCAAGAAACACATCCGCAAACTCTCGGACAACCGTCACCTCCTCAAGGCTAGGACCTTTTGCCTTGGTATCTACAATGGTATCCACAACGTGAGCTAAGAACGCCTCACATCCTTGTCGTAGCAACTTCTCTGCCACCATAGCTGACACTAGACATGTTGGAAGAATCTTCCTATCCCCTTAGAAGATCCACTTCTCTCCATCATCGTCAAACACAGCCTGCTTGGAACCACAGTCCAAAGCAACCTTATACTTCTCTAAGGTATCCATCCCAAGGATCACATCAAACCCATGCATATCAAGTGGTATAAGATCCACTTGTATACTATGTACCGAAAAAGATAAGACACAAGACGGACACTCTTCTCGAAGCATTGAGGAACCATCAAGAGGGGTTTCTGATAACACCAATTTTTGTGATATTTTAGACTGTTTTTCTGTTATCAAAACTTCCATTTTTAGCTATTTCCTCTCTTTTGTATGCACTTTCGCAATAATTGGCCAAGCAATGCTCTTAATCCTATATTTCCATCTTTTGTAGAGTTTTTCCTCATTTTGGTGCAATAAGGCCGTCCCGGCCCACAGAATAAGTCCAAGTCTGTTTCGGCCTTCCTGACGCCTGATACAACCTCCGCCCGACAGGGTGGAGTGACACAATGACGCACGACAAAAGGATGCCACGCAAGAAGGAGCAGATGGACGACACGCCTTCTACCCGACAGGGAGCCCAGCTCGCCCCGACAACCCAGCTTGTCGGGTGACACAGCCACCCACCGGAAGGTGCGCCGTCCATCACGTGACCGATAGCCGACACTCCTGAGCCGAACGATACCAGTATCGGCCGTCCACCGACCCGCAAATAAGGAGGACACGTGGCGCTTCAAGCACCATAACTTCCTCCAACTCCTGCCTATAAATAGCAGCTACATGAAGCCGAAAAGACAGTTTGGATACTTCGGAATTCGGGCAGTTGGGAGCTTTGAGTGATCTTCGGAGGAAACTATGAGAGCAGGAGTATCGTGCCCCAGTGCTCGTGTCGGGCGACACTAGGTGAGCTCTTCCTCGTCCCGAGAGGGAGGGGATAGTTCACTTAGAACCGTCCCGGGCGACACTGCGGGCCGATATCGGCCAACGATGACGAGCGACACAAGTGCCCGACAGTAGGACGCGTCGCTACACGCCCGACACGATATCGAACCCGATACGCTTCACCTGTCATGCGTGCCGCCTGAGAGGGTATGTCGCCCGACTTGAGCATATCGGCCAGGTCCTTGAACGATACAGTCGGCCGTCACGGTGTGCCGCTCGAGAGAGTGTGTCGCCCGACACCGCTGTATCGGGCTAGGCCCCTGTCCGGTATCGGGCGGGAGAGCCGCTGTAGTCTGTCACCCTTCTACATCAAGAAGGCAACATCTATATTTAATTTTGTTATTTAATTCCTTTCTTACGCAATGTATTAAGACCCTTAATGTGTATGGAAATAGAAAAGCTTAATTACTTGCTGCTCTATGCTTGGTGCAAAATGTTGGATGACTGCTATGTTTGATATCTGAACTCTAGATTGCATGTTTGGATCACGTTTCGCTTAGCTACCGAATCGCGTTTTTCTGTCGCAACAACTTCGAGAGTTGTGTTGTGGCTCTAGTGTTTGGTCCGATTATGGAGTACGAGAGTGCCTGGAACGGAGTTGTTTCGGTAACATTCCACTCTAACTTAAGTCCAGCAACCTCGAGAGGGGTGTTGATGCTTGGTTAAAGGTACCCGCTCTGAGAGGAGGGGTGCAGGATGTTACTGCTACTGCTTGTTTTACTGAAGTCTTATTCTTCGTACCTTGCTCTAGCTCTAGTTTTATCTTTCTGTTTCTACTGCATGAAAACCCCTAAAAACTACTAAATGACTAAAACCTTAAATCTCTCTTGTAGCTCCAGTTGGAGATAGTTTTCTTTGTTTTATTTGTGACATCTTGTTGTTTCCCTTTTGGGAATTTATATCTCTTTATACCCACCGGAGTGTAGCGTGTCGATTCTGGGTTCTAAAAACTACCCCCCTTGTCCCTGTGTTCGACCCCGTAAACAAAGTTGCGGGGGCCTAGAAGGATTCGGGTTTATAAATGTAAAAGCTAGACTACCTCAAATCCGCCTCCACTTTTGGACGCGCGATTTAGGCTGGTCAACTTTTTGGCGCCGTTGCCAGGGACAACGCAAAAATGGTACTGTAGACGAATCTGAATCCACTAACTACACTCCTGTGCCTCAAGCTTAGAAATGAGTTTGACAGCACTCTTTTTCTTTTTCTTTTTCCTTACTATTGTTCTTTGCTCAAAATTAATAATTCAATTTTCTAAACTTGAATTTTCATGCTATTTCAGGCATTCTAAAGAACAGTGATCTGTTCCACTGAGCACCAACTCCAACCGTCATGCCACCTCGCGTGGAGCCATCCATTTCTGGAGACGAACGCCAAGGGGGGAGGCCCGAATCACCTCCACCAGATGGCAATGACCGCTATGGCGGCAATGATCGGCATGAATATCAGGAATCAGAGCACTCTGAGGAAGACCACCCCCATATCAGGCGTCGCCACCGTCAGCGACACAGGCGACACCACAACCAAGAACAACATCATGAGGCTAGCGACAGTGATGACTCCGATGAGGAAGAAAAGACGCTGAGAGAGTTGGAATCAACAAAAGCCAACAACTCCAGATGTCCCGTCATCACCCTACGATTCAACGCAGCCAATTTTGAGCTTAAGCCTTCTGTGATCTCTATGATCCAGAACAAAAGCTTCAGGGGAAGTTCGAAAAATGACAACCCCTACCACCACCTCGATGCCTTCAAGAACATATGTGACACGATAAAGATGCGGGGGGTACCCCAGGAGGTTATATACTGCAAAGGATTCATCTTCTCACTGGAGGACAAAGCACTGTCCTGGTACCTCAGGTTACCCCACCAGTCCATGAACGGATGGGGGCGTTAGCTGAAGCATTTGTAAATAAGTTTTACCCCACTAAGAGGACGGTCAGAACTCGACAGAAAATAATTTCCTTCATGCAAAAGCCGAATGAAAGCCTTCACGACGCCTGGGAGCGGTTCCAAGAGTACCTGAGGGATTGCCCCCATCATAATTACAAGAAGGGCTTCCTTGTCACCACCTTCTACAATGGCCTGACTCCCGATGAACGGGTGTCACTGAATGCGGCAGCAGGAAGTGACTTCTTAGGGAAAAAGTCGAGCAAGTCTGAAAGGATCATCAAAAATATGGCCGAGCTGCAAGCCGGTGCTGAATATGATAGATCTGACAGAGGACAGGTGAAAAAGGTCAGTGAAGGGTCCTCTCTTGAGTCCAAGGCCCCAGAGACCATCACTTCTCAGATTCAGAAAATGGCCACAGATGTAAAGCAGCTGAGGGAATCCGGCGCGAAAGGGAAGAAGCAGGTGAAAAAAGTAATGAAATGTGTAACATGTGGAGAAGGCAGTCATGGGATATATAATTGCATCTACACTCGACCAGAAGCATCAAGTGACACTGAGTCTGAGGTCGAACAAACTGAAAAAGTCTCTTTTGTAAATTTCAAAAGACCAGACCACCCTGGTTTCAGCTATGGCAACAAGGAGGCAGCTGAGAATTCTCATCAGCTGCATAACTCCACTAGGCCGCCCCAAGCTTTTGAGAAGAGGGGAGGGCCAAGTCAATACATCAAAAGCACCCCCTTCCAGCCGAACAAAGGAGGTTTTCAGGGGCAAGCTAAGTATCAAGGATCAGCCAGAGAGCAAGGACAGGACAAGGCTTTGAACCAAGCAGATGTGGTGGGGCAGTTGTTTGATTTTGTGAAAAGGCAGGACACAATTAACAACCAGTTGGCGCAGAGCGCGTTATCAAGTTCTGGTGTTTTGAACTCATTGCAGGTACAAATGGCGGACATGCAGACGCACCAACACCAGATGGATCAGCAATTAGCTCAAATGGCCGAGTTAATGAAGAATCCCTCAGGGAAAATACCGTCCAACACCGAAACTGCAAAGAAGGCAGGGATGTGATCGAGAGAAGATGGAAATCGGGCTGCAAGAGATGGATGGATGATGTTAGCAGATAAGGAGCGGAAAGGCTGGAGCCGTCAAGCTGGAGACGAAAACTACAGCGCTTCTCGGGAGGCAACCCGAGCTCGTTTTCCTTTCCTAGTATAGGGTGCATTTACTTTCAAGCAAAATGAACATTATGAACATTATGGCATGTAATAAGGCCCCTTATGGGCCACCGCCTTAGTTTTATCGACCGGGATGGGTAATAACATCTGAGGCCGGGATCTTAGTCTTCGGCCAATGATGTTTTACTCATCGACTGCTTTTAAACTGTTTTGTTTTCACGATGTATCGGATAGCAACCCAACCGGTGCTATGTATGCGCCCATATCGGGCAAGGGAATTTCGGGGATCGCAAAGGTCATACCGACAGATGAACTTGCCCATTTTACTAGTTGCCCTGACGGCCGACACGCGCCCCGGATTTACCTATTTCACCCCAGTTGAGTTTGCTATTTATAGGGGCAAGTTTTTACCGTGTCGGGCTCCTTGCCTTACTGTTTCCTCGTTCCCGTATCGTGCTAAGACCTTCTGCTTTTGCTCCCGTGTCACGCAAGACTGCCCTACTCTCGTGTCGTGCGGAAGTACAGATCATAGCAAGGTAATGGCTGACATGCCCTATCGCCCGACATACCCTATCGCCCGGCATACCGTGCTGCCCGACACGTTTCCATCTTTAAGCGAGTAGCTTATCGGCCTTATAGGTTTTGTGCTGAGCAGCCTTGTATCGCCCGATATGGATGTCGCGCAATGTAACTTTTAATCATGTCTTCCCGATATGCCATGACGGGCGATATCCGTGTTGCTCATCTTTGCCCCGCTTCGCATGTTTCGTTGTCGGGCGACACACCGCCTCCTTCTCGAATAGTTGTATCGGGTATCTCATCTTATCGCCTCGTATCGCCCGACAGTCCTGACGCGTATCACCTTGGTCTTATCGTGTGGCGAGCGTCACCCACACCGCATATCGGGCATGAGACTTCACTTCTGAAAACCTCATATCGCCCGATACGGGGGTGTGGGGACCTCGCGCTTTCAGTCTAAATACAGCGTCATCATATTTAATTAATCCAGGAGTTTGTTTATTCATTTACAGAGATGGCACGCATCAAATCAACTGTTGTCCCTGTTGACGCACATGGAAGAAGGATCTACCCCGCGACTGCCACAGAAGCACCAACTATCAGGCAGAAACGCCCGAACCCAGGACCAGCCGGGGTGTCGACATCTGAGAAGAGGGTTAGGGTTGGAGAAGTGGTAGCTCCAGCCCCAACACCGACACCTCCAGCAGCAGCGGAACTCCCAGAGCTCTTGTCGGGGAGTTTCGAACCAAGAGACGATGAGCACGCTCGCCGTTATGCTAAGCTGATGACCAAGATCTACCGACCGAGCAGGTTCTGCCATAGAGCCTCATTCGCTGAGATAGGAATCGTGAAGAGGCTGAAGAGCGTACTGGCTGCGGCAGGACTGAAGAAGATCTGTTTCAGCCGGTCTTCTTCATACACTAAGCTGACAATGGAGTTTATGTCTTCTCTCCACCGGGTAAAGAACTCTGCAATGGAGAGAGAAGAATTTGGCGGGCCAGACAGACTCCAGGCCCGGCTCTACAATTCGGAGTACACCATCTCCGAGAAGCTCTTGAATAAGATCTTCTCCTCCAAAGAGGAGGAGAAGAACCTGATGGACAACAGTGAGAGGATCACCGAGGGAGACGGGTTCGATCCCGTGCAGCTTTGGGGAAAGCTTACCGGTGAATCTTCGTTCAAACTGGGGAGAAAGGTCATGGCGGTGCACTCCTGCTTCTGGAGGATAGTGCACAAGCTGGTGGCATGCTTGTTGTTCAGCAAGAACGAGTCCAGCAGCATCTACACAGAAGAGCTCCACGTCATGTGGCACATAATAGAGGGTCGAGTGATCAACCTCGGTCGGTTTTTGCTGAATAGGTTGCACCCAATGAAGGAAACCACCAAGGAGTATTGCATGGGCGGCATCGTTAATCTCATCGCAGTAGGACTCGGGTACCCAAGCGAACCGCGCAGCCATTCGAGGACGCAAGGCGACGAGGTGTTTGACACCAAGTACTTGATAAGGACCAACATCGTCAAGAGGGAGGGGAGGAACTTCTTCTACAAGTTTTCGAGGACAGATATACTCCTCCCCCTCCCTCGCTGTGCCGACTACGATGCAAAGAAACTGATCTTCACCACCGCCGAGATTGAAGTTGTAGCAAATAACACAGCTCCTACCACATCAACCAGGGCCCCAGAAAGGGCCGCCCCAGAGCTACCGACGACAACCGCTGGCAGAGTTGTCGTCGCTCCAACTGTATCAGCCACTTCCACGACAAGAAGGGTGATAGCTGAGAAAGAACCAGTGATCGTCGAGGTCACCGAGACAGAAACTCCGGGAGCTGCCGCAGAAGAGACAGCCACAGCCCCTGTCATCCCTGTGATGCCTGCAGAGGCAGAAGAGACACCTCAGCCGGACTCCAGTAATGGGGTGTTCGGTGAGATTCTCAGAATGGAGCTCGAGGGAGCTCAGTTGACACCAACCCTGCAGCCGGTGTCGCCTTTTGTAGCAGGTGAGGAGATCGCCAACAGTGCGGAGGTGGAGCAACGTTCGCCCGCACCGCAGCCAAAAGGCAAGGCGATAGCTGCTGAAAGAGCATTGTCGCCTCGTCTGGCGACATCGGCAACACAAACAATTCATATAGAGTCTACCTCGCCTGGTGGACCTTCACACGAGCAAGGTGTCGTGAGGACGGAAGGGAGACCCGCCGGAACTCCTCCGTCGCTCGGAAAGTTGCTCGGGCACGAGCTCGACAACTTGCGGGAGGTAACAAACATAAACTCAGCTACCTGTGTTTCCCTAACCCGCAAGTTTGCATCTTTCCAAAATAGGTTAATTGGCCAAGAGAGAGAGTTGCTGACTCTAGAGAGCCTTCCCAGCAGACTAGAAGTCTTGAATGCAACAATGCAGCAAGTTCTCCAATGACTAGACAGGCTCGAGGAGAGAATGGACAGAAGTGATGACCATCCGCACCAAAGGCAGCCGAGATGGTCGCCGTCACCTCCTAGCCGGGGCTCTCATCCCTCTTCATTAGGTTCCCCCTCAGGGACAGCGTCGCCCTCCTCCTCCAGCAGACAATCCTCAACGCCCAAGGAGGGGACGCAACAAAGATCGGCCGAAGGAACTCCCGGCGGACATGAGAGCTCCTTAGGATTAGGAAATGCAAACATCTCTGTCCCCCTGGATGAAGTCGAAGATGAAAGCGTAGATATCAGCATCGGGGGAGACTCTTCCGAAGAGTCCGAGGGAGAAAAGGGGGATGTCTACACAGTCAATAAAAGACATCTACCCCGAGCGAGACGCTCGATGGCAGACAGATTTCGTGAGCCATCTGAGATACCCTCCTTCGAGATGGGCGATTTTGACAGACAAGCCATCGGATGCCTGACGATCAGAGACCAGAAGCTACTGAATAAGGTCTTATGATCGCAGGCATATGAAGATGATGTCGTCTGGACCGACGGCTACCTTTCGGTGCGGCGGAAGGATCTTCACGGCATGTTTCGCATGCCGGCCGTAGTCGGTAAGAGACTATTCATGGTCCTGGAGAATGCGCTTATAGAGAATATCAGCAATAGGATAGGTCGGAGAGCAGTATACACAGCCACCCCGACCTTGGAAAAAAGGTTGATGAAGGGAGATCAAGACTCCCGTGTGGTGGCCGACATGCTGCAGCACATCGAAGTGCATAGGTCGAACCTAGTCTTGGCCCCATACAAGCACCGGAACGTGTGGTTTCTATGCATACCAGACCTCAGAAACCGCGACGTCCGTTTGCTGTGCTGTAGCAACGCCGAAGTGCCATGCTTCGGGGGTGTTTTCTGCCGCCCGGAGGATGCGAAGCTGAGACTCTTGCCGCTGCGCCTGCAAAGAGCCATAAAGCATGGAAGACAACGTCACCAAGGACCTTGGAACTTCTTCACTATCCGAGACCTCCCCGCACAGATAGAAGAGGGGAGTGGAAACAGCGCTATAGCCATCATGGGTGCAATTGAGGCGCTCAACACATTTGGAAACTTGGGAGTCCTCAAAGGCACGTCCTTCTATCAATGCCGGAGCATTTATGCCATGCTCCTAATTAAGGACAAGCGCTATTTCTGGGATGCAGGGGCACCGGAGCAGCTGCTGAACAGTGACCTGGAAGAAAGCTCTTCTCAGTTCAACAGCTCTTCAGAAAAAGAAGAGGAAGTGGCGACCGTCATACATGGGGCAGGAAAGCAGTTGGCGGTCCTGAAGAAAGTGCAGGGGACGGGGGACACTGCTTTGCCTGAAGCTTCAGAAGGGATGATCACAAATTTCGACCGCTTCTCATGTGCAACTCTCACACATGAGCAGGTCAGCATTATCCAGAAGAAGTTGGTTGATTCAACCCCATCGGTTGTTGCCTTTCAGGAAGGCGATGTCGTAGTCCCAGTTGATGATCTAAGGGACATGGTGAAGGAAGGAGGGTGCTTAGCTGTAACTGTTGCAACCGCTTACATCCAGTACATACAGCCAAAGCTAGAACAAGCATATATTTCCCATCCTATGTTGTTCAACGACATATGCCTCGCTGATGAAACAGGAGCGAAGAAAATATTTCTACAGAAGTTGGCGAGCGGAGTTCCCCGCGAGATCTTCCTCCCAGTTCTACATTACCACCACTGGACGCTCCTAGCAGTTTACACCCGAGAACGAGCAGGAATTTTCTACAATAGCTCAGACGGCAACAAGAACCATCCAGTGTCGTGTACTTCCGAACCTTTGTCATCCATCGAGCGCTTGGTCCGAAAATACTACGACGAGGTGGCAAAGATGATCCAACCATTCCTGGATACGCAAGCAAGCAAGTGGCACGAGCTCCAGTTCTGCCACCGCAGTCCGCAGTAACTTCCTTTATCCAACGACTGCGGCATCTACGTCCTGGAATGGATAGCAAACAAAGAAAAGCCTGACCAACTCCACCACACAGTCTATCACAGCAAAAGGGGAGAATATGTGTGGGAGCTTCTATCTGACGCAGGCGTAACCTCACTGGAATAAAACATTACCTCACCTTATCTACTTCACAACTCTGGGACAGAGTATGGAGTAAGTTTGGGGGGGTACCATGTACTAGTGAGGGAGGTAAAAATTCTTCATTCTTTTGCCCCTTATTCGTTATTCTTTTGTGTACATATTTATCTGCATACCAAAATATTGAAAATTTTGCTTTTATTCTCAAACATATGTACAAAGTTGCTATAATAGTAAAAACTTGCTGCGACTTCTTGCAAAGTTAGTTTTCTTTGTGCTTAATGAGATACAAGTTCCGTTATATCTTTCTGATAATGCTGCTTTAAACAAACAGAAGATTACATTTTTCCATGCCAGAAAAATTTTGAAAAAATATAATAATCTCGCAAACAGCTAAGAGACGAGTATGGAGAAGGAAAAAGCTGCCCAAACAGCAGAAATCTCTTTATTTCCCCTTTACCCAATGAAAACCCCAAAAAGAGAGAGAAGCCTTATGAGTGTGAATAAAAGCATGAGAGTTGGGCCCAATAAAAGAAAAGAAAAAAATACATATACCCGCTTGTTTTCCAAAAGTACCCATCTTTAGGCATGGTAGATCCGGGGCAGTGGTACGTAGGATGTAAAATCACTGCTCTAAAGCCAACTGACTTGGACTGCAGGGACCACTTGCCCGCTAATGGACCCTTACCTGGATGGAATGATGGAAAACAAGATAATAAAAAAAAACCCAAAAAGCCTTAGCCTACCCTTTACACAACCTTCTGCCCCGAAAATAAAGTTGTTTGGTGTGTAAGCTAACTTCGGAATCATACACTAAAGTCTCGCTGAAGCTGTAGAAAAAAATTCTACTGAAATAATAAGATAGGAAACGCAAGGTCTTTTGTTCGTAGTGAGGCAACATTATCTCTAAAGGCATTACGATACTTGTTTTAACTCTTGGCCTGAAAGCTACACCGAGCAACAAGTAGCATCACAAAATAAAGTTTAAATATTGATTGAGGACAATCAAAACGCTAAGTTTGGGGGAGTTGATAACACCAATTTTTGTGATATTTTAGACTGTTTTTCTGTTATCAAAACTGCCATTTTTAGCTATTTTCCTCTCTTTTGTATGCACTTTCGCAATAATTGGCCAAGCAATGCTCTTAATCCTATATGTCCATCTTTTGCAGAGTTTTTCCTCATTTTGGTGCAATAAGGCCGTCCCGGCCCACAGAATAAGTCCAAGTCTGTTTCGGCCTTCCTGACGCCCGATACAACCTCCGCCCGACAGGGTGGAGCGACACAATGATGCATGACAAAAGGATGTCGCGTAAGAAGGAGCAGATGGACGACACGCCTTCTACCCGACAGGGAGCCCAGCTCACCCCAACAACCCAGCTTGTCGGGCGACACAGCCACCCACCGGCAGGCGCGCCGTCCATCACATGACCGATAGCCGACACTCCTGAGCCGAACGATACTAGTATCGGCCGTCCACCGACCCGCAAATAAGGAGGACACGTGGCGCTTCGAGCACCATAACTTCCTCCAACTACTACCTATAAATAGCAGCTACAGGAAGCCGAAAAGACAGTTCAGATACTTCAGAATTCGGACAGTTGGGAGCTTTGAGTGATCTTCAGAGGAAACTGTGAGAGCAGGAGTATCGTGCCCTAGTGCTCGTTCCGGGCGACACTAGGTGAGCTCTTCCTCGTCCCGAGAGGGAGGGGATAGTTCACTTAGAACCGTCCTGGGCAATACTGCGGGCCGATATCGGCCAACGATGACGAGCGACACAAGTGCCCGACAGTAGGACGCGTCGCTCCACGCCCGACACGATATCGAACCTGATACGCTTCGCCCGTCATGCATGCCGCCCGAGAGGGTGTGTCGCCCAACTTGAGCGTATCGGCCAGATCCTTAAACGATACAGTCGGCCGTCGCGGTGTGCCGCTCGAGAGAGTGTGTCGCCCGACACCGCTGTATCGGGCTAGGCCCCTGTCCGGTATCGGGCGGGAGAGCCGCTGTAGTCTGTCACCCTTCTACATCAAGAAGGTGACATCTATCTTTAATTCTGTTATTTAATTCATTTCTTACGCAATGTATTAAGACCCTTAATGTGTATGGAAATAGAAAAGCTTAATTACTTGCTGCTCTATGCTTGGTGCAAAATGTTGGATGACTGCTATGTTTGATATCTGAACTCTAGCTTGCATGTTTGGATCGCGTTTCGCTTAGCTACAGAATTGCGTTTTCCCGTCGCAACAACTTCGAGAGTTGTGTTGTGGCTCTAGTGTTTGGTCCGTTCTGGAGTACGAGAGTGCCTGGAACAGAGTTGTTTCAGTAACATTCCACTCTAACTTAAGTCCAGTAACCTCGAGAGGGGTGTTGATGCTTGGTTAAAGGTACTCGCTCTGAGAGGAGGGGTGTAGGATGTTACTGCTACCGCTTGTTTTACTGAAGTCTTATCCTTCGTACCTTGCTCTAGCTCTAGTTTTATCTTTCGGTTTCTACTGCATGAAAACCCCTAAAAACTGCTAAATGACTAAAACCTTAAATCTCTCTTGTAGCTCCAATTGGAGATAGTTTTCTTTGTTTTATTTGTGACATCTTGCTATTTCCTTTTTGGGAATTTATATCTCTTTATACCCACCAGAGTGTAGCGTGTCGATTGTGGGTTCTCAACACTACCCCCCTTGTCCCTGTGTTCGACCCCGTATATCTACTTCGACCCCGTAAAAAAAGTTGCGGGGGCCTAGAAGGATTTGGGTTTATAAATGTAAAAGCTCGACTACCTCAAATCCGCCTCCACTTTTGGACGCGCGATTTAGGTCGGTCAATTTCTAACAACAAGCTATCCTTCTTACAACTAACAAGCAAACGACAGTTTTCAAGTAGACTATAGGCGATAAAAGAGTGTGTAGCACCCGGGTCAACCAGAACAGATATAAAGCAAGAAGAAGACATAGAAGAATGAAATAACTCCATCTGACCTGCCACCACTCGCGGGTTGACTATCGCCTCCGGCTGATTCATAGCATAGAATCGAGTCATTGCTTGCTGTCCACGTCCTCTGCTTCCTTGAGCAGACGATCCTGCCTACGACGCTTGACCACGTCCTCGCCCTCTACTACCACTGGGTTGTTGTCTATCTGACCCTTGTTGATTCTGCCTCAGTTGTTGTGTCACTTCAACATCTCTGATTGGGCATGTTGACCTCCAATGCCCGATCTGACCACACATATGGCATGACTGGTCTCGCTGTTGCGGCCTAGACGGCCCTATCACTACCACAGAAGCTGTACTATGTTCCTTAGATGGTGAAGAAACATATCCTCTTCCCTTACTCGGAGACCATTGTGATGGTACACTGGAACCTCTCATCACGGAAGGTGCTGAAAATCTTGACTTCTTGAAGCCACCAAACCTCCGTACCTGGAACTGAGCAGGCCTCTTCTTAGACATGGATTCTCTTTTCTCCCTAACTGACCGTTTGATCCTCCGGACAGATTCTACAAACATAGTGAACCACTCTAAGTTCTCCAACGCAGAAGCAGGTGTTGTCAGTTCAGCACTCAGACCTTAATCAAAGCGTCTAATCTGCTCTTCATCTGTTGCCGCCATGTGAGGACAAAACCTCAACAGGTCCATGAACTTGGCTTCATACTCAATGATGTTCATCGTTCCTTGGCGTAAGTGCTCAAACTGACTGATCTTCTCATCCAGATACGTCTTCGGAAAGTATCTGCTGACGAACTCACACCGGAAAACCTCCCAACCGATCACCTCACCAGGTTGCTTCTCCTCCTCGATGGTCAACCAGTGACCAGCACTACCCTTTAGGAGGTAGACAGCGTATTGATACGTGCTATTTCAGCACATCTTTTCTGTAAATTATTAAGCTTGTCACATAGAAATTCTCCATTCATCTCTTGAAAATTGCACAAAATGATATTTTCTCATTTTTATCACAAATCTGACAATCGTTGCATTTTATTGCAATTTCAGGACTTGAGCTGATCGATTGGTACATTCAACCGATCATCTCACCAAATCAAACCGATCGTCTTACTTCATGAAACGCTCGGTTTGCCTTCAAGCGTCGATCGTTGATCTCATCAGACGACGGCTGAGATCGCCCGACTCCAGCTACCAGACGTCTGGCTGATGCCCATTGCTGAGCAACACTGAGCGGTTTCAACTGTGTCGCCACCCTAATTAGGGTTGGCAACCAATCGATAGGTGTGCGTTCCAGAACCTTCCAACCGATCGATTGGTTCCTGAACCGGTCAGTTGGCGGCGCGCAGACAGCAAAAGTCCCAGCCGCCAACCTCAAAATAACCCTAAACCTAATGTATAGCCCCCCCTCCTTCTCCTATAAAAGGAGGGGCACTTCCTCCTCCTTGGGGCATCTGGGATTTCTTGGTATTTTGGAGTTCTTAAGCAATTAGTCTTGTAATCAATTACTTATTATGCAATAAAGTAGATCTTGGTTCAAATATAGCTCTTTCATACTTGTTCTTGTCTTTTCTTTTCGCCCTAGTGTTAATCTTCTTCTCTCCGTTCTTTATTTCTGGAGCAAGGAACAAAGAACTAAGCCATTTCATCATCTCTAGCATAAGGACTAATCTCCTGATTTTTGGGCTAGACTATGGCTTCATTTCTTTGTTCCTCTGTCTCCCTCCTCTCCATGTGTGAGTAGACTTCTATCGGGGCAAGGGGAACAACCCCTTAGCCATGGTTTTAACGACTTCTTCTTAAACAACTAGGTGGTAATCGATTTTAATTGAATAGTTGATCTTCGGATCGCATGTTAATTCGGATGGATATGACCATGGAAATATGGATTTAGAACAATAAAATCGATTACATAGACATTTTGATATGACCGTGGATTTTCATCTTTTAGGATGATAAACTAGGAAGCATGAGCACCAAGACCAATGGGCTCATGTGGAGTTTATCTCTTGTGAGTTTTTAAAATTTGCAAACCTTCATCGAATCGTCATTTAAGATTTAGTTGTTATCACCTAGGCTAAGGTGGTGAAAACCCCTATGAGCCTCGATTTCCTTCTTTTGATTTAATCATCGCATCCTTTGTTTTCTTTAATTCTTAGTCTTTCATTCATATAGTTTTGCTTGTGTTAACAATCTTCTTACTTTTTTTTTCCTTGTGCATGTTTATTCTTGTTAAGTGCATTTCTTCTTGCATTAGTGTAATCACTCAAACCCCCAACTGGACTTCACTTTCTGCTTTAATAAAAAGAAAAATACCAAAAACAAATAATAAAGTTCTTCAATCTTTGGGTTCTAAGAACAATCTCTAAATAGTTGTCCTGTGGGATCGACCCTTCTATACTACCCTTAAAACTGGAAGTAAAAAAGGTTTAAACTCTAAGATTAACCATCTTAGTGATTGATATTGCAAAACGACGAGTATCAATTTGGCGCCGTTGCCGGGGACAACGGATTGTTTTCTCGAACCCCAAAACAATTTTGAAAAACTTTTTTTCCTTTTTTTCATGCCTTCTGAGTAACATTCCGGAAGTGTACTCCTCTTTCTGCCGAGTTTTCATTCCGACAGTACGTTTTTTTGCACACGATTAACTGCTTTATTTGTGCATGCGACGCCCGAACAATGATTTTCAACGTTTCGATCCGGAAATAGAAAGAACTTTTCATCGTCGAAACCGTCAAAATCTAGTGAGAATGAATGAAGATGAGGTCGCCCGTAGAATCGACCAAGCTCTCGCAGCTCAAAGAGAACTCATCCAAGCCGAACAAGCGAAAAGAGAAGCCGCTTTGCAAGCAACCTTTAGGGCCGAACAAGAAACCATAGAAGCCGATAGGAGGGAAGCCGAAAGGCAAAAACAATTAAAAGACTTTTCTGTTCCCAAAATGGCCTATGCACAACATCCGATTATACCCCCCGATATCATTGCTCCACAATTCGAAATCCGAACACAATGGATCACTATGATGCAAGCCAACCCCTTCTCAGGCAACAATGGGGAAAGTTGTCAAGATCATCTTCAAAGGTTCATTGACCTTTGCTCTTTGAACAAACTCCCAGGTGTCTCTGAAGATGCCATCCGCCTTAGGTTATTTAATTATTCCCTCTCCGGCCAAGCTAGTAGCTGGTACAACACCATGGAGAGTGAAGAACATGTCACAACTTGGGAAGTTCTCCAAGGCAAGTTCCTTGAAAAATTTTACCCCCCGTCTCTCACCTATGAACTTAGGGGTCAAATAACTCATTTTTCTATGTCCCCAACAGAGTCTTTAGGTGAAGCCTGGAAAAGATTCAAAGACTTACTTAGGAAGTTCCCCCACCATGATATCTCTCAAGCCCTACTCATAGAGATTTTCTATCGTGGTGTTGATGATGATACCAAATTCTTTCTCGATTCCTCATCTGGAGGAAATTTCATGCATCAAAGTTTAACTAGCGCATGGGAGGTAGTTAAACAGACTTCCGAAACAAGGGCTAGAAGAGGGATTGGAGGAATACTTAAGGTAGCCAAGGAAAAAGTCAATAATGATATCCAAAGCATAGCGGAAAGCCTAAAATTAATTGCCTTAAAACAAGATCGGTTAGAGTCATCATTGGTCACCCTTAGGGAGTCACCCCATCAACTAAAAGCCATGGATTCCCTTTGTGGTATTTGCCAAGGATACGACCATACCACCCTCCATTGTCAATATCTCTACAACACACCCATGCAACCTGAAGTAGGACAACAAACAGAAGACCTCAACTCAATTCATACAATACCAGGCCAAGGTTACTACAATCTCAACCAACCTAGAAATCACCCTAGTTTTCAGTACGGGAACCCTTCAGGTGCCGAGAACTCTAACCAACTTCAACAAAGACCTCCCTACCCTCAAAGTACCAATCGACCACCACCTGGATTCCCATACAACAATCAAAGAAATTTTGGAAATCACCAAAATCGACAACACTACCAACAATTCCAAAACCTAAACCTTACACCCCAAAATCTAAACCAACCTCAACCTCCCCAGCCTCCTCAAAATTCCCTCCCTCCTCCTCCCCCAAGTAATCCTAACTGGGCAAGCATAGAACAAACCCTCGTGGCCATACAAGCCCATCAAAAGGCAACTGACGCATAGTTGGCCCGTCTGTTTGCCCAACAAAAACCTCCTGCGGGGACTTTTGCAGGGCAGCCTGAAAACAACCCCAAACATCATGAACAACTCAAGGTTGTCTCCACTCGTTCGGGAAAAGTGCACGCCCCCCCCCCCCCTACAGAAGAATCTTCAGACCCACCTCTAGAATTCGAGGATGAGGACATGGTAGTTGTCGGACTCGAAGCCACACCCAATCCATCCATCCCCGAAACCCCTTAAGTAGAAGATGAAGAACTAGTTTACAAACCTCGACCTCCCTATCAAGCCCGCCTCAAACAAACAAGACTTGATGCCTGATTCATGAAATTTAGGGATGCTATGAAAAAAAATACATGTCGACATTTGACGCAATTTTACTGTGCACAGAAACGCAAGTGAACACGTCGAGTAGTACAGGCCTTTGTGAGGCCCGAGTCGAACTCAGGGATATGTGCAATTGTCGGGGACTCCTACTAACTACTCGCGATCAGCTAACCCGATTAACAAGTTGAGAGTTGTTGTTAAAATTAAAATAAGAATAAAAATAAAACAAAACAAGCAATCGATTAAATGTTGGTTTAATCAATTCAAAAGGAGATCTTTAGGGTTACAGTTTCACCGCAGGTTTTCATTGCATTAAATTCTATATAGCTACTCAATTCTATCTCTCTATCTGGGTAGTGGCCTGAAAACAGAATTGCCCACTGTCGTGGTGCAATTCACTACCTAAGTCTAGGTCGGTTCCACCGTCGTAGTAACCTATACCCTAAACTAGGTGCATTATGAACGATCTCTCAGTATCCACCATTAATTTTACACCACCTTATTCAAGGGATTTGTCGATTAATGTGAATTTCGTCTCTTTTCAGCCGTTAATCCTTCTTTCAAAGTGATTAATAGCATTAGGTTATTATTATGGTGATCAAGCATAACAATATATTGAGAAAACGAAATTATACCACAGATTTAAGAGATAAAATATGAATTACTATTATAAAATTGTCATACAATGAATTCCCGGGCTACTCCCAGTCCTAAAGACGAAGGGGATTAGCCCCGCATGTTCATCTCAAGCAAGTACATGGTAGAGATAGGGGAAATCATATGAAAAATGTGAAATGAGAGGTGAAACCCCTGAACGGAGAAGGTCCAATCGATCCTTGGCGTGGAATCCGCGTTCTGCCGCCTTCCGGTGGTAGAATTCGTCTTCTTCGGCGTCTGAATCGGCTGGGGCGTGCTCTCATACTCCGTTCTTCTCCCCTTTGCTCTCCGAGATGTGTGCAGCAACTAATGACCTCCCCCTTTACGTTTAGGCGGCCGTTATTAGGTATATCTCCCTCATTAGGTCGCTAATTAACCACGACCGTCCGATTAAGATCATTCCAAAGCAAATGCATATCTTACGGTATCGATACCATCGACGCGAGTCGATGGTATCGACTCAGTATGGAAGCGGCAACCCTTCTTCCTTTTCGTCTAAGCGCCTGATGTAATCTCGATACCATCGACGCGGGTCGATGGTATCGACGAACCTGTAGCGACGGTTTTGTCATTTTGCGTCGCTATAGCCTCCGTGCGTCGATGGTATCGACTTAGTGTCGATACTATCGACTACTTCCTCGCCAGCAACCTGATGGTAGCTCGATACCATCGACATCCCTGTCGATAGTATCGACTCTTTGCTGATACTCGCGGCTGGCAACCTGTGGTCCGGTCGATGGTATCGACTTCTGTCGATGGTATCGACGGAAGCAGATACTTGTTTTCTCTGAAATTCAAACATGAGACTACATAAATTCACACAAATAATAATATTTTGACAATTAATGCTCAAAACGATGAAATAAAGGGGATTTGACATAAAATAGTAGCAAAGACCAAAGTGGATGAATTATGCAACATTAACCATAAAAATGACTAATAAAAGCATAAAACACATATCAAACAGGTCTATAAATGCGACTCAAAATCATCGCATCAAACTCCCCTAAGCTTGAACGTTGCTCGCCCTCGAGCAACTAATCCTTAGAATATAATTGCTAAAGTCAACTGAAGAACAACACACCACAACCAACATCCCATATGACTCCCACCGGACATTCACATACCGGCCCTCTCTAACCACGGAACGGTAATTACCCTGAAGGCGATAGTAATCATCCATAAAAGAAATTGACCTCAAAACTGATGAACACTATCACATAAGGCAGTTAACATAATAAAATTCGTCGGTCCAGGCTTGGTGCATCTTGTGATCCCCTATACTACGTTGCTCGCCCTAACTACCATCTACATGGAAGCAGTTCTCCTGATATTCATTAGTGAGGAGAAATTCACGGTGGCCTACCAATCCGAGCAACGGGTGGATGAAATGGGTGGCTCATGGAAGAAAGTGGAAGTATTATACAGTTTCAACATGCATAAAACAAAAATGTCCTAAATGATGCAAATGCGCATGAAAAATGCTCTAATGCCTAAAATTGGGTGGAATGATGCATGTACTAACCATCCATCTCAAAACGAGATGGACATCTAATAAAGCTACATCATGTACTCAATTATCTTGAAATGCAGGTGATATTACGTTCCTTTCTCCTTCTTATTCTTGTTGCTTCTACATAACTCTTTTCTTCTTCTTTTTTCATTATGCAGATTTTTTCAGATTTTTTTCTTTTTTTTTCAATTTCTAACCCCTATATCCATAATTGATAATGAATATTTTATTGGGCTTATTGTTCTTCATACTCAGAAACTTGCACTAATTAGAAGGTATGGAACAATTTAATTCACCATTAGAGAAAAATTGAGATACATGATATACTTTATGCATGACAATTATGAATGCAACTACATGGCATGCACCTAAGGGTAATGTGCATGTATCACTATTCTACTTTTTTTTAGATGCAAAACATATAGAAATAAATTCAATGCAGGACCTATCTATATGCAATGTTGTCAAAGAAGTTAAAACTGTAAAGTACTTCCAATTCTTGCGGTGGATTGTGAAAAGTAAAGAGGTGGAAAGATCACAAGACTAGATGACTGAACCTTAGAAAGATATTATGTGTCCCTCCTTACTGACATGTGCAGTAGTTAAGAGGTTTCTCTCTCTTACATCTAATTAGAGTCTCATTACCATTTGGTCAGTTTAGGCTCAAACAACCATTTCCGTCCACTTTCATGAATCATTAGGAGTACAGTTGTGAAATTTTGTTTTAAAGTTGACAAAACCAATCATTTTCGTAGGATATGTGCCCAAGGTTAAACAAGACAAGCTTTCCAAACACATAAAAATTTTAAATTTCCCTTGATTTTCCCATGCACAATTAATGAGATGACACAAACTTTACGACATCCATGATTACACTAGATAGCATGTGGATCCTACAAAAACTAAAAATGCACGAAACAAATAACAAGAACAAAAACAATAAAGTTAAAAACTAAAAACAGTAAAAGATAAAGCTGTTCCAACTACCCCCCTAAGCTTGAATTCGACTATGGCCTCATAGTCAAAAACAAACTTAAAGATTGGAACAGTGATACCGGATCACTCCTGTGGTGGTGGAGGCGGGTACTGTGGTGCCGTGGGGTCCCAAGTCGGGTATTGCCCCTGGAAAGACGGATCATACTGGGGCATGGGTGGAGGCTGTGGATACTCCCCGAAATAGCTCTGACTCCAGTAGTGATCGAAAAACGGCTGTTGTTGCACCTCCATCCTGTGCAACCTATCATGGATGTTCTGCTGATTCTTGAGAAGAAGGCGTTCATTCTCAAAAATCGCTTGCTGATTGACATAGAGCCGGTTGGTAGTATCTTGAATACCGGCATAGGTGGCTGTTTGGCTATGTTGGGTCTGCTGGATGTTTTGCAGCATCGTATACATGCCCTGCATAGAATAGACATCCTCGCTTGGCTGCGAGGGCGGTGGTGGTGGCGGAGGCTGTGATGATGAAGATGCACCCGGATGCATCCGAGGACGCTTCCGTGGTGCCACTCGTGCCCGAAGAGGTGTAGCTGCCTCTTCCTCCTCAGCCTTGCCGTCATTTCCGTCGTCGCCACCGTCGTTTCCGCCTTCTTCATCGGAGTCCACGATGGCTATGATTGGCCACCGGAAGTGTTGCGCCCCTTCGATGTTGAAAACGGGATCGGGAAGAGAACATTCTTGATATGCTTGATTTACGTGGCAGTGCGCAAATGCCACGCCATCACGGAGAAGCAACAGATTGGACCGTTGTAGATGTTGCAAGTTCACCTTTCTTCTTGTAGAGAGAGGAGTGAGGGTCTGGAAATTCAATCCGAGGTATGAAGCCAGCTTGGTGATGAGCCCGCCGAAGTGAATCGACGCTTTCCTCGTACTCCTATTCACGTCCAATACTCGTTGCAGAAAGAAGGCACCCCAATTGCATTCTTGTTTCTTCAGGATTTTATACATAAAGAATAGGCCTGACCCCTGAAATTTTCTGAGGGCCAGATCTCCCCGAGCAAAAACTGTGGAACTGAGCATCCGGTGCAAGATCCGGACGAAAGGGTGCTCGAAATCGGCTACCGCGGCATTGTGGTAGCTCGCCGACTTTCCTTGTGGCACCGTCACCAGCTCGGCGAAGATCGCGTCGTAGTCGGTGCGGTTGTCCGGCCGCCGGTAGTCGTACTGCGAATGGTTCCAGTTGAAAATCATGGTGAACTGCTTGAGCGTGAGGGTGTAGTCATGGTTGTACAGCCGGAAAGACGCCCGGCCCTTGATCCACTCATGATCGGTAGCTACTATGTCGTTGGGCACGACGCAGACATCCAACGACGCCATGAACTCTGCCACCAACTCTTTGTACGTCGGCCAGTCATTGAAGAACGGCTGACCATCAGCATGGTATTGCAACTCGTCAGGCCTTCTACTTGTGTGTCGAGCTTGCCCCTGCAGAACGTAGGTCAAGTTGGCCTCAAATCTGAGATCTCAGATCATCTCCCAGTCCACATACCGGGTGGGCTCTATCTTCCTCCGCATGAACTCCTCGTAGATCTTCTGGACTTCCGAGGAAGGATGGACAAGTCAGGGACGTGCGATCAACGATGGCGGTGGTGGCATGACATCTGGTCGTTGATTTGTTCGCGCGGATCAGTGACATGGCTGGTCGATACCATCGACGCGAGTCGATAGTATCGACTTTTCTGATTAGGTTAAATCCTCGCGAGACGGGCCGCCACCTTTTTCACTTGAAGATGTCGATACCATCGACACGCCCGTCGATGGTATCGACTTTCCTGAGTCGATTTCTTCTGTAAATCTTCAGAGATCTCGATGGTATCGACTGGCATGTAGATACCATCGACCTTGTCTTGGCGAGCAACCTGTTGGTGGGTCGATACTATCGACGAGGCCGTCGATAGTATCGACGCAGTGCGATTTTGGTAGTCGCCAACCTGTACCACTGTCGATACCATCGACATGTGTGTCGATGGTATCGACTCTGCCTCAGCCTGCATAAGAACCAAACCGATCACGGTATCTTTTTTACACTAAAATTTGAACCAAAACAAATCAACCTACGAATGTACATGAACTAAACTAAGGTACCGATGGTTGGGTTTCCTCCCAACAAGCGCCCTTATTTAACGTCTTAGTCTAGACGACTTTTGGGCACCTCAAGGATCCGAAAGTGAAATGAGTTTGACCTCATTCACCTTCCTCTTGTAATTTTCACCAAAGTAGAGCTTCAATCTTTGTCCATTCACCAAGAACGTGGTCTCACCATCACGCACCAAGATTGCGCCGTGTGGTTTGACCTCTTCTACCACGAACGGCCCACTCCACCGGGATTTGAGCTTCCCTGGATGCAACTTCAATCGTGAATTGAACAGTAATACACTATCTCCTTTCTTGAACGTGCGCAACTGGATGTGGCGATCGTGGATTAACTTGGTGCGCTCCTTGTATATCCGCGAGTTCTCATATGCTGTCATCCGCAGCTCATCCAACTCATTCAATTCAAGCAATCTCTTCCTCCCCGCTCCATCGTAACTCAAGTTGAGCCTTCTAAGCGCCCAATGTGCTTTGTGCTCTAACTCTACCGGTAAGTGACAAGCCCGACCATATGCTAACCTAAAAGGCGTGGTGCCTATAGGTGTTTTGTAAGCCGTCATGTACGCCCACAATGCATCCGGTAGTAGGGAACTCCAATTCTTCCTCGTGGACGCCACCGTACGCTCCAAAATCTTCTTAATTTCGTGATTGGAGACTTCCACCTGTCCTTGAGTTTGCAGGTGATATGGGGTACCTATGTTATGTTTTACCCCATATTTCTTCAACAATGCCGAGAACTTGTGATTCTTAAAGTGCGTACCCCCATCACTGATGATCATTCGAGGCACTCCAAACCTACAGAAAATATTTTCTTTTGCAAATCTGCACACTACAGAAGAATCATTAGTCCTTGTGGGTATTGCTTCTACCCACTTCGACACATAATCTACAGCTAGAATAATATATAAATTCGAATTCGAGGACACAAAGGGTCCCATGAAATCTATACCCCACAGGTCAAATACCTCCACCTCTTGGAACACATTTAGGGGCATCTCCTGTCTCTTTGAAATATTACCTGCTCGTTGGCAGGAGTCACATTGCCTTACAAACTCGTAGGCTTCTCGGAACAAGGTTGGCCAATAAAGGCCACTCTCCAAAACTTTAGCTGTCGTACGAGAGCTTGCATGGTGTCCTCCCGTAGGTAGTGTGTGGCAATGACGGAGAACGCTCTCATACTCCACCTCAGGCACACACCTGCGTAATATGCCATCCCTGCATTGCTTAAGAAGAATCAGGTCATCCCAAAAATAATATCGTAAAGAATGGAAAAATCTTTTCTTCTCTTGATATGACCAATCATCCGAGATGATCCCGCAAGCTAAATAATTCACAATCTCAGCAAACCAAGGGTCTTTAGAATTAACTTTCAAAATCTGTTCATCCGGAAATGTCTCGGTTATGGGTATATGTAAATCTTTTTCATCCACCCTCTCTAATCTAGACAGATGATCCGCCACAACATTTTCAATCCCAGCTTTATCCTTGATTTCGATGTCAAATTCTTGTAAGAGCAAAATCCACCTAATTAATCTAGGCTTTGCATATTTTTTCTCCATTAAATATTTAATTGCGGCATGGTCAGTCCAAACAACTACTTTAGATCCAACTAAATATTGCCGAAATTTTTCAAAAGCGAAAATAACGGCGAGTAATTCTTTTTCAGTAGTTGTATAGTTTAATTGGGTGTCATTCAGAGTCTTTGAAGCGTAGAAAATCATGATGGGTTTATTGTCCACCCGCTGCCCCAACACGGCTCCTACTGCAAAATCAGAAGCGTCACACATGAGTTCGAACGGTTTAGTCCAATCCGGCGTTTGAACAAACGGCGCAGAAATCAGTTTCTCCTTCAACACGTCGAACGCATGTAGACATTTGTCATTGAAATCAAATACAACGTCTTTCTCAAGCAGTTCGGAGAGAGATTTTGCGATTTTTGAAAAGTCTTTTATAAACCGACGATAAAATCTGGTGTGTCCTAAGAAGCTTCTCACCCCTTTTACCGAATTTGGTGGGGGTAACTTGGAAATAACTTCAATTTTTACCGGATCCACCTCTAAACCTTTGCTAGACACCTTGTGTCCTAGCACTATCCCCTCAGTCACCATCATGTGACATTTTTCCCAGTTGAGGACCAAATGTGTGGCCTCGCAGCGCTGTAAAACTTTGTCTAGATTATAGAGACACTCGTCAAACGATGCACCATACACCGAAAAGTCATCCATAAACACCTCAAGACAGCGTTCTACCATGTCAGAAAAGATAGCGAGCATACAACGCTGAAAAGTCGCAGGTGCATTGCATAAACCAAAAGGCATTCGGCGATACGCGAAAGTCCCATAGGGACAAGTGAAAGTAGATTTCTCTTAGTCCGAAGGATCAATTGAAATCTGGTTGTACCCCGAGTACCCGTCAAGAAAACAGAAGTGCGATCAGCCGGCAAGACGCTCTAGAATTTGATCGATAAAAGGTAAAGGAAAATGATCCTTTAGTGTAGCGGCATTCAGACGGTGGTAATCAATACACACTCACCACCCGGTTACCAATCGGGTGGTGACATGTTCATTTAAAATATTTTGGGTGACAGTAATTCCCCCCTTTTTAGGGACTACCTGTGTGGGACTCACCCATGTCGAGTCTGATATTGCGTAAATGATACCTGCAGCAAGAAGTTTAATAACCTCCTTCTTCACAACCTCCATCATGCTTGGATTGAGACGTCGTTGAGGTTGGATCACGGGCTTGGCTCCCTCCTCGAGTCGAGTCTTATGCTGACACAATGTAGGGGAAATCCCCTTGATATCTGCAATGGACCACCCAAAAGCTCCTCGATGGTTCTTCAGCACTATCAACAATTGTTCCTCCTCAGCCACACTTAAATAAGCAGAAATGATCACAGGTAGCTTGTCTTCCTCAACTAGAAAGACATATTTGAGATGCGGTGGCAGCGACTTTAATTCTAACTCTGGCGGGCTGACCAGAGATGATTGAAGCGGCGGGGGAAGTTCACCTAAATCTTCATAATGCCTCGCATAGAAGCATGGAAGCATCTGAAGCATTTTGGTGCACTCCTTGAGTGATTTGCTCAGCATCCAATCATGTGTAATATTTACCAAGCAAGCCTCCAATGGTAATTCAGGATATGCATCAAAAATAGAAATTGCAATAACATCATCTTCCGTAGAAGGCGGAATGTCCTCATCCTCATCATTAGGGAACCCTACAGCTTTACACAGAGATACTACCTTGGTATGTTCCATGATGTCCACAGCCAAAGTTCCATTGTCCACTTTGCTCATCACATGAGCCATGTCCAGAAATGGCTTCCCAATACATAGTGAAATATTATTATCCAGATATCTTACCACACGGCATTGTTCCTTTGCTTTAGACGACATTGTACTAGAGGGCATGACCATCTCAAATCGGTCATCGGCTATACCCAAGGTCAAACGACCTCTCCCCATCTCTAAAATCATGTCGGCTGTAGCTTGGAAAGGACGTACAAGTAATAGCTCGTTGCCATGTTCATCCTGCATCTCCATGACTACAAATCTGCTGGAAAAACAAATCTGTCCACTTTAACTAACACATCATCACGGATTCCATATGGCTTTACCACCGAATTGTCTGCCAATTGAATAGTCATGTTGCTTGGCCGTGACTCCTTCAATCCCAGTTTTTTTAATGTAGAAAGGGGCATCAAGTTGATGCTTGCCCCTGAGTCACATAATGTTCCACCAAATTTGACTTTTCCAATATAACAAGAAATGTTAAAGCAGCCTGGATCTTGCCTCTTTGGCGGCAAAGTGCCCATGATGAAGGCACTCACTTGCTCTTTGAGCACGACAACTTCCGTGTCCAGAATTTTCCTCTTCTTAGTAATGACGTCCTTTAGAAATTTCTCATAATACGGGATTTGCTCAATGGCTTCCAGGAGAGGGATATTGACTGAAAGCTTCCTGAAACTGTCTAAGAACTTCTTAAATTGCGCATCTACCTTCCTTGCCTTGGCACTGTTTGGATACGGGACCGGGACCGCTTGTGCCCTTTGATGAGGTGGCACATAGGGTGTCCTTTCCTGAGGTCCTCCCTCCTCTGCAATTGGGTCTTCAGTAGAATCCACAACTGTTTCATTGACTGATTCTGTGACCGGTGTGGGCTGCTCCTCATTGGCTTCACCTTCTACTTCAGCTTGTGGTGTGCTTGTCTCCTCGGCCCTTAGATTTAACAATTTCTTGCCGCTTCTGAGCAAGATGGCTTTTGCCTGCTGGTTTCCCCCTGGAACATTTGTATTTCCCGGAAAACCTTGATGTGCCGGTTTCTTCAAACTGGCTATCTCTACTGCCATCTGTGCCATAGATGTCTCAATGGTCCTCATTTGCGCCCCATGGCTCTGCAGTGTCTGCCCGAATTGGTCCATGAATTCCCCTTGTTGCTTTATCTGCTGGCCAAAAGTAGCCATGAGTTCTTGGTTCTGCTTTATAACTTGATTGAGAAGCTATGTGCTCTTGTCCTCCACAGCTGGCTGGGGTTTAGCATCCGGATCCTGCAAAAAGTTATTAGGATCCTTCCAAGAAAACTTCTTGTCTTTTCTCCATGAATAGTCGTTGTTCCTGTAACCTGGCTGCTGCCTCATAAATTTCACTTGTGCCTCGTCCTCGGACTCATTATCCTCCTTTGCAAGCAATTTCTTTGCGAGAAGATCCATCTTCTCATTCAGTTCTTTTATTACCTTAGATTCTCCTACTGCTCGGACCTGCTCCACGACGCCTCTTTTGCCCCATGATTGTTTCCTAGCCATGTTCTTTAATATCTCCCAACACCTGGTGTCCGTGTTGTTCAAAAAGAATCCTGACCCAGCTGAATCAAGGTTGCTCCTATCGTGCTCGGAGAGAGAAAAATAGAAGATCTTTACCTGTGTTTCTTTATCCAGCCCGTGATGCGGGCACCGTCTCAGCATGACCTGAAACCTCTCCCAGGTCTCAGAATATGTCTCATCTTCCTGTTGGGTAAAGTTATGGATCTTCCTGATCATGTCGTTGGTCTTCTCAGGAGGAAAGAACCTCTCAAAGAAAACCTCCACCATATGGTCCCAGGACTCCACAAACTCATCATCTAAATTGTGTAGCCATTCTCGCGCGGCTCCTGCCAATGAACTCGGGAAAAGCTTAAGATAAAGTGTATCCTGTGGAAACCTGTCGATTTTAACCATGTCACAGTTCTCAACAAACTGACTTATGTGCGCGACGGGGTCCTCATTCTTGAGCCCATGAAAAGCATTGGACTTCACCAGATTTATCAAAGCTGGATCAATCTTATAGGTAGGTATGTTGAGTGCTTGCTTCTTTATCGGCCCTTTTGACGTGGATGCGGAAGAAGCCTTGATCTTCTCCCATACTGTTTGTGGCTCGTCCTCCATCTCTTCCTGTTCCTCGGGTTCAGAATATGTATCCTCTAGATGATCTTAATTGTACCCGTCCTCGTCTTCAGGTCCCGTGAGTAGTGGAACCTCTGGTGCGCGACCTACATAGTTAGTACTACGCGTCTGCACCATGCACAGTACCTGAAAATAGAAAGATTAAATTTAGTATGGTGCTTGACGACTGAAAATACTTAGAAAATAGACTATGAATTTTTGGAATGATAAAAAAAATAAAAAGGTGGCCTAGAGTGGTCGCTCACAGCACTCGAAGTGCCAACAAATTGTTGTATCCCCGGCAACGGCGCCAAAAACTTGACGCAATTTTACTGTGCGCAGAAACGCAAGTGAACACGTCGAGTAGTACAGGCCTTTGTGAGGCCCGAGTCAAACTCAGGGATATGTACAATCGTCGGGGACTCCTACTAACTACTCACGATCAGCTAACCCGATTAACAAGTTGAGAGTTGTTGTTAAAATTAAAAGAAGAATAAAAATAAAACAAAACAAGCAATCGATTAAATGTTGGTTTAATCAATTCAAAAGGAGATCTTTAGGGTTACGGTTTCACCGCGGGTTTTCATTGCATTAAATTCTATATAGCTACTCAATTCTATCTCTCTATCCGGGTAGTGGCCTGAAAACAAAATTGTCCACTGTCGTGGTGCAATTCACTACCTAAGTCTAGGTCGGTTCCACCGTCGTAGTAACCTATACCCTAAACTAGGTGCATTATGAACGATCTCTCAGTATCCACCATTAATTTTACACCACCTTGTTCAAGGGATTTGTCGATTAATGTGAATTCCATCTCTTTTCAGCCGTTAATCCTTCTTTCAAAGTGATTAAGAGCATTAGGTTATTATTATGGTGATCAAGCATAACAATATATTGAGAAAACGAAATTATACCACGGATTTAAGAGATAAAATATGAATTACTATTATAAAATTGTCATACAATGAATTCTCGGGCTACTCCCGGTCCTAAAGACGAAGGGGATTAGCTCCGCATGTTCATCTCAAGCAAGTACATGGTAGAGATTGTAACATCCCTGACCTGGGTTATGAGTTAACCCTAGGTGTTTTGCCTAAATATGTAATTAAATCTTTGTGATTAACTCTGAGCATGTAATTAAGTTTCTCAGAAACGTATATTTCAGTATTTGCTCCTTTTCATTTAAAGTTGTAGCATTGTTTTGATGTACAGGGACCTATGTGCAATTTACCCAGTTGAAAGGGTTAGCTTGCAATTTGCACATGATGAGATGTTCCTCTGATGTTGAGACATCATGCGAATCTCTTTGGCAAAGTTTGAGGGATTTCCCAAGCTAGAGCACCAAGGTGCAGCTGTGGCAGCAATCCCAGGGCTTGAAACCCTAATTTGGGGTAAAATGCAATTTACCCAAATAAAGGGATGCAATTTGTAGGGAATTTGATCTAAAGTATCTTTTTAGACTCTTGCCATCATTTAGAAAAGAAATGATGAGGAATTCACCTCAATTGAGTTATCAAGTTAAGAAATAGGCTTTGTGATTGAATAATCAGGGTACATGTGCAATATCCCTTTAAGTATGAACTTTATTATTAGATTGTTCTTCCTTGCCTTCTTTTCTATAACTTAAGATAAGGTTTGTCCTTAGAATAAAGAGGAAGGGACGAGCAAGTAATAAAGGAAGGACTTAGTTGGAATTAAGGGAAACTTATGAACTAATGTTGAAAATCCTACCCCATGTATATAAGCTCTCCTTCCCTTAGTTGCAAGGGAACTTAACCTTCGTTCCCTTACTGTTTCATTTCACCAAAGACGACCAAGGACTGCCTTTGAGCTAAGGAGGACGAACAAGGGGTGCAAGGTAGGTTTAAACCCCTCTTCTTGCCTAATTCCATGGTTAGAATTCAAATTCAAGGTCAGCTTCATGGCTAATTCTCGAAACCCTATCTTTCTAGCCGTCTCTTTTCATCCTTCCTTGGAGTTTTCACCTTGGCCAACCTGTGGGAACTCAAGGACGCCATTAGAGCTTGGAGCTTGAAAGCTTGGATCTCAAGAAGAAAGCTTTAGGCGGGTTTTATAACTCTAAACCTATGCTTTACTATGTGCATCTTTATATGCGTTTTGATGATAGCTCTTAGTATTTCCCTACTTTTCCCTGCTATTTTGCAAGCAAACCCGTGGGATATCTGTACTGTTCTTGAGCTAGAAGATGAAGGCGTGGTTTCCAAGGAAAACCCACCGCTTTTCTTTTCCTTAAACGGTCCTAACAGTTTGCTCTCTCGGACTCAAGACCGCGAGGTGAGCAAACGGTCTCGAGACCGCGACAGGGAAAACGGTCTCAAGACCGTTTGGCCCCGTTGACCGAGCGTGGACCGTATAAGAAATCTGTTCCTAATTATATAGGCTAATTACCCTCCAAAGGAATCGGGAGATATGACCTTTTTAAGTCACAACTTTAAATGAATTAATTGCTGATTCTCAAACGGTCTGATATTGCCTTTTTGGGCAAACGGTCTCAAGACCGTGTATGGTCGTTGACTAAGCGTTGACCGTATGAGATTACTGTTCAAAATTATGTTAGTTAACAACTCACCAAGTTTGATGGTCTAATTCCAAACGGGCTAAGAGTTGAAGGGTGAATACTAGGGCTAAACCTAGATAAAATCAGTACTGAAATTATGGTGACCTAATTAGGGTTTTTAGGGTTGATTGACCTAAACGGTCTCAAGATCGTTTGGGGGTCACCAAACGGTCTCAAGACCGTGAGGGCAATCAACCAAGACCGTTTGGAGGTCTGGGGTCAAGATTTGTTGACCAATTGAAGGTACAATTACACCAAATTACATTGCAATTAAATATTGACATGATCATCAACTCAATAGGTCAGATCTTGATGAATATGCACTAGAATCCAAAATTGGATGGGCAAACGGTCTCAAGACCATTTGGAACTCATCCAAACGGTCTCAAGACCGAGAGGACAATCACCAAGACCGTTTGAAGGTCTAGGGTTAAGTATTTTGACCAATTGAGGACCCAATTGCAGATAAGTTATCAATTTAATCAAAATTCTGTTTTGTGGTTCAATCATGGTTCAACCCCTGTCAAATCACCTTAGACTTTGATGAAATCTTGGGAAAACGGTCTTAAGACCATGTGGGGTCCACCCACATGACCTCAAGACCGTTTGGGCCAAGTTTGGGCCCAATTGGAGCTCAATTGAAGAGTTCAACCTTGTGTTGATGCACACTGT
Source organism: Alisma plantago-aquatica (assembly GCA_963693085.1). Classification (NCBI taxonomy): domain Eukaryota; kingdom Viridiplantae; phylum Streptophyta; class Magnoliopsida; order Alismatales; family Alismataceae; genus Alisma; species Alisma plantago-aquatica. The sequence continues at coordinate 124,568,787 of OY856415.1, read as the reverse complement.
TGAGTGTTGATGGGTGAACATTGATAGACCCTAATTGAATCGTTTTCAACCATAATTGGTTAACCATTATGGGTCAATTGAATGACCAAAGTGATCAAGCATAATCTTAATTGACTCAATCCATAAGTGGTCAACATATCTTTGACCATTTGAGGGCTTCAACATGGGTTGACATTATCGGTTGCACCTTTGAGCCTTGTTGAAAGACCAAGCGGCTGAGACCATGAGAGCCTCGCGGTCTCAAGACCGTGAGAGGGCTCGCAGTCTCAAGACCGTGAGGGGGCTCATGGTCTCAAGACCGAGAGGAGGCTCATGGTCTCAAGACCGCGAAGGGCCTCGCGGTCCTGAGGTCAAAGAAGGGCAAACGGTCTTCACGACCCTCGCGGTCTCAATTCAATTTGGTCCTCGCGGTCTCAACTTTAATTTGAACCAATGGGAGGCTTCGCAGTCTTGAACCCTTGAAGAGGCTCGCGGTCTTGAAGCCTAAGGGGGCTCACGGTCTTGGAGTTAGAAAGAGGCTCGCGGTCTTGGAGGGTCAAAGTGGGCAAACGGTCAACACTTTCAACCCAATTGATGATTAATGATTGAAATCAATCAATGTGATTCAAGGTTGACCTCATTCAATCATTTGATGATGTAAATGGTTCAATGTTGCCCAAATCAAACCCTAATGATAATCTAGGATAGTAAGGGGTTATTTGACCAAGGTTTTTGACTATGATGATGATCACTGGGGTGAATTACCAATATACCCCTGAAGGGTCAATTGAGTTATACCTTGCTCATTTCAAACCCTAATTACATGAGAATGATGTTTTTAGTCATATGACTCTATCTAACCTGATCTAGTCTAATGTTATCATCAACCATTAGTATGATGAAAGAGAAAGTACTTCTAGAGAGAGAAAGTACCCTAGAGAGAGAGAGAGTAACTCTAAATCACATAATGATGATGTTTTCGGCCATGTTAGCCTATGATGCCTCAATCCAACCTGTTTTAGAGTGATGTTGACATCACCTAACATTATGATGAGAGAGAAAGTACTTCTAGAGAGAGAAAGTACTTCTAGAAAGAGAAAGTACCCTTTTTAAGTGGAAACTCGAGTAAAGTATCTCCAATGCACATGAGTGAGTATAATTAGGGTATGATCCACCTGTGTGAGGTCATAGAAACCCTAATTATGATAAATGATGAACCTTTAACCAATCTAAGAGCATCAATGAAGATGTTACTCATACATGATGATGTTATGAGTTTAGTTCACCTTGATATGAATAGTAAACCCTAATTCAAGGGTGATGACATGTAATGTGAATAGTAAACCCTAATTCAAGGGTGATGACATGTAATGTGAATAGTAAACCCTAATTCAAGGGTAATGGCATGCTTTTGAGTATTAAACTCTATTTGATATGAATTAGAGATTTAACTCTTATGACAAGAGTAGGAAGTACATCCCTTATTGTTGTATTACCTTTATCAGATGTATTAACCATGCAGGTTCTGATATGAAGGTAATCATATCCAGGTATGGATGTTGATGTTATATTCATTGAAGGCATGTTGTTAGCCTCATGAATAAGTAAAGTAATCTGATGCCTTGCCAGTGGCATCCTATGCTGATACTGAGCTATGAAAGCCATAAATACCATCAAGGTCATGCCTTAGAGATGACTTGTGATGAGGATAATGAGAAATGATGATTGATATGAGTTAGGCCTGTTACATTTAGTATTCTTCTTTTATAGCTGCTATGCTATTATTATTGTTTGCAGAACAATGTATGCTGTTAAAGAATACTGAATGTACCTAACTAATCAAGTATAATGTAGAGCCCTGATCATAGATCCATCATTGTCAGAAATTAAATGATGGTGAAACAGGTTTTCCTCAGGGAACTCCTGGAGCACATACTTCTGAGTATGTGGGGTACATGGATGTGTAGAACCTTACATCCTAGTGTAGGAAAGTGATGTAGATGTGGAATCCATCCATCCTTCACTATAGTTCCATACCGTATCAGTGGTAGGTAAACATGAAACCTCCTGATGACGAAGAAAGCACAGATATCCGTATCAGTGGTAGGTAAATATGAAACCTCCTGATGACGAAGAGAGTACAGAATGCCACTGTGACTCTAGAATAGCGAAGGACCAGTTTACCCTGGTGAGCTATAGTAGTAGAGACACGAGATGTCCTACAAGTGATCCTCTTACTGACTGAGGAAGGTGAAGGTCATGAGAATCCGGCTCTCTTAATGACCTATGTATGATACTGATGCGGCTTCTCAGCGATCAGTTGGAGTATGAGTGGTAAGCCTCATCTCCACAGGGCATAATGTTGTTTGTAAAACATAATCAACCATATAGTATAACTTGTTAGAGATAACTCCAAGTTAGTTGATTGATGTTACATTGCAATAGTGTTTATATTCTCCATATCTCCTAAATTGTAGAGATCTTGTTATACCTGCAATTGTTATAGAATGCTTTGAAGGCTTTATTGCTTAAAATATTCTTTGATGTTATAATAAAGCTTCTGGCGAAGAGTTATAACTCTCGCTGGGACAATTATGTATAATTGTCTCACCCCGTAGGCTTCAACTTTTTAGGTGGACGTCGGAGACGAAGGAACCAACCTACAGGTGACCAGTCTCAGCAGCAGCAGCACCAGGGGCAGCAGTAATCTCAGGTGGAGATTTGTCCTGCCATGTGGTGTAGTTAGAGTCAGTCCTATGTGTCCTCTGTACTCTCAGGTCTTGGAGTCTTTTTGTATAAGTGATCTTGAGATTTTGTATCTTAATGTATATAATTACTCAAGAAGTAATTATCCTGAGATGTAAACAGTTACCTCTCTTTATGAAAGGAGTTTTTATGGATACAAGTTCTTATCTCGAAAAGTTTTAATTTCCCGTGATTTTTGTCTTCCGCTGATTACCGATTTGCTTCCGCTACGTTTTAATCGTATTTATGTCATGGTTTGGAGATCAGAGCCCACAATTAGTGGTATCAGAGCTCTAGGTTCAGTTGAGTCTACAGAGGCATAGGACTTAGGATGTCGAGTCTACCTTTAGTACTCCTTCCTCATCTAATAGAATCTTCTGCTCCTCAGGAGAAGAAGATACATAAGAATGTCAGAACATCGTGAAGAGAACGTGGCAGAGAGTAGTGCTAGTGCACCTCGAGGCGGTGCAAGAGTTCCGAGAATAGAACAACCTGCACCTGAGTCGCCAAGAGAGCCACCCCAGTTCGACCCAGCTGACATGAGTGATCCAGCTGTACAGACAATGTTCGGGCAGTTCATGACTGCCATGACACATATAACCGATAGGATGCCCATTCCTGCACCTAGGGCACCTGTCCAGCCTGAAGCACAAGGTATCGGTAAGACTTTCGAACGACTTCGTCGTGTCGGAGCTACCGAGTACTTCGGAACTGCCGACCCTGCAGATGCTGACTTATGGTTGACAGAGTTGGAGAAGGCTTTCAGGATTCTTATGATTCTGGAAGCTGAGAAGGTTAGACATGCTGTCTATCTTCTCAAAGGCAGTGCTGGTCACTGGTGGAACATGGAAGAGCAGAAGAGACCTGGAGTAGAGTTCTCATGGGAAGAGTTTCGTCAGGAATTTATCAATAGATATTTTCCAAAGACCTTCCTAGATGAGAAGATCTCTCAGTTTGAGAAACTAAGGCAGGGTATGATGAACATTAGTGAGTATGAAGCTAAGTTTATGGAGTTGTTGTGGTTCTGTCCGCACATGGCTGCTACGGATGAGGAAAGAATCAGAAGATTCGAGAAGGGTTTGAATTCCGATATGTCCACCCCTGTGTCTGCCTTAGAAAACAGAGAGAGATTCTCTACCTTCGTTGAGTCAGTCTGAAGGATAGAGAGATCTGTGGTTGAGAAAAGACAAACCCATAAAAGATATCCCCAGTTCCAGGGTTCTTCATCCAGGGATTCCAAGAAACCTAGATTCTCTGCACCTAACCCTCCACCACCCAGATCAAGTTTTCAAACTCAATGGACACCAAGCAGAGGTAGAGGGCGGAGTCAACCACTTCAAAGGACGCACAGTTCTGCATCAGTGTCAGTTACTGGACCACCCAGACCACAGCAACAGGAGAAGAGTTGCTACAACTGTGGTAAGATGGGACACTTAATGAAGGATTGCCGTTCTAGGTCTGTCGGTGTGACACAACAACCCCCGAGACAGAATCAACAGGGATCTCAGAATAGACAACATCAAGGAGCAGCTCGAGGACGTGGACAAGCGTCTCAAGCTGGATCATCAGCACCACCTCAACACCAGGCGACTGCGAGGTTCTATGCTATGAACCCACCTGAGGCAGTGGTCAATCCACGGGTAGTGGCAGGTCAGATGAAACTTTTATATTCTGATATGTCTATATCCTGTGATGTATCTGTTCTGATTGATCCGGGTGCTACGCACTCTTTCATCACTCGTGAAATGATTCGTAACTGCAATGTGACTGTTAGTCATAGAGCAGATAGTTTGTTGTTAGAGACTCCGTTGAGTGGGTCTGCCGTTTTGCAGGAGGTATGTTCTCCCTGCATCCTTTTCTTTTCTGACCATCGCATTCAAGTGGACCTTATACCACTTGATATGCAGGGGTTTGATATAATCCTTGGGATGGATACCTTAGAAAGGTATAGAGTTATCTTGGATTGTGAGTCCAAGTTGGCTGTGTTTGCTGATGAAAGCAGCACATGGATCTTTCAAGGTGAAAGAAAGATTCTGCCCACCTGTCTTGTATCAGCTATGGTTGCTGATAAGCTGTTGAGGCAAGGATGTTATGCATTCTTAGCCCATGTGGTAGATGTTACCAAGGAAAGGACCAATCCTGCTAAAGTTCCCATAGTCAGGGAATTCGAGGATGTGTTTCCTGAAGAACTTCCTGGTATACCACCACTTCGGGAGATTGACTTTGAAATCAATCTGATCCCAGATACGAAACCCATAGCTCAAACCCCGTATAGGATGGCTCCTGCCGAGATGGCAGAACTCAAGAAATAGCTTCAAGAGCTACTTGAGAGAGGTTTTATCCGACCGAGTACTTCACCTTGGGGTGCTCCGGTCTTGTTTGTTAAAAAGAAAGATGGGTCAATGCGGTTATGCATCGACTACAGACAACTCAATAAAGTGACAATAAAGAATAAGTATCCTCTACCGAGGATTGATGATCTCTTTGACCAGTTGCGTGGTGCAACAGTCTTCTCAAAGATAGACTTGAGGTCTGGATATCATCAACTCCGCATTAAGGATAGTGACATATCCAAGTCTGCCTTTAGGACAAGATATGGTCACTATGAGTTCACGGTTATGTCGTTTGGACTAACCAATGCACCAGCTGCATTTATGGAACTCATCAATAGAGTTTTTCGACCTTTCCTTGATCAGTGTGTTGTCATCTTCATAGATGACATACTGATTTATAGTAAGGATGCTCAGCAGCATGAGCAGCATCTTCGCCAAGCTTTGACCTTGCTAAGAGAACATAAGTTGTATGCTAAGTTTAGCAAGTGTGAGTTCTGGCTGCCGGAGGTATCTTTTCTTGGACATGTAATATCCGCCTCGGGAATTCGTGTTGACCCTACAAAGGTAGAATCTGTTCTACAATGGGAACAACCAAAGACACCGACGGAAATTCGAAGTTTCTTGGGGTTAGCTGGCTATTATCGAAGGTTCATTAAGAACTTTAGTTCCATAGCTTTACCCTTGACCAAGTTAACCCGGAAAGATGTTCCTTTTTCTTGGAGTGATAAGTGTCAACAATCTTTCCAGTTGTTGAAGGAGAGGTTGACAAGTGCACCTGTTTTAGTGCTACCTGAACAAGGAAAAGGATATGTAGTTTTCTGTGATGCTTCCAAGAACGGACTAGGATGTGTGTTGATGCAGGATAAACAAGTGATTTCTTTTGCTTCCCGACAGCTTAAGAAACACGAGGAGAATTATCCAACACACGATCTGGAGTTAGCAGCTGTGGTTCATGCTTTGAAGATCTGGAGACATTATCTCTACGGAGAGACATTCCAGATTTTCACAGACCACAAAAACCTTAAGTATATCTTTTCTCAGCATGAGCTCAACATGAGGCAACGTCGCTGGATGGAGTTAATCAAGGACTACGACTGTACAATTGATTACCATCCAGGTAAGGCCAATGTTGTTGCAGATGCCTTGAGTAGGAAATCAGCAACATCAACCATGAATAGAGCACAACTAAACTCTTTAGTATGCTCTAGAAGAGATATGCTTATCTCTTTAAGGCAAGACAATGTACAATTGAAGGTGTCATTGCTAACCGGTTTGTTAGCTGAAATGCATATTAAACCTACTCTAAGGGAACAGATTAAAGAGGCACAGCTAGGTGATGCTGCAGTTCAACATATAAGATCTGAGTATGGAAATGAGAAGCAAGATGGGTTTCATGACTCAAAAGATCAGGTAGCTTGTTATAATGGAAGAATGATAGTGCCGGATGTGGACAACCTGAGAAAGTTAGTCCTGGAAGAAGCCCATTCTTCCATGTATGCTATGCATCCAGGGAGCACCAAGATGTATCGGAATTTGAAGGATCTGTATTGGTGGCCTGGGATGAAGAAGGACGTTGCAGAGTTTGTTCTGAGGTGTCCTGTGTGTCAGCAAGTTAAAGCTGAACACCAGAAGCCTGCAGGAACAATGCAACCTTTACCCATATCACAGTGGAAGTGGGACCATGTGACCATGGACTTTGTTGTTGGCCTACCTAGGACAAACAAAGGACATGATTCCATTTGGGTAATTGTTGATAGGTTGACTAAGACAGCACATTTCTTACCTGTCAAAACAACCTATTCTGCTGAAAGGTTATCAGAGTTGTATGTTAAAGAGATAGTGCGTTTGCACAGAGTTCCTGTCACAATAGTTTCGGACAGAGGTCCTCAGTTTACAAGTCGTTTTTGGGAACAGTTGCACAGTGCCTTAGGCACTAAGCTGAGGTTTAGTACGGCCTTTCATCCACAGACTGATGGACAGTCGGAAAGGACCATACAAATCTTAGAAGACCTGTTGCGAGCATGTGTTCTCCAGTTCACCGGAAGTTGGGCTCTACACCTAAGCTTGATAGAGTTTGCCTATAACAATAGCTATCAGCATAGTATTGATATGGCACCTTATGAAGCCTTATATGGTAGACGTTGTAGATCACCCTTGTGTTGGTTTGAGACTGGTGAGCACCAGTTGTTAGGTCCTGACCTGGTGCAGCAAACCACGGAAAAGATTAAAGTTATACAACATAAGATTAAGACTGCTCAGGATAGGCAGAAATCTTATGCTGACAAACGTCGTAGACCCTTAGAGTTCCAGGTTGGAGACAGAGTGTATCTTAAGGTCTCACCTTGGAAAGGGGTCCTTCGTTTTGGAAGGAAGGGGAAGTTAGCTCCTAGATATATGGGGCCTTATCCAATCATTGAACGGATTGGAAAGGTAGCATATAAACTAGAGCTTCCCCCAGAATTACAGAGGTTACATCCGGTGTTTCACATTTCTATGTTAAAGAAATGTCACCCAGACACCGAGTCAGTTCTACAACCTATGGAAGTAGAATTGAATGATGACATATCCTATGAGGAGGGACCAGTGTCAATCCTTGATAAACGAATTAAAAAGCTAAAGAAGAAAGATATAAGTCTTGTGAAAGTCCTCTGGAACCATCGTGGTATTGAAGAAGCCACTTGGGAGTTAGAGGATGAGACGAGAAGGAAGTATCCTGCCCTTTTCTCTTAGTATGTTTTACCGATTTCGGGGACGAAATCCTTGTAAGGGTGGATAATTTGTAACATCCCTGACCTGGGTTATGAGTTAACCCTAGGTGTTTTGCCTAAATATGTAATTAAATCTTTGTGATTAACTCTGAGCATGTAATTAAGTTTCTCAGAAACGTATATTTCAGTATTTGCTCCTTTTCATTTAAAGTTGTAGCATTGTTTTGATGTACAGGGACCTATGTGCAATTTACCCAGTTGAAAGGGTTAGCTTGCAATTTGCACATGATGAGATGTTCCTCTGATGTTGAGACATCATGCGAATCTCTTTGGCAAAGTTTGAGGGATTTCCCAAGCTAGAGCACCAAGGTGCAGCTGTGGAAGCATTCCCAGGGCTTGAAACCCTAATTTGGGGTAAAATGCAATTTACCCAAATAAAGGGATGCAATTTGTAGGGAATTTGATCTAAAGTATCTTTTTAGACTCTTGCCATCATTTAGAAAAGAAATGATGAGGAATTCACCTCAATTGAGTTATCAAGTTAAGAAATAGGCTTTGTGATTGAATAATCAGGGTACATGTGCAATATCCCTTTAAGTATGAACTTTATTATTAGATTGTTCTTCCTTGCCTTCTTTTCTATAACTTAAGATAAGGTTTGTCCTTAGAATAAAGAGGAAGGGACGAGCAAGTAATAAAGGAAGGACTTAGTTGGAATTAAGGGAAACTTATGAACTAATGTTGAAAATCCTACCCCATGTATATAAGCTCTCCTTCCCTTAGTTGCAAGGGAACTTAACCTTCGTTCCCTTACTGTTTCATTTCACCAAAGACGACCAAGGACTGCCTTGGAGCTAAGGAGGACGAACAAGGGGTGCAAGGTAGGTTTAAACCCCTCTTCTTGCCTAATTCCATGGTTAGAATTCAAATTCAAGGTCAGCTTCATGGCTAATTCTCGAAACCCTATCTTTCTAGCCGTCTCTTTTCATCCTTACTTGGAGTTTTCACCTTGGCCAACCTGTGGGAACTCAAGGACGCCATTAGAGCTTGGAGCTTGAAAGCTTGGAGCTCAAGAAGAAAGCTTTAGGTGGGTTTTATAACTCTAAACCTATGCTTTACTATGTGCATCTTTATATGCGTTTTGATGATAGCTCTTAGTATTTCCCTACTTTTCCCTGCTATTTTGCAAGCAAACCCGTGGGATATCTGTACTGTTCTTGAGCTAGAAGATGAAGGCGTGGTTTCCAAGGAAAACCCACCGCTTTTCTTTTCCTTAAACGGTCCTAACAGTTTGCTCTCTCGGACTCAAGACCGCGAGGTGAGCAAACGGTCTCGAGACCGCGACAGGGCAAACGGTCTCAAGACCGTTTGGCCCCGTTGACCGAGCGTGGACCGTATAAGAAATCTGTTCCTAATTATATAGGCTAATTACCCTCAAAATTTGGGAGACTAACTCCAAAGGAATCGGGAGATATGACCTTTTTAAGTCACAACTTTAAATGAATTAATTGCTGATTCTCAAACGGTCTGATATTGCCTTTTTGGGCAAACGGTCTCAAGACCGTGTATGGTCGTTGACTAAGCGTTGACCGTATGAGATTACTGTTCAAAATTATGTTAGTTAACAACTCACCAAGTTTGATGGTCTAATTACAAACGGGCTAAGAGTTGAAGGGTGAATACTAGGGCTAAACCTAGATAAAATCAGTACTGAAATTATGGTGACCTAATTAGGGTTTTTAGGGTTGATTGACCTAAACGGTCTCAAGATCGTTTGGGGGTCACCAAACGGTCTCAAGACCGTGAGGGCAATCAACCAAGACCGTTTGGAGGTCTGGGGTCAAGATTTGTTGACCAATTGAAGGTACAATTACACCAAATTACATTGCAATTAAATATTGACATGATCATCAACTCAATAGGTCAGATCTTGATGAATATGCACTAGAATCCAAAATTGGATGGGAAAACGGTCTCAAGACCATTTGGAACTCATCCAAACGGTCTCAAGACCGAGAGGACAATCACCAAGACCGTTTGAAGGTCTAGGGTTAAGTATTTTGACCAATTGAGGACCCAATTGCAGATAAGTTATCAATTTAATCAAAATTCTGTTTTGTGGTTCAATCATGGTTCAACCCCTGTCAAATCACCTTAGACTTTGATGAAATCTTGGGAAAACGGTCTTAAGACCATGTGGGGTCCACCCACATGACCTCAAGACCGTTTGGGCCAAGTTTGGGCCCAATTGGAGCTCAATTGAAGAGTTCAACCTTGTGTTGATGCACACTGTTGAGTGTTGATGGGTGAACATTGATAGACCCTAATTGAATCGTTTTCAACCATAATTGGTTAACCATTATGGGTCAATTGAATGACCAAAGTGATCAAGCATAATCTTAATTGACTCAATCCATAAGTGGTCAACATATCTTTGATCATTTGAGGGCTTCAACATGGGTTGACATTATCGGTTGCACCTTTGAGCCTTGTTGAAAGACCAAGCGGCTGAGACCATGAGAGCCTCGCGGTCTCAAGACCGTGAGAGGGCTCGCAGTCTCAAGACCGTGAGGGGGCTCACGGTCTCAAGACCGAGAGGAGGCTCATGGTCTCAAGACCGCGAAGGGCCTCGCGGTCCTGAGGTCAAAGAAGGGCAAACGGTCTTCACGACCCTCGCGGTCTCAATTCAATTTGGTCCTCGCGGTCTCAACTTTAATTTGAACCAATGGGAGGCTTCGCAGTCTTGAACCCTTGAAGAGGCTCGCGGTCTTGAAGCCTAAGGGGGCTCGCGGTCTTGGAGTTAGAAAGAGGCTCGCGGTCTTGGAGGGTCAAAGTGGGCAAACGGTCAACACTTTCAACCCAATTGATGATTAATGATTGAAATCAATCAATGTGATTCAAGGTTGACCTCATTCAATCATTTGATGATGTAAATGGTTCAATGTTGCCCAAATCAAACCCTAATGATAATCTAGGATAGTAAGGGGTTATTTGACCAAGGTTTTTGACTATGATGATGATCACTGGGGTGAATTACCAATATACCCCTGAAGGGTCAATTGAGTTATACCTTGCTCATTTCAAACCCTAATTACATGAGAATGATGTTTTTAGTCATATGACTCTATCTAACCTGATCTAGTCTAATGTTATCATCAACCATTAGTATGATGAAAGAGAAAGTACTTCTAGAGAGAGAAAGTACCCTAGAGAGAGAGAGTAACTCTAAATCACATAATGATGATGTTTTCGGCCATGTTAGCCTATGATGCCTCAATCCAACCTGTTTTAGAGTGATGTTGACATCACCTAACATTATGATGAGAGAGAAAGTACTTCTAGAGAGAGAAAGTACTTCTAGAAAGAGAAAGTACCCTTTTTAAGTGGAAACTCGAGTAAAGTATCTCCAATGCACATGAGTGAGTATAATTAGGGTATGATCCACCTGTGTGAGGTCATAGAAACCCTAATTATGATAAATGATGAACCTTTAACCAATCTAAGAGCATCAATGAAGATGTTACTCATACATGATGATGTTATGAGTTTAGTTCACCTTGATATGAATAGTAAACCCTAATTCAAGGGTGATGACATGTAATGTGAATAGTAAACCCTAATTCAAGGGTGATGACATGTAATGTGAATAGTAAACCCTAATTCAAGGGTAATGGCATGCTTTTGAGTATTAAACTCTATTTGATATGAATTAGAGATTTAACTCTTATGACAAGAGTAGGAAGTACATCCCTTATTGTTGTATTACCTTTATCAGATGTATTAACCATGCAGGTTCTGATATGAAGGTAATCATATCCAGGTATGGATGTTGATGTTATATTCATTGAAGGCATGTTGTTAGCCTCATGAATAAGTAAAGTAATCTGATGCCTTGCCAGTGGCATCCTATGCTGATACTGAGCTATGAAAGCCATAAATACCATCAAGGTCATGCCTTAGAGATGACTTGTGATGAGGATAATGAGAAATGATGATTGATATGAGTTAGGCCTGTTACATTTAGTATTCTTCTTTTATAGCTGCTATGCTATTATTATTGTTTGCAGAACAATGTATGCTGTTAAAGAATACTGAATGTACCTAACTAATCAAGTATAATGTAGAGCCCTGATCATAGATCCATCATTGTCAGAAATTAAATGATGGTGAAACAGGTTTTCCTCAGGGAACTCCTGGAGCACATACTTCTGAGTATGTGGGGTACATGGATGTGTAGAACCTTACATCCTAGTGTAGGAAAGTGATGTAGATGTGGAATCCATCCATCCTTCACTATAGTTCCATACCGTATCAGTGGTAGGTAAACATGAAACCTCCTGATGACGAAGAAAGCACAGATATCCGTATCAGTGGTAGGTAAATATGAAACCTCCTGATGACGAAGAGAGTACAGAATGCCACTGTGACTCTAGAATAGCGAAGGACCAGTTTACCCTGGTGAGCTATAGTAGTAGAGACACGAGATGTCCTACAAGTGATCCTCTTACTGACTGAGGAAGGTGAAGGTCATGAGAATCCGGCTCTCTTAATGACCTATGTATGATACTGATGCGGCTTCTCAGCGATCAGTTGGAGTATGAGTGGTAAGCCTCATCTCCACAGGGCATAATGTTGTTTGTAAAACATAATCAACCATATAGTATAACTTGTTAGAGATAACTCCAAGTTAGTTGATTGATGTTACATTGCAATAGTGTTTATATTCTCCATATCTCCTAAATTGTAGAGATCTTGTTATACCTGCAACTGTTATAGAATGCTTTGAAGGCTTTATTGCTTAAAATATTCTTTGATGTTATAATAAAGCTTCTGGCGAAGAGTTATAACTCTCGCTGGGACAATTATGTATAATTGTCTCACCCCGTAGGCTTCAACTTTTTAGGTGGACGTCGGAGACGAAGGAACCAACCTACAGGTGACCAGTCTCAGCAGCAGCAGCACCAGGGGCAGCAGTAATCTCAGGTGGAGATTTGTCCTGCCATGTGGTGTAGTTAGAGTCAGTCCTATGTGTCCTCTGTACTCTCAGGTCTTGGAGTCTTTTTGTATAAGTGATCTTGAGATTTTGTATCTTAATGTATATAATTACTCAAGAAGTAATTATCCTGAGATGTAAACAGTTACCTCTCTTTATGAAAGGAGTTTTTATGGATACAAGTTCTTATCTCGAAAAGTTTTAATTTCCCGTGATTTTTGTCTTCCGCTGATTACCGATTCGCTTCCGCTACGTTTTAATCGTATTTATGTCATGGTTTGGAGATCAGAGCCCACAGAGATAGTGGAAATCATATGAAAAACGTGAAATGAGAGGTGAAACCCCTGAACGGAGAAGGTCCAATCGATCCTTGGCGTGGAATCCACGTTCTTCCGCCTTCCGGTGGTAGAATTCGTCTTATTCGGCGTCCGAATCGGCTGGGGCGTGCTCTCGTACTCCGTTCTTCTCCCCTTTTCTCTCCGGGATGTGTGTAGCAACTAATGACCTCCCCCTTTACGTTTAGGCGGTCGTCATTAGGTATATCTCCCTCATTAGGTCGCTAATTAACCACGGCCGTCCGATTAAGATCATTCCAAAGCAAACGCATATCTTACGGTGTCGATACCATCGACGCGAGTCGATGGTATCGACTTAGTATGGAAGCGGCAACCCTTCTTCCTTTTCGTCTGAGCGCCTGATGTAATCTCGATACCATAGACGCGGGTCGATGGTATCGACGAACCTGTAGTGACGATTTTGTCGTTTTGCGTCGCTATAGCCTCCGTGCGTCGATGGTATCGACTTAGTGTCGATACTATCGACTGCTTCCTCGCCAGAAACCTGATGGTAGCTCGATACCATCGACATCCCTGTCGATAGTATCGACTCTTTGCTGATACTCGTGGCTGGCAACCTGTGGTCCGGTCGATGGTATCGATTTCTGTCGATGGTATCGACGGAAGCAGATACTTGTTTTCTCTTAAATTCAAACATGAGACCACATAAATTCACACAAATAATAATATTTTGACAATTAATGCTCAAAACGATGAAATAAAGGGGATTTGACATAAAATAGTAGCAAAGACCAAAGTGGATGAATTATGCAACATTAACCATAAAAATGACTAATAAAAGCATAAAACACATATCAAACAGGTCTATAAATGTGACTCAAAATCATCGCATCAACATTCCCTTCCTTGTTGCTCTGGCAAACATGCCTGCCTGGTCCAAGTACATGAAATCCCTCTTGACTAGGAAGTATGTTACTAAAGAATACGAGATTGTTAAACTTGCTAGGACTACATCTGACATTATCCTAAGTAAGATGCCTAAAAAATAGAAGGATCCAGGTTCTTTTGGAATAGGATGCTACTTAGGTGACAATGTGACACACCCCGATCTCATACTAACCACTAATTCACGAGATTAGGGCGCGACGGAGGGATTATCACATAACAAATCGTTGAAAACTTTTTTCTTTTTAAAACCTTGTAACGATATCCGGATTATTATTGTAAACTAAAACACAATAAACTATTGCAGAAGCATTTCAATTATCCTGGCTAGAGACCATAAACAAAGTTCACAACATGTAACATTGTTTAACAGAAAGTAAACATAACAGTTAATTTACATCTTTATACACATTCCACAAACATACTCTCTCTCACCCACACCATGTCCCAAGGACCGAGGGGAAAGGACTAAGAGACCTCTAACTAGACTAACTACAAACCTTATATAGACTAGGTGTTAGGATGAAACGATCCTTCTGATTCCTGTTGCTGTTGCTGACCTGAAAATGTTTGAGTAGAGGTATGAGCCTACTCGCTCAGTGAATAACATTTCACTTAGCTATCACTAAATAACTCGTCAGGTTTATAACTGAAATAAATAAATATACAGTTTCAACAGGGCAGTTCTATTGACATGACAGATATACAGGTAATAATCACATTTCTATGCATCAACAGGCATTTCAGATAAATAAACAGATTTATAAAATTACTGTGATCCTAAATGATTTCTTATTCATTTTATTATTTTGCCCTAATCATATGCAGTGTACTCTGCATATAAAGATCCGCAGCAAGTTCATGCTAGGATCCCACCGTACAAGACTTAGCGACACAGCCGGGAAATGCTAAGTCTGACGCCAGCCCTGCTCTGCTACAAGACCCCTGGCTCTCCGGCCAGAAACATAGGCTCTACGGCCTCAATGCACAACCATGTGTGCTCCCGACTCCTCCTTTAACCTGAGTACACCGGCGGAGGGTCACAGGGTTACCTTCGTGACACAAGCACGAATGGTGTTAGATAACCGTGTTTTCTTTTTCCTAGTGCCATCGTGACACAAGCACGATTGTTGTTAGACACTGCCTCTCTTTCTATCCTCGTGCCACCAGAATTACTCAACCGGTTGATGTTGGACACGAGTTTCACCCCTAAGAAACAGACCTTCTTTTAGGGGTTCTACGGTGTTAGGGCAACCTAGGTCTATTAACTAATTAACAAATAGACATTAAAACAGGAATATCACATTTCATGCATATTAAATTCTTAAATAAGCATTTAAATAGGAATATCACATTTCATGCATATTGCACAAATCTGAATAACACATGGAGCAAATATACATCTTTTATCATCATTAAACATTATTCAGTATCCTTTATCCACTTTCGATGCTAAACATCTATTTTTAAATCAGCACATATATTGCAAGTATAATACGGGAAATTTCATCATTTTCACTAAGCATATTAAGTATTTCAAGTTCCAATGAAACTAACAAACTCTATTGTATGTACTACGCTGTTTAGAAGTTATACTAACTGATATAGAAGCAATTAAACATTTAAATTGAGTTAAATAATGATTTCTAAATGAACTACTACTCACCCACTTCGGTGTGTTCGTATACACCGAAAAACGTCCACAAACACGCCTAATTCTGCCCTTTACAGCAGCGTGCACGCCGTGCACCTAGGCTGCACGCCGTGCACCTTCAGTGCACTTCTGATCTACTTTTCTGCACCTTTGCACGCCGTGCAAACTGACTTGCACGCCGTGCAAACTGACCTGCACGCCGTGCAAACTGATTTGCACGCCGTGCACCTGGGCTGAAACTCGTTCCGCTATCTGTAACTTTGCACGCCGTGCAATCTGACTTTGCACGCCGTGCAACCTGCGCAGAAATGGAAATCCCCGATATAAGCTTTCTGTGATGTTGCACGCCGTGCAACCTGCGCAGAGGCGGAAATTGCAGAAATAAAAGAGGAGATTGGGGTCGATTCGGGGGAAATCTTCGCATGAAATACCTTGAGAACTTCAAGACGACCTAGCAGCAACCCGTAGACGTTGCTTTTCACGTCTTTGGCCGCTCCTAGCACCTCCTTGGCCGGCGCCTACCTTGGCCGGGCAGCAAGAACAAAGAAGGAAGGGGAAAGAAGAAGGTGAAGAAGAAGATGATGCAGCCGGTTGGTTTGGCTGGAGAAGATGAAGAAATCGAAGAAGAACGGAGAAGGAGGGCTCGGTTGCCTAGCTTCTCCTCTAGCTCTCTCTCTCTTTTCTCCCCTTCTCTGTTTTTCCCAGGCGGCAGCCGAAGAAAATGAACGATACGTTCGTTCCAAGGTCGGTTAACAGAACTAATAAAGGAAAACTGAAGGAAAGGATAAGGAAGGGCGCCCAGGGGGCCGGATGTAAATTGCCCAAAAACTTTCCGAAATTACACATAGGTCTCTGCACACTAAAAAAGCTCATATCTTTTTACTTGTAGGTCGATTTCACATGATTTCTTCGGCAACGGATTAAGCACAAACTTGCCCTCAATCTCAGGACAAGAGAACAAGCTAATGATACATTAACACTATCTCAAAACTCAAAACACTATTAACAAAAGCAAGTACTCATCTCAACATAACTAGTTCAATTATGCACTAACCAAGGTACTTACTGGTAAAACGAAATGTGGGTCATAAAAATCTCCCTCCCTTATAAGAATTTCGTCCTGAAATTCCTAAAAGAGAAAAGGAAACTTGTTACGCATTTATGATTCAAGCTCCCACGTAGCTTCCTCTATATTGTGATTCCTCCACAAAACCTTCACTAAAGATAACTCACGGTTCTTAAGCTTTTTGATCCGGTGATCAACTATCTGCACTGGTCCTTCTACATAGGACACATCTGTTCTAAGCTGCGTCGGTTCTGGATCTACAATCTTTTCTGTACCAGGATGACACTTTTTCAGCATAGACACGTGGAAGACATCATGAAGATTTGCCAACTCAGACGGCAAATCCAACCTGTAAGCTACAGGTCCAATCCTCTCAACAATAGGATATGGACCCATATACCTAGGGGTCAACTTACCCCTCTTGCCAAACCTCAGCACTCCCTTCCACGGTGAAACTTTCAAGTAAACCTCGTCACCAACCTCAAACTCAAGAGGTCGACGTCGTCTCTCTGCATAACTTTTCTGTCTATCCTGAGCAGCTTTTAACTGATCCCTGATCACAGATATCTTCTCTGTAGTTATATCAACTAATTCAGGTCCAAGAATTTCCTTCTCACCCACCTCATACCAACAAACTGGCGATCTACACTTCCTGCCATAAAGAGCTTCATATGGAGCCATTCCAAGACTAGAATGGTAACTGTTATTATATGCAAACTCCATCAGGCTTAAGTGTTCTTCCCAGTTACCTTTGAACTGCAGAACGCATGCTCTCAGCATGTCTTCAAGAGTCTAAATGGTCCTCTCAGATTGGCCATCTGTCTGCGGGTGAAACGCTGTACTGAACCTCAGCTTTGTGCCCAACGCACGATGTAACTGATTCCAGAATCTAGATGTAAACTTAGGATCTCTGTCAGAAATAATGGAGACTGGAATCCCATGTAATCTGATTACCTCGTCCACATATATCTTGGCCAGCTTCGGAACATCAAAGGTTGACTTGACCGGAAGAAAGTGAGCAGACTTAGTTAGTCTATCCACAATCACCCATATTGAGTCTGAACCTCTAGACGTCCTAGGTAATCCCACCACAAAATCCATCGTGATGTGTTCCCATTTCCATTCAGGTATAGGAAACGACTGCAAAGTACCAGCAGGTTTCTGATGCTCAGCCTTAACCTGCTGACACACCCCGCACCTAGCCACGTATTTATCCACATCCTTTTCATACCAGACCACCAGTACAGCTCTTTGAGGTTCATGTACATCTTCATGTTACCAGGATGCATAGCATACATAGAAGCATGCGCTTCTTCAAGAATTTGCTCTTTCATCTCACTGTTCCCAGGTACACACAACCTGTCATGAAGATACAACACACCATCGTCAGAGAACCTGAATTCTGACCTTTTACCTTCTGACATATCCTGCATAATTTGCCTCAACTCATCATCATTCTGTTGCAATTCCTTAATCTGATCATAGAAAGTAGGTTTGACCTACATTTGAGCAATCAACCCACTCTGTTCAGTCACGTTCAAGTCTAAGTTCAACTTTCGCATATCTACAAGCAAGTCTCTTTTGAAACATGCCATAGAAAATGCATTTGCTGTTGAACTTGACTTTCTACTCAAGGCATCTGCTACAACATTAGCTTTACCAGGATGGTAATCGATTGTCACATCATAATCTTTAATCATCTCAAGCCATCTGCGCTATCTCAGATTCAAATCCTTCTGAGTGAAGATATACTTCAGGCTCTTATGATCCGTAAACACCTGACATGTCTCACCATACAGATAGTGACGCCATGTCTTAAGAGCATGCACTATAGCAGCTAATTCCAAATCATGAGTAGGGTAGTTCTCTTCGTTCTTCTTAAGCTGTCTAGATGCATAGGCTACAACCTTGCCTTCATGCATCAGCACACAGCCCAAACATCTTCTGGAAGCATCGCAGAATACTGTATAACCCTTTTCTGCTTCTGGAAAAACCAACACTGGTGCTGAAGTCAACTTTCTCTTCAAGATCTGAAAACTCTTCTCGCAGTTATCAGACCAAACGAACGGTGTATTCTTCCTTGTCAAGCGTGTCAAAGGTGATGCTAACACACTGAAGTTCTGTATAAACCTTCTATAATAGCATGCTAAACCCAAGAAACTTCTGATCTCCGTAGGAGTCTTAGGTTGTTCCCACTGAAGCACAGAATCAACTTTCTTAGGGTCAACGCTAACTCCATCTTTCGAGATAACATGTCCAAGAAATGCTACCTCGGCCAACCAGAATTCGCACTTGCTAAATTTAGCAAACAACTGGTGTTGTCTCAACAACTGCAACACTACTCTCAGGTGTTGCTCGTGATGTTCATCGTCTCTAGAATAGATCAGAATATCATCTATAAAGACTACAATAAACTAATCTAGGAACGGTTTGAAAATCCGGTTCATCATATCCATAAAGGCTGTTGGGGCATTGGTCAGCCCAAACGACATGACCAAAAACTCGTAATGCCCATACCTGGTTCTGAAAGCTATTTTGGGAATATCAGAAGCCTTTATCCTAAGCTGATGATATCCAGATCTCAAATCTATTTTAGAGAAGATCGTCGCTCCACACAACTGATCAAACAGATCATCTATTCTCGGCAATGGATACTTGTTCTTAATAGTGATCTTGTTCAGTTGCATGTAATCTATACAGAGACGCATGGTACCATCCTTTTTCTTAACAAACAGGACTGGAGCACCCCACGGCGAAGAACTGGGTCTGATGAAACCCTTATCTAGCAACTCCTGCAACTGCACCTTGAGTTCCTTCAACTCTGCAGGTGCCATTCTATAGGCTGGTAGTGCTACTGGATGACTACCTATATATATCTGAATTTCAAAATCCAAGTCTCTGACAGGAGGTAGGCCTGGCAAATCTTCTGGAAAAACATCAGAAAACTCACAAACCACGGGCACATCATAAACACTGGCGGTGCTCTTCTCTGCTCTGGTGTCAACCACATGAGCAAGGAACGCTTCACATCCCTTCTGTAACATCTTATCAGCTACTGCAGCTGATATTATGCACGTAGGCAGAACTTTCCTGTCTCCAGTAAAGATACAAGAAAATTCCCCTAGTTGAAAGGTAGCTTCCTTCTTCCAACAATCGAGTTGCACTCGATATGCCTCAAGACAATCCATACCCAAGATGACTTGAAAGGTATTTACATCCAAGGGTATGAGATTAGCAGCAAAGGTGAAACCTCCAAAAGATAACAAGCATCTGGGACAAGACTCGGATAAAACTGTTGGCCCACCTAGTGGAACCCTCAACACTAACTCATCTGCCAACTCTTGAGTTAACAGATTAAGTTCACCAATTAAAGAACGTCGTATAAAAGAGTGAGTAGCTCCCGGATCTATCAAAACTGAAACGGGTATGCTATTAAACAAAAACATCTCTCCTGTAACAACTTGTGAAGAAATTATACCTTCCTGGGGTGTCAAAGAGAAGAAACGTGCTGAAGCTCTCCCTCTGCCACGCTGTCCTCTCTGACCACTTCTGCCACTGGCCACTCCACCACCTCTAGAACCAGAAGCCACAGAAGAACTCGGAACATCATGGTACTGGGGCGGGAAAGCTTGTGATGCTACTTGCTGAAGCTGAGGACATTCCCTTTTTAGGTGTCCTACTTGTCCACAGACAAAACAACTTGGACCCCAACACTGACCAGTGTGTAGTCTTCCACATTTGTCACATGGCGGTATCTCTTGTCTCTGGGGACCTGTCACTGACATTGACGACCCAGAAGACCGTCCACTAGACGCACTGCCCCATCTCCTTGGGTTGTATCCCCCTCTGCCTCTAGAAGGAGCAACATCTTCAGATCTCTGTCTGTCGAAACAGCTAAAGCCACGCCCGAGTTTAGAGAAGAAACCTCTACCTCCACCTCTGTATCCACTACCGGGCTGTCCTCTACAGAAATCTGCAGATCTCTTCTTAGACTCAGGCACCTTGTCAGCATTCATAGATTCTTCAACCTGTCTAGCAGCCTCAACAAACTCACCAAAGTTCTCTCTGTTCCTCCTACTAGTAGCAGAAACTGTATGCCGAATCTCTGGCCTCAGCCCTTCTTGAAACCTTCTGCATCTCTCTATGTTATCGGGAACAAGCTGCGGACAGAAATTCGCTAACCGGGTGAAAAGCGCTTCATACTCAGTAACTGTCATGTTCCCCTGCTTAATGTTCTGTAACTGCCTGATTTTCTCATTAAGAAAAGTGGGTGGATAGAATTTGAGATGAAACTCCTCAGAGAAATCCTGCCAGGAAAGCTCTGTACCTCTCCTCTTTTCTTCCACACCACGCCACCACAACTCTGCATCGCCTGTCAAAAGGTAAACTGCATGATTAATCTTCTTCTCTTCTGAAAGCTCCATCAGGCGAAAGACCTTCTCTATCTGTCTAAACCATTCATCAGCCTCTGATGGATCTGTAGTGCCACTAAACTCCGTTCCACCAAGCTTCTTTACAAGCTCATAAGATCGCATCAGATCTTTACTGCTGGTGGAAGTAGAAGCTCGCCTATCAGCCTTGTACCTCTCTTTGGTCTCCAAAAACATCCTATACATCCGGGATGCTTCATCCACGTGGTCGCCACCACCTGGACCCAAGTACAAAGGATCAGGGCCAACATGGCTCTCGGCCTGATCATCACGATCAAAGCCTCTTCCTGCCATCTGCGATGATATAACAGAATATTTCCTGTTAGAAAACTACAGATAGAAGAAAGACACCTAAACCTTAATCCTATTGGTCTCTTATCGTCCCCTGACCTGGACTTAGAGTATTCATATACTCAACCTAAGCTCTGATACCAAGATGACACACCCCGATCTCATACTAACCACTAATTCACGAGATTAGGGCGTGACGGAGGGATTATCACATAACAAATCGTTGAAAACTTTTTTCTTTTTAAAACCTTGTAACGATATCCGGATTATTATTATAAACTAAAACACAATAAACTATTGCAGAAGCATTTCAATTATCCTGGCTAGAGACCATAAACAAAGTTCACAACATGTAACATTGTTTAACAGAAAGTAAACATAACAGTTAATTTACATCTTTATACACATTCCACAAACATACTCTCTCTCACCCACACCATGTCCCAAGGACCGAGGGGAAAGGACTAAGAGACCTCTAACTAGACTAACTACAAACCTTATATAGATTAGGCGTTAGGATGAAATGATCCTTTTGATTCCTGTTGCTGTTGCTGACCTGAAAATGTTTGAGTAGAGGTATGAGCCTACTCGCTCAATGAATAACATTTCACTTAGCTATCACTAAATAACTCGTCAGGTTTATAACTGAAATAAATAAATATACAGTTTCAACAGGGCAGTTCTATTGACATGACAGATATACAGGTAATAATCACATTTCTATGCATCAACGGGCATTTCAGATAAATAAACAGATTTATAAAATTACTGTGATCCTAAATGATTTCTTATTCATTTTATTATTTTGCCCTAATCATATGCAGTGTACTCTGCATATAAAGATCCGCAGCAAGTTCATGCTACGATCCCACCGTACAAGACTTAGCGACACACCCGGGAAATGCTAAGTCTGACGCCAGCCCTGCTCTGCTACAGGACCCCTGGCTCTCCGGCCAGAAACATAGGCTCTACGGCCTCAATGCACAACCACGTGTGCTCCCGACTCCTCCTTTAACCTGAGTACACCGGCGGAGGGTCACAGGGTTACCTTTGTGACACAAGCACGAATGGTGTTAGATAACCGTGTTTTCTTTTTCCCAGTGCCATCGTGACACAAGCACGATTGTTGTTAGACACTGCCTCTCTTTCTATCCTCGTGCCACCAGAATTACTCAACCGGTTGATGTTGGACACGAGTTTCACCCCTAAGAAACAGACCTTCTTTTAGGGGTTCTACGGTGTTAGGGCAACCTAGGTCTATTAACTAATTAACAAATAGACATTAAAACAAGAATATCACATTTCATGCATATTAAATTCTTAAATAAGCATTTAAATAGGAATATCACATTTCATGCATATTGCACAAATCTGAATAACACATGGAGCAAATATACATCTTTTATCATCATTAAACATGATTCAGTATCCTTTATCCACTTTCGATGCTAAACATCTATTTTTAAATCAGCACATATATTGCAAGTATAATACAGGAAATTTCATCATTTTCACTAAGCATATTAAGTATTTCAAGTTCTAATGAAACTAACAAACTCTATTGTATGTACTACGCTGTTTAGAAGTTATACTAACTGATATAGAAGCAATTAAACATTTAAATTGAGTTAAATAATGATTTCTAAATGAACTACTACTCACCCACTTCGGTGTGTTCGTATACACCGAAAAACGTCCACAAACACGCCTAATTCTGCCCTTTACAGCAGCGTGCACGCCGTGCACCTTCAGTGCACTTCTGATCTACTTTTCTGCACCTTTGCACGCCGTGCAAACTGACTTGCACGCCGTGCAAACTGACTTGCACGCCGTGCAAACTGACCTGCACGCCATGCAAACTGATTTGCACGCCGTGCACCTGGGCTGAAACTCGTTCCGCTATCTGTAACTTTGCACGTCGTGCAATCTGACTTTGCACGTCGTGCAATCTGACTTTGCACGCCGTGCAACCTGCGCAGAAATGGAAATCCCCGATATAAGCTTTCTGTGATGTTGCACGCCGTGCAAAACGGATTTGCACGCCGTGCAACCTGCGCAGAGGCGGAAATTGCAGAAATAAAAG
Source organism: Alisma plantago-aquatica (assembly GCA_963693085.1). NCBI lineage: Eukaryota > Viridiplantae > Streptophyta > Magnoliopsida > Alismatales > Alismataceae > Alisma > Alisma plantago-aquatica. The sequence goes on along the minus strand of OY856415.1, from coordinate 124,545,264 downwards.
AGGAGATTGGGGTCGATTCGGGGGAAATCTTCGCACGAAATACCTTGGGAACTTCAAAACGACCTTGCAGCAACCCGTAGACGTTGCTTTTTACGTCTTTGGCCGCTCCTAGCACCTCCTTGGCTGGCGCCTACCTTGGTCGGGCAGCAAGAACAAAGAAGGAAGGGGAAAGAAGAAGGTGAAGAAGAAGAAGATGATGCAGCCGGTTGGTTTGGCTGGAGAAGATGAAGAAATCGAAGAAGAACAGAGAAGGAGGGCTTGGTTGCCTAGCTTCTCCTCTAGCTCTCTCTCTCTTTTCTCCCCTTCTCTGTTTTTCCCAGGCGGCAGCCGAAGAAAATGAACGATACGTTCGTTCCAAGGTCGGTTAACAGAACTAATAAAGGAAAACTGAAGGAAAGGATAAGGAAGGGCGCCCAGGGGGCCGGATGTAAATTGCCCAAAAACTTTCCGAAATTACACATAGGTCCCTGCACACTAAAAAGCTCATATCTTTTTACTCGTAGGTCGGTTTCACATGATTTCTTCGGCAACGGATTAAGCACAAACTTGCCCTCAATCTCAGGATAAGAGAACAAGCTAATGATACATTAACACTAGCTCAAAACTCAAAACACTATTAACAAAAGCAAGTACTCATCTCAACATAACTAGTTCAATTATGCACTAACCAAGGTACTTACTGGTAAAACGAAATGTGGGTCATAACACAATGCTTGTAGGAAAGGCCTAGCAGATTTAGGAGCTAGTATATCCATCATGCCATATAGTCTTTGCAAAAGATTAGGATTCAATGACATGTTACCCACGGCCATGACCATCCAACTGGCAGACTCATCTACAACTAAACCCATGGGAATCATAGAAGACATTCTGGTTAAAGTTGGAAATGATGCTTACGTCCCTTGTGATTTTGTGATCATGGATATCAAGGAAGATTTACGCTACCCCCTCATTTTCGGACGTCCCTTCTTAGCCATTGCTCGTGCCTTAATCGATGTTGAGGCTGGTACCATTGTGTTAAGACTAGGGAAGCAAAACCTAGAGTTTAGGGTGTTTGAAAGTATGAAGGGACCTAGTCTTGAGGAAGAAGTCTACCTCCTTGATTGCATTGATGAATTAAACCAACTAAGGCAAGAATGGGAATTAGTTGATGACCCCCTATGCACTGCTCTCACCATCCCCGCCGAATGTGATTTTGATAATGAACCATCAAATCAACTTAAGATTCACTTGGACAACTTTGAGGAAATCCCATGTGCTGAGATTGAAGACCTTAAGATAATCTCCACCATAGAAGAACAACCTGAACCACTAAAGGCCCCGGAAATGAAGGCTCTCCCCATAGGTCTGAAATACGTGTTTCTGGATGAACAACAACTATGCCCTGTTATTATCAATTCTGACCTTACCATTGAACAGGAAAACATGCTTATGGGAGAACTTAGGAAAAGGAGAACAACCTTAGGGTACAAAATGTCGGATTTGGTTGGGATAGATCAATCCATTTGCATCCACAAAATCCCAATGATTGAAAATAGTAAACCTTCCCGAGACCCACAAAGGAAGCTCAACCCAAACATGAAGGAAGTTGTCCGTCTTGAAGTTATTAAAATTTTGACTGCAGGAATCATCTACCCCATCTCTGACTCTCCTTGGGTCAGCCCTATCCAGGTCGTCCCCAAAAAGGGTGGGAACACAGTTGTTAGGAATGAGAAGAATGAGCTCATCCCCACCTGTACCGTCATAGGGTGGAGGATGTGCATTGACTATAGGAAACTCAACAAAGAAACTAGGAAAGACCACTTCCCTCTTCCCTTCCTCGATCAAGTTCTTGAACGTTTAGCTCATCAACAATACTTTTGCTATTTAGATGGCTACTCAGGTTTTTATCAGATTCCCATTCATCCTGAAGACCAAGAGAAGACCACTTTCATATGCCCTTTTGGTACATACTCTTTTAGATGAATGTCCTTTGGCCTGTGCAATGCACCAACCACTTTTCAAAGATGTATGTCTGCCATTTTTTCAGGGTTAACTGAAACTGTCATGGAAGTGTTCATGGAAATTTCTCTGTCTATGGAGACAGTTTTGATTCCTTCCTTCAAAACCTCTCCCTTGTCCTTGATAGATGTATTGAATCACACTTAGTCCTTAATTGGGAGAAGTGCCACTTCATGGTCAAGGAGGGTATTGTTCTAGGCCATAAGGTGAGAACCCAAGGTATTGAAGTAGACCAAGGTAAGATTGAGGTCATCACCAAGCTCCTCCCCCAACCTCAGTCAAAGACATCTGAGCCTTCCTAGGACACGCCGGTTTCTATCGGCGATTCATCCGTGATTTTTCTAAAATCACAAAACCTCTCACCAATCTTCTTCAAAAGGAGGTGCATTTCCATTTCGATACGGCATGCATGGAGAGCTTTCTATGTTTAAAAAAGGCTCTCATCACCACTCCTATCATCCGTGCTCCCGACTGGGCCTTATCCTTTGAAATCATGTGCGATGCTAGTGATTTTGCTGTAGGTGCCATTTTAGGACAACGAATTGACAAAAAACACCATGTCATTTATTATGCATCCAAGACCTTAGATGAGGCTTAGTGAAATTACACAGTCACCGAAAAAGAAATGCTAGCCATTGTCTATGCATTCGATAAATTTTGCTCATATCTTGTTGGTTCAAAAGTTGTTGTTTACACTGATCATGCAGCTATTCGCTACCTAATGACCAAAAAAGATGCCAAGCCTCGACTAATAAGATGGATTTTGTTATTGCAGGAATTTGATCTAGAAATCCTAGACAAAAAGGGATCTGAAAATGTCGTGGCTGACCACCTCAGTAGACTTAGATATAACCCCATTGATGAAAATCCAATAAATGAATCCTTACCAGATGACCAATTGCTCAAGGTTGATTCCCAATTTCCTTGGTTTGCTGATTTTGTAAACTATTTAGCTGCAGGTGTATTGCATCCCGAGTATACGTGACATTCTAAAGCTAAATTTTTACATGATGTCAAAAATTATTATTGGGATGAACCTTATTTGTTTCGACTTTGCGCCGATGGTTTATATCGTCGTTGTGTGTCTCATGAAGAAAGCATTGCCATTTTTTAACAATATCACTCTGGCCCCTATGGTGGTCACATGAGTTCCCAAAAAACAGCTAGGAAAGTCTTACAATGCGGATTCTTTTGGCCCACCATCTTCAAAGACTCGTATGATTATGTGCTTTCATGTGACCAATGTCAAAGGACGGGTAACATTTCCAAGCGTGACCAAATGCCTCTCACCTCTTAGCAAGAATTAGAGATTTTTGATATTTGGGGAATCGACTATATGGGCCCATTTCCTTCTTCTTATGGGTTTACTTACATTTTAGTCGCAGTGGATTACGTGTCAAAGTGGGTTGAAGCCATACCTACTAAAACATGTGACTCTAAACCCGTTAAGAAACTTTTTAAAGATGTCATTTTTCCTAGTTTTGGAGTCCCTCGCACCGTCATTTCTGACGGGGGATCCCATTTTTTGGAGAAAAGTTTTGAGGCTCTTTTGAAAAAATATGGGGTCTATCACAAAGTCGCCACTCCTTACCATCCTCAGACCAGTGGGCAGGTAGAAGTATCCAACAGACAAATCAAATCCATTTTAGAAAAAACTGTTGGACAAACTAGGAAAGATTAGGCATTAAAAATCAATGACGCCCTGTGGGCATATTGTACTGCCTACAAAACACCCATTGGCACCACCCCTTTCAGACTGATCTACGGTAAGTCATGTCACTTACCAATAGAACTAGAGCACAAAGCAAGCTGGGCCATCAAAAGTTTGAATTTTGATCTTTCCATGGCTGGAGAGAAACGTTTTCTCCAAATGAATGAGCTTGACGAACTTAGGATGAGTGCCTATGAAAACGCAAGAATCTACAAAGACCGAACCAAAATGTGGCATGATGGTCACATCAAGTGCAAAGACATTAGAGAAGGGGATCAAGTTTTAGTTTTTAATTCAAGATTACGACTTTTCCCTAGAAAACTCAAGTCGAGATGGTATGGTCCCTATATTGTCAAGTGTGCTTATCCACATGGCACTTTTCTTCTCTTGGATAAAGTTTTGGGTGAGTTTAAGGTCAATGGGCACCGTCTTAAAAGATATATCACCACCGAAGATGTTGTCGCTTCAGACTCGACCAAATTTCCACCTTTGCAGGATCTGAACCTCACTGACCCTTCATGTCCCCCGGATTCCAATTAATCTGAACTTGGTCGAGCCACGACATAAAATAAGGTGCTAGTTTGGAGGCAACCAAATGCTATCTTCCCTTCTTGTTGATTTTCTTGTTTTTGTTTTTCCGTTTTGTTTTTCCTTGTTCTTGCTATCGAGCCGATCGGTTCTCTTTACCAGACGCTTGGTTCGCCGTAAGCAAACGACCGGTTCAGAAGCCAGACGCTCGTCTCATTAGCCGACTGTTCCACAACCCTTCAATGCGGCCTCTGTCCTTTTAGTTTTTGTTTTGGTGCCTGAAGCAGACCAGTCGATTGTCTTGTCGTCCAACTGATCGGCTCGTGGATCCCTTGCTCTATATAACACTTCAGACGCGATGTCTTTCTTCCATCTCTTCACACCAGCAGCACCCTCCACCGCAGTGACTCTTCCCTCCATCTCACCCTTAGAGTTTGCTCGAGTCAAGCAAATTTTTAAGTCCAGGGTGGGGGTGGGTGGTACGTGATCCACCCTTTATCTTCCCTTTTCAACATTTCCTTCTGCATTTTTATTTATTTGCTTTGTTTACTTTCAAACATAAGGCCTTTATCTAGTCGTCCGAATGTTGTACTTTATCTTCAAAATCAATTGCATTATCAAATTTATTTCAAAAAACTTTTGCAATATCAAGTTCCCTATGATCATGATAGTAATTTTTGTAAACGGTGGCAAGCCTTAGAGTATCAAATAGAATCAATTGCAGATTTTCTTAATTTTAAGATTAGATTAACTTATTCTTTTTACTCTCATATAATGTAGCTACATGTCTCTTTCTATCTTATGCAACGACAACTCAAAAAAAAAAGTTTTTTGTTGCATAGGAAAAATAAATCGCACGCCAAACCCTAAGTCCGGGGTGGCATGCCCTTCTTCCATACCCCACAAAGGGGCGTACTATCAAAAGATGCCAAAAAGAGCACACAAAAAAATTGTGGTCAATGTAATCACAAGTCCATGAAAAAATTATATCCCAAGTCGAATAGAGGAGGGATTTTTCCGTCACACCTCAAATTCTCTATTCTCGTGCAACAATCAACCCAATGAAAAAAGAAAAAAAAAATAAAAAATGAAAAAAATGATGAGTGTCGAAGCGCAAGTTAGATCAAGATTGTCTTTACAAAGTATGAGTTTAAAAAAATAAGTTATGAAAAAGTTTTCTTAAGAAACATAGTGCTTGCAATTTGTGGTTCTAGGAGATGGGTCGCTTGGCCATGAAAAGGATAGAAGAATTGCTAATCTAGGGAGGATGAACTTGTTGATCCAAAATTTTTTGAATCATTTTTTATTTTTCAAATTGCTTGAGGACAAGCAAAACTTTAAGTCCACGGTATTTTGATACGTGTTATTTCAACACATCTTTTCTGCAAATTATTAAGCTTGTCACATAGAAATTCTCCATTCATCTCTTGAAAATTGCACAAAATGGTATTTTCTTGTTTTTATCACAAATCTGACAATCATTGCATTTTATTTAAATTTCAGGACTTGAGCCGATCGATTGGTACATTCAACCGATCGTCTCATTTTGATCTATCTTTAATTATAAAGTAGAATAATTATGGATATGTATAATTAAAGATATGCACATACATACATAATATCTGAATATTATGATGGCAACATTTTCTTTTTTCTATTTATCTATCTCATCTCTTTCATCTTCCCTTCATATTCCTTCAATTTGAATCCACATAATTTTTGTTAATCATCTGAAATTTTTATTGATAATACAATCTAACTCTTTCATGCAGGCACTAATCGATCGTTGATCTCATCAGACGACGGCTGAGATCGCCCGACTCCAGCTACTAGACGCCCGGCTGATGCCCATTGCTAAGCAACACCGAGCGGTTTCAACTGTGCCACCACCCTAATTAGGGTTGGCAACCAATCGATGGGTGCGCGTTCCATAACCTTCCAACCGATCGGTTGGTTCCTGAACCGGTCGGTTGGCGGTGCGCAAACAATAAAAGTCCCAGCCGCCAACCTCAAAATAACCCTAAACCTAATGTATAGCCCCCCCTCCTTCTCCTATAAAAGGAGGGGCACTTCCTCCTCCTTGGGGCATCTGGGATTTCTTGGTATTTTGGAGTTCTAAAGCAATTAGTCTTGTAATCAATTCCTTATTATGCAATAAAGTAGATCTTGGTTCAAATATAGCTCTTTCATACTTGTTCTTGTCTTTTCTTTCCGCCCTAGTGTTAATCTTCTTCTCTCTGTTCTTTATTTCTGGAGCAAGGAACAAAGAACTAAGCCATTTCATCGTCTCTAGCATAAGGACTAATCTCCTGATTTTTGGGCTAGACTATGGCTTCATTTCTTTGTTCCTCCGTCTCCCCCCTCTCCATGTGTGATAGACTTCTATCGGGGCAAGGTGAATAACCCCTTAGCCATGTCTTTAACGACTTCTTCTTAAACGACTAGATGGTAATCGATTTTAATTGAATAGTTGATCTTCAGATCGCATGTTAATCCAGATGGATATGACCATGGAAATCCGGATTTTGAACAATAAAATCGATTACATAGACGTTTTGATATGACTGTGGATTTTCGTCTTTTAGAATTATAAACTAGGAAGCATGAGCACCAAGACCAATGGGCTCGTGTGGAGTTTATCTCTTGTGAGTTTTTAAAATTCGCAAACCTTCATCGAATCGTCGTTTAAGATTTAGTTGTTATCACCTAGGCTAAGGTGGTGAAAACCCCTATGAGCCTCGATTTCCTTCTTTTGATTTAATCACCGCATCCTTTGTTTTCTTTAATTCTTAGTCGTTCATTCATATAGTTTTGCTTGTGTTAACAATCTTCTTACTTTTTTTTCCTTGTGCATGTTTATTCTTGTTAAGTGCATTTCTTCTTGCATTAGTGTAATCACTCAAACCCCCAACTGGACTTCACTTTCTGCTTTAATAAAAAGAAAAATACCAAAAACAAATAATAAAGTTCTTCAATCTTTGGATTCTAAGAACAATCTCTAAATAGTTGTCCTGTGGGATCGACCCTTCTATACTACCCTTAAAACCGGAAGTAAAAAAGGTTTAAACTCTATGATTAACCATCTTAGTGATTGATATTGCAAAACGACGAGTATCACGTACTTTACTTTGTCTGCTTCGGGGATGTCGAGGATCCGGAAAGCCTTCTCAAGACTTGTCAGCCACAGATCTGCATCCGCTGGATCAGCCATCCCAGCATAGTCTGAAGCTCCGACTCAGCGAAGCCGCTCAAAAGTCTTCCCAATACATGATGTTTCTCCATGGGGAGCTTGTGCTCTTGGCGGAGGCACTGGCAATCTTTCTACCATGAGATTCATCGTAGCCATCATCTTCCCCATAAGTTGTTGATAGGCAGGGTGTTCAAGAATGACTGGGTCAGGTCAGGGGACCTCAGGCACCCGATCTTCATGTGCCTGTCCTATAGCTCCATCAACTGATGCAACATCGCTGTTCTCAGTGGCATGTTCTTCATGGTTTCCAGACATTTTGGCTTTTCTTCCGCTGAGGGCAGAAGATGATTGTAAGAAAATCTAGAAAACTCATAAGAATAGACACAACCTAGTCCTAAATCCCTGTAGACTCAGCGAACCTAGAGCTCTGATACCAAAACTTGTGGCAACACATCCCACTATCACACAGACATCGATGTGTTACGCGAAAACGTGCGGAAAACACCAAAAACCACAAATTACCAAAAACACGAGTTAATTAAAACTGATTTGCAGAAAGCAGATAAACCAAGAAACTATTACATTTAGGTCATCATCCTACAAGGAAAACAGGTTATATAAACATGTACAAGATCTTGACACGTGTCCACAACTTAGGAGATCAGTTGTCCTGTCATCACATGAGTTCATCACCTGTTATTTTATACAGAACGGCCCACATCCGGCCAACAACAGGATATACAAAACATCATCAGCTATACATCATGAAACAACGTCAAAACGCTCCCAAGGACTTGAGAGTACAGGGATGACTCTAAACTTTACTACAAAACAACCAAAACAACAGTATATCCATCTCTTGCCTTCTACTGCTCTTCTTGCTGCTCGGTCGCAACTCCGTGACCACCACCACGTCTAACTCGAACACCTAAAAAGGTTGTAAACCAGCGGGGTGAGACACACAGTCCCAGCGAGAAACATAACTCCCCGCCAAAACTATAAAACCTCAAAAAGATAAGAGCAACAATAGTAGATAACTGATAAGAGGTAAAACAAGAGCAGTTTATAAAGTAAAGCTATTCATACCATCAAGCTTACCAAGATGTACGGAAGGCATATACCCAAGTATTCTTTATGGAATATGATCAACAAGATAAGATTTATAAGATCTTACCGCATAACATAAGGAACGTATAAGTAACTGCAAGTATAACAAGATTAACTATGCAAGCAAATTCTCAACCAATATTCCGTGTTTTGCCTTATGCAGTAAAGACTATTCGGCTGAATTACATATTATTATGCCCTGAGGAAGTGAGCCGTACCGCTCAAATCCAACATTCGGTTGCGAAACCCAAGCCGGTGCCATACAAGGTCAATGGAAGAGCCGAACTTCACGACCTCCCACCTCGTGTGTTATAACCCCAATTTTTTGGGTTCAATTGGTGAGAAATGTAATTTCTCATATTAAAGATATTTGAACAAATAATGATACAATTTGCTTCAAATAAATGGATTTCGTTTACAATAGCCTTGATATCTGTGTTGTGGGCTTTATTGGCTATTGGGCCCAATAACCAGGAAATAACAAAGAAAATTCAATTAGTGAATGAATAATTGAATATTTGAGAAAAGAATAATGTGGAAACCTCTAGAAGGCAAATCCAAAGAGGACTTCACGCCTCTTGGGTTCCTTGGGTTCCAAGGAGACCAAAGTTGTAAAAAGAAAGCAATAAGAAAAGAAAAGATTAATTATATCTTTCTTTATTAAGAAATAAATTGAAAATAATGATAAACGAGTGGAAAGAGGCATAAATGAGATTGCTTGGGGGAAATTTCGTGTCCATGAGGGTGCTAATATTAAAATGAATGCCAATGAGGAAAATAAAAGAGAAATAAAGAGAAATCCTCAAAAAGAGATATTTTAATAAGAAATAAACAAGATAAGATGAAATAATGCATATTGATGCATTTAGAAGGATAATGTATTTTCTTAAAAAGGAATTACGAATTATTTGAGTTTATTGGGATCCAAGGAGTCCCAATGAAGAAAGAGGAAAGAGAAAATACTAAAAAGGCAAAATAAGGGGATAATATAATGCATTATTAAGGAATTATGAGGTATTGTTAAAAAGAAAGTAATTTCTATTAAAAGAAATAGAAATTTCGTGATTAATGGATTAAAAGCTAAGAATAAAGACAATAATGAGAGGGATTTTCGAATTCCTAATATCCAAGTAATAGGAAATACCAAAGGAGAGAGAGAGAGAAGAATTGCTTCTTATTGAAGGAAAATGATTTCTATTAGAAGAAGGACTTCTTTTCCTAATGGAAAGTTATCCTAGGGCTTCGTTGGCCTCCCCTGTATAAGGGGTGAGACTTGGGGGCAAATCCAGAGAGAGATCCCACGTCTCCCACTCTTTTCCTCACCTCCTTCTTGCTTTTTCACGTTCAAAACCCTAACTAATGAAAAGTTATGGGATCACGAAGCCATGAAGCTGCAGGCAGGGGTTTCGAGGGAAGTATGTGGTCCTATAGCACCGGTGGGCGGCCGTAGCACCTTATCCCTGTCCTAGGCAGAGAACTATAGAAGCCGTCGGCCGCAGAGGTACCCAGCCGACCTGGCCGAGCTGGCCGTCCTCCGGGAGGAGCTCCAAGCTCGGGAGGAGGTGGCGGAGTCAAAGCAACCTGCTCCGATGTCTTTCGGGGTCCAGAGGTGGGGAGAACGGGCTGCGCAAGCCGAACGTAGGGTTGCTGCCGCGGAAGCAGCCAGCAATCGCGAGGAAGAAGACACCTTAGGGCTGTTGGACGAAATTGCCCTTCGTGGGCTAAAGAGATGGTCCACTTACGCGGGGGTAGGAGCGTCATTTCGAAATGTTCCTGGACAAGCCGCGTCTACGTTGCATGGAGAGGACACTTGGCGCGCCCTGATTGGTCCGGGTAAGTGAAATCTTACAAAAATCGTATCTCATGATTCGTAACTCGGATTAAAACAAGTTATATATGAATTTTGATCAGGAGAACACAAGGAATCTAATAAAAATAGTTTCATAGCCTGAATCTGATCATAGTTCGAAATATAGTATAAATTATCATCTTTAATGAATTAAAGATTAAGAAACCCTATGTTGATATGATTAATGTGTTTAATAGGGTTTAATGGATTTTAGAGTTGATATTAGTCTGTTAAATGTAAAAAGGAACATTGAGTTCAAAAAGGAAGAACTTTGCACATGATTAGTCTAATTTAGGGTTTATGTGCTTAAATATGCATGAATTTGAAAAGGGCATAAAGTTAACATCTTTAATGATTCAATTAAGGAAAAACCCTTTAGATTTGATGATAGATGAATAATTCAAGCTGATATTAACCTGTTGTTAATGAAAGAGAAAATAGGATTTAAAAATATGATCTTTTTATATATTTGGTTTAATTTAGGGTTTCGAGCATGATTATGCACTAATGAGCTTGAAAACCCTAATTTTGATGAATATGTCTTTTAATTAGTTTAATTGTGTAAATCCATGAATAAAATAGAGATGTGATGATCCTAAGCTAATTTGAGCATAAAAGATCCTTAATGTGGATAATTTGAGTAATTAGGGTTTTTATGAGTAGAAAAGTTGTTTTAGGGTTTGTTAACTTAAAAAGGATAAAGTTTGAGAAATTGATCTAAGAAACCCTAATGCATCCTAATGAGACTTAGAAACCTTAGAAAGGTGTCCCAAGTCAATAAGGAGTTGTTTGGGATATGCTTGTGACAATTAGACATTATACATGTTTTCAGGATCAATGTTTGCTTGATTGATTGATTGGCTTGCTTGATTGGACATCTAGTTGGATTTGGATAAATTGTTGCTTGAGATCTCCAAGATAGGTATGTGGTTACTTATGAATAACCTCTTAGTGTTCCGATGGTTTCTCTGATGTTTAATCGCATTGAATGCAACTAAATTGCTTGGATGTTCATATTACAATTATAAAGTGACTATGATTATCACTTAATGTATTTGCCTATAAACTCAGATCCTGGTTCTCTCTGTGGCATAATAGCTAACCTAGTACATGGCTGCCTATGGGTAGGTCCATCAGGTTAGAGAAAGGCCTAGTACATGGCTACCTATTGGGTAGGTCCATCAGGTCTATGGATGACCTAGTACATGGCTGCCTATTGGGTAGGTTCATCAGGTCTATGGTTGACTTAGTACATGGCTACCATGGAGGTAGGACCATCAAGTCATAATGAGTTAGATATTGGGCTATCTTCGGATAGTGCCATGCGACTCTATTACCTAAAAGTGGGGTGATATTCATGTCCACTGTAGGGACAGCCCAGAGTTCAAGAATAAGTATGGATTGAGTTGTATGGCTTAAAATGTAATTTTGATTGTTAAATGATTAATTGAATGATTATATTGTTACCATAGTTGAACATTATCTGTTTCCTCCACATACCAGCTTCGACTGACTGACGTTTTGTTTGTCGGCGTTTTAGGTACAATGAAAAGTACAAACAGTAAAGTGACACCTTGTGAATTCAAGAATTAAAGAACAAGGAGGAATTAGATAGAATAGTTCAGCTGAGGTTAGAAGTTAGTTTGTTCCTAACTTTTCAAGGTATGCAAAGAAAAATTTTATTACCCTTTTCTATATAGTCTGTTAGAATTTAATAATTGTTTATGGTTATATGTCGAACCTTTGATCTGTGATTAATGGGTGCGGCTTCAATCTCTTGGTCTCCCTTAATTGGGGGTTACTGAAAGGTGAGGTCATAACATTTGGTATCAGAGATTAGGTTCCTCAGTTAACCATTAATAATTATTAAATTTTACAAACTCCATAGAACCCAAGGGAGTTATTAGAGGAGTATCCGAAAGGCGGAGGTGTCTAGAAAGGGATCACGACTGGGGGCTGGCAAGATTTTCCTCCGCACCGCTAGTCAGAATACGAGGACTCCCAGACCTGTGTGACCGCCTGGACAAAGTCTTAGGGTATGAATCGAAATAAGATACCTTTAGGACTTTTCATCTTATTCATCCCTTCTCATCACAAAATTTTGATAAGGACCTAAAGGATTAGGGTTTCTTTTTCTCCTCGCCCTCTTGAGGTATGGGTAAGGCTAATAAGGTTTAAGAAATCCTCCAACAAATTAATGAAAGGCATGTAAATAAGATGTCATGGGCATAAGCTTAATAGATTAAATGCAAACTAAAGAATAGATACATGCTTAGGTCGTATGACATAAGTTGTCATGTCCTCAGAAGAGACCTGAGGCTAGACCTTCTTGTCAGGAGGATAAGTTAGTCTTGGAGATAAAGATCTCCATTGCAAGTAGAGACCTAGCACATCCTCTAAGGATGATTCTAACCCTAACCCTAAGTGAAGGTTAGGGAGAGATGAGTTGGACCAGGTGTTTGAAAGGACATGCCTTTGGGATGCCATACGATCCATGGGTGACCTAGCACCTTTGGCAACCCAACCCTGGGAAGGGTCGTGCATGTTAGGGTAAAGGATAGCTCCTTAGATGATGATGTTAGTAAAGGACCATAGAAACCCTATGGGCTTGTGCAAGTAGGGCATAGCTGGCACCTAGGGCACGTCATAGTGCTGACGGTAGGATGAAACCCTAGATAAGGAATTATGACGGAGCATAAAGGGTTATGGATGATCTTGAGCAACCATAAATGCGAACCTAGGCTTCACCCATGTAGAGAATGCTTTGGAGGTTGATCTTTCATGAAGAGAGGACCTCTAATGGTGAGGTTGTATGTGGGGTTAGCTCTAGAGAGAGCAGGAAACCCAGAAAGGAGGTTGGAAGCCTAAAACCCTAAACAATGGATGATAGTGGTTGCCTCATAATCGATCCCTGAAAGTTGATGATATCTTGGTTGCCTTTAGAGGGACCAAACCCTAGGGAGAGAAGATGAAGCTTCTGGTAGATATGTGCCTACGGTATAGGTCTTTACCTTCTTAGGTAGGAAGAAGAGTTCCTTAGACCTAGAAAGGTTTAGTAACAGGTTTCGAGGCCTTATATCTTGTTGATTGTCCTTAAGGAGGACCCAACTCTAAGTGTTGCTCGAGTTGAAGGATGACAAGAAGTGCATGTCATGCCTTTTGCATGCTTGGTTCGAGCATGCAGTTGGACACCTACAAGTGAACCTAGGGTTCCTAGGCCTAAGAGGGGAAGTGGTGTACCTAAGGCTCATGATGAGAAGATGAGAAGCGAGCATAGTAATCCTCATGAATAGAGGAGCCCCTGAAGTTTAAGGTGTGTTTGATGAATCCCTCATAGCTAGGTTGATGATAAAGAGAGGTATGATCTTGATCCAACATTGAGAAAAGAGGACAAGTATGAACTAGCATGGTTCGGAATGTGATCTGCTGTGCCTTAATGGCTTGCTAGGGTTAAGTAGACTCGTGTAGATGTAAACCCTAGACCTAAGAGCTTTTGTGACCTTAGAGATAGTTTTCCTCCCATCCTGGGAGAGGGACCCCTTTGGAAGGGTGTATATCAGTTTTGGTGGTTCAAGGTAACCTAAAGAGGTCTCACAGGATCTTGAGAAGCTAAGTGAAAGGTACATAGTATGAGATTGAATCTACAGACCCATAGATATCCATCTCTATTGCATGTGAATGTGGTACCATGGAGGTAACCGGCATGGGACTTGACCAAGGTAGGCAGGTTGCCATGATCCCTATGGGAGGATGAAAGTCAGCCCATGAATGCAGAAAGAGAGATGATGAAGACTTGGGTAAGGCTCTAAGTGAACATGTACTATAATGGAGAATCCTAAGTCTATCCTAGGGTCAGGTAGGGATGAGACCGATGAAAGTAGGAGTTGCCTAATTCCCCATTTGCACATGACCATAGGGTCGGGAGGTAACAGCTATCATTGTCTGAGGGCCATGGGTTAGGAGATTGATCACCTTCATGAACTCGTGGGACCCAAAGGGCAGATGAGTAGGGCACTCTCTTGATGCATGAGGGAAGAGGGATGACCCCAAAAGAGTTGGTACCCTATAGACCTAGAGGAGATGACCAAGGATATAAACCTCAGTAGGTTCAAGACTAGTTTGATATCTTGCTGTTTATGATGAAGAGACATATGTGGCACGTTGCAACTTAGATTTAAAGGTGTACTGGCAAGGTGGGATGTACCATCTCTACTCTTGGAACAGGAAGAACTCTGTATTTGGACTGTAGCCAAATGCTTATTTCCTCTTGTTATGGGGGTGAGAGATAGGACATTATGCATGTCATACACCAAGGATAAGAGACGGTGTAGGTTGGAGCATTGCCACGAGAAATAGGGATAGAAAAGATATCTACCAAGTGAATGATACATGGATGGTTTGTAAACACTAAGAGCAATGAGGTAGTCGCCTTATGAGGATGTTTTTATCACGGGCTATGTGGAACTTACGAGTTATACCAGGTTGAGGTTGATCACCATGATGATGAAATCAGAGAGTGTTCTTATGAAGATAAACACATAGTTTGAGGTGACATGATAAGTGAAATACATGGAAGTGTATGTCTTTAATGTTACCTAATACCTAAGGATGTGAAGTGGTAATGGATGCTCTGGTTGAGATACATCTGACTTGTTTGACTAGAAGCTAGAAAGGGTTGATTGGCTAACCCTAAGTTCAAAAAGGAGAGGTGTTGGATAACACTCAGATGTAACAAGATACATTGAAAAATTATGGTTGTTTGGTTAGCCAGTCTAGTCCTAGATGCAATGAAAGGATGGTGGTAAAACCTCAGATGTACTTCTTGGAAGAGAAGGTGATGAAACCCCGACTGGAGTGGTTTAGGGTTTTGGAGGAATCGATCTTGGAAGAATCATGACATGCAGGAAATCATGATACACCATGGAAAATGGCAATAGCACTTTGGATGCTTAAGATAAAGTTGCATGGGGTTTATGACCATGCAATCCAGGAGGTAAAGGACGAACCCCAATAACCCAGTGTATCAATATAGAGGACAAAAGAATCCCTGAGAAGGAATGAGAGCTCAACACTATGGATGTTGTGATAGGTCTTCCCTGGACCGAGGAAGGTCGAGATGCAATATGGGTTATGGTAGGTCGTCTAACCTAGATAGTATGAGAAAGATAGAGTTCTGTAAAGGGACAGATCTAGTTGAACTACTCATGAGAGAGATGGTTCAACTACACCATGAAGCAAGTTCAAAGGTTCTTGAGTTTGAACTAAAGGTACCCTTCCAAAAGGTGGAAGTAGGTGCATTGAGAACTCTATAGTTTATCACCCTTAACTATGGTTAGTATGATCCAGACTAAAGGGTCTGATAAGGGCATGTGTGCTCGTTCAGGGTGATATCTAGAGACAGTTCTTGTCCTATGAAATATGTGACAATGACCACCATAGCCAGTATCGGGTTTTGTATGAAGCTCTATAAGGGAGGTTGTGTCGGTCACCACTTCAGTAAGGTGATGTTGGTGAAAAGGGCCACATGATGGTTAGAAAAGGACCACATGATGGTTAGAAAAGGGACCACAGTGCGTGTAGATGAAGTCACTTTGATCATGCAAGGGCTGAAAGGAGCCTAGAGACGATGAGAGTCGTGAGCAGATGCAAAGTAGACTGACTTACAAGTTACTGTGGAAGAATATGTGAGAATCCGACCCCTCTGAGCTGCAGCTGAGAAAGTTGAGTCCCCGATACATGGGTCCATTAGAGATGGATGGGTGGAGATGGTTAGGTTTGACCCTACCCCTCAGGATAGAGTAATGGGAGATGTGTTCCATGTGTCCAGTTTAGAGCACTATGTGAGGTACCCCGACCATGTGCTGAGCAATGAACCTAGTGAGCCCCAAGGGAGGCTGAAATGGCCTGAGTCACCTGTGTAGTTTATAGACGCTAGGATGAAAGAACTCAGAGAAAAGATTATGTGATGTTAAAGATTCTTTGGAAACGCCATGAGTACGGCAAAGCCACATAGGGGCCAATGATGGACATGGGAAAGTCTTATCCTGAATTGTTTGTTTGCTTGCCTGAATTTTGAGGACAAAATTCCTATAAGAGGGGAAGGATGTTATAACCCCATTTTTTTGGGTTCAATTGGTGAGAAATGTAATTTCTCATATTAAAGATATTTGAACAAATAATGATACAATTTGCTTCAAATAAATGGATTTCGTTTACAATAGCCTTGATGTCTGTGTTGTGGGCTTTATTGGCTATTGGGCCCAATAACCAGGAAATAACAAAGAAAATTCAATTAGTGAATGAATAATTGAATATTTGAGAAAAGAATAATGTGGAAACCTCTAGAAGGCAAATCCAAAGAGGATTTCGTTCCTCTTGGGTTCCTTGGGTTCCAAGGAGACCAAAGTTGTAAAAAGAAAGCAATAAGAAAAGAAAAGATTAATTATGTCTTTCTTTATTAAGAAATAAATTGAAAATAATGATAAACGAGTGGAAAGAGGCATAAATGAGATTGCTTGGGGGAAATTTCGTGTCCATGAGGGTGCTAATATTAAAAGGAATGCCAATGAGGAAAATAAAAGAGAAATAAAGAGAAATCCTCAAAAAGAGATATTTTAATAAGAAATAAACAAGATAAGATGAAATAATGCATATTGATGCATTTAGAAGGATAATGTATTTTCTTAAAAAGGAATTACGAATTATTTGAGTTTATTGGGATCCAAGGAGTCCCAATGAAGAAAGAGGAAAGAGAAAATACTAAAAAGGCAAAATAAGAGGATAATATAATGCATTATTAAGGAATTATGAGGTATTGTTAAAAAGAAAGTAATTTATATTAAAAGAAATAGAAATTTCGTGATTAATGGATTAAAAGCTAATGCTTGATTGATTGATTGGCTTGCTTGATTGGACATATAGTTGGATTTGGATAAATTGTTGCTTGAGATCTCCAAGACAGGTATGTGGTTACTTATGAATAACCACTTAGTGTTCCGATGGTTTCTCGGACGTTTAATCACATTGAATGCAACTAAACTGCTTGGATGTTCATATTGCAATTATAAAGTGACTATGATTATCACTTAATGTATTTGCCTATAAACTCAGATCCTGGTTCTCTCTGTGGCATAATAGCTAACCTAGTACATGGCTGCCTATGGGTAGGTCCATCAGGTTAGAGAAAGGCCTAGTACATGGCTACCTATTGGGTAGGTCCATCAGGTCTATGGATGACCTAGTACATGGCTACCTATTGGGTAGGTCCATCAGGTCTATGGTTGACTTAGTACATGGCTACCATGGAGGTAGGACCATCAAGTCATAACGAGTTAGATATTGGGCTATCTTCGGATAGTGCCATGCGACTCTATTACCTAAAAGAGGGGTGATATTCATGTCCACTGCAGGGACAACCCAGAGTTTGAGAATAAGTATGTATTGAGTTGTATGGCTTAAAATGTAATCTTGATTGTTAAATGATTAATTGAATGATTATATTGTTACCATAGTTGAACATTATCTGTTTCCTCCACATACTAGCTTCGACTGATCGACATTTTGTTTGTCGGCATTTTAGGTACAATGAAAAGTACAAACAGTAAAGCGACACCTTGTGAATTCAAGAATTAAAGAACAAGGAGGAATTAGATAGAATAGTTCAGCTGAGGTTAGAAGTTAGTTTGTTCCTAACTTTTCAAGGTATGCAAAGAAAAATTTTATTACCCTTTTCTGTATAGTCTGTTAGAATTTAATAATTGTTTATGGTTATATGTCAAACCTTTGATCCGGGATTAATGGGTGCGGCTTCAATCTCTTGGTCTCCCTTAATTGGGGGTTACTGAAAGGTGAGGTCATAACATCGTGGTCAGTGCATGAGTGCAACACAAGCAGGACCGCAGTCTCATGCTTAAGTGGCCTCAGCCATAGGGTCAGACTACCCTCTGCCTAGCCCGCCTTGGTACATGTATTGGCGCTAGTGAAACTGAGCCACGTGCATGTTCACCGTGCTCTGAGCCATGAACACATTCATGCTCCCATATCACACATCCTGAGCCATGGGCCTGTTTACCATGCTCTTATCATATTTGGGCTACAGGCCTGAATCCGCACCCTGGAGTCTACAACTGAAGTTGCACTCTTACCTCCTCACTTTAGGCTAGGAGAAACCTTGCATACTCAACAATATGCACTCCGGATTAACCCGTAGGAGAACCCGTTTCACCATCACCAGCTCCTGACGATGATGGATCTATGGCCAGGGCAACTACATGATATGTTCCACTATGATTAGTTAGTACATTTTAAGTGGATTGCAAGATTCAGCCAAGTTGTATAATATACAAATAAGAACAAGAATAAACAACATGAACTCAATATCATGCTTTTACTGTCATCAACATCATCCTGATCCATCACCAGGATCCAACCTTACATGTCACCACTTGGCCTCTTGCCAATCATCTAGATCCATCACAAGGATCATCACATTGCCATGGGATCTCAATCCCTCATCACATAGTGCCACTGCCTCTCAAGGCTTACATCATCACCATGGGATAGCAATCCCAGATCATCATTAGAGAATAACATCTCATTAAGGCACTCTAGCCAAACTCATGTCTTCCGACCAAACACACCATGCCTGTTATCTCATCAACAAGAGTAACCATCAGAGCAATGTTACTCAAACATATATACCTCATAACCCTTTACCTGGCTATGCATTTGTACCTGCATGGTTAGTATGCACAATCATCATAGATTATCAGAAGAATTATATTATCAACATAGGGCAGTACTGATGATTATATACTTTACCATTCATGCCTCAACCTGTGACCATAGGCATAGGTCATATCATCATGCAAGCATCTTTCATGCTTACCATTTATTCAACAGTATACATATAGTTCCAGATGATCATAAACACAGGTACTACCATGTCAAGCTACATAGATGTGATCCATTATATCAATTATCAAGTATGTCAGGGATCACTATCATAAATCAAACGTGATTACATCAGCAAGGACTAGCATACCGGTTTCCATATAAGGAACAAGACTCTCACTAGAAATGCCTACTACCCTTACCCAAGATAGTATCGAGCAAGGTACTCTCCCCTATCGCCCAACACTCAAACCTCAAAACGGCCAAGCCAACCAGCCACATAACGACCAAGCACTTAGCAAGGGTACCGAGCTACCATCTCAGGGTATATCGTGCAGCATGTGTCGTGCAACCACATGCATCGGGCAACCAAGGCATAACGATCACCAGCATATCGTGCAACTATGCCCAAGAGACATATCGTGCAACGGTGTGTCGTGCACCTCGATGTCAGGCAACACTGCGTCGTGCAACACAGGGTATCGAACATCCATGTGCAACGGCTACAGATACTATGTGACACTCTATCGGCATCACCACACAACAAGGAACAACGCCCAAAGGATGCAACTCAACCGGGCAACAAGGAGCCCGTCGCTCAGCTAGCCTAGCCTGGACCTATCGGCCGACACACAAGGCAAGGACTGGTGTGACACCCGACACAGCCACAACAACATAACGTCCAAGGCTCTAGGTCAAGAGGGGTATCGGGCAACGCCAACCCCAAGCCATATCGGCCAAGATGCAACCCGACAGGGTCACCACCATCCTCAAGCACAAGGGCACCAAAACCCTAATGGAGCAAGAAGATGACACACCTCTCAACTATCAAGAGAGAGGGGTTTTGCCAAGCTTCTTAACACCAATCGGGCAACACAAGGTTCAACCACAACCAAGGTCCACAACCATCACATAGCTCACCTTTCAAGTCCAAGGTGAGAAGAGGGTGTTGCTCAAGCCACTAGAACACAAGCTGACCTCCCAACTTAAACGAGAGAGGAGTATTGCCCATATTACTAGAACTCAAGCTCACTCCTCTAGACCTAGGAGAGAAAGGGGTGTTGCTCACCAAGAAACCCTAGAACATAGGTTCGGCCAACAAGAAGCAACTAAGCAAGAAACCAAACTAGCAATCATACATAGCCGATCATAAGCAACGTACAAACAAGAACATAGAAGATGGTAATGTAGTTAGGGTTAGGAGTTATGTAACCCGCCTTAAGCAAGTTCCAAGCTCCTAGCTCCAAGATCCAAGCACCACCAAGGAAGAAGAGCAAGGCACTCTAGGGTTCGGCCACCACTAGAGGAAGAAGGAGACTCCAAGGCAAGGATCGACCACCAAGCTTGCAAAAGAAGAGGGTGTCGTGCACCAAGGAGAGGGAGACTAAGGGACTAAAGGGATCCTTATCAAGAGAAAGGGAACACATATATAGGAGAGGATGGAGGAGAAACCAAGGAAAGACAAGGCAAGGTGTCGCCCACCTAGGGACACTTTTCCATGTGCAATGCCACCACTCTAACATGTCCTAAACACATGTCCAAGGCCATTGCCACATGCAAGCATCAAGCACCAAGTGTCCACTAGTGGTGATATAAATGAGGTCAAAGAGGGTCAAAGGGTCTATGGGCGACACACCTCCATACCATGCCCGACACACTCCCATGGGCGACACAACACAGGCCGACACACCACAGGTTGACACACCACAGGATGACACACCTAGGTCGACACAAGGCACTCCTGCCCGACACAAGGCTCACTTGCCCGACACAAAGGTCCAACAAGGCAAAGGCAAGGCAACACTCAACAAGGCCCACCAAGGCTCAACCAAGCCCAAAGGAACTCAAGCAACGAGCCCAACCCTTCCTCTCAACACTAGAGGAAGCAAAGAGAGGGAGGAACACCTCACAAGGTGACAAACTTGCCCACAAACCCTAGACTAGGGTTAATTGCAAGTAGCACCTCCAACTCTCAACAAACACCAACAAACCCTAATCACCAAAAGGTGATTAGTAAGCAACAAAGCATCAGGGTTAAGCAAAGCAAACAGGATAAACCCTAAACGGAGGTCAGGGTCCTTACATGCATCTTCTACCATTTTTGGGCCTTTATGATTACTTACTTTACTCTTCACTGTAGATATACTTTAAGAAAGTTGCAATTAACCATCCTTGTGTTTAATCTACATAAAAATGTATTTTCTCTATTCACCCCCTCTAGATATTTAGCTCATCACACTCGATAGTGTGGTTTACAATTGATATAACTTTTGGTAAAATCCACATGGATTCGATGGGAATTTATGCTTGATGAATTCGAGATGAACAAGCTATGGGTTAGAAATTTAATCATATTTGTTTGGTTAACAAATGATGATTTTGTTTGATACAAGAAAATAAAACTTAAATTAAATCCAAGTGACTCCGAGAACTAGAGAGGCTAAAGAGACAGATAGAGCTCAAGCACCAAAAAGTCACCTAAAATATCTTGTTGTTAACTTATCCAAATGTCCCAAAACCCAAGTAATTGTTGTCTTATGCATTACTAATATTATTCTTAATCCTTCCCAACCCAAGAATAATATAATAGAGAAGGAAAAATAAGTTCTTTAAATCACCACATATATCAGTTATTCAGTGTCATATAAAATGACTACAATTCATTCTAAGCGAGAGACACGACATAAACACCACCACCACCTTCTTTTATGAATTGTTTACAAATATAATATTATAGTAATTAGGAAAAATGGAGATGAATCTCATAAAATTTTATTCCTTATCAATGCAGTGGATCCTCATTATGTGGAGGGAACAATTTTTGGGGTAAATTATATGGTTGGAAGGAATCTAATTTTCAGTACTTAATGTGAAATACATGTATTATGAGAAAATTTTACTTTGAGAGAAATTATTCTATAGATGAAACAAAATTCTTGGTCATAAAGTAGTTTGCTATGAAAAACAATTTTCTGAGAGGACATGTTTTAGTTGTAGAAATTTATTTTTATGGATTTTTCCCTAAATGATAACCATGTCTCAATGAAAACATATACTTTTTTCCCAAAGGGCAATAAATTCTCAACAAGATAGTTATAATAAAAAGAAAAGTAAAATTTGGGATTGAATTCTCTTTAGGAGAGTGACATATTTTTAGAGAAAAATCGTTGACATGGATGTAAAAAAGTCTTGGTGAGGATAAACTTGTAGGACAGAGAATAATTTCTCAATGTGATATTCTACATGGAGGGAATAAACTCACAATAATTCATACAATTAGAAAAGTTCTTTGTATAAAGGGAAATAATTCTTAGATGGGACACTCTTTACTTCACAAAGGAAAACATTATTACCCTAAACATCTTAACTTAAAAGGAATCAAGAAAGAGAAGTACATACATAAAGGAAGATACACACTTCATTAGAAAGTTGTACTTTTCGTGAAAAGTCTTGGTGGTTCAAAATCTTATGTAGAAAACAGTGAATGTTGGACGAAAGTTTCAATCAATGTGAGAATTTGTTTGTAGAGAAATAACTTTATCATTTTTCCACAATTTCCAACCCATGTTGGAATAAAAATATGCCACATTTACCCTACGATTATTCATTAAAATATTACATTCCCATCAACAAGTAATTTAACACCATTAAAATCTTTCTTACCATGACATGAACAAAATTAGTTTCCTAGCCATTCCCTTCCCATCGCCCCACGTGTACCGAATGTAGTTCAAGATAGCCATGTTTACTATCCCATAATACTTATGTGTACACTAATAGAGGGGAGTCATATATCATTCTTCAATATACTACATCTAACTACATCCCATCAAGATCCCACCGAAGTTGTTCCATCATCATCTTTTTTGAGATATTGGAATCAAACATCGTAAAGGATATGATAAAAATTTGTATCACCCTACATAGAGAGTATAACTGCATGTAGGAATACAAGGTAAGTTTGACCTACATTTAACATAATAGCCACAAGTGTGCATATAACAAAACTTCGAATGGATAGGCTATAGAGATGAATCATCAATAACATCAAGTATAGAGAGAGACACCCCATTCGAGAGCCAATACATGCCCAAACTAGATGTGTTTGAGAGAGAACAATTTTCACCATCTCCTAATTATTACTTCCTTCTAATTGTAACCAATCATTTTCGAACTAAAAAGGTTTTGGTGCACATGCCAAATCTGTTTATATAATTCATATTGTAATATTGGGGGCTAGGAAATGGATATTGCCGTTTAGAAACCTAGCCGTGCACACCAGCGGCGAGCAGATGGAAAAATGAGAAGAATCGAGAGACGACCAGACAAAAGCTCTTACATAAGGCCGTGAAAATTTAAAAACAAACATACAATGTTATATGGCATATAGAAGGACTTGTTCATAATTAAGAAAAATGAGTGTGAAAAATTGCACAAAAAACCCCCAACGGGCTCTCCTATTTATAGTATAGATGTCTTCCAAAGGACGTTGAAATCCAAATACTATTCAACAAATAACGTCTCTTGCAAAATCTTCTTTAAATAAAGGTTGGAGTTTCTTTTGACAAAACCGGTCTATTTCCGGTCACCAACCAGCATATATAATATACAAATTTAGGCTATATGTCAAGAACCTTGGCATCTTAGGAGGAGCCTTCAGCACCGCCCAACCGCCTTGAGGGTCCCCTCTCCATCTCTATCATCATCCTTTACTCTTTTCGGCTCATTATTCCTTTCCCCTCTAGATAATTTTATAGCGATTAACAGTTGACATTTCGTATTTTTATATTAATTCCCTGCAATTAAGATTTATACTCTGGCAGTTTTCCTGGGATGTCTCGACTCACTTCAACCTCCTCTCCTCGAGTCCATCCTACGCTCTCCTCACCTCCGCCTCTTCCAGTCCGCTCTTCCCGTCCCCCGTCGCCGTCTCCTTCGCCTTCGATCTCTCCTCTCCGCCGTCTCTCAGCGGACAGGACTTCGAGTCCTCTCCCTGGATTCTCCTCCCCGTGAAACCCCCACCTCTCGGCCTCCCATAAGCCCTAACTCCGCTGTCTCGGCAGCCGCCTCTTCCGCCGCATGGCCGCTGACTCGAGCTCCGCTCCTAAGGACCTGCGGCCGCTGACGCTGATCCGTCCCTCTGTTCCTCCCTCCTCCTCCTCCGAGCCCTTCCTCCTCCACCCGCTGCCACAAGCCTCATCATCTGCCCCGCGCACTTGCCCGGCTCATGCAGCCCCCAACGGCTACGCTGACCCCGCCCTGGCGGCGGCGGAGGACGCATGCCCTGAAGACCACCATTCGACGACCACCAGCAGGAAGGTCAAGTTCCTATGCAGCTTCGGAGGCAAGATCTTACCCCGGCCGAGCGACGGCGCGCTGAGGTACGTCGGGGGCCACACCCGCATTATCGCCGTCAGGAAGGATGTGGCTTTCTCGGAGCTAATGCAAAAGATGGTGGAGGTCCATGGGGGTCCTACGGTTCTCAAGTACCAGCTTCCCGACGAGGACCTCGACGCCCTCGTGACGGTATCGTGCACGGAGGACCTAGAGAACATGATGGAGGAGTACGACAAGCTAGCTGCGGCGTTACCGGACGGGGCGGCCAAGATGCGGGTGTTCCTCTTCTCGCCGGCGGAGCTCGAGTCACCTGTTGGGTTTGAACGTGGGTGCGGAGATTTTGGGCAGGAGGCAGGGCAGAGGTATGTGGAGGCGGTCAATGGGCTTGTTGGGGAATCAGGGGCGCTTAAGAGGAAGGACAGCTTAGCTAGTGCTTCGTCTACCCAAAATTCTGATGTGGACTTCTCGATTGAACCATGTCTAAGTGAAGGTACGTCGCCATCCCATCATCAGGCCACTACTACTTCTGTCTTGCCCGATCCAACCAAGTTGGCATATGCAAATGGGTTGCAAAACCAATCTATGATGCCTGTGGTAGGAAACGCAGGTGGAATACAGGCTCTTCCTCCTCAGGCGATGGCTCCACCAGTTCAGCCAGAGCAGCCATCTCCGATGCCTTCTATGGCTTCTTATGTCCCGCAGCCAGAGGCCATCAACTATGTGAAGTATCCACCAAATTCTGGTCACCATATCCAGTATAGGCCTCAGAATCTGGGCGTTGGACCATCTGGGCAAGTGGGATATGTTGCAGTTCCCTCTAATTCCTTTGCTCCAGGGATGCATCTTACAGCACCACCAACATCACCTCTTCTACAGAACAATAATCAGAAACCTGTGCAGGCGAGACAGGAATCTTACTTGGACGAGAATCTATATGGAGGAAGAATTGTGCCTCAAAAGAATGATGCAAATAGCAAGCCGTCCTATCAGCCATTATCACAGATTCCTCCCTTGACACCTTCGGCCTTGCAAGCTCCAAATGTTGACGGCTACCCTGGAACATATGTGTGGCCTACTGGCGTGCAGTCTCCCTATGCCCCGCATGGGCATGCAGTGAGGTTAGATGATTGCTTTATGTGCCAAAAAGCTCTTCCGCATGTCCATTCAGATACTTCAGTTCTGGATCATAGAACTAGTAACGCTAGTGCAGCAATTGAGGCAAATCCACTCTACCATAGCCTCCAACCTGGTGATGCTTTCAGTTATACTGCGCATAGTGTAATTCCTACGAATGATGCTAAAGATCAAAGTGTTGGCGTTGGTGGTACAGCTGCAGCACCTCAATCTGTCTCGAATGTTTCCAAGATACAAAATGAGAGTGATAGAGCTGCTCAACCATTGGTTGAATTTTCTGAACCACATAAACACATTCTTCCTCCTCCTCCTGCCTACTATGGGGATTTGTTATCTCTTTATGCCATGCCTCCAGGTCAACTACCTCAACCAGTCCCAGTGGCATCGTTCCAGAATCAGCTACCTTCAAGTGGATCACCAGTGTACTATTCACCGGGGCAGCAGGACTTGATAATTAATAAAGCAGTTGTGGATGCTTCACGGCATCAGCCACCTCCAAATTTGGTGCCTGGGCAGCTTCCGGGGAACCAGGGTGTATCACCCAACCAGGTGAATTTTGTGGACACTGCTTCACCAAGATATCAAATATCCCATAATGCAGATACTCCTTTCCTAGAAGTTGGAAATCAGCTCTCAGATGTCCCAGCTGGACCTATGGGTGGGGCTGTGGAATCTCTCCGTGCAAGTCCTGAAACAGCAGGCGTATATGAGCAACAAAAGATAGCTGGAAAACCCGATGGTGGTAGTCGTATGAAAGGAATGAAGCCAGAAAGTCCCCCAAAGATTCCTAAGAATAACGACATCAGAAAGCCACAGATTGTAGGGAATGATTCAGCCTTGGGGAAGGATGTTGTTAACCCTGGACTTTTACCTGAGGGGAGGCATTCCCCCTCGGTGCCAGTGGACCAATTGCTTCCATCTACTTCAGTGGCTACTTCGAGGACTGGAATGCCATCTAGCAGCCAGCTCCCTCCTTTTTTAGGAGACCCTGTTTTACCAGACTTTCATAACCTTGGAGCAGCAAGCAATCCTCCACTTCCTCAAAAACTACTCCTTCCCGTGTCTACCGCAGCTAATAAGTCTCCTACAGGGGTTTGGCGAGAGCAGGATTCCAATTTCCCCAGCAGATCACTCATCGATGGTGTAACTACAGTGCAATCTGCTAATATTGTGGGGCCATTACCATCCTCTGCTATGCCCAGTTCAAAGGCTGTTGAAACACATGTTCCTGCTCCCGTAGATTCATTTTTTGATAACACAAATCTTCGGGGAGTTCAAGGTCTCTCTGTGTCACCCAGAAAAGAAACAACTGGAGAAACTTCTGAAATGACGGACTTAGCAACAGAGGGCTATTTGAAGAATAACGGTGTAACTGGTGGCCAGACGCCTATGGAGAAAGGAAACTATCAAGCAAGACCAGAGGCTGTGAATAAGGATCCATTTCCAGAGCGTGTTCCGT
Organism: Alisma plantago-aquatica; assembly: GCA_963693085.1. NCBI lineage: Eukaryota > Viridiplantae > Streptophyta > Magnoliopsida > Alismatales > Alismataceae > Alisma > Alisma plantago-aquatica. Next base: position 124,518,056 of record OY856415.1, on the reverse strand, counting down.
CGAATAAAGGCAACGCTTCTCCGCTTGCAATTTTCTTACAAGCACTTCATGGTGATAAATATCACCTTGAAATTGCAGAACATGGATTGCCTATCTCATTCTTTATGTCAATTTTGTAGATGGGAAGATACAGCAAGAAATGCAGGCATTATCAGAGGCTGTTGCTGAATCAGTTCTGCAGTCAAGTGTGCCACACACTGCTGATTCCACAGTCATAGATAAATTTGCTCCAGACCAAAGTGATACCCCAATGCGTTCTGATAATAATCTAGACTTACCAAATAAGGTGCCTGCTAGTCTTTGTTATTATGAAACGGGTCTCCATTCACTTTGTATTGATAAGTTAAAGCTGAAATTTTCTTGCAACATATTCATATCACTTGAGAAAACTTTCTGGTTTAACAGGACACCAAAACTGCACTGTTGGATAAACTGAACCTGGGTTTCCAAATAACAGAGGACCTTGAGCGCCTACAGGTTTTTTTACTTTGCCGCATTACAATTTTGTGATACACAAGGAATACTGTTCTACATTAGCTTCTTTTATTTTTCCTTCTGCAGGTTATAAAGAACAGTGACCTTGAAGAGTTGAGGGAACTTGGTTCTGGAACCTTTGGAACTGTTTATCATGGTAAATGGAGGGGCACTGATGTAGCAATTAAAAGAATCAATGACCGCTGTTTTGCTGGGAAGGCTTCTGATCAAGAACGTTTGGTAAAATGATCCATATCAACAATTTCTTCTGAGAATTCTGGATTTTTAGAATTTATTGCTAAAGCGTTGGGAAAATTTCAGAGGGCTGACTTTTGGAATGAGGCCAGCAACCTTGCTGGATTGCATCATCCGAATGTTGTTGCTTTTTATGGTGTGGTTCTGGATGGCCCTGGTGGATCCGTTGCCACTGTAACTGAATACATGGTCAATGGATCTCTTCGGAATGCTTTGCAGAGAAATGATAAGTAATGAATTTGTTCTCCTATAATATGATTTTTTTTGAGGATCTAGAGCTTTTAACGATGGTTTAGAATGTAGACTACATTAGAAATTCTGGCCTTATAAGCTTATATGCTTGCTGTTATTTTTTATGCAGGATACTTGATTGGAGGAAGCGCCTATTGATAGCGATGGATGCAGCCTTCGGAATGGAATATTTGCATGGAAAGAAAATAGTACACTTTGACTTGAAAAGCGATAATTTGCTCGTGAATCTGAGAGACCCTCACCGGCCAATATGCAAGGTACAAATTACTTGTTACTCAATTGTAATATTCAGCTTATGTTAATGATCCGTCACTATGATATTAGATATTGTAGTAGAAATGCATTGTTATTTCGATTGGTTATAAGGTTTCTTAATCTCTGTGCAATGTCAATCTTTATAAAGAAAATTTCAAATTCTTGTCAAAATAATGTATAGAGGTGGGGACCGTGGGGTTGCCTTTTGGCCTGACTTGGGTAAATTGGTGTCTATATGTTTGTTCTTGTAGGTAACCCATAGCTTCCTTTTGAAATAGGACATCTCTCTCTCTATTGAACTTTGTATGGAAGCATTTATCAAAAATATATCTTAGATGTAATCTGGTTGTGGAATTTGTGCAAGGTGCCTCACCTTCTTCTTATTTCAACGCTATAGAATTCAGCACAATATCTAACAAAAGGCTGCAGCATGTGCTATCTAGAAGATTTTCATAATGACGACTGTTTATGACTTGCTAATTCAAGATAACATCCAAAATACCAACCAAGTGAACAATGTCAAAACTAGTCCGGTGTTTCCCTGCCTCAATAGAAAAGCTCCCACATTCTTCTTGCTCAATTAGCCATTGGGTAACTTATTCTGCTCCAGCTGCATGGATAGACGGAAACCCCCTTAGAGGTCTTGAAGGTCATGAAACTCTACTTCTGTAGTGGGGATCCCCTTGTAGAGGTCCCTTGACTTCAGGATCTTTATCTACAAGGTGGAAATGTTAATGTATAATCTCAGTGAAACTCGCACGCATGACGCACTATAAAGCAACATCAACCTTTTTGTATTACTTCAGAAACAAGTTCCAGTAGTATCTGCCGCGAACTTGCTTGCAACGTCATCCGATCATATCCTTGCTAGTCAGCAAAGCATAGTAATAAATTCGGTATTCGGCATACGTACGGTCGAGCTGGAAAATTCGGAATTCGGGAATGATGCGGAAAATTCGGATAAAAACCGGTCAACGTACGTCAACTATTCGGGAAAAAGTCGGGAAAAAACAGATATATATACACACACACGTATATATACAATTATACACACATATATAATGATTGAATTGATGATTGCACATCATATGGAATACCCTAATGTAGAAAGTTCGACTAATACATAAATGTATCATAGATTTCAGAAATACACCCCATGGACTGATAACTGGTTTTAATTGCAATTGTAAATAAGAAAAAACAAATAAAAAAGAAAAATTGGGTAAAATGCGAGGAGGGAGGAAGAAGGAAAAAAGGAAGTAGGAGGATGATAAAGAAGAGAGGAGCAATAAGAGGTGGAACATGAAAGTAGAAGCAACAAGCAGCACAAAGAGGAAAAAAATTGGGAGGAAGAGGGGACAATGAAGGAGGAAGAATAGGAAAATGTAGAAGGTGCTTCAACAGGAAGAAATGAGGGAGGAAGATAGGAAAATGGAGGAATACGGGAAAGAAGTGGAAAAAAGGGGAGGAAGAGGGGATGGCGAAGGAGGAAGAAGTGGAAGCAGCAAACCGCAGGGAGAAATCAGGGAGGAAGAGGGGATGGAGGAAGAAAGGGAAGAATGGGAGCAGCAAGCAGCAGGTACAAATTAGGAAGAAAGGGAGGAGAATGAAGCATAGGTGGAACCCTGCTGTAAATAAAAAAGGAGTTGGAAAAACCAGGTATGAAACAAAAGTACATAACTGTATAAAACGGGGAAAAAACGTACTAAATGCATTTAAAACGCAATACAGGAATAAACCAGGTATGAAACAAAAAAGTACATAACTGTATAAAAAGGAGTTGGAAAAACCAGGTATGAAACAAAAGTACATAACTGTATAAAACGGGGAAAAAACGTACTAAATGCATTTAAAACGCAATACAGGAATAAAACACGTTTAAAACGTGTTATTCAGTTTGGAGTTTAAAACGGCCGTCACATATGACAGGTGAATAATACGCGTTTTAAACACATTTTTTTCTCAAAAAAAAGGGCGAATGTTGTGACTATGCAACAAAGTGCTCAAATTCTCACTTCAGGCATGGAGATCACAAGATCTTGTTGGCAAAGTTGGCGTTTAAGATTGGAGCCGATAAGGGATCGAGGTCAAAATTTGCATGTTGATAACAAGTCAGGCACACAGGTGAAGCACATGCTATGATGAAAGAGTTGTTCTCATATGTCGCTACTAGTGCGCTATAGCCACCACTTCCCCATGTCATAGTTTTCAACCCTTTGTCCATTATTGATGGCAATTAGATGGGTCAATCTGGTTGTAGCCTTGTAGGTAGTCCCACTTACCGTAATGCTTCTTGTGTATGGGCATATTTTTTCCGAGCTAAAGGTGGGTATATACGTTAAATCTATTCTTAAGTTTACTCTTCCCGTGTCCTTGGATCCTCAAGATAATACCAAGCACATTGCATTGAATCATTAAGCAATGGTGTTATGCTACCAAAACAAACTAGTGTGGTTATGTCTAAGCTAATATAGTATTTGATTAAAAATGTCTTAAATTCCTTTTCTTCCATCAAAGGTTCCACACACTGGTGAGACCATGGGACCAGATTCTTGCTTGAGGGCTGTAGTTAGGGACAAGGAATAAGGTTTCGCCGAAACCGGCAAAATTTCACCCCAAAATACCGATTTCGATAACTCCTGATACGAAACCATGCGACTGTGTCGATACCGTTGCATTTCGCGAAATAAATATGCAATTTCATCAAAGTTTCGATGGTTTCGCTAATTTCGCCAAATTTCGAGGGGTCCAGTGCAGTTTTCCCAACTTATCTATCGGTACGCAGCCGAAACTGGCGAAACCTGCCGGTTTTTGCTGCTGCTTTGTTGCTGCTGCTCTTCTTTGTGGAGAAAAGGGTGATTTTGAGGGGGATTTGCCATTTGGAGCCAAAGATCGACTACATAAGGTAAATAAACTTCTTTTCTTCCATTTTCATTCATTTCCAACCTCTATTTCTCCTATTCTCATATATTTTGAACACCTATTTCTCCATTTCACCTAATTTCGTAATATACACTAAAATCTTAGATCTACTCCATTATTCATCCCAGTTGTGTGTTCTAAACATAGTCTACACATCTAAGCCATGGATCTATATATATATTCAATAAATCTACACCAATAACTACTTTTTATATCTTTTTAGATTATAAATACTAATAATAGTATAAATAATATATATTCATCATGTTCGGCCATAGTAGCCCGGGTGGTAAGAGCTCGGTAAGTCCCAATGAAGGACCCGGGTTCAAACCTCACCGAAGGCGCTTTGCGAACGGCAATTCACATTGATTAGGCGCGGGAGGGGGGTGACCGGACCACACCCCCTCATGCCTCGAGAGTTTACCATGTCGGCTTTGCCCGGGATGGGTTCTCTCGGTCATAAAAAAAAAAAATATATATATATATATATTCATCATAACTAGTTATTTTACTTAGGTTTAGTAGAAGAAGTTGTTACAAACACTAATATGAACACAAGAAAGATATTTTTGTAAAAAATAAGATATTTTTTATATATACACTGTTGAAAAATCCGAAAATTAAAAAAAACCATAAAATATCCTTTTTTTAATATAAATAAGATATTTTGTATTGATTAATATCCTATTACAGTAGTACTCCTAATCACATACATATATGTATACATTATTTGTTAAATATGCATTTATCAATTTAAAAATATATTTTCAGACCTAAATTGTGTGATATGGTGTTTGGGCAAACACAACCATACCCAAACGACGGGCCACACCATCACAGATATGGCCAGTATGGATATTCTGGATATCAAACTCAGCCACCACCACAACCAGAAACAGAAGTAGAGCATCATATTGGATATACATATACTGCAAATGTCTCAGGCCCACATGGATCATATCAGTACAACAATGTTACATTTTCTGATGATGGGGGCCAAACATGGAGCGGTGGTCATTCAGTTATTCCTGTTGTTCCTGATGTTCCCGTTGTTCAAGTCCCAATGAATGCTCCTCTTCATCGAGCTCCTCCACCTCCGTCTGCAAGCAGGGTGCAGTATCTCAAAGATCTGGAAGAACATTTTCCAAAGTTTGGGATGATGCAGTTTGTTGATGGTAATTTGCACGAGGAACATATAACTACATACAACACCCTTTATAGAATGTACATGTCATGGGAGCAATATGTCAACCATGTGAACACAATATGGTATGATGGGGCACCAGCTCAACCAACGCGACACTCAACTTACAACTGATTTGAGCTGGTAAGTTACTATGTTATTCATATGTTGTAAATTGGATATGTTTGTAGAAGTGTGTGTACTTAAGTGTATGGATTGTGCTAGTAAATTTTCATAACTTAATTCCTATTTTTTGTCATCGAAACCCTTCATCGAAATCCTCAAGAGACAGGACAGTTCCTTTACATCCCACATGAAGGATCACCCCCCAACCTACCCCCACATAAAATTTTATTGCATAAAACGATGCATTTAGGTGTAGAGATCACGCCTGTAAAATTTCATAAATTAATTCATTCATTTTGGCGTCGAAACGGGCACGGTTGCATCTATCAAAATTTTTGTCGAAATTTCAAAAAATTTCAGTTTCCATGCTGTCAAAACATCATCGAAATCGGATACCTCGTTCCTTGGTTAGGGAGAGAAGTTTTGGGCACAAAGTATTTTTTATGGGGCTAGGAGCAAAGTAATGTAGCATTTTTTGGGGCTGGGGTATAATAATGTGAAAGATATCATGTTGAGATGCCGTAAGGCAAAACAAGGTCATCCTGTCACCCATAAATGAAGTATAGAAAACTATTGTAACATTAGGAAGGGGCATGACTGTTGACCCCGTATGTTACATTGTCTTTATTTTGTTGATAACTTCACCATTCCATTCATGTGTATCTAATATTCCTATTGAGATTATTTCAGATCCATACACTCTCCAATTGCCCCAAAATCACAAACCCTAGAATTGGAGATTCAAGTCAAAGATTGAATATTGAAGAATAGATAGAATTCGTTCTAGATGTTGTAAATTACATGTATTCATTACATGACTTGTAACTAAGCTCAAACTTGTAATTAAGCTCCCATAGAACATGACTGGTCGTATAGGTATTCTATAAAACTTGCTTTTCAATCTAAGAGAGAGCTTCTTATCACATAATACTCTAGTTGTACTCCTCCATTTCAACCATCCTTTAGTGATTCTGTGACCAATGTGATCTTGGACATCCCCATCTATTTGAATAATAGAGCCCAAAGTAACAAAATTTATCACATTTTGGTATATCTATTCCTTCCAACTTGGCTCCACCATTTACACTGCGAGATTGGCTGAAATTGCAATGCATATACTCAGTTTTGCTCCTGCTAATCATTGATCCATTTGATTCCAATGCCTTCTCCAAAGTTCAACCTTATCATTGAATCCATCTTTATTTTCATCAATCAATACAATATCATCAGCAAAAAATGCATACATACATATATTTATGTAGGTACATATGCATGTTTGTGTATCTACTAAATAATAAATGTATGTATATTCATGTATATGCTTATCTACAACATATGTACGTGTCACCGGTAGCTTCGGCAGTTTGTTCACTGGCTAAGTCGTGACAACCTTGGATTGCAATATAATATAGAATATATCTGTTTTCCCTTCTCGAACAAATCTCCTTTTTTGGCTGGGGAGAGTCAAAAAGTGCATAATTTCTAATCTACTTAAAGAGTGTTTTCCACTATTATTGCCGCAGAATAAATAATATATGTTGATCCATTCAAATATGCCAATTGGTTTTAAATGCTTTGTTATAAACCCAATTTTTTGAAAGTCACCCAAACATGCCGATTGAAAGTCAACCTGAACATGCTGATTGAACCAGTTGACCCCTGTGGCCCGACGTGTGTAGTGGACTAGGTGGGGTTGTAGTCCATTTTTTTTTGCCAAGAAATGTTCTTGACGCAATGACATGACTAGTTAAATTGGTGATCTGGTCCTCGGGTAGAGACACACGCGAGCTTTGTTATTTTAAATTTTTGCCCCATAAATGTCTATAGGTATAGTAATTCCCTTCTAACCTGACTCCAATATTCCAAATGTTGGAATGTTCACTTATCGAGTTATTTTTTGACTTGTTTCGCTTGGTCAAAACCATTAGTTTACGTAGTTTATGTTTGGATGTTGGTTTTTCTATATGTCGATACCTCATAATTCATCATTTCTTGCTTTGAAATAGTTAGATTATATACAATATACAATAAACAACTATGCATGCAAACACATGTATACATATATCAGCGTGTGTGTATATATCACATTATAAATACATTATGTCATTCTGATGTCACCATTCAATTGGGTTGGCCTGACTGTTGAACCAGAAACCCAAGTGCTTGGCCGCTCGATCTGTGTCTAGTTCTAAAACCTTGTATAAAACATTTTATTATACACGAATTTACGTCGATGAGAGATACAGCTTCCAGTATATTATCAGTTAGTGCAAAAAAGTATTTGCAACTCTTGCATGCATGACCGTCATAATGAGAGAACAACGTTAGCTTTGTCATGTATTACCATATATTGGTTCAGTTACAGCTTTGTACTGTTTGAACTGAAAACATATATTCAAACTAAAAATATGAGAAACCGTAATTATGACAAATTTAATGTATTACTGTCTATGGTTTCAGCTATTGCTTTGTACTATTTGAAAAAGATTCCTATATTCAAACTGAAAATATGGGATCAATTTGGTTGCCTTAGCTGGATGTGTGGCTAGCTTACACTCAAATTGTTCAACGGTTTGCGTTTGGGTTGTTATCACCTGTGTAGTTGGCTTGCCCATTTAGAAGAGAAATCCATTTTAATGGTTCAGTGAGGCATTGCTGAGATTACTAAAACTTGAAGAAGAGCACATCAGTGGGCTTTATTTCCTTTGTTATAATGGATCTGTGGACAGTATTTAGCAGGAAAATTGTAGGAGGTAACATATCTTTCCAATGCCTCCTCGATTCCAACAAGGTGCATACACAAGCAACACAACTATGCGGGATGGCAGTTAGGAGAGCCACATGTTGAGCATTCATGCAGGTTTAGTATCCTTGTCAGCATCAGAGAGAATTTCAGCACCATTTTTTTTAATGGTTGGCTCAGGAATCAGGATAGAGTAGAACATGTTTCTATTAGGTGTGTCTAGAAATAGTGAGAATGTATCGGTCCATAGTAGGAAGCTGGCTCTATCCAAGTTAGTAGCATTTTGCTCGACAATGTATGCGGGGTTCTGTATTTCTCGTATTGATATAAACTGGTGATTGTAGTATCTATCCTTGCTGTCAGATCTATTGTTTCAGCTACTGCTTTGTATTATTTGAAAAAAAAAATTCCTATATTCAAACTGAAAATACGGGATCAATTTGGTTGCCTTAGCTGGATGTGTGTGGGTAGCTCACACTCAAATTGTTCTACGGTTTGTGTTTCGGTTATCATCACCTGTGTAGTTGGCTTGCCCATTTAGAAGAGAAATCCATTTTCATGGTTCAGTGAGGCATTGCTGAGACACTAAAACTTGAAGAAGAGCGCATCAGTGAGCTATATTTCCTTTGTTATAATGGATCTGTGGACAGTCTATTTAGCATGAAAATTGTAGGAGGTAAGATATCTTTCCAATGCCTCCTCGGTTCCAACAAGGTGCATACACAAGCAACACAACTATGCTGGATGGCAGTGAGGAGAGCCGAGAGCCACATGTTGAGCATTCATGCAGGTTTAGTATCCTTGTCAGCATCAGAGAGAACTTCAGCGCTGGTCTTTTTTTTGGTTGGCTCAGGAATCAGGATAGAGTAGAACATGTTTCTATTAGGTGTCTCTACAAATAGTGAGAATGTAGCGGCCCATAGTAGGAAGCTGGCTCAATCCAAGTTAGTAGCATTTGCTCGACAATGTATTTGGGGTTTGGTGTTCTGTATTTCTTGTATTGATATAAAGGTAGTGATTGTAGTATATATATCCTTGCTATCAGAATTGTTTATAGACCATGACGATGTGTAAACTAGTAATATACTAATATTAGATAATAAGAGAATAGTACAATAAAGGTAAGTGGCCCCATTTGTGAAAAGCATCTGAAACTGTAGCAGTCCTGTTATAGAATGAGGTTGATGGCCTGGCGTTGATGAAGACTGATGAAGACTGATGACGGTGGACATAAAGATGTATCTGGTTAGCAATTAGACACTAATTGCGGATGGGATCACCAGGGTGGGACAATGTGTGAGGCGAGGTTGGTGGGAGGGCCTATTTGGTGTTGGTGTTGGAGAGAAAGGAGTGGGGAGCCAGCTGCAGCTAGTGAGATAGCTAGGTATTTTCAATTTACCCCCAACCACCCGTGCATCCATCCATACACACAAGGATAGGGTGTGGTAGACTTTATCTTACCGTAGCACCGGCTGACTGGACACTCAAGTCAAACTGCACTGTGCAACTTGTTGGTAATGGGGTTTTGTTGCTTACTGACATAGGGCTTCCACACTTACATAGGAGCAGGGAGGTGTAGAACCCATATTGAAAGTAAATTTGCATAGAGGTCTGGGAGGACATAATAAATAAAAAAATACTTACAAATATTTATTCGGAATAGCTGAAACAGTGATGGTATAAATAGCCTACATTAAACGTTTGAGCTTATTTGGATGCTTGCAGTTAGAGGTCATGCTTCTAAAGGCTACAAAAAAGACGTGCTTGAAAAAAATTACATTGTTTTTATAGACCTTTGATGATCTGTAAACCGGTGATGAATGAAAGTTCCTATATGAGCTCAAATTTGGTGTATAATGTTGTACACATGAGTTGAAGGATGGCTTGGATTTTCTAAACACTTGGGATAACACACACACATGATTGTATTACGTCATCTACATGCTGGGGTGTGCCCTAGCGTAACTTTGTGTATGTGCATGCATATAACTCTGCGTGTAGGAGAAGGGAATCTTGGTGAGACCATGAGATGTGTTTGAATAACCATACTTGTTAAGGCGTGACCCCCGACGGTTGTCGAGGCGGGAAAGCACTCTTGGGGAGTAGGGGTGTTACGTGCCAACTATAATTTTTTGTTTGTTTCAGTACTCCTAATGTATATATATATCCTAATTTGTCTTATCTACTGCCATCCATTCAACGTCTAATGTAGGAGCTATGTTAATTACCTTCAAACTTGTGAGTTGTGACATTAGATACCAATCTATATATTAACTCTACATCCCTCACATTATTCAGACTTATTTTCTTTTTGTTTTTAACGTTTATGTTGATTAGAAAATATTCGGATTGTAATTTGTTTATGTTTATATACCATTAATGATATGTAAATGAGGGGATTAACTCTAGATATATCCAGTGTTCTGAAAAGCGGTAATTGGTGTACGGGCGGACAGGGTACCGCATAGAGTATATACGGTATGCGGGAGTATAAGCGGGAGTGTAATCGGTTTTGGATTTTTTTTTAAATAGTTATATATTCACTTAAATTTATATGTTATCCCTATATAATTATACATATAAAGTGAACAATAACAAAGGGAGATGTAACAAGAAGAACAAATTCATTTAGAATGTTATTGTTAACTAAGTGTCATAAAGATAAATGTAGTTTAATACATTCCAAAAGGTACAAAACAAGTGAACACCAAACTGACCCCTTATGATTTTTCATCCTTCTTCCGTATTTCCTCAATGTTCAGCCAGATTTCCAGCTTAATGTCATTGTCAACGTTAGGGCATGGTGAGACATTGCCCCTTATGTGAGCTTAAGTGTTGCTTCAGGCGATTCACAACCCCCTTGATCTCCCTCCTACATAGAGAACAAACAACCCAGCTGGAGTTGTTGTTATCTTTGAGGAAGCAATATTTCCATGCTGGATCAGTTGACCCAGGTGAAATTATGCGCGGATGGGAAGTGTCTTGTTGGGTGTTATCCCCAATTGGGACTGATCCAAGATTCTCCATGATTGCACGGGAGACAATCATCAAAAGACATCAAATAAACAAACACAATCACAATTTCACATATTTAAACACTAGCACAAGCAATTAGATGAAGAGGCAATTAGAGAAATGAAACTATTTAAATGAATATGCAATTCAATGAACAACTAAGCATCATTTAGATGAATAGCAATTAGATGAAAATGCAATCATGCACATATGAAAAGGCAATAGATGAGATGGCAATTAGGGAAATGATACTAGTTAAATGAACATGCAATTTGATGAACAACAAAGAAGCAATTAGATGAATATCAACTAAATGAAAATGCATTAGGCATGTATGAAAAAGCAAACCAGATGAAGAGGCAAGTTCCAAGTAGGTAAATGAAAGAACTAAACAATATCAACTAGATAATCAGTTGGCCGTCTATATGCATATGCAATTAGGTGGATAGCATGAATTAGACTGACATGGAGTATGGGGAAGAAAGGGACGAGTGTGGGATGAGTGGAAGGAGTGGAAGAAGAAATTAGAAGTGGACAGTAGTAAGTCGGAAGGTAAAGAAAAGGAAAAGACAGAATGTTCGTTGGCAAATAAAATTAGAAGAAGAGAAACTAGTAGAGAAATTAGAAGAAGAGGGATTAGAAGATAGGAGGAGAAGAAGCATGAAAGCGTGAGGGGGGCGGACTTGCAAGAGAAATAGAGGAATAGGAATCAAAAGGGGGGGAAGCAGGAGAAGGAGAAATAGAGGAAGAAGAACAAAAACAGAAGGACTAAAGAGAGGAAGAAAAGTACCTGTGAGGAGAATGTCCGCCGCCGCTAACCTAATCGATCGTCGCCTTGTCAATGACCTGGAGCGCCACAAGCCGCATCTGCTGTTGCTTAAAGCGTCGTTGCTCCACTCCACCACCAGCACCTCTGCCTCAACCCGCCAACGCTGTCGTCGCGGTAATAGGTTTCCGCCTCCGCTGCTGGTTGGAGGAGCCTGTTCCACCGTCGGTATGAAGGATCGTTGCCCTAAGATAGTCGAGGGAGGGTGACGGGGAGAGCTGTTGCGCGAGAGTGGGGTTTGAGTCGGGGGCTTATTCATTTTTTTATTTCTTTTTTCCCCCTTTTTTCCTCTTAGCCGGGCTTGGTGGGTTGGGTTTACAAAAATCGGCGAGTAATCGGGGGAATAATCGCTTGGGTGGCCGACTAATCGGTCCTGGCCCGTTTACATGACCAATTGGACCTATCGGCGCGGACCACTGACGAACTGAGTAATCGGCCGATTAATCGGCTGCTCAGACCGAATTTCTGAGCATTGGATATATCTGTCTACCTATGTACATGACTATAAAATATAAATATGCCGAAGGGGGTGTGTTTATGAAAATCATAAAGCATGCATATAGGTACATAAGTGTACTGAAATTTAAAATTTTTAAGCTACCTTGGCGACACCAAGGCGCGCGAAGTAATCAAGGCAACCAGCGTTGGCAATATGCCACCTTGCCGCCTTACCAAGTATGTGAATAACTCCTTCAAGTGATATTTTTTTAATAATCTATAAAGTACATAGTGGTAATTACAAAAGTGGGGCACCACACCAAAGAAATGTCTTCCATGGGAGCCGTGTTAAGCATAGGGTGTAATATTCCCTGTTTTGCTTTTTCCTCCACCAAGCAGCAACCCCCCACTGTTCTCTGTTTTGTGATTTTCCTCCACCAAGCAACAACCCCCCACTATTCTCTGTTTTGTAATTTTCCTCCACCAAACAGCAATGTTGCTGCTATGCAATGGATGTTCCCTTTTGTATTTGGGTATCTCTTTATTTCATTGCATAATCTCTATTCTTTTTCTTTGTTTTGGCTCCACGGCTCCACCAAGCAGCAACATTTCCGTTCCATTCTTCTTCTTTACATACTTCCTATTATCTTGCAAACGCGACCTGAGTGTATGTTGTTGTCTATAAACTGGAGTGTATCCTAGCCTGCCTCTGTGTATGTGTGTATGTATGTAGGGTGATATTGCGTAAGAGGCCAATCTTTGTGAGAGTGTGAGAATGGATCTTAGTGAGAGTGTGAGAGGCATTTGGATAACTCATCAAGTGATTTTCTCATTAAAACTATATGTTCAGTTAAAAGTATACCGTTCAAGTGTTGTTCTTTACTTTTTGTGTGTGTGTGCAATCTGTATGTTCGATTAAAAGTATACAATTCCATTCACGTACTTACAAAATTCCTTAATGATAGAGAGTTTTCATAACCATCGGGCCTATATATCATGTTATGTATGTAAATTGTATATATGGACAAGGAAACAATGTCTATTTGTCGTGATTTTGTTCAGCCTAAAGATCCAACTGACCAAAAAGTTGTGGACGATTGTGTCTAGTTGTGATTTTTTCCAATGTCACCACTATTCTTAACAACTGCCGTTGTTGCCAGTGTTCAGTGTTATCTTATATGGTGCTTGGCTTTGGGAGAATGCCATCATAGAGCTGAGAAAGCACTAGATAATCAAGGAATTGACTAACTATAAAACCTTTAAAAATCACATATGAACCAGAGGCACGGCTACATCGTCAATTGGCAGTCCTATTGGCCAAAGTGCTATTTTCTGAGATTCCAGGATATCACGTATTCAGTTAGATTAAGATGCAAGGACTTTTTTTTGGTATTAAAGGTAAAACTTATGCATAGCTTGGTATCTCAATGAGCATCAGTACTTGTACTTAAATTAAAGTATTCATGAATTGTTTGTATGCAACGCTTCACAGCATGTAAAAGATGAGAAACGACTTCCTTTTTTTGGTCCATAAGAGAAACAACTTCCTTGCAAAGCAAAATATGACAAATTCTAGATTTTCGACAATTTTTAGCTCGCTCTATTACCTATAGAGAATGATTACGTCTTTGTGTATATGTGTGGCTCAGTCGTATTATAAAAGTTTGGCCAAATGTTTGGGAAAAAATTAGTAATAAGTTTAGCTGACCAAACCCAAAAATCATATATGGTTAGCGATCTGGTGAGGAATGACTAAAGGCCACATTTGATATTACTTGCCCAGAAAATAATTCACCATCAAATTTATATATCATTCTAGCGATGGCAACCTTTTCATGCAATATTTTGTATTTGAGAATAATTGCAGCTATATAAATAAGCTTATGGATGAACAAGAAATATATGCTAGTAGTTTTGATATGATAGGTAGTTGGAAAAAATGTGCTTTCCATGCTGCCATTGGAAATGTGCTTCTCCTGATCATTTACTACTTTTAAAAAGTCCAAAGAAAATCTACACCCACAAATAGGCCTGGCAGAAACCCTGCGACCTGACTAGACCCGACCCAAAATTTGGGTATTTCAAACTTAAAGTAGGGCTTGAGGCTAAATTGGGTAGACCCGAACTGGGTCTTTTGGCTCCGAGTCGGGCGCAACTGCACCCTAGGGACCCTAGGACCCGAGATGGACCCTAGACATGGGAGAGATCTGCGACTAACAGAGCCATGGCAAACAAACGCGTACCTAACAGGTGAAGAAATTCTTCGGGTCTCGACGTTGAAACCCTGGTCCACATCTTCAACTCTCCATCGACAGTGCTGGGGCACTGCTTGGGTTACTTGGCTAGAACGCGACCTACGTGTGGATGATGTTCCCGTTCTAGCTGGGCCTGAACTCGATCCCTACCTTGACGCACCTTGCCCGCTGAGCATCTACGCCAACGTGGTTGACTCTCCATGCCTTCTCCAACGTCTCCATCGTCTTCTACGAGCTCGACGTCGGCGACTTTGTTTGACTGCTCATGACGAACCCGTACTCAAGCTCTTTGAGCGGCGGCTCGCGGGGAACAGATTCAACATGTGGATTCGTTGGGTCGCCGTTCTGGCCGTCACGCTCGTAGCGCTGTTTGTGCCCAACTTCGCCGACTTCCTATCTCTCGTCGGCAGCAACGTGTGTCAGGTTAATTCTCCCGACGCTCTTCCACCTCAGGGTGTTCCAGCTGGACATTAGCCTCTGGGCCGTCGCCGCTGATGTCGGGATCGTCAGATTCCCCCTGTGAGCCTGCTGCTGGTGCCCCCTCCCAAGTGGTCGGAACGCTGGTGGGTGATTTCACAACGTCAGGGATTTGATTTATTTCAGCTGCTTGAACGTTTATAATAATTTGGATGGACTTCTGGAGACGATGATTCGCTGACTTATTTGAGAAGAACCGGAAGGGGAACAGATAATGGTAATAATGGAAGGGATCGTCAAAAAGCAAATACAGAACAAAGATGTTCCATTTCTCATCGGAAGTTTATTGTTGCCCATCGATCATCATGCTTGGAACTTGATGTCAACAAAGATTGTTTGCTTGATTGCTGCAACTGCTGCTCGTGTCCTACGACCGCTGCTGCCATCACGACATCTAAGAAAAGCAGTGGTTTTCAATATCTGGTATTTCGGGTCTGGTCGGGTGTAAGTTTTTGGGTTGGGAAAAAACGGGATCGCGTGCACTTCGGGTGCTCGCAATCAAAACTTTTCGGGTCGGGCCGGGTCTAGACCCTAAAATAATCAGGTCGGGTCAGGTTTCGGGTCAGGTCCGAGAAACCCGACCCATTGCCAGGCCTACCCACAAACTGTGAATGAGTAGCATATGTATGGTTAGTAAATCAAGTAGTTATTATTAGCCGATGCAACCTGGTTCTTAACCTAGTTCCATTCTCTAAAGATACCTGCCTCAACCCCATGCACTGTCATACATGGCGATCACGAGATTATACGGTTATGGTAAAATTAGTCACTTTACAGGTTGGAAGTGTTTCTCCAACTTGTGTTACTTGGGTGGCAATAGGCCTGGCAATGGGTTGGGTATCTCAGACCTGACCCGACCGGCTTAGGGTCTGAACAAGACCCGACTCGAAAAATTATGGTAATAAGGATCCAAAATTTACCCGATCCGAGTTTGCCCGACTTGAAAATTTGGACCCGACGTGACCTGGAATACCCCAACTTTATTTTTAGTCTGTATTTGCCCGATCCCTTTTTTGTCCGGACCCAAAAGATTGAACCCGACCCAAAAGATTAGACCCGACCCTGTGCAAAGCAGATGCACTGTTTAACTTACACTGGCTTCTGTCTGTGTTTTATTGTTATGTCTCTATCTTTCATCAACAGATTGTTAATTTGTAACTATTATATGATGTCCATGACCTAGAAGGTTTAGCTTTCACTTCCATTTCAGTCTGCCACAATATATTGTCCAATCTCACATTACATATTACCTGTGATCATCTCTGGTCTGGCCACACATTAATTTGAAGCAAGCAATGGCACTAATATCCATTAAATACTAAAGACATACTAACAGCATCACATACAAAAATTAAGTTTGACATCATTGTCTGTGGCAATAAGTTCCATTTTACATTCTGATCGTGAGAACAAGTAGCAGCTCAAAAATGGAAGACAAAGCTTTGTTAGCTCAAAAAGCCGAGCTCATGTTGCCTTTATTATTACAAATCTACTTATCTAATAAATACAAAAGTTTGAAACTTTATAGTCAGCTGTTCAAATCCAGAACTCAAATCCCCAACTCTACTGCTTCAACTTTTGCACAGATAATATGGAGCCTCTCAATCTGTTACAGCAATGATACTTATTAGTAGACTGCAAAAAACACAAGGAAGCTTGGTTATTAGACGTATTGCTTGCACAATATTCTTATGTAATCAAGTGTTGTCAATCTGTTACAACAATAATACTCGAATATGCAGCCGGAAACAGATAGGCCGGCATTATACAATTAAATAACAGCACACCTTAACTAATCAAATGAAAGGACCATATATGATGAAAGCATTTGCAGACTTACATGACAGCTTAACTAATCAGATAAAAGGACTGTAAAGGTTGAAATAATTTGCAGACATACAATGACAACCATATTACATTAGATGTAACAAAGATATGGCTTCAGAAAGACAACAGTATTATATAATCATGACCAATAAACCTACCACTTTAACCCATGTCTAAGTGAGCATTTCCAGACTTATATACAACTTCTAAAAGAAATAGCAAGTATTATACAAGCCAACCCAGATGACAATATTGTATTTGGAGGAGTAATGCATCGGGACAACAACTTTATAACCAGTGTCTAAGGCAAACATTTTTTGATGAATAAAACGTGTTAGGTTGATGTCATTGATGTCTATAAACCCCAAGTGCCTATTAAGAACATCTTTCATCCTCAATTACAAATCTAGGCATGTATCTTTCTACTAGCATCTACTTTACATGTCGCACAATATGGACTTTATAGTTTGTAGAAGAAAGATATCAACAACAGAACAAATCCAGCATCTCAGTTTACCTGACCAGTAAGAGATGGGTCAACCACTGCCCCAAAAATCAAGTTTGCACTCGGATCAACAAGGCCATAGATGATTTCAGCAGCAGCATTTACCTGTTGATCAAAGATACTGATAGATCATCTTATGGGCTTTTTTTATGAAGAACAGAGTACCACATTGGTTGATTTTCTGGAAAAGAGAACAACTAGCAAACAAACGAGGGAATGAAGAAAGCTTATCCAATTGGTTGCCAACTGAATGCATCGTCTACAACGGTTAATTTTCTAGAAAAGAACAGCTCCTGAAAGCTATTTACAGATGTCTATAATTATATATGTCCAATGATCGTGTATCGTGATAAGGATCACTAGCTAGCTAACGATTTACAGATTTACCACAAGATAAGCATCGTTTTCTTTCAGCTGGTTGTGTTATCTTATAGTGACTAACCTAATAACGTACTAGCAATTGATTACTATAAACCAAACGAATACACGCATTGCAATACAGCTGGGACCATTCCATGGATTTCATGGGTTACAATACAGAAGTTGTAAAAACTAAAAAAAGAGAGGAGAAGGAAGATACAAATACACACATGCTTTTCTAATTGGATGGTGGTGGTCGTGGTGGTGGTAAATAGACAGAGGACAATTTCTCACGAGCGGATGCAGAAAACAGCAATCTCAAACAAACTTGCGTGGAGGGGGAGACAGAAGAAGGGAAATGGGCAAATCATGAATCGGGTACCCAATGGTGCCGCCACCAATCTTGTCAAAATATATATGGGGCTGCGTAGATGTTTTGTATGACCATGTATATGCTACGCAGTAGATAGCAGTATATATATAGCTAAGACTAGATACTAGCAGTAGGAGTGTATGGGACTCGAGGAGGTATCCAGAGCACCCCCCTCTTGAAGCATGACTATATGGTCTAAATCAGAGAATCTGATGACTGCTGTCGTCGATATTTTGCCTGTTGCTTCCTGTGAGAATGTACTGCGGGCGAACTGCTGCTTGCTATGAGAATGTACCTCTCTGGTTAGGGTGCGAGATGGAGCAGCGGCGGCCAGCAAGGAGTTCCAAATGATCAACTCACCGGCGGAGTAATGAAGGGGTGAGATGCGATTCAGATTTGTTGGGGGTGTTTGGAGGGAAGTGTGAAGTAAGGTCGACCTAGGCATCAGACACTACACTTCCTCATGACGCACATGCACATCACCACAGGAAAGAACCCACCTTTTATTTCTTGTTCCGAGCGTTGACCCTTCGGGATAGCGGCGATAGTATATTTATATGTAGTCGTTGAAAGTATTCTAAAAGCGCAAGAGGGCGACAAACGCCTTTAAGGACTACCCCCCAGAAGAACCCTCGCTTAAGACGACGATTAGAAGGTCGATTAGAAAGGAAATGACAAATGAACACCGAGGGTTCGAGGCAAGTGGGGCCGAGATACCTACCTGGCGAGGCGAAGAGGAAGCACAAGTCTCGATTCTCTAACAGTCGAAGATGCACGACGCCAAGGATTAGCTAGCAACGTCTCCTTGCATACTACCGTTTATGACCATCTACCACCAGAGATTCACGAGGTGCTGCTGCCTTTCTCCCCTTTCTGTCTCCTTGCAGGCTCGCAACTACCACCAGAGATTTGTGAGTCGCGGCCGCACGGTCGTTTGCGGCGTCGAGGCTAGGGTTAGGTTGGTTGGGTGAGAAACAGAGAAGAGGAGAGAGTATAAGGCCAGGAGGCTAGGGTTTCACACAATCACACTTCTACTTATGCAGACCCGCAATCGCAAGGCAAGTGCGGAGCGAAGTACCCTCGCCTGGCCCTTCGAGTCTCCTCGGTTCTTTAGCAAGCGTGGGCGCGACTATACCCGACCCTGCCATAAAAGATCTAACTCGGGTCTGCTCGGATTAGACCAAACCCCACTTTAAGCTATAAAAACCCAATCTTCGGGTCGGGTCCGGTCGGGTTCGATAACAGTATTTCTGCCAGGCCGACATGGCATCACTTGTGGATAGGAATTGACTTGGACCTTCTTGCGGGCTTATTTGATTGCTGCTATGCTATACAGAGATTCCGATCTCAATCTCCTTGTGCCACACTTCATAATATCAGCCATAATAACTCTTTAGCTCCCTTTGTCGTTAGCTAGGCTTTCACAAGTTACAACCATGCTGCTTCCCTATAATGCAGGTGCGTGCACACGCACACGCACACGCACACGCAACACATACATTTTTTTCTGGGGAAAAATAAATGAATAGTATTGATCTGTCTTAGTAGGATGGTCACCTCAAAAAGTTTGAGCTTTTTTTGGTATAACTCAATTTTTACATAATATCAAATGAATGGCCTAAAAGTCATTAATGACATTAAAATTAGACTGAAACCAATGTGCTATGACCTCCCGTGTTTTTCTTCAATATTTACAACAATTACTTTTATATCTTATAGGGTCAAAGAAACCACACGCCCACCTCCAGGTGCAGTCCCACACATGCACACCCATCCACACGTTTAAAATGTATCACTTTTTTGGATTTGTTGCTATTTTTACAGTCCTGCTTGCAAAGGTGTTCGCATTAAAAGTTTCACAAGCTATTGAAAAAGTATTCATCTCTTCTGATGAGTGTGACAGTTTGCATGAAAACTTTCTTGTTGCTCCATCTTTCTTGTGATGAGTGCGACAGTTTGCACGGAAAATTTCTTGCTGCCCCATAGTGAGTGTTTGTCTCAAGACACGTTTCTGGACGAGGATTGTTGTGAACAAGCTAAGACCTGGTGGGCACATGGCTTTATGGAGAATAGTTGAGAATATGGTGCATGACAATCAGTTTAGCAGGCATTACATATACCTTGATTTTGTTGGCAGTTGGTACCAAGCCGAGGAAACTGAGTAGATAGTGCTGTGTGATCCTTGGGAATCTTTATGAGGAATCAGCTTTTTATACTAGAACTAATTTGGTATATTTTAGATAGTAAGTCTATAATAGAGGTTATATACTGAAGGATCTTTGGAAGGAAGAGTTGATTCTTGTAAGATATTGACACCAAGGCGTATTTTGACTAGTTGGAGTTAAACTCAATAGAAAGTTCTCCTTGGTGTAGTCACGAGCCTTCGGCTATTTTGGAGTTCACGCTTGTAGGAAATTAGAGCAATCTGTCGTTCTGCTCCCACTGTGGCTCAAACCTCAGCTCTAAAATGGCAAATCCTAATGCTCCACTGCTCAAAAACTTCTTGCATTAATTGGAGTTCCTGGATAGGTTGATAAAGGTCAATCTGAGATCTGAAAAACCCACACCTTGAATGTTTATTAAATCCTAATTGCAGATTAACCTTCTGTCGGAAGTATGATTGCGAATCTTCAATCTTACGACATAACATGTTACTGCAGGTTGGAGATCTGGGTTTGTCTAAAGTGAAATGCCAAACCTTAATATCTGGTGGGGTTCGAGGAACACTGCCGTGGATGGCTCCCGAGCTTCTCAATGGTTGCAGTAGTCGGGTTTCCGAGAAGGTTTTTTTAACTTAAAGCTGTTGTACTTATGATATTCTCAATTCTCTTTTGTCAGCTCTGTTCTCATTTAGATGCCTGATGTGTGCCTAGGTTGATGTCTTCTCTTTCGGCATTGTAATGTGGGAAATTCTAACGGGAGAGGAACCTTACACAGAACTGCATTATGGTGCTATAATAGGTATGTTGCTTTCCTGGATTTGGCGTGTAATCATAAGTTCCAACTCTTTAAATTCTTAATCGGTTTGCAGTATTTACTTCTCGGATAATAAACTGATTTCCTTCATGTACTAGGTGGTATTGTGAACAACACTCTACGTCCTCCGGTTCCAGAATCTTGTGAACCTGAGTGGAGATCTTTAATGGAAAGGTGCTGGTCAGCCGAGCCAAATGAGAGGCCAACCTTCACCGAGGTTGCTGGCAAACTGCGAGCTATGTCAGCTTCTCTCCCCCCAAAAGGGCCATCCCAGACAAACCATACACCAGCCTCATCACAGGCGCAGAGATGAAATGGAAGCCTGAATTGTGTAGCTTTTATAGTGGTGTGTTTATTTTTTCTTCTTTTTCTTTTGTTCATGTTTATTCAGTTATTCGTTTTGGTATATAGCCGAGGCATCTGAAGCCTGCGGTTCCTTTGTACATGGTAATGTCAAATAGTCATATATATATATATATATTTATTTATTATAAGTATAAAGAGGTAAGTTGCCAG
This sequence comes from Alisma plantago-aquatica, assembly GCA_963693085.1. NCBI lineage: Eukaryota > Viridiplantae > Streptophyta > Magnoliopsida > Alismatales > Alismataceae > Alisma > Alisma plantago-aquatica. Next base: position 124,496,278 of record OY856415.1, on the reverse strand, counting down.
TTATGTGACATTATGTGAGCCTCAAGCTGTATCGCCGTGGTCTGATTTTGTTGGGTTTAAGGTGCGTAGCCCCAGCAAGTGTTGTTTGGCTGGATGAAAGATAACCAACCATAGGTTCTTTGAGAAGGGAATCTGAAGTCCTCAATTCAGACCTCTTTGTTTGGTCGAATGAAGATCTATTCATTTGGCTCCTTGTATGTTCGGTAAATATTTGAAGAATTTGGTGGATTAATATCCGCCCTGATGTTGGTGAACGTCTCTGCTATCTGTCAACTTGGAGATTTTACATCATCATCATAGTTGATTTTTGAGTTAGGCATTTTGAGGGCACTGAAAAAAATCGTTGAGGTAAGTTTTGTTGTACTTTGAATCTTGCACCCTGTCAAACAGGAGAATGCACAGTTGCTGGCAATCATTCCCTGATCCGAAACCTTATGCTTTTTCTAGGTTACGCCCGATTTCTTGTGGTACCTTCTTTTTGGTCGGCTCTCAATTGTGAGAAGATGGAATCCGCTCACCTATGAAATTTGCGCACCTCCATGCAGCGTTGTACGGTGGGGCTAGTATGATGTAGTGCACTACGAAGTGCAATTCGTAATTCTAGCTCATGAAGGTGCTCAAACACTTGTGATGACTCATGTTTGGCTCCCGCTCGCATCGGGTGTAAATGACTGAAAGTGACATTCAACATAATATAAATTATTGTCCAGTCCCCTCATGCGGTTTCAATTCAATACCATATGTTTCCATTTGTATAGATATGTGCCATCGTTCTTAATTATCCTTGATTATGTCAACATACAGTGGAATGCATCATTGTTGGATTTGAGTCCGGCTTACAATATTGTAAGCTGGAATGCCACTGATTAAGTTGTCATACATTGAATATATTTTCCATAAACATATATTGGATATATTTGGACTTGCTAATTTTATGAAAATATAAGGTAATATTTCAATAGTGCTCATTTAATTCTAGTTATCATGTTTAGTAATAAAATGAACTTGACCATGCTCGAACTCCAATACATCGTGATTTGAGCTCTACGTTGAATTATTTTAATACCGAGGAAGAATGAAAGAATGACGCCTTGGGATGGTAATCATATTTTGAAATTACTTCTGACAAATTTGAATAAAGTTTTATTCCAACGTAGTTGATAAGTCGGAGGTCCTTGCATGGACGTTGACATAGGCATCTTCCTCAGATTTTAAACATAGATATAAGGATTAAATACATACTAAATAACAAATATAAATGACTTTATTCGAATTACTTCTTCATTTTGCTGCAATCCTTAAACCCTCTCTCTTTCCTAATTTCAAAGCTATAATATCACTATCATGATGTGAGTCCTAATCAAATTTATCTTTGTTGAGAAATAAAATTTCAAGCAAGTTACAAAACGGAAAGATGATTTTAAGTGCAAATAAGTTTCAAGGGAATAAACTGTTGACTCAAGGTCTAAATTGAAATCCTTGTTTCATTTGACTGAGCTCTTATTTTGATGGCGACTAATCATTTCATTTATTTGTGTCTAATGCTTCTACTTGAGTGATTTTAGGTTAGATATAGATAACTTCAAATGCCCTAACTTGTGCATCCTAATTTGGAGAAAGATGAGTCAAAACCAATGCAAGTGTACGTTTGTGAAATATGCTTTATATTCCTTAGAATCATGTTGTAAATCACTTGTAATGATTGTTCGACTTGTAATAAGCTTAGAAAAAATTAGGAGAACTTAATTCGAACCTTGAAGCACTTTAGTGATATTTTTCAAAATGCATCACATGTTGTTTGATCGGTTGAGTTTTCCTCCAAGAAATTTGACTGATGTCTAGGACGAGTCTTGGCAAATGTCCAGGTTCATCCGAGTTTGTTCCAGGTCAAACTCGACTGACACCCTACACAGATAAAGTGATTTTAAACCATCGATTGAGTTTCATCCTGGATAAACTCAACCTACAAGTCAAAATCAGTTTGTCGAATAGTACAATCGATCGAGTTACCTTTGTTGGAACTCGACCGACTGCACTATACAAAGTGTGTGGAAAAAGTATTTCTAACCGTTGGAGTGTTGCAAACATCAAAAATAGATCCGTTGCAACACACCAAACGACTAGAATTTGTCCTTAAGTGTTCCTACTGATTAGTAGGCATCTCCAACTATAAATAGAGACTCCAACTATAAATAGAGACCCCTTGGGATTCATCCCATGGCTAGCCAAACACAATGAAGGTGCCTATATTATAGTTGACTGCCTCCTGCCACTCTCAAGCTTAATCACTTGCTACATCTATTAAAGTGAGTACGAGATTTGTAAGAGAGAGTCTTAGATGTATATCTTGTAAGGCTCTCTCTTCCTCTACCTCCCAATCTCTCATTCAACCTTGAAGATGAAGATTCTCTCTCTTGGCTAAGAGAGGTGAAGAAGAAGGGAAGAAGTGTCCTGGTGAAAGCTTCTCCTTGGCGAAGGTGAAGTCAAATGCAGAAGATTCCAGAAGAGTGAGTAATTCCTTCAAGGAAGAAGGTTTGTTGCAAGAGTGGGTAAATCCTTGATGAAGGCGAAAGACTCATTGTAAAAGTGGATAAGTCCATGGTGAGGTTTTAGACTCTTGGTCTTGGATAGGTAAGTCCTTTAGTAGGTTATTGGCTCTCTTATCCTCAAAAGAAAGGCTTGGTATCCTGGGCCCGGAAAAGAAAGGTCTTATGCTGTAGCTCTTATAATGGAATATAAGGAGTGAAATATGTTGCAAAATCTTAGATGTTGACCTCTCTAGGGAGTGGATGTACATCTCCTAGTTTGGAGGTTGGAACCACTATAAATACTTGTGTTATTTGGTGCTGTTCAATCTCTTTCGCCCTTTCTATGTGTTATTTGGTGCTGTTCAATCTCTTTCTCCCTTTCTGTGTATGTTTTAGTTGCACTCAATGTTCATACTTACCATATTATCTTAGAAATATCTTAAAGGTCTAATGAATTCGTTTTAAGTATATTTAACTCTATTCACCCCTTCTAGAGGTCATCCGAGATCCAATAAGTAGTATCAGAGCTGGTTTTGGACTTGATATTAGCCAAAGGAATAACAAATATAAATGACCTTCAATTTTCAATGAAGAATCCTCTAGTTCCAAGGCTATGAGATCATGTAATCATTGCAATGAAATTGGTCATTATTCTACTTATTTTCCCTTTAAGATGGAACCCACGAGTAATATGATTTGGGGGCTGCTAAGGCAACTCCTTTAGACCTAAAAAAATGATTGGGGACCATATCATCTTTCTTCTTGTAGGTCAAGTGCAATACATGAACTATTGATTTACGAATTGACTTCTCAATCCACATAAAATAAGAAAGGCGAGATGTGTATGGGGTGGCAACAAGTGGATAAGAAATGGTAAGAATAGAGGTAAAGACACTCTTGCTCATATCCAATCATAATCTTGTTTTTGTAAAGTTAGTATGCACCACACATATGCTTTTTGAGTGAAAATTGGTATAGTGTGATTCTTATCACTTTCTTGCTCAAAAACTGTTCCCGATGCTTCGATAGTGCATCATTAACTTACTTATACATGATTGGATATGATTCATATTTTTATCATGCCTCTGGAATGATTTTCTACGATATATATATGATTTTTGACAACAACTGTTGTTGGTTGAGTTTGTCCTGAAAGAAACTCGACTGACAAGTACCAATGGGTGATGCATATAGCTGGCGTCGATCGAGAAGTTCAACCCAGAAATTCAACCGACAACACTGTGCATAAAATACACAAATGATTTTTTGGATGAGACTTTCCCTCTCAACTAGACCTTCTTAACCAATAGCTTATTATTTGACGCTACCTTGGTACTTTTATATGTGCATATTACCATGCTTTAAATTGCCTGTCTTGCATAAAACTCTATTTCTCTAACTGCCCTGGATTGGTATCTCTATATCTTATAATAACTTGTCTTAAGTTGTTATACATGTTTTGATGATAATCTCTTTGACTCTCTTGGTTGTGATCTAAATTGATTCCATCGTGTTGCTACATCTATATAGTTGTACATGTTTTGATGTGACTTTGAGTTTCTTAGTGATAATAATCTTTTGGTAATGACACATATTTGTTAGTGAGCAATATCCTTTCATGCTTATGAAATTGTATCTATTTGTTTGGATATTTTTCTACATCTGCTCATAGCTTGTTCTTTAACTTGTGAATACTTTGCTATGATATAGATCCCTCTAGTAGTCCATTTACATGTAGTTCTAGTCTTGTTCTTTTTATGGTATCTAATACATATAGTGTTATCCAACTATATGCTATGCTTGTATCTTATTTCCTACATACTCAAGATTGTTCCTTGACTTCCATATCTACTATCTTGAGTTGCTTGCAATAGCCTTATCTTTATTGTTTGCTAGAATTACATCTAGGGTTTTTCTAATGCATGTCTTAAATTTACTTCATATATGAATTGCTTGGACAAGCCCCTAGTTTTTTCTCTTCTACTCCCCATTCCAACATGTGGTATCTCCCTTTCTCTAACATGTTGTGTTATTCAACCCCTCACTTTTTTAAATGACATAGGGGGAGAAGACATGTCTTGTGCAAAGGGGAGATGTAAAGGGGACAAGACATATATGTAGAACATATATGATTAGAAGACATAGTTTCTATAAATATTATGAAAGATAACCATGTAGGAGAAATAACATCAATTGAGGAGTATGAGAACTCTATTAGCATCAATTGAGGGGGAGCATATGAACTCAACTCTATCAAAACCCTAGGTTTCTTCAAAGGTATGATTTTACTTAAATGCTTTCAATACTTCTATGGAATGGTTTGACATCTTCAAAAAAGGGGGAGCATGTTGACTCAAGGTCTAAATTGAAACCCTTGTTTCATTTGAGAAAACTCTTGTTTTGATGATGACTAACCATTCCACTTATTTGGTTCTAATGCTTCTACTTGAGTGATTTAAAATTAGGTATTTACACATTCCAAATGTCCTAACTTGCACACCCTAACTTGGAAAAAGACGAGTCAAAATCAATGCAAGTGCACTTTTATAGAATATGCTTTATTCCCTTGAATCATGTTGTAAATCACTTCTAATGATTGTATGACTTGTAATTAAGCTTACAAAAAATTAGGAGCACTTAATTCGAATGTTTAAGCAATTTAATGATATTTTTCAAAATGCATCACATGCAATTTGATCAGTCGAGATTCCCTCTAAGAAACTTGATCGATGCCTAGGATGGGTCTTGGAAAATGTCCAGGTTTGGCTGAGTTTGCCCCAGGTCAAACTTGACCAAAACCCTACACAAACAAAGTGATTTTAAACCATTAGTTAAGTTTCATCCATGATAAACTCGATATACAACTCAAAATTAGTTTTTCAAATGGTGGAATCTGTTGTTACCTTTATTGAAATTCGACCAAATGCACTGTACTGAGTGTGGAGAAAAAGTGTTTCTAGCCGTCGGAGTATTGCAAACATAAAAATAGATCCGTTGCAACACCCCAAACAACTAGAATTCATCCTTAAGTGTCCCTATTGGCTAGTAGGCATCCCCAACTATAAATACGACCCCTTGGGCTTCATCCCATGGTTAGACAAGCACCATAAAGGTCCCTACATTATAGTTGTGTGCCTCCTTCCACTCTCAAGCTTAATCACTTGATACATCCATTAGAGTGAGTAGGAGATTTGTAAGAGAGCTAGTCCTACATGTATATCTTGCGAGGCTCTCACTTCCTCTACCTCCGGATTTCTCATTCAACCTTGAAAATGAATATTCTATTTCTTAGATAAGAGAGGTGAAGAAGAAGAAGGGAAGGATTCCCTTGGTGAAAGCTTCTCCTTGGTAAAGGTGAAGTAAAAGGTGGAAGATCCAAGAAGAGTGGGTAATTCCTTCAAGGTAGAAGACTTGTTGTAAGAGTGGGTAAGTCCTTGGTGAAGGCCGAAGACTCAATGCAAAAGTGGTTAAGTCCTTGGTGAGGTTGAAGACTCTTGGTCCAAGATAGGTAAGTCCTTTGGTAGGTTATTGGCTCCCTTATCTTTAATGGAAAGGATGGGTATCCTTGACACACAAAAGGAAGGTCTTATGTTGTATCTCTTATAATGGAATATAAGGAGTGAAACATGTTGCAAAATCCTAGAGGTTGACCTCTAGGGAGTGTGTATATATCTCCTAGTTTGGAGGTTGGAACCACTATAAAGAATTGTGTTTTTGGTGCTTGTTCAATCTCTCTCTCCCTTGCTATGTATGTCTTAGTTGCACTCAAAGTTCATACTTTCCATATTATCTTAGAAATATCTTAAAGGTCTAAATGGAATTTTGTTTAAGTACATTTAGCTCTATTCACCCCCTCTAGAGACCATACTAGATCCAACAGAAACAACAAGGATACAACTATATTTTCACCTTTAGGATCCAAATACACTAACTTACTTTTGACTTTCCATCAACTTTCATAAGTGTGATGAACAAAGTGTTTTTATTTTATTTGCAACATAATGATTATTACTTGTATTTTTATTAATTAATACATTATATTACATTAGGATGTTTAACGTATATGATAGAAACAAATATTTCATTTGAAGTTATTAATTACATATATGGCTATACATTTCTCAACCCGGTTGGTTCTGGGTTAGAAAAGGTTGACTAGATTTCTTGACAGTCCAGTGCAAAATCGTTCTGGACTAGAATTTTGTTCACTCTATTTATATTCAAATTTGAGCTAGACTTAGACTTCAATCATTCTGTCCAACTCAAAACTAATCATATTATTAAGTTTAGAATTTGTGTCCAACCCGTTTTGTACATTTTAGACCCTGAACATACTTAGACTTGACTATCGATCAACTATATGATACATGTGTCAGCCTATATACTAGATTTATAAAATTTTAGGATACACAACGTTGATTTTTTTACTAAAATAACTGACTTAAAATGGGTTCCTCCAGATTCAACTAACTAGGATTGTAGAAATTAGTTTATTTATATGAATCGGGTGTTGGTTATATGCAATTAGAGCCATCATATGATGATTGTAATAGGGATACTTTGTGGATGATTTGATTATTGATAAAAGGTAATTCCACTTATTATGCCTCTTTCAGAAATAATGAATAAGATTAATAATTCCTAAGAATGTTTTGACTTGATGACATATTGTTTGGATTGAGAACATGAACATGAGACCATATGTGTACTTGGAGTTATTATTGTTATGTCCCTAGCTGGTTATTATTTTTTGGATATTATAGGACAACTATAATACATAAAACTAGCATGTATGTGAGTGGTGACTATCTCTCTTTAGTCATGATATTGAATATCAACTCAGATACATGGGTATTTTTTAGAGAACAAGTTGTACTGGATAGACCGACCTTGAAAATGACACATGATAGTCATATCTCAATGTGATAGTGGTGACATTGATCCTTAGACCTAAAGTCAATACATGAATAACATGTTGTTCAGTCTTGACACTAGCCCAACATGACATTGAGTAAGGGTTTCTAAAAAGGTGGTGATTGGGTGCATTGCAACACTTATAGATTATTGTGAGTGATGTAGATGGAATTTTTCCCTCCTTTAGATTGGTATTCTAGCCACTTGATAAGTGAGACTATAGAAATGCATGGTCATGCTCACATGGGTCAATAAAGGATAATTTTTCTCACGATATCTCAAATAGTTTCCTCTAGTTTAAGGAATCTATATTGAATGATAAGAGGATGACAATTCTATGTCTCAGATTCAATCTGATATCTATGATAAAGGGATTATACAATCATGGAAACATTAGTCACTTTATAGGTTGAAGTTGTTCTCCAACTTGCATTATTTGGCTGGCAATAATGTTTTGCTAGACACCAATATTTTGTTGTGAGGTTTTGAATACACTACCGATGTAATTAGGAACCTAACGAGTCACTCACATAAGAATACATAAGGGTTGAAGTTCACAATCAAACATATGCACATAATGTTTCTGAATCATAAAGAGGTTGATTTCTTGCCCAATTGGGTGACTAGAATGTCCAGTTGGCCAAATGGATTGGTTATCTCAATAAATCAATTGACTTTCAGCCAATTGATTGACTTTCACTTTGGGAAAGTGACTAGTCAGGAGACTCACTTAGTGGGTTGGGCGACTGGAATCCATCACATAAGGTTTTCATATTTGATTTGGAATCAAATTGAGAAACCAATCCAGATCTAGACTGGTGAGTCAGGTGACTAACTTGGTAAGTCATGAACATTGCAGCCCATCTTAGTCCCAACAGGGACCAAGTAGGGTGACTGTGAGTCCCAATCACCCTACTAGAATGGAACTCTGAGTATTCACTTCTGAGATTATTTTTAATATTGTAATTTGGAAAGGTATTGGAATTAGGAAATTCCAATCCCATGTCCGTCCTATAAAAAAGAGGTTCGTCCCATTAGGGTTAAACACACTTGACAAACATTGAGATATAAGTTGGCCATGGAAATTCTCTCTTGAAGAGTGAGAAATTTCCTCCAAGGATGACAGTCAAGATAGGAAAAGAAAGGGAGTTTTGAGATGACTAGCACATTGACAACTATTGTCCTACTTCAACTTGGTGGCTTAAGTGGTGCACCACATTCTCCCTCACCATGGGGTAAGGCCCGACACAATGTGGAGGTTTGGAGAAGACAATCTATAAGACAACAAGAAGGTACTATGAATAAGACAAGAACGCAACGATTTGGTGGACAATGCGAATTTGGATTTGAAAGTTTGAGTTCTTCATCGACAAAGACGTGTCTAGTTATTGGACAACTAGTGTGTGAAATGTATTATATTGATTCTTTATGCATTTTTTAGTTTACTGAAATTTTATAGGTATGACCGATCTGATGTTCTTTATGTGTCTTTAGTTTACTAACATTTTATAGGTACGAATGGTTTGATGTCTAGGGTAAAATGACAAGGAATATTTTTTCTATTCTGCTGCGTCACCTTTCTCGAAACCCTACAGTGGTATTAAAGTTGACACTATACACTTTTAATTGCCAATTTGGGTTTTAAACCACAAGTATTTTGTTGGACAAACCTTGTGTATATTGCATCTATTTTAAGAACCTAATATCACATATGATATGAGATATACATATTACATATACCAATGCAACTCCTTGAAAAATTTTGTTTGGTGGATGTGGATATGGAAATTAGGTTGTTATACTATAATTTGAAACATGTAATACTACTATTTTGATCTAAATAAAAAAATACGTAACATGTATATCGCTTGCATGCCATGCCTCTCTCTAACATTGTCCATGTAAATTTTAATTGTGCAATTAGAATAAAATAGTGTAATGACATCACTGGTGGACCATGGTGGAGAGGAGGAGAAGATCATAAATTCAAGCCAACGAGGATGATCCTTGGAGGGTTCACGATCAAGATAAGAGGATACATCTATTTACAACACAAGAACTGCCTAAAATGGGAACTACCGATCAATCGAATGGCTTGCCCAATCAGGTGATTCGAAACCATGTCAAGGGTAGTTTTAGGATTCAATTAGATGTGAACTTCTTGGTTGTTTTTCTACAACACTTGTTGGTTCAAGACATTGTACTAGTTGCAATATCATAATTTATCACATGTTGTGATTGTTATAGTACATGATACATATAAGAATGCATATGTAATGTTGATTGGACACACATATATATATATATACATTTGTCATTATAATATAAATGTTTATTATGTAATACACATGAAAAACCTTGTCCGCCTAAGTTTACAAATGCTCAATGTTGTGCACGACCTACCTTGGCAAAGTGTGATAATATGTGGGTCTTCTCAACAAGGTGCATATCTTATTATATTGGACTTTGGGTTGGACTTGACTAGGTTATTTAAACAAGATTAACATCTAGAGGCATAAAGATGGCACATAATCACATGATGAATTAGTGACAATGGGTTGTGCAACCATCTATGTAAGAATTGCATTAGATGCAATTAGTTTGTTACCTACTCAAATAGTTAAGTTATGCACAGTCAGCCAAATTTGACTCATGACTTAGTGTACTATGGATCTTGTCTATTGCTTTTTGTAATCTTCCAAAGTAATAGTCAGGGTTATTAATTTGAATAAAATAGTGAGAGAATAATTACTTAAAGGAAAAATTAATTATGTCAAATAAAAAAATTGTAATCAAATTAATTTAAATCAATTTGTTGACTCTTACAAATGTTTTCTTTGTAGACCAAATGGAAAACACAAACAACAACCCCTTTCAGTATGAACAGTCTTTGAGAAAGGAAAACCAAATGAGAAAAATGTCAACGACTGGTTCATGACACTAATATTTGTTCCCACACATGAGTGTAAGCTCCATGTCTTAGACACACATGTACCAAATGAACCAGGTCAAAATGCACCTAGGTCAAAAAATGAAGCTCATAAGAAGCATTTTAATGATTCCATCGATGTCAAGTATCTTATGCTATTCTCCATGAATCATGTGCTTTAGAAGCAACATGAGAATATGAATATTATTGCGATGATAACATATCTTAAGAGCATGTATCAAGAACAAGCAATACAAGAGATGTATGATGTCTCCCAGGTGTTGATTAAGTGCAAGATGGCAGAAGGTGATCTAGTTGGACCACATGTACTCAAGTTAATTGGGTATGTGGAAAAGTCTAACTAGACTAAAAATTCCTTTAGGCCAAGAGTTAACCATAGATGTGATCCTGCAATCATTTAAGGATTCATAAAAACAATTTGTCATGAATTACAATATGATCAATTTTGTCAAACCACTGATAGAGCTACTTGACACGTTAAGAACAATTGAAGAGAAAATGAAAGACAAGCACAAATCCATGCCGATGGTAGAAAAAGGAATAGAAAATTTCAAGGGAGAAGACAAAGCCAGGAAAGGTTCTAAGGTTGTCAAAAAGTGTTCTACACTTAAGATAATAGGAGGAGCAAGGTAGAAAATTGTCACCATTTTCACCATACTACACACTAGAAGAGAAAACATCCACTCTACCTAGAAGAACTAAATAATAAGAAGTAGGGAATAAACATTTCCACTTCAGATTTATATGTTATATAAATAAACTTCCCTACTTCTTTGTCATATTATTAAATACATGGGCATAGACCTCACATATGATTAATTATGCAAGAGAAAAATATAAGTAGACCCTTGACGGAAGGGGAGGTGGAAGCACACATTACAATTGGAGCAATATTTGATTCCACTCCAGTAGGCACCTAACATGAATATATGCCAAATGTGATTGAAAGAGAGTCGGAGAACTACTATTATATACCTTCCATAAATAGGAACATCATTTCTATTTCATGTCTGGACAAAAATGGTTTTGAATTTCACATTAAGAATGGTTGATGTTCTATTTCTAAAGATGATATCTTTTATGGTAGCTCCCCTATGTCTTATCGTCTTTATTTATTATATATTAGTACACATGTATATAACATAAATGCTAAGAAATTAAAACTCAATGACTCAAATAAAGCTTATCTGTGGCACTACCATCTAGGACACATAAATGAAAAAATCATTTCTAGACTCCATCAGATGGTTTGATACTATTTCACATCCCTTTTATCCTATAAATTTATCCTCATGTGCAATAAAGACCATAAAATCTTTCATTATGCAGTTAGATATCAAAAGTTTATTCTAATCAAACTACATTTGAAAATGTAGGAAATTGGACTTTAACTCATAAATCCTGATTGACAAGATATCGATCTCCAAGGTTGATAATAAAAAAGACATCAAGCAAAGGAAGAAATATATAGCAATCGACCTTTGAAGATTGATAAATCAAGCACACTCACATATCTCAATAAGAAATCCATCAATCTATTGCATCAATCAACCTTTAGGTCGATAGTTTACAAAGAAATTGAGCTTGAAGCAAAGACTACATCTAGCCCCCCTCCATAAATTGACTTCTTAAGCAAAGATTGGTTTGAGTTTGATTAGCCAATCTGTCAGTCAAGAAGACCATCGAGCTACAAAGCACGATCACTAGAAGCCAAAGGGTCAATGATGCCACGTGGACCAAATACATGTCAATACGAAGCTAGTCAAACCCTATAAATAGAAACATGAGTCATCACTTTCAATACATCCTATTTTATTCAAACATGTCAATACATTGTTAAAGAGTGCAAGGATTGAGGTCAGAACTATAAATATCATGAGAGTCATCGACCTAGTCAGAGAAATAGACCTATGATCTTGCCACCAACCCTCCCATTTTAGATTGATAGATTTATCTTGATTCAAGCATTACCAAAAACCAAGTGAACACTATTGAACTACAAGGTCGATATGTGAGATTGGTTGACCTCTTTAGTAATCGACCTCTCAATCAGATTTAATGAAAAGGTCGATAGATTGACCTCTCTCCTTTTCTCTTGAGTTTCGTTGTTTTTTCTTGAGAACTATGACTTATTGAAGTTGTAATTTGTTTCTTTGTTTCACTATGAGATGATAAACTCATTAGTTGGGTTGGGAGTAGCCATCAACCCCAAACATGTAACTTTCATTCTTCTACTTAAAGACTTACATTCTTGCAATTATATTTATATAATCATGTTAAGTGTGTCACTTGTTTAAGTAGCTAACTTCTTGTGATGTCGAATTTGAATTAATTTGAGAGAACAAGTTTAGTAAGATCAATAGTATGTATTAGTGACAAGCCACAAGAGTGAGGAGTCACTATAGAAAATTCATACATGTATCCTTGATATATTGGTTATCATCCGAGAGTGAGGTTCCTTTAGACAGAATTCTACCCTAATATCGAGATAAGGAAGGTGTTAGATATCTTTTGTGAATAATTGTTGAATATTTTAAGAATATATATAAACTAGAAGAGAAGGTTTTCAATGGTGAAACCCAATCCAAGTTCCCTTATAATAATCACCTTTATCTTTGTTTCACTTGATTTTTTGTAACTTAGGTTTATTGTTTTGAGTAAAGTAATTTGTTCCTTTACTGAAATACCAATTTCAACCCTTTTTATTTGACTACATGATGTGATGATTTTGAGTTGCATTTATAGACATATTTTACTTGTGTTTTATGCATTTATTGGTCATTTTGGTGGTTAATATTGCATAATTCATCTACTTTGGTCTATGATCCTTCTCTATGTCAAATCTCCCTTATTTCAGTATTTTGAGCATAAATTATTACAATAATATGTTTTATTCCGGCTTATGTGGTTTTGTGTTGCAATTTCAGAAAAAACGAATATCTGCTGCTGTCGATACCATCGACGGTGGTCGATACCATCGACGGTGGTCGATACCATCGACACGACCATAGGTTGCCAGCCGCAAGGAGCATCGTAGATTCGATACTATCGACACAGAAGTCGATGGTATCGAGATACCATCAGGTTGCTGGCGAGAAGACAGTCGATACTATCGACCCTAAAGTCGATACTATCGACACGAGGAGCTCTAGCGATGGAAAAAGACAAAAGAGACACCTAAGAGAGTCGATACCATCGACCCTCATCCATGGTATCGAGTTAGCATCAGTCGCAACAAAGAAAAGAAAAGAAGACCAGCCGATAGCGCGCAGAGTCGATACTATCGACCAGAGTCGATAGTATCGACACCGTCAGATACAAGTTTGCTTCATATGGTTCTAAATCCGACGGCTGTGATATTTTGGCAACCTAACTCGGTGATTATACCTAATGACGGTGGCCAAGAGCAAGGAATCACGTCATTAGCCGCTGCACACATCCCGAGAAGGTGTGGAGAGAAGAACGGAGCCCAGAAGCACGCCCCAGTCGTTCCGGACGCCGAAGAAGACGTTTTCCATCAACGAAAGGCGGAAGATCGTGTATTCTACGCCAAGGAACACTTAGATCTTCTCCGTTTAGGGGTTTCACCACTCAATCATGTTTTTCCCCATGTTTCCCCTTTTCTCTACCATGTTTTGCTTTGAGATGAACATGCGAGGCTAATCCCCTTTATCTTTAGGACCGGGAGTAGCCCGGGGAAGCATTGTATGACAGTTTTATCATAGTAATTCATTATTAATCTCTTAAATCCGTGGTATGAATTCGTTTTCTCAATTATATTGTTATGCTTGATCACCATAATAATAATCTAATGCCCTTAATTACTTTGAAAGAAGGATTAACGGTTGAAAAGAGACGAATTTCACATTAATTGACAAATCCCTTGAACAAGGTGGTGTAAGGTTAATGGTGGATACCCAGAGGTCGATATTAATGCACCTAGTTTAGGGTATAGGTTACTACGACGGTGGAACCGACCTAGACATAGGTAGTGAATTGTACCACGACAGTGGGAAATTCTGACTACATGCCACTACCCGGATAGAGAGATGAATCTGAGTGACTATATAGAAATTCATACAATGATAACCCGTGGTGAAACCGCAATCCTAAAGATCTCCACCTGAATTGATTAAACTAAACCTCTAATCGATTATTTTGTTTTGTTTCATTTTATTTTCTTTTAATTTTACAACAACTTCCAACTCTTTAACCGGTCTAGCTGATTGTGAGTAGTTAGTAGTAGTCTCCGATAATTCAGTGTCCCTGAGTTCGACTCGGGCCTCACAAAGGCTTATACTACATTGACGCGTACACTTGCGTTCTACGCACGGTAAAAGCGTGTCAAGTTTTTGGCGCCGTTGCCGGGGACACGGCAATTGTCGGCACTACGAGTGCTGCAAGCGGCCACTCTAGGCCTTTTTCTTTTTACTTTTATTAGTTTGAAATCATTTCTAAATTCAAAGTATATCTTCTAATTTTTGTAATCCTCAAGCATAGTACTGAAATCAAGTTCTCACTCTGCAGGTACTGTGTATGGTGCAAACGCGTAGCACCGACTACTCACAACAGGCACCAGAGGTTCCACTGCCAGGACCTGATGAAGAAGAGTACTACAATCAAGACCATTTGGAAGAAACAGATTCCGAATCCGAACAAGAAGAAATGGCAGAGGAACAGACGATATGGGAGAAGATTAAGGCTTCTTCTTCATCTGCTTCGAAGGGGCCAATCAAGAAGCAGGCGATCAATATTCCAACTTACAAGATTGATCCTATGTTAATAAACTTGGTCAAGTTGAATGCTTTCCATGGGCTCAAGAACGAAGACCCAGTCACTCATATAAGCCAATTCGTGGAAAACTGTGATATGATAAAAATCGACAGATTTCCACAAGAGATGCTCTACTTGAAGCTATTCCCGAGTTCTCTGGCAGGGAACGCACAATAGTGGTTACAAAATCTGGACAATGAATATGTGGAATTATGGAACCACATGGTGGAGGTTTTCTTTGAAAGGTTCTTCCCGCCCGAGAAGACCAATGACATGATCAGGAAAATCCAAAATTTCACTCAGAAGATAGGAGAGACCTACTCTGAGACCTGGGAAAGGTTTCAGATCATGCTTAGGAGGTGCCCGCATCACGGGCTTGACAAGGAAACACAGGTCAACATCTTCTATTTTTCTCTCTCCGAGCATGATAGAAGTAACCTAGACTCCGCAGGCTCAGGATTCTTTTTGAACAACACAGATACGAGGTGTTGGGAAATCTTGAAAAATATGGCCAAGAAGCAATCCTGGGGTGACAGGGATGCCGTAGAGCACGTTCGAGTAGCAGGGGAGTCAAAGGCAATCAAAGAGCTAAATGAAAAGATGGACCTTCTAGAAAAGAAACTGCTTGCAAAAGAAGATACTGAATCCGAGGATGAAGCTCAAGTCAAATTCATGCGACAGCAGTAGGGTTATAGAAATAATGATTACTCATGGAGGAAGGACAAGAAATTCTCATGGAAGGATCCGAACAACTTTTTGCAGGACCCCGATGCAAAACCCTAGCCGGTGGCGGAGGACAAGAACACGGAGTTGCTCAACCAAGTGATAAAGCAGAACCAAGAACTTATGAACACTTTTGGTCAACAGATCAAACAACAAGGGGAATTTATGAATCAGTTTGGACAGACATTGCAGAGCCATGGGGCTCAGATGAGGATGATAGAGACGTCCATGGCGCAAATGGCAGCTGAGATAGCCAATCTGAAGAAGCCAGCGCAACAAGGTTTTCCGGGTAACACGCACATTCCAGGAGGGAACCAACAGGCAAATGTCATCTTGTTAAGGAGTGTCAAGAAGCTTTTAAACCCCAGAGCCGATGAACCAAGCAAACCCCAAGCAGAAACCGAAGGTGAGACCACTGAGGAGCTGCCAATCCCAGTCATAGGACCAGTTGAGGATAGAGTAGCGGATGCTACTGAAAATCCTATTGTAGTTGAGGAGGAGACGCAGAAAAGGACACCATATGTGTCGCCGCATCAAAGGGCATAGGCCGTCCTGGTCCCATATCCGAATAGTGCAAAAGCAAGGAAAGTGGACGCCCAGTTCAAGAAGTTTTTAGATAGTTTCAGAAAGCTCTCAGTCAACATCCCGTTAATAGAGGCAATAGAGCAAATCCCCTCTTACGGCAAGTTTTTGAAAGACATCATTACTAAAAAGAGGAAAATCCCTGACACGGAGGTTGTAGTTCTTAAGGAGCAAGTGAGTGCCTTCATCATGGGCACATTGCCACCGAAGAGGCAGGATCTGGGCTGCTTCAATATCTCATGTTACATTGGAAAGGTGAAGTTTGGTGAAGCACTATGTGACTCCGGGGAAAGCATAAACTTGATGCCCCTCTCGACATTCAAGAAACTGGGATTAAAAGAGTCAAGGCCGAGCAACATGACAATACAACTGGCAGATAATTTAGTAGTGAAGCCCTATGGGATTTGTGAAGATGTATTGGTGAAAGTAGATCGGTTTGTGTTTCCAACAGACTTTGTCGTAATGGAGATGCAAGATAAATAGGGCAATGAGTTACTACTGGGACGACCCTTCCAAGCTATAGCTGACATGATACTGGAGACGGGGAGAGGTTGTTTGACTTTGGGTATCGCCGATGATCGGTTTGAGATGGTCATGCCTTCTAGCACCACGTCATCTAAAGCTAAAGAGCAATGCCGCATGGCAAAGCATTTTGATCATAATATCTCACTTTGTCTAGGGAAGCCATTTTTAGATATGGCTCATGTAATGACTAAGGTGGAAAAAGGGACATTGGCTGTAGACATCATGGAGCATACCAAGGTTGTGTCCCTTAGCAAAGCTGTGGGTTTTCCTAATGATGAAGAGGAGGACATCCCGCCTTCTACTGAAGATGAGGCCATAGCGAATTCAGTTTTCAATGCATATCCAGAACTACCACTTGAAGCCTGTTTGGTCAATATAACACATGATTGGATGAGAAGAAAATCACTACAGGAGTGTGCCAAGATGCTTCAGTTGCTTCCGTGCTTTTATGCTAGGTACTATGAAGACCTTGGCGAACTTCCACTACCACTTCAGTCATCCTTAATCAGCCCGCCAGAGTTGGAATTGAATCCATTGCCACCACACTTAAAATACGCATTTCTAGCAGTGGAAGAAAAGTTGCCTGTGATTATATCAGCTTATCTGAGTGCCGAGGAGGAAGATCAGCTGTTGATTGTGTTGAAGAACCACCGAGGAGCATTTGGGTGGTCAGTCGCAGACATCAAGGGGATCTCCCCTACATTGTGCCAGCACAAGATTCGGCTCGAAGAGGGAGCCAAGCCGGTGATTCAGCCACAACGTCGACTAAATCCTAGCATGATGGAGGTTGTCAAGAAGGAGGTGATTAAGCTCCTTTATGCAGGTATCATCTATGCTATTTCTGACTCGACGTGGGTGAGTCCTACACAGGTAGTCCCTAAAAAGGGGGGATCACTGTTACTCATAATCTACTAAATGAACCTATCACGACCCGCTTGGTAACCGAGTGGCGTGTTTGTATAGATTACTGTCGGTTAAATGCTGCTACGCTTAAGGATAATTTTCCTCTCCCGTTCATTGATCAGATTTTAGAGTGTTTAGCCGGCCGATCGCATTTTTGTTTTCTTGATGGTTATTCGGGGTACAATCAGATTTCGATTGATCCTAAGGACCAAGAGAAGTCTACCTTTACTTGTCCTTATGGAACATTTGTGTACCGCCGTATGCCTTTTGGGTTATGTAATGCACCGACGACCTTTCAGCGTTGCATGCTCGCCATTTTTTCCGATATGGTTGAACGCTGTCTAGAGGTTTTTATGGATGATTTCTCTGTATATGGTGCATCCTTTGACGAGTGTCTTTACAATCTGGATAAGGTTTTGCAACGTTGTGAGGACACACATTTGGTCCTAAATTGGGAGAAATGCCACATGATTGTGAGCGAAGGGATAGTGCTAGGACATAAAGTGTCTAGCAAAGGGTTGGAGGTAGACCCGGTGAAAATTGAAGTGATTTCCAAACTGCCCCCACCGAATTCGGTTAAAGGGGTACAAAGTTTCTTAGGTCATGCCGGTTTCTATTGCCGCTTTATAAAAGATTTTTCTAAAATTGCCAAACCTTTATCTGAGCTATTAGAAAAAGATGCTGTGTTTGATTTTAATGAAAAATGTTTACATGCGTTCAACATGCTTAAGGAAAAAATGATTTCTGCACCAGTTGTTCAAACACCGGATTGGACCAAGCCGTTTGAATTAATGTGTGATGCATCCGATTTTGCTGTTGGGGTTGTTTTGGGACAACGGGTGGACAATAAACCCGCTGTGATTTTTTATGCATCCAAAAATTTGAATGACGCTCAACTTAATTACACGACAACCAAAAAAGAACTGCTCGCCATTGTTTTTGCTTTTGAAAAAATTTCGGCAATATCTTGTGGGATCAAAAGTCGTGGTATGGACGGACCACACAGCCATTAAGTATTTGATGGAGAAAAAGGATGCCAAACCTAGATTGATTAGGTGGATCTTACTTTTACAAGAATTTGATATTGAAATCAAAGATAAGGCTGGCATCGAAAATGTGGTCGCGGACCACTTGTCTAGGTTGGAGAGGGTAGATGAAAAGGATTTGCACACACCCATTATCGAGACATTTCCAGATGAACAACTTTTGAAAGTGAAATCGAAAGACCCGTGGTTTTTATACATTGTTAACTATCTTGCCTACAAAATCATCCCGGATGATTGGACTTACCAAGAGAAGAAGAAGTTTTTCCATTCTTTACGTTATTATTTCTGGGATGACCCTATCTTGTTGAAGCAGTGCAGGGATGGTGTCTTACGCAGGTGTGTACTAGAGGAGGAATACGACAATGTTCTTCGTCATTGTCATACCTTACCGACGGGCGGCCACCATGCTAGTTCTCGCACTGCAGCCAAAGTACTTGAAAGTGGCCTATATTGGCCTACTTTGTTCAGGGATGCTTATGAATTTGTACGGCAATCTGATTCCTGCCAAAGGGCAGGTAACATCTCGAAAAGATAAGAGATGCCCCTCAATGTATTTCAAGAGGTTGAGGTGTTCGACTTGTGGGGTATAGATTTTATGGGACCCTTTGTGTCCTCAAATTCTAACTTGTACATTCTTTTAGCTGTTGATTATGTGTCGAAGTGGGTAGAGGCAATACCCACAAGGACTAATGATTCCGCTGTAGTGTGCATGTTTGTAAAAGAATATATTTTCTGCAGGTTCGGTGTACCAAGAATGATCATAAGTGATGGGGGTACACATTTCCAGAATCAAAAGTTCGCGGCACTGTTGAGAAAGTACGGGGTCAACCACAACATTGGCACCCCGTACCACCCGCAAACTCAAGGACAAGTGGAGGTCTCCAATCAGGAGATTAAGAAGATCTTGGAGCGTACTATAGCTGCCACGAGGAAGAATTGGAGTACCCTGCTACCGGATGCTTTGTGGACATACAGGACGGCATATAAGACACCTATAGGCACTACACCTTTTAGGTTGGCTTATGGTCGGGCCTCCCACTTACCGGTGGAATTGGAACATAAAGCGCATTGGGCGCTGAGGAAATTAATTTGAGCTATGATGAAGCGGGAAAGAAAAGATTGCTTGAACTCAACGAACTAGACGAGCTGAGGATGAATGCATATGAAAGCTCGCGGATCTACAAGGAGCGAACAAAGTTGATTCATGATCGACATATTCAGATGCGTGTTTTCAAAAAAGTAGATTGCGTACTTTTGTTCAACTCCAGGCTGAAGATGCATCCCGGGAAATTGAAATCCCGATGGAGTGGACCATTCACTGTGGAAGAGGTCAGGCCACATGGCGCAATCATGGTGCGTGATGGTGAGACAACATTCCTGGTCAATGGACAACGGTTGAAGTTGTAATTTGGTGAAGATTACACAAGGAAAGTGAATGAGGTCAAACTCATTGCACTTCCTGATGCATGAGGAGCTCAATGTCGTCTAGCCTAAGACGTTAAATAAGGGCGCTTGTTGGGAGGCAACCCAGCCATTGGTAGTATAGTTAGTTCTTTCACATTTTGTACTTTGGTTTGTTTTGACTTTGTTTTTAGTGTAAAAAAGATACCTTGATCGTTTGCTCAATGTGTAGGACTGAGGCAGAGTCGATACCATCGACCCTTGAGTCGATGGTATCGAGATGGGTACAGGTTGGCGATTGCAGAAATCGCACTGTGTTGATACTATCGATGGCCTCGTCGATGGTATCAACACACCAACAGGTTGATCGTAAAAGCAAGGTCGATAGTATCGACACGGGCGTCGATACTATCGAGATCTCTAGAGATATTCAGACGAAAATTATCTCAGTGAAGTCGATACCATCGATGGGCCTGTCGATGGTATCGACCCAGTTACAGGCAGAAAGCGGCGGCCGGGCCTCGCGAGGGTGTTGCCCTAACCAGAAGTCGACACTATCGACGCGACACGTCACCGATGCGTGAGAGGAGATCAACGACGATCGCTGCACTGGGAGAGTTAATCCGTGGGATGAGTCGGTACCATCGAAACCCGTCGATAATATCGACACGTCATCGATCCGGGCCCCCACATCCAGCCATCGACGACCATCGATACCAGTGGCAGTATGAATTGTGCTACGCGAGTCGATACGATCGACTCACGTCGATGGTATCGACGGGCATACAACAGCGCCGACAATGGTTATTTAAGGGAGGGATTGTTGTCAGATGACGTCACAACTTCAGAGCAATCCTTCTCCACTTGTGCCGAGCGTCCTTGTAAGCAATTTAAGCCTGGATACGAGCATCCACGGAGTGCATTCTTCACCGAGCAGAGATAATCTTCTCCGATCTTCTCCGAGCTCCGTCTTCTAATCTTTCTTCTCTTCTACGACAATGATGCATGTTGCTGGCGCGTCCTCTTCCCGGGCGAATCCAATGGAGATCCTGGAGTTTGTTCCTCCACCGATCGTGTCTATTCTGCGTCCGCGGATCATTCATCCTTCTGCGGAGGTCCGGAAGATTTACGATGAGATCATGAAAAGGAAGATTGAGCCGACCCGTTACGTCGACCGTGAAATGATCCGTAACCTGGGGTTCGAGGCTAATCTGGCCTACGTTCTCAAAGGCCAGGAGAGGCATACAGGCAGGAGGCCCGATGAGATGGAATTCCACGCTGACGGCCAGCCGTTCTTCGATGAATGGCCGACATACAAGGAGATGGTGGTGGAATTCATGGCGCCGCTGGACGTATGTGTCGTGCCCAATGACATCATTGCCACGGATCGCGAGTGGATCAAGGGCCGTGTTTCTTTCTGGCTGTACAATAATGAGTACAATCTCACCCTCTGGAAGTTCAATGAAATCTACAACTGGAACCATGGGCAAACTGACTACCGGAGGCCAGACAATCAGACAGATTACGATGCTATATTCGCCGAGCTCGTGACTGTGCCGCCGGGCAAATCTGTGAGCAACCACAATGCGGAGGTAGCGGATTTCGAGAACCCATTCGTGCAGATTCTTCACCGCATGTTGTGCACCACACTCTTTGCTCGTGGTGATCTGTCTCTCAGCAAGTTTCAAGAGACATACCTGTTCTTTCTGCACAAGTTACTGAAGCGGGAAGAGTGTAACTGAGGAGCATTTTTCTTATAGCGAGTGTTGGCTTTTCACTTGGGTAGCACTGATGTGCGACTAGGTACCTCTCTTTGCTTGTGATGTCATAATCTAGTTATGGACATTCACTGCCAAAGTGAAATGAGACATATAGTGTCAAACACAAAGGATTAACCTAGAAGAGGAGTTTATCCATGAATGAAGTTTGGATTTATTACTAAAGTGTTTAGGTACTCAATCAAACATTCAATTAATAGACTTGACTCGATCATCAAGTTCACATGTTGAACCAAGTGATTAGAGTTTCATATTGATTGAGAACTAAATTGATTGTGTTAAGCACAATCTGGACCACCAACCGATCGGTTCACTGGGTGAGCCGAGTGGCTCATGGTCAGTGAGACGACTGGTTTACTCTGCTGAACCGATCAATTCACTTGTCCGAACGAGCAGTGTGAGTTTGTCCTGGTTTGTGAGAAAAAGTTTTTTGTTTCATTTGTTCAATTCGATTGGGACAAGAAATAATATTTGTGTTAATTAGAAATGAACAAAGAAAGTCAATTGTGGGCAATTTTGGGAAGTGAAATGACCAGTTCACTAAGTGAACCGACCAGTTCACACTCCCAACCGACCGGTTCATTAGTGAACTGATCGGCTCACCTTGCCAAATGACTATTTTAGTTATGAAACGACCGATTTTCCTACCAAAGTGCAAATTGTTTATGGAAAATCCAGACCCTTCTACTCCCACATAGACTGGGAACCCTGACCCTGCCCTCTACTATAAATAGAGGGGTACATGAGGCTTCTCTAATGACACAACTCAGAATATCAGTTGCTCTGCAAAGTTGTTTTCCTCTCTGGTTGTGGTAACTGAGAGAGCCCAAGCAATTCTACCCGTCTAGGGAGGAACAATGAGGGAAAGACAACTACAGAAAAGTAACTAGTTGTAGTAGAGTGTGTCGGTGACTAGTACGCCGACAGAAGGGGATAACTCCTTCTAGTTCATTCTTTAGGACGAGTAGAGTTCCTGGTAGTCTGTGTAGACTAACTATAAAGGTGAGAGACTTCTATTGCTCAAAAGAATGACAGTCAACCACAGTCTGGGTCAAAACTAAGAGCTGCACAGATGCCATCGAAGACAGGTGGTTGAAGACCACACTAGTTGTGAGGTATTGTCACTGAGCAAGCCTCAGGACCAGGTATATCTTGCTAAAACCATCCTCCCCATTACATAGATGTTCATGCGATCTGCTGGCTATGGGTATATGGTCAAGTAAAATTTTTGTTTCCGCTTCTTGCTCTGACCATTTAAAATCGGATAGTGGTATTAGAGCTACATCAATAATCTATATTTTGGATTAATAGATATGATCAGATTTTGGTTTTATCCTCTTTATATATTGCATACGATGTGAATATTTAAATGACTAAATGTTAATATATGATTAATACCTCATGATCCCAAACTAATATATACATATATGATATGGTATATATACACAATTGATACATGTCACCCGAAAATGGTTTTGATGGTGGATGTGTAGCATGATTATGGCCTATAAGCCCTATGTGCATGTGTGTGGTTGGTTATGGTTGTTTGCATCTCAGTCTGCGCACCGAGCCCTCTTCTTCTATTCTGAATGTAACTGGAGATAACTCGAGATTCTCTTATACCTTTTCTCCCCTCGAATGTAACTCAAGGTTTCATAAAGATTATGTAAAATAGGAGTAGATTTATTTCTTGTTATGATGAAGATTGAAGATGACCACTTGGTGGACCGAGATAGTTGACTGAGGTGTAGTTGGTGGATGGACGAGAAGCCCAGATGACTAGACAAGCTGACCATCTAGAGGAGCCAGATGATCAGCTCGAGGAGACAAACCGACCGGCCAAGAGGTGAGTCGACCGGTTCAAAGGTTGAACTAGTCAACCCAGATTGGCAAGCACAGATCTTCATCAGTAATAGGTTGCATGTGATGTAGACCTTAGATGACAATAGTTTGACGTGGCTCCAAGGAACTACAATAGGATGGCCATAATCATCGCTTTATCATTATTGCATTTTTTATTTGTCAGATATAGCATGTATATGATATGTACTATATATGTGGTGATTGGATACATATATGCATATATAAGCATATTAAAACCCCTCAATATAATATTAAGTCTTAGATGCCTTCCATAAGCAGCACACATGAAAAGCTTGATCGAAAAGCGTAGGCATCCCAAGGGTGGTGCAATGTCTATCTCGTGGAAGTGTGTTGTTAGTTGTGTAGGCCCACCAAGAAGGTGCACTCCTATCGTGTTGGCTTTTGGATCAAGCTTAACTAAGTGGTCTTAATGAGATTAAGCACTTAGAGGCATGCATATGACTATGACAAAGAGTTGTGCATATCATCTATCCAAGAATTGCATATGATGCAATTGGTAAATGTTACCTACCTTAATAATTGATTATGGATGCTGGTATTGGCCGGGTAATAACTCAATTGTTTTGGATCTTGGCTCACTAAAAGGTTGTACGCTTCAATCTTCTGAATTGATGGTGAGGGCTATCAGGTTGTACGCTACAATCTTATGAATTGATGGTGAGGACTATTAATTTGATCAAAATTGTGAGAAGAGAACATTAATTAAAGACCTAATTAAATATCATCAATTTTCAAATCAAATCAAATCAAAAGAGTTTTGGACTAAAATTACAAATTTCCTTTTTATAGAATAAATGGCTACCAACAACAATCACTTTTCATTGCGATCAGTCCTTGAGAAGGACAAACTAAATGGAGCAACTTCCACGACTGGTTTAGGACATTGAGAATTGTTCTCACTCAAGAGCGAAAGCTCTATGTCCTAGATACACTGGAGCCAGAAGAACCTACTCCCAACACACCAAAGGCTGAAAGGGATGCTTACAAGAAGCATACTGAGGATGTCATTGATGTGAAGAACTTGATGTTGTGCTCAATGAACTATGAGTTGCAGAGACAACATGAGAACATGGACGTCATTGAGATGGTTCAACATCTCAAGAACATGTATCAAGACCAGGCATGACAAGAGAGATATGATGTCTCCAAGGCACTGTTCAAGTGCATCATGAGAGAATGAGATCCAGTAGGCCCTCACACACTCAAGATGATTGGGTATGTGGATAACCTAACTCGACTGGGATTCCCTCTGAGTCAAGAGTTGGCTACTGATGTGATATTGCATTCGTTTCCGGAATCCTACAGTCAATTTGTGAAGAACTGCAACATGAACAACTTTGATAGGTCACTGACAGAGTTGTTGGGCATGTTGAGGACAGTCGAGGCACAAATAAAGAAAGACAAACCCAAATATGGGATGATGATCAACAGAGGGAAAGTCTAAAGGCAAGGGCAAGGGAAAAACAAAGAAAGGTTTTGATGCTAGCCAGCAGCCCAAGTCATTTTCAACTCTCAAATCCAAGGAAGGGGTGAATAAGGGAGGCAAATGTCACCATTGTCATGAGTCAGGACATTGGAAGAGAAATTTCCCTCTCTACATAGATGAATTAAAGAAGAAGGAGGAGGGGATGGAAGTCTCCACCTCAGGTATCATGCAATAAACTTAAAATACTTTTTTATCTTAGGTATATGATACCAAGATATAGATCTGGCATATATGATGTGTAAGATCTGAAAAGAAGTGATGGCCTTTATGAAAGGACCAAGAAGGAACACTCATCAACATTAGAGCAAGTGTTGCTGCCATAGATAGTAGTACCTTTTAGTTTATTTCATCCCAAAGGGCATGTAATAGAGTTATGAACTGGTATTTCATTTTTCCAATAAATAGAAACTTTTTATTTCTACATCTTATAATGACTAGGATGTCAATCAATAAAAGTTCATGTTTCAATTTCAAAGATTTGATCTTTTATGGCAATGCCTTATTTATCTTGTGGTACTTGATATGCATGAGATAAAATAAATAATATCTATAAGTTATTGATGGCTCAAACAATAAATTAGCATTATCATCTAATGAATGAGAAATTCATCTCTAGGTTCCATGTTGATGGATAAACTAGACTCTCTTGGTTAATGAACCATTAAGAGATATGAATGTCTTATTTATTGGGCATGATGACAAGTCAATATTCACTAGATGTAGTGGGAGAATGACTATTCTATTAGGTATAATAATATTGATGTATATACATACCTATTGGAGTAAATGCTAATACTTCAAATATGGTATTTAATGAAATACCAATATGAATATCTTGAAATGTTCAAGAATATCATAAATGAAGAACAAACTTGGTAAAAGTATTAATTCTTTGATATGATAAATGAACGAGATACTTAAACCAAATGTTTGAGGACCTTGTGAGTAACTATGATAGTGTATCATAGAGAACTCATGATTAAGGCATAATGATGTCTAAATCAAAGAAGGAATCATACTCTACAGAGTAAGAGCATGATCATCAAACAAATAACTAATCTTCTCGATTTATTCTAAAGAACATGCTTTACACTAAATAAAGGTACAAAAGGAGATTAAGAATCACAAGTGTTGTGGAATCTCAAATTCCTTATGTAACAGATACACCTCATATATCTAGTAGAAAACACCTTGAGCTTGATGGATAATGATATCCTACAAACTCAAATGTTATGAATTGGTCATATGATGATGAGTCAATAATCTATCTAGATGATGTTTAGGAACCAGATTTTGAGTTATGGCTTGAAGCCATAAGATCCAAAATGACTTCCATGTGAATCAAATAAGTTATGACCTTAATGGTAGCACTTATAGGGATAAAACCCATAAGTGAAATTGGGTCTTAAGAGTTAAGACTGACATGGATGACATTTGAAGAGATGATTGATTGAGATAAATTCAAGTGAGCTCAAGGTGTTGAACCTGATGATTTTATTTAACCAATTGCAGTGGCTATAGGCCATACATGATCATGCTTTCTATTGAAACTTGAAGACTATGAAATTTGGCATATGGATATTAAAACAACATTCCTAGTAGGAATAACATGAGGTTGTGTATGTGACACAATGTGAAGGATTTTATAATTCTATTAATGCAAATGCAGTCTATAAGTTATAAGAAATTAATCAATAGGATTGATTAAATACAAGCACCTCAGAACTGGAGTCTTTACTTTGCTTATATAGTCAAAAGGTTAGACGGATATGTCAAAATAAATAAAGGATTTGTTATTACAAAGATTTAGTGGGAGCGTATTCATATTCCACATAATGATGAGGAATAAAACGTTCTAAGAATAAAAACTGGTGTGGAAATACCTTCTTTAAAGGAATAAAGAGAAATGTCATATGTGATAGGAATAGAGATCTATAGAGATAGTTCTCGAAAGTCTCTTGACCTGATAAAGAGAGAGCATACATTGGCAGTCTGTACTGAAGGGTTCAATATGCAAAGATTCAGTGGGAGAAAACTTGTCCATATTACACGGAGATAGTCTCTCAGATGCCTAGTGTCCTAAATTCTTATGAAGAATAGGAACACAAAGATAGATGTCTTATGCAATTGGATCTATCATATTGTAATCATCCCATTGTTTTGTATGTATCAGACATGACAAGAAAATTCATATGCATTCATCATCTTGTATGTATTGGACATGACAATATGATATGCTCATTCAGTTCTCTCGTATGTGTTGGACATGATGAGTGGATGTCTGTCTACTTCTAGTGAGAGTCACTAGAATACCATAAAGAACTTATTTAAGTACTTATGAAGCATTAAAGGATTAGTTCTATGGTAATAAAAGGAAGAGTTGAGTGTAAAAGAGTTACACTGATGCAAGCTTCCGAAATGAAAGAAAAATGATTGCAAAATATAAAAGTGAATATGTGTAGATAAATAGAAATGTTTCGAGTAAAATTAAAAGGCTATTTCATTCTATAAAGGAATGTTGAGTATCCTTGTGTTATGAATAGAAGAGGATACTATGTGGATCTAGACGTTCATATAGATGAAATTATAGATATTCCAACCATTGATGACAAAGTAGAAATACTAAGTCAAACTATGGAGCTAATTGTTAGGCAAGGAATATTAGATAGAAAATTATGGCAACTCCATCTCATATGAAATGTCGTACAGTGAGGAGATGTGAAAGATGCAATATACCAACTAAAGAAAACTGTTGCTAACTCACTGGATTAGCACTAGCGCAACAGAAACATGTGGAACATGTTTAGAGATCACTAAGAATATGATTCAAAGGTGATTGGCTCTAAGTGCAAGTGGGAGTCTATTGGTATGTATTCCTAGAGAGCCAATCATATGATGATTGGATTGGCATATATTCTGATTGATTTGATAAATATCAAAGGCAAGCTTCCAATTTATTCTAGCTCAATCGATTATGAGATAAATGATGGACCAAAATGAATGTCTAAAGAATGACAATACTCAATGATGTATGTCTTCAGGTTGAGGACTTGAACAATGAGATCATATGGATGCTAAGAGTATGTACATTTTTGTTATGTCCCTAGTCGGATGTCATTGTGGAAGGTTGATAGACAACAATGACACATCAAGACTACAATGTGTGTTGGTTGATGATAGTGTCTCATTGGTCATGATATATGATATCAAACCAAGCACACAGATACATGTTGGAGAATAGTGTATCAGACAGACCCACCATGAGAGTGATACATGGAACCATGACATGGTAGTCAGAATCATCTCTCATAGTAATGGTGGTGATTGTGATTCTTAGACCTAAAATCACTACACTCGTCGAATGTGATTGGGTACACTTTGACATCATCAAACGCAGTCCTGAAACATGGGTTGTTATAACGGTGATGATTGGGTGTCTTTGACGCATGAGATAGACTATGAGTGATAGATATGGGATTTGTCCATCCTAAGGAAGTATGATGTCCATGCCACTTGATAAGAGAGATTGAGAAAAGCATGTGCATGCACATGTGAATCAATATATGATATTGTTGTCACACATATCTTAGAGAGTCTGCTCTAGTTCAAGAAACAGGAATGAACATTAAAAGGATGACAACTCCATGCCTTGAGTTCATTTAGGATATTAGAGACAAAGGAATTATACATTCACTGGAACACCAATCACAGACTGTAGGATTGAAAGTTGTTCTCCAACTTTCCTTTTCACTTGGGTAGCAATGATGTGCGACTAGGTACCGCTCTTTGCTTGTGATGTCATTGTCAATGTGAAATGGGACCTATAGGGTCACACACAAAGGTTTAACCTGGAAGATGAGTTTATCCATGAATAAAGTTTGTATTGATTATTAAAGTGTTTAGGTACTCAATCAATAGACTTGACTCAGAATCATCAAGTTGAAGTGTTGAACCAAGTGATTAGAGTGATAGATTGATTGAGAACTAAATTGATTGTGTTCCGCACAATCTAGACCACCAACCGACCGGTTTACTGGGTGAACCGACCGGCTCATGGTCAATGAGATGACCGGTTCACTTCGGTGAATCGACCGGTTCACTTATCCAAACGAGCAGTGTTGGGTTGTCCCAGTTTGTGAGAATTTTTTTCCATTTCACTTGTTCAATTTGATTGGGACAAGAATTAATATTTGTGTTAATTAGAAACGAACAAGAAAATTCAATTGTGGGCAAGTCTGGGATGTGAAACGACCGGTTCACTAAGTGAACTGACCGATTCAAACTCCCAACTGATCGGTTCATTAGTGAACCGATCGGCTCACCTTGCCAAATGACCATTTTAGTTATGAAATGACTGGTTCGCTTGCCAAAGTGCAAATTGTTCATGGAAATTCCGGACCCTTCTACTCCCGCACAGACTAGGAACCCTGACCATGTCCTCTACTATAAATAGAGGGGTATAGGGGGCTTCTCCAGTGATACAACTCAGAACATCAGTTGTTGTGCAAAGTTGTTGTCCTCTCTAGTTGTGGTAATCAAGAGAGCCCAAGCAAGTTCCACCCGTCCAGGGAGGAACAGTGAAGAAAAGACAACTGCAGAAAAGCAACTGGTTGTGGGAGAGTGTGTAGGTGACTAGTACGTCAATAGAAGGGGACAACTCCTTGTAGTTCATTCTTCAGGACGACTAGAGTTCAGGATGACTAGAGTTCCTGGTAGTTTGTGTGGACTATCTATAGAGGAGGGAGACTTCTGCCGCTCAGGAGGACAATAGTCAACGCAGTCCGGGTCAAAACCAGGAGCTGCACAGTCATCGTCAAAGATAGGTGGTTGAAGACCGCACTAGCTGTGAGGTATTGTCACTGAGCAAGCCTCAAGACCATGTATATCTCGTTAAAGGCATCATTCACATTACATAAATGTTGATGCGATCTGCTGTTATGGGTTTATGGTCAAGTAAAAATTTTGTTTCCGTTGCCTGCTCCAACCATTTAAAACCCAACAGTAAGGCCCCCTCTGACTGCATCAGCAACAAATGCATGAGATTCTCCAATAGAAGGAACAACTATAAAATTAACTGGCTCAAAGTTGGACTACATAATTTGTGAATAAGCTTCCTCCAAGCTGAGAGTTTGCTAGTAGCCAAGACTGTGGGCTGAAGTGAATGAAGAACTCAGGCCGGATAAGAACTTTGTTGTGACTAAATCATCCCTATCCTTGACTTGTTCTTTAATGGTCACTGGATGATAAAAACTCAGTTCTTGAGCAATAACTTGGATCACCCAAAAGTACTCTTCCAATGGTTTGTCTCCCTATCATTTTGCAAACAAGTGGTCATATATCAGGAACTGGCGAAGAGCATTCTTTTCCTGAGAGTAATTCTTATTAATTGCATCCAATATTTCTTTAGCAATGGTGTAGAACATGAACCTAGCAACAATTCTAGGTTACATGCTCCCCCACAACCATGTCTTCACCAGACTATTATGATGCTTCCATTCCGTACAGCCTTTGTCAGTGATTGTAGGAGGATTAGAATCAACATTCTATGCCTTGTCTCGAGACTCCAACACTCTATGAATAACATTCATCCACATAAGATAAATCTTCCCATTCAACTTGATGGAGGGGATAGGTGACATCTCCTTGTAGACAATTGGTGATGTGGTGTCCTTCATGATTTAGGTTGTGATATAGGGATGATCTGGGCGATTGAGATACACATTGTTGACGATATGGAGGTGACAGAGAGATACACGTCACAAGGAAGGCATGACTGATGGAGAGATACATGTCACTGTTCTAAATATGAGATGCGTATCCACAGCCCCCAACTAAGAATTTCCTAATCACACATGGAGGAGGTGTGATCAGGAAGAGGCCTTTGTAAGTGTGGACCCTCCAGCGTGAGAGTTTAGGACTTCATCATGAGTATTCGATTGACCCCACACTATTGTAGTTGTGTCACGACACTGCTGGCAACTACCGTGGTCGACAACGATTGTTATGGTCGGTGACAGCTACTGTCCTAGTCGGCGGCGACCATTGTTGCACTGACCGGTGGCGGTTGTTGTCCTAGTCTACGACAACAATTATTGTGTTGGTTGTAGCCGGCTGCTGCGGCCCTTGCCTTGGACGATGGAGGCTTGCTGGTCAGGGTGACGTTTGTGGGAGGAGGGATAGGGCATGGATCCCTAGGATTGAGTCCGCTGTGATACCATGTGAGCGTCACATGATTGTAGTGTGAGAGAAAATCAATGTGTTTTCTCTCCTTTTATTAAGTATCGAAGGAACAATTACATAGAGGTCTAGGGGAATAGAAAGTATTACATAATGAAATAAAATAGTATATAAACTAACTATATGAATAGTCCTCAACATTGGTGATGCGATGATTTTGAGTCGCATTTATAGACCTTTTTCATATGTGTT
Organism: Alisma plantago-aquatica; assembly: GCA_963693085.1. Taxonomy (NCBI): domain Eukaryota; kingdom Viridiplantae; phylum Streptophyta; class Magnoliopsida; order Alismatales; family Alismataceae; genus Alisma; species Alisma plantago-aquatica. Next base: position 124,464,356 of record OY856415.1, on the reverse strand, counting down.
TTGTGCTCTAATTACTCATTTTTATGGATAATATTGCATAATTCACTCATTTCGGTCTTTGCCAGCATTCTATGTCAAATCCCCTTTGTGTTACCATTTTGAGAATTATTTATCATATTATCATAATTTGTGTGGATTTACTTGGTCTTATTGTGGAATTTCAGGAAAAACAAGTATCTGCTTCCGTCGATACCATCGACGGAAGTCGATACCATCGACGGAAGTCAATACCATCGACCAAGCCACAGGTTGCCATCCGAGAGGAGCAGCACAGAGTCGATACCATCGACACTCAAGTCGATGGCATCGAGATCCCTTCAGGTTGCTGGCGAGGAAGCTGTCGATACCATCGACGAAAGTCGATGCCATCGACACATGGAGAGCTACAACGTCGCTAAAAGACAAAACTGACGCTAAAGAGAGTCGATACCATCGACCCAAGTCGATGGTATTGAGATGACCACAGGCGCTCAGATGAAAAGAAAAAGAAAGCTGCCGCTAATACGCTGGGTCGATACCATCGACCCGCGTCGATGGTATCGACGCCGGCAGATATGCGTTGGATTCGTTTTGATCTCAATCGGACGGCTGGAGTTATTTGATGACCTAATTAGGGACTTATACCTAATGACGGCCGCACACAGGAGATGAGGATCTCAATTTTTGCATTGCACGAGTGCCAAGGAAGGAGAGAAAGGAGAACAAAGACCAGAAGCTCATCCCTGTTGATTCGGACGCTGCCGAAGATGAATTCCACCACCGACAGGCGGGGAAGCTCGTATTCTACGCCAAGGATCTACCGGTTCTTCTCCGTTTAGGGGTTTTCCCACTTGTTTCACGTTTTTCTTATGAATTCCCCTATTTCTACCATGTATTCGTGTGAGATGAACATGAGAGGCTAAAATCCTCCATCTTTAGGACCGGGAGTAGCCCGAGAATGCATTGTATGACAATTTTATATTGATCATTCATATTTTCTCTCTTAAATCCGTGGTATAGTTTCGTCTTCTCCATATATATTGTTATGCTTGATCACCATAATAATAATCTAATGCCCTTAATCACTTCGACAGAAGGATTAACGGCTGAAAAGAAACGAAACCTACATTAATCGATAAAACCCTTGACAAAGGAGGTGTAAAATTAATGGTGGAAACTGAGAGATCATTCGTAATGCGCTTAGTTTAGGGGAATGATTACTACGACGGTGGAATCAAACTAAACCTAAGTAGTGAATTACACCACGACAGTGGGTAATTCTATTTTCAGGCCACTACCCGGATAGAGAGAGAAGAGTGAGAAATTGTATAAAACCTAATGCAATGTTGACCCGCGGTGAAACCGCAATCCTAAAGATACCCTTTTGAATTGATTAAATTAACATTTAATTGATTGTTTTCTTTGTTTCATTTTATTTTCTTTTAATTTCGACAACAAACCCTACTTTGTCATCCGGCCTAGCTGATTGCAATTAGTTAGTAGGAGTCTCCAATAATTCACGTATCCCTGTGTTCGACTCGGGCCTCACAAAGGCCTATATTACTCGATGCGTATACTTGCGTTTAAGCGCGTAGTAAAATACACGTCAAGTTTTTGGCGCCGTTGCCGGGGATACGAAGAATTATTGGCACTTTGAGTGCTAAGAGCGGCCACTCTAGGCCACATTTTTTTTATTATTTTGAAACAATTTTAAATATTCTTAAATTTCTCTATAATTGTGTTTACTCGTTCAAAGCATAGTACTGAACCCCGATTTTCTCATTTCAGGTACTGTGTATGGTGCATACACATAGTACAGACTACGACAATCACACACCCGAGGTTCCACCTCCGGGACCTGAGGACGAGGAGTACGACAAGCAAGAGCACCAAAGCGATATAGATTCTGAATCTGAGCAAGAGCAAGCAGAAGAAATGGCCGAGCCACAGACCATATGGGAGAAGATCAAAGCCTCTTCTTCATCAGCTTCAAAGGGGCCTATAAAGAAGCAGGCGGTCAACATACCAACATATAAGATCGATCCGGCATTGATCAACTTAGTAAAATCTAATGCATTTCACGGGCTGAAGAATGAGGACCCAGTTGCACACATCATCCAATTCATCGAGAACTGTGACATGGTGAAGATTGACCGATTCCCACAAGATGCTCTGTACCTCAAGCTATTCCCAAGTTCCTTGGCAGGAGCAGCAAGAGAGTGGCTCCATAACCTCGATGATGAATTTGTTCAGTCTTGGGATCATATGGTGGAGGTTTTCTTCGAGAGGTTTTTCCCCCCTGAGAAGACCAACAACATGATTAGAAAGATTCACAATTTCACCCAACAGGCGGGTGAAACTTATTCTGAGACCTGGGAGCGATTCCAGGTCATGTTGAGGAGGTGCCCACATCATGGGCTGGACAGGGAAACACAAGTGAAAATCTTTTATTTTGCTCTCTCTGAGCACGATAGAAGTAATCTTGATTCAGCCGGATCCGGATTCTTTCTGAATAATACGGATACCAGATGTTGGGAGATACTAAAGAACATGGCTAGGAAACAGTCATGGGGCGACAGAGGTGCAGTGGAACAGGTCAAGGCTGTTGGTGAATCCAGAATAGTTAGGGAGCTGAACGATAAGTTAGATCTTCTAGCTAAGAAACTGCTGACTAAGGAAGATGCAGCTGACGATGAGGAGGCCCAAGTAAAATTCATGCAACAACAGGGTTATAGAAACAATGACTATGCATGGAGGAAAGATAAAAAGTTTTCATGGAAGGATCCAAATAATTTTCTGCAGGATCCGGATGCCAAGCCACAGCCAAGAGTCGAGGATAAGAACACTGAACTACTGAGTCAAATGGTACAGCAAAATCAAGAGATGATGGCCATGTTTGGCAAGCAATTGCAATCTCAAGGTGATATTCTAACCAAGTTTGGGCAGACGCTGCAAAGCCATGGAGCACAAATGCGGGCATTGGAAACCACTGTGGCACAGATTTCGAGTGAAGTGGCGGCCATCAAGCACGCAATCAACATAAACCAGCCGAGAATGCAAATGTAGCCCAAGCACACCATCAGGTCAAGTATATTTCTGTGGTAAACAGTGAGGAGGAATCGCAGGTGCAAGAAGCTGTAGAAGAAAGAAAAATGACTTTCAATGTGCATGCGACACCGGCAATACCGTATCCACACACTTACTATGGATTGTCGGGCGGAAACCATTTCTTCAGAAAATCAGAGAGAGTTATGAATATTGTATCTCCATGTAGGCAAGAAGAAGAGTTGCAGGTTGTTTGTGCACGTGCGGAGACAGCGAACGTGAGAGAGAAACTACAACAAGCTGTTACTATTGAGGATGTTTCGCCAAAGACCACGTCGGAGGGAGCGATTGAAGCAAGCTTAGGGGAGATACCCCTGAAAAGCTCTTATGTGCCACCTCACAGGCGTGTTGATGCAGTTGATGTTTCAGATCCGGTCAATTCTAAGTCGAAGAAAGAGCATCGTCATTTTAAGAAATTCCTGGAGATATTTCGAAAACTCCACATCAATGTTCCGTTAGTGGAGATGATTGAGAAAGTACCCGCTTATGGGAGGTTCATCAAGGAAATCATCACTAAGAAGAGGCGGATAAAAGACGATGAAATTTATTGGATGAATGAGACGGTGAGCTCTATGATTCATGGGAATTCACCAAAGAAGAGAAAAGACCCAGGAGGTTTTTACATTCCGTGTTCAATAGGTGGTCAACATTTCCCTAAAGCACAATGTGATTCCGACGCTAGCATAAATCTCATGCCTTTGGCTACATTTCAAAAGCTGGGGTTAAAAGAGATAAAGAAGTTGGCTGCAACAATTGAATTGGCGGATGGGTCTATCATGAGACCATATGGAGTGTGTGAGGATGTGCTCGTCAAAGTGGATGGATTCATATTCCCGGTGGATTTTGTTGTTATTGATATGCCACCGCTCCAAAGCTGTGAAATTCTTCTAGGAAGACCGTTTCAAGCAACGGCGGATGTCGTGACTGCCATAGGGAGAGGGACTTTGTCTTTGGGTATTGGAGGAGATCGAGTTGAATTCAAATTACCGCATGATCCTCTAAGCGCAGTCCCCAATGTGAAAATATGACGAGTTTAAAGACGTCCAGCCTAAGACGTTAAAGAAGGGCGCTTGTTGGGAGGCAACCCAACCATTAGTACATTAGGATAGTTTAATTATAGTCATAGATTGCTTTCATTTCGTTTAAATTCTAGTGTAAAGAAGATACCTTGATCCGTTTGTTCAATGTGCAGGCACAGGCAGGGTCGATACCATCGACACACTGGTCGATGGTATCGACATAGGTTCAGGTTGATAGCTGCAAAAATCGAACTGAGTCGATACTATCGACGGTCCCGTCGATGGTATCGACATACCAACAGGCAGGTCGCGCAATAAATGTCGATGGTATCGACACCCCATTCGATACCATCAAGATCTCTGGAGAAGTTCAGAACGATTTGTCTCAGTCAACTCGATACCATCGACGGCCTCGTCGATGGTATTGACATGGTCACATGTTGAAGTGAAAAAGTGGCGGTGTCGCAATGAAGTCAAGTCGATACCATCGACACCCGTCGATGGTATCGACATCCATGTCACCGATCCGCACAAAGACATCGACGGCGATCGCGAAGTCCACGTCAGCGATCCGGGTGCTGCGTCGATACTATCGACTTGCGTCGATGGTATCGACATGTCAGCAATCCGGGTTTCCCGATCCAGCAAACGTCAGCCGTCGATACTCGTAAGGGAGGCGGATAGCATCGAGACGTGTCGATACCATCGACCCGCGTCGATGGTATCGACAGGTCAACATTAGCGCCGGCCAAGTCTATATAAGGAGAATTGCAATGTCATTTGACGTCACACCTTCAGAGCAAACATCCTCCTTTGCGCCGAACACTCCCCCGAGCCCTCCAAGACTGAAGAGTAGCGACATCGAGCAAGGATCTTCACCGAGCGGAGAATCACTTCTCCATCTTCCCCGAGCTCTTTTCTTCTAATCCCATCTTTCTAGCAACAATGGTGCACGCCGCCAGATCATCGTCCTCGAGCGCGAATCCCATGGAGATCGTGGAGTTTGTTCCACCCCCTACTGCTTCAGTCTCACGTCCGCGCCTAGCTCACCCATCTGCGGAGGTGAGGAAGGTCTATGAGGAAATCATGAAGCGGAAGATCGAGCCGACCCGGTATGTGGACCGGGGAATGCTCCAGGAGCTTGGATTCGAGGCCAACTTGGCCTATGTGCTGAAGGGTCAAGCACGCCACACCAGCATAAGGCCAGACGAGCTGGAGCGCCATGCTGATGGGCAGCCGTTCTTCGGCGAATGGCCCACCTACAAGGAATTGGTGGCGGAGTTTATGGCGTCCCTTGACGTCTGCATTGTGCCCAACGACGTGGTTGCATCGGACCGTGAGTGGATCAAGGGCCGGGTATCGTTCCGGCTGTTCAACATCAACTACAACATCACTCTTCAGCAGTTCAACAACATCTTTAACTGGAACCACTCCCAACATGATCACCGGCACCCAGATTCCCGCACCGACTATGACAAGATCTTCGCCGAGCTAGTCACAGTGCCGGCGGGAAAGACAGTGAGCTACCACAATGCTGCGGTAGCGGACTTCGAGCATCCCTTCGTCCGGGTCCTACACCGGATGTTGAGCCTTACGTTCTTTGCTCGGAGCGATTTAGCATTGAGCAAGTTTCAGGAGAGCGATCTTTTCTTCCTCTACATGCTCCTGAAGCGACAAGAATGCAACTGGGATGCGTTCTTTCTACAGCGCGTCCTGGCGGTGAAGAGGAGTACAAGGAAGGCTCCGATCCATTTTGGTGGGCTCATCACCAAATTGGCGATGTACTTGGGGCTGAATTTACAGTCCATGACTCTGATTTCCACGAGGAGTAAGGTGAACGTGCAACATCTGCACCGTTCAAACCTTATCCTTCTACGGGATGGGTTGGCGCACGCACACTGCCACGTCAACCATGCTTATCAGGAGTGCGCACTGCCAGACGCCGTCTTCCACATCGAGGGCGCACAGCACTTCCGGTGGCCAATCATAGCCGTCGAGTCCGATGAAGAAGAAGGCGGCAACGATGGACAAGAAGGCGAGGCTGAGGAGGAAGAGGAGGCTTTCACACCTCTTCGCGCACGAGTAGCACCCCAGAAGCATCCTAGGATGCATCCGGGTGCGTCTTCATCATCACAGCCCCCGCCGCCATCACCACAGCCCTCGCAGCCAGGCGAGGATGCCTACTCAATGCAGGGAATGTATACGATGCTGCAGGACATACATCAGACACAGCAGCAGCATCTAGAGATGTATATCGGTATTCAGGATACTATGAACCGGTTACTTGACAACCAAAGGGCGATGTTCGAGAATGAACGTCTCCTCCTCGACAACCAACAGTAGATACACAACCGGTTGCAAAGGATGGAGATGCAACAGGAGCCCTTTTACGACCATTACTGGAGTCAGAGCTACTTTGGAGGCTATCCACAGCCTCCGCCGAGGACCCATTACGATCCGAGCTTCCAGGGGGAGTATCCTTCTTGGGATCCTACGGCCCCACAGTACCCACCTCCGCCTCCACAAGAATGATCAGGGTATCTCTGTTCCACTCTTAAGATTGTTTTTGACTATGAGGCCATAGTCGAATTCAAGCTTAGGGGGGTAGCTGGAACAACTCTATCTTTTCTTTTGTTGTTTTTAGTTTTTATTTGCTATTTGTTTCTTGCATTTTTAGTTTTTTTTTAGGATCCACATCTATCTAGTGTAACTGTGGATGTCGTAAAAGTTTGTCATCTTGCCATTAATTCATGGGAAATTTAAGGGAATTTTAAATTTTTTTGTGTCTTTTGGATAGCTTGATTTGGTTGTCCTTGGGGAACTTATCCTATGAAAATGATTGATTATGTCAACTTTAAAACAACATTTCACACCTATACTCCTTTTGACTCATGAAAAGTGGATAGTAACGGTTGTTTGAGCCTAACCTAACCAAATGGTAATGAGACCTTAATTGGATGTAAGAGAGAGAATCCTCCAAACCACTACACAGGTCAGTAAGGAGGGACACATAATATCCTTCTAAGGTTCAGTCATTTAATCTTATGATCATTCCACGTCATTTTTCCATAATCCACCTAAGAATTGGAAGTAAAGTGCAGTTTCAATTTCTTCTTGTGTGCATAGCATTTAGATAGGACTTGCATTGATATTTTCCAGACGTTTGCATAAAAAAATATATAGGGATTTATGCACATTACCTTTAGGTGCATGTCATGTAGTTGCACTCATGATTTTCATGCATAAAGTACACCATGTATCTCATTTTTTCCTCACAAGTGATCTAAACTGTTCCATACCTTCGAAATATTACAAAGATTTCCAATCATGAAGAAAACAACCCAATGCATGTATCTCTAAGCAATTATGGATATGTGGGCTGAAAGAAAGAAATTTTTTTTTCTGAAAATCTGAAAAAAAATTGAACAAAAAAAAAGAGAATTTAGAAGGAAATGGAATAAGAGGGAGAAAGGAACATGATATCACTCGCATTACATGAAAATTGAGTACATGATGTGGCTTAATTAGATTTCCATCTCATTTTGAGGTGGAAGGTTGGTGCATGCATCATTTCACCCAATTTAGGCATTAGGGCAATTTTAATGTGCATTTGCATCACGTAGGACATTTTGTTTTATGCATATTGAAACTGTGCAATACTTCCAAGTTCTTCCATGAACTACCCATTCCATCCACCCGTTGCTCGGATTGGTAGGCCACCGTGAATTTCTCCTCACTAATGATTATCAGGAGGACTGCTTCCATGTAGATGGTAGTTAGGGCGAGCAACGTAGTGTAGGCGATCACAAGATGCACCAATGCTGAATCAGCGATTTTTATTATGTTAACTGCCTTATGTGATAGTGTTCATCAGTTTGAAGGATAATTTCTCTTATTGATGATTATTGTCGCCTTTAGGGTAATTACTGTTCTGTGGTTAGATAAGTCCGGTTTGAGAATGTTTAGTGGGAGTCACATGGGATGTTGAGTTGGTGTGTTGATTTTTAGTTGACATCTGCAATTCTATTCTAAGGATCAGTTGCTCGAGGGCGAGCAATGTTTAAGCTTAGGGGAGTTTGATGCGATGATTTTGAGTCGCATTTATAGACCTTTTTCATATGTGTTTTGTGCTCTAATTACTCATTTTTATGGATAATATTGCATAATTCACTCATTTCGGTCTTTTCCAGCATTCTATGTCAAATCCCCTTTGTGTTACCATTTTGAGCATTATTTATCATATTATCATAATTTGTGTGGATTTACTTGGTCTTATTGTGGAATTTCAGGAAAAACAAGTATCTGCTTCCGTCGATACCATCGACGGAAGTCGATACCATCGACCAAGCCACATGTTGCCAGCCGAGAGGAGCAGCACAGAGTCGATACCATCGACACTCAAGTCGATGCCATCGAGATCCCTTCAGGTTGCTGGCGAGGAAGCTGTCGATACCATCGACGAAAGTCGATGCCATCGACACATGGAGAGCTACAGCGTCGCTAAAAGACAAAACCGACGCTAAAGAGGGTCGATACCATCGACCCAAGTCAATGGTATCGAGATGACCACAGGCGCTCAGACGAAAAGAAAAAGAAAGCTGCCGCTAATACGCTGGGTCGATACCATCGACCCGCGTCGATGGTATCGACGCCGGCAGATATGCGTTGGATTCGTTTTGATCTCAATCGGACGGCTGGAGTTATTTGACGACCTAATTAGGGACTTATACCTAATGACGGCTGCACACAGGAGATGAGGATCTCAATTTTTGCATTGCACGAGTGCCAAGGAAGGAGAGAAAGGAGAACGAAGACCAGAAGCTCGGATCGAGTCAGTAACCATAAGATGGGAAGAATGGTTTTGAGGATATACCTAGTCTTGGAGCAAGTCTGGTGACATCTCATCATTGTTGTAGATGTGTAATTGTCTTCTAGTTGCATTGGGACACATATGACTATCATGCCTCCTGGTCTGCACCATAGACTACAGGTTGGCATTGTCCTCCAAGTAGCATACAATAGCCTCCATGCCTCTATGGAAGTCTACACTGACTGCTTAGAACTCTTTTCATCCTACTAGAATGGATAGGAAGGAGTTGTCCCTCATGTTGGTGTACTAGTCACCAACTTGCTCTCCCACAATTGTTTCTCCCTTGCTATCCCTCCCTTTAGCGGGTAGGACTTGCTTGGGCTTTCTATTGGTTACCACAATGAGAGATGACAACAATTGTCAGAAGCAATTGAGTTGCATTCTGGGAAGATCCCAGTACCCCTCTATTTATAGGAGGGGTTAGGGTTTGGGTTCCCAATCTATGTGGGAGTGAAAGGAATCAGACGATTTTAAATTTTCACAACCTATAAATGTTGAACCGGTCAGTTCGCAACCAAGACACTCATATGGGATGTGATTCAAATGGTTCTCACTATGAACTGGTTGTTTCGCAGTTTCCCAATTGCATAAGGATTTTATAATTCATTACCAATTAATGCTAAACATCAATTCCTTGCATCAACAGAATTGAGTAAGTGAAACGATCTTCTTTTCTCATGAATTTGGGAAAGTCATTGGAACCTTAGGCTACCACAACTAAGTCGATCGGTTCACCAGGTGAACCTGTCATCTCTCTCTACCCAAGCCGATCGGTTCACCCAGTGATCTGATCAGTTGGTGCTTATTTTATGCATAAATCATCCAATTCAATATCCAATCAACTTGACACTCCAACCACTCATTTCATCATATGAGTCATTCGATTAGGAGTCCAATTAGTTGATGTGTTGCATGAATTGAATACATATATAATGTATTAATTAACTCAATCATCATACAAGGTTAAACTCCTCTTTTAGGTCAAGACCTATGTGTGTGACCCTATAGGTCCCATATTATGTTAGTGGTGAATATCCATAACAACTTATGACATCACAAGCAATGAGTGGTGCCTAGTCACACATCAATGCTACCCAATTAAATGGAAAGTTGGAAAACAATTTCAACCTAAAATATGTGTATGGTGTTACAGTGTATGTAGAGTTCCTTTGTAACTGATATCCAAATTGAACTAGAGGCATGGAGTAGTCATCCTATTCATCATTCAATCTTGTTCCTTGAACAAGAGCAGACTGTCTGGGATATATGTAATCTTAATATCACATTTTGACTCACATGTGCATGGCTATGAATTTCTCAGTCTTGCTAATCAAGAGGCCTAAGATTTCATGCTCCTGTAGGAGGGACAAATCCCATGTACATCACTCAGAGTTGGTCCCCATGTGTCACAGTCACCCAATCATCACCGTTATGGCAACCCTTATTTCAAGATTACGTTCGATGATGTCAAAGCATACCAAATGGCATGTGATGAGTGTAGTGACTTTTGGTCTAAGAACCACAATCACCACCATCACTATGAGAGATGACTATGACTACCATGGTAATGGATGCCATGTCTTAGTCTCATTTTGGGTCTGTCTGATACACTATTCTTTAACATGTATCTGTGTGCTTGGTTTGATATTTCCATATCATGACTAATCATATTATTTCATCAAAAAACTCACACTCTGATCTTATGTGTCACTGCCGTCTATCAACCTTCCTCAGTAATAAAGCTTTTGAGGGGTGAGTGATAGATATGGGATTTGTCCCTCCTGAGGGAGTTTGATATCCATGGCCACTTGATGAGTAGGATTGAGATAGGCGTGCACACGCATGTGTGAATCAGTATGTGATATTGATGTCATACATATATCCTCCAATCTACTCTGAGATCAAGAAAGTGAATGAACGTTGAAAGGATGATTGTTCCATGCCTTGATTTCATTTGAAAGACGAATTCCACCACCGACAGGCGGGGAAGCTCGTATTCTACGCCAAGGATCTACCGGTTCTTCTCCGTTCAGGGGTTTTCCCACTTGTTTCACGTTTTTCTTATGAATTCCCCTATTTCTACCATGTATTCGTGTGAGATGAACATGAGAGGCTAAAATCCTCCATCTTTAGGACCGAGAGTAGCCCGGGAATGCATTGTATGACAATTTTATATTGATAATTCATATTTTCTCTCTTAAATCCGTGGTATAGTTTCGTCTTCTCCATATATATTGTTATGCTTGATCACCATAATAATAATCTAATGCCCTTAATCACTTCGACAGAAGGATTAACGGCTGAAAAGAAACAAAACCTACATTAATCGATAAAACCCTTGACAAAGGAGGTGTAAAATTAATGGTGGAAACTGAGAGATCGTTCGTAATGCACTTAGTTTAGGGGAATGATTACTACGACGGTGGAATCAACCTAAACCTAAGTAGTGAATTACACCACGACAGTGGGTAATTCTGTTTTCAGGCCACTACCCGGATAGAGAGAGAAGAGTGAGAAATTATATAAAACCTAATGCAATGTTGACCCGCGGTGAAACCGCAATCCTAAATATACCCTTTTGAATTGATTAAATTAACATTTAATTGATTGTTTTATTTGTTTCATTTTATTTTCTTTTAATTTTGACAACAAACCCTACTTTGTCATCCGGCCTAGCTGATTGCAATTAGTTAGTAGGAGTCTCCAATAATTCACGTATCCCTGTGTTCGACTCGGGCCTCACAAAGGCCTATATTACTCGACGCGTATACTTGTGTTTAAGCGCGTAGTAAAATACACGTCAATTGGTCATATAGAGATATGCTTATACTTCACTTAGTCATGTGCCTTGTATGTGCCTCACTTACATATTACTTGTGTTGTTTTGTCTCATATTTCTCACCTCTATTTTATGTCTCCTCTCTTATCCTATATAAGAGAATGCATTATACTCCTTTAAGATCATCTAATACAATTCTAATTGATAATTTATATGGTATCAAGAGTAGGTCTACTCCCATGAAAGTTCCCACCCTAACCCTACCCTCCATGACCTAGTTGCCCTCCCCCCACTGCCGAAACCCCCTCTCTTCTCCCCCGCCCATCATTGCTGCCCTCCCCCTCCCCACCTATAGCCCCTCCTACAACTATTGCTACCCCCTCTCCCAGCCTCTGCCCCGACCCCCCCCCCCCCCCCCCCCCCGCACCCCACCACTGCCGCCACCACCAGCCCTATCGCTGGCTCTCCCTGCCGCCACCACCACCTCAAAAGCCACACTACCACCCCCTCCTTCTCATCTCGCCTACCCCTCCCTCCTGTTGTTGCCTTCACCACCACTTCCCAACCCCGATCCACCTCTCACCAATCCCATTTCCCACCATTCCTCTCATCTAGCCTCCTCCCTTACTAGATCTACTCATCTACTTCTTTTTACATCTCCGGACAACCGTCATAATTTCACGTTGAGAGTGTCCAGGATATTTGACTTCTTCTGCCTACGCCTCATGGTGGGATCTTTATTATCCTCATGATGGCTTAGGTTATTTTATCAGTATTTCTACCCGTAGTGAGTCTCTTCTAATCTGATGTGTTAGATCTACACCTTCCCTCTACTGCCGCATAGTGGGTTTCTTCATATTTGTTAATCCCTGTTAGTGGGTTCTATTGTTGTTGCATTGGCGGTCTTCTCTACTTGTACTACTTTAGCCCTGTTCACCATGGCATCTGTTAAGCCTCCTCGTTCCCTATATTACCACAGTAAAGCTTGATGGATCCAATTATCATCTACGGTCGGCATCTTTCATCTTGTATGTCAAAGAACAAGGTCGCCATTATCATATCACAACTGACCCCCTCGCCGCCCCTGCTGCTACAATGGATGATATAACCAAGCAAATTGCACAATATACCAAAGGTGACTCAGGTGTTATGTCTTAGATTCTTAATAGCACTGAGCCATGGATCATCTAGTCTTTACTATGTTGTCATGATGCTAAGGCAATGTAGGATCAATTATCTCACATCTACTCTCATCAGCAAAATCCCAAGAGAGTCTTTGAAATATTCAAAACTCTGGCCAAGAAGGAATTTTCCTCTGACATTTCTATTGAGGATTTCTATAATCAATGATCTTCCCTCTAGAATGAATACGACATTTATCCCCTTTGACAACTGACATCAAAGAAGCCCATAAGCAATGCAATGAACTGCAACTCTTTCAATTGTTGTCCGCCCTTCCATCCTCCTTTTTTGAGGTGGTTGATCAGATTTTAACTAGTGACCCACTTCCCACTCTTTGGGATGTTCTCAGACGTGTTCAAAGACTACCTTTTGTGACCTCCACCCCTACAGTCGAACATCCTGCTCTTATTATTCACACTGCAGATTCTGTCCCTTGACGAGATTGAGCCCATGATCGTGGAGGTCGTCTCAATACTAACGGCGGTCGCACATTTTCTACTACTGCTAGTCGAGGACAAGTTGTTGGTCCTTGTTTATGCAACTTCTATAGATGAGACAATCACAATGAAGATCGGTGTTGGATCAAGCATGGTAAACCAGGCATCTGTCGATACCTCGACTAATACTACTACATCTGAGCATTCGCCGGCTACACCCTCGCCTGTGTGGCTTCGCTCTAAGTTTGAGAAATTTTTTTAGGATCACACGTCTCAGCTCCTATCTACGTCTGTTGTTGGATCTTCTGCTTTGCTAGCTTCTCCTTCTGCTGGTAACAATAAATGGTGTATTCACTCTGGTGCATTGGTTCCACTCGTTACTGTTGTTGATGGTTCTATAACTTCAGTTCATGGCATTGGAATTGTTCCCTTATCTTGTAATCTGCATCTAAAATATGTTTTATATATCCCAAAGTTTCCTGTTAACCTGCTTTCTATCAGTAAGATTGTGAAAAATCTTCAATGCTCCATTAAATTTGATTCTTCTATTTTGTTTTGAAGAATCTCCGCATGAAGACGAGGATTGGTTCGGGCCATGAGGGACCAGATGGACTCTACTACCTAGATGGACCACCATATTTTGTTTCTGCTCTTCTGTCAACATCTGTGATGGGACTATAGTGGCACTACTGCCATGACCACCCCTCTGCTACAAAACTGAAGCATTTATTTATTTCTTTATCTGAAAAAACATGTACTAATGAATCTTGTCAGATGGATAAACAAACTCCTGTTGTCTTTCTTACTAAGAAAGATATTGTCTCTTTAGACATTTTTGACATTGTTCATGTTGATATTTGGGGTTTGTGTTCTATTCCTAGCCATTCTAGAGTCAAATACTTTATGACCTTCATAGATGATTATTTTCGTGCTACTTGGTTGTTTTTACTGAAAGCTCACAGCACGATTTTGAATAATATTAGCATTTTTTTCTCTGAAGTGCAAACACAATTCAACAAACCCATTAAAGTTTTCCTCACTGACAATGCCCTTGAATATATGCAAAAATTGGTAACATCATTTTGTTCAGTCCATGGCACTCTACATCAAGCTACCTGCCCCTACACTCTACAACAAAATGGAGTTGCTGAAAGGAAAAATTGCCATCTTTTACAGGTTGCTCACACTATACTTCTTCATTATAAATTCGTCAACGTTTCTGGCCTGAGGCGGTCTCTATGGCTTGCTATCTTATCAATCGCATGCCATCTATTGTTTTGCTCAATCAAATTCCTTACAACATCATTTTTCCTGATACCCAACTTTTTCTATCCCACCCATATTTTTGGGCATACCTGTTTTGTCAAAAACTTGCATCCAGGGTTAACAAAACTTGATCCTCACTCCACCAAGTGTATATTCTGAGATATTCTAGAACCCATAAAGGATATCGTTGCTTTGATCCAATTCTAAAACAATGGTATGTAAGTGTTGATGTAGTATATTTTTTAGCATATTTCATATTACTCTGATGACGGGGCATCACTATCATGTGACATGTTAGCACCCACATTGTTGCCTAATGTTGTTGAGATTGTGCCACCTTGTAAATATTGACCTCTTCAAGTTTACAAGTGAAGACTCAAGACAACCACTTCTTCCATGGACCCTCCACAACCAATTCCTTCTTCTGTGTATTATCATCGGAAAACTAAGGTAACCTATGACTTATACCTACCTAACAATAAGAGCAAAGATGTTCGTTCCTACACAAAACATCCTATTAGTCATTTTTGCTCTTCTTTTAAACTGAATACCAGTTTTGTGTGCTTCACTACTACTATCTTTGTTGTCTCTATTCTTAAAACTGCTATAGAAGTTCTTCTCATTCCTACATGGAAACAAGCTATGGAAAATGAAATACATGCACTCTCTGATCGCAAGACATGGGAGCTTGTGGATTGTCCTGCCTCATGCTCTACTGTTGGCTTCCGCTAGATCTTCACTATTATATATGAACTAGATGGTACAATTTAGCGATTGAAAGCTCATCTCGTGGCAAAAGGTTACACACAAACTTATGGTGTGGACTATTTTGAAACGTTTTCCCCTATACCAAGATTTAATTATGTCATAATTCTTATTTCTATTGTTTTCAACAAAGATTGGCCTCTATTTTAGTTAGATGTCAAGAATTCCTTTATATATGGAGACTTGCAGGAAGAAGTTTACATGGAGCAACCACCGGGATTTTTTGCTCAGGGGAAGTCTTCCTTTAGAGCTTGTAAACTCAGAAAAGCCATCTAGGGTCTTAAACAAAGTCCTCATGCCTAGTTTGACAAACTTAGTCAGATTTTAATCAATTTTGATTTTTGTCATTCCCACTCGGATCACTCTGTGTTTATCAAGAAAATTGTGGTTGTGCTAATCATTCTCATTGTCTATGTTGATGATATTATCTTATCTAGTAGTGATATATTTGGAATTCAGGCCACAAAAACTTACTTAGAAAAGTATTTTATCACCAAAGATCTTGGAAAACTGAGATATTTTTAAGGAATTGAGGTATCCAGATCATCTGCAGGCCTGATGATCTATTATGGGAGACTGGTATGCCTGGATACAAACTAGCCGACACCCCTCTAGATCCAAATACTTATTGGGATGATGAAAATTCTCCACCTTATGTCGATCACCACCAATTCAGAAGATTGGTTGGTAAACTTATTTATCTCACTATTACACAAGCTGATCTTATTGGTGTTGTTGGATTCGTAAGTAGGTATCTTGACAAACCTCGACAGTGTCAATGGGATGTTGTTTGCCATATTCTACATTATTTCAAAAGTTCTCCAGGAAAAGGATTATTATATAAGAAGCAAGACCATTACAACCTCTCGAGTTTTTAAGATTCTGACTATGTAGGAAGTCGATCTAATCGTAAATCTACATCTGGCTATTGCACATTTGTGGGTGGCAATCTAGTTACCTGGCGAAGCAAAAAGCAGACCATGGTAGCCAAGTCCAGTACAGAGGCATAATATTGAGCCATGACTCACACTGCATGTGAACTTTTGTGGGTCCAAAGCCTTCTTAAAGAGTGTGACACATCCTACTGTAGTCCTATATCAATGTTTTTTGACAAGAAGGCTTTTATTTTTATTGCGAGAAACCCGACATTTCATAGAAGGACAAAACATATAGAGGTCGACTACCACTTCATTCATGAGACTGTTCTTTATGGTTGTATTCGTACTCCATATCTCAGCACTGAGCAACAAGTAGCAGATATCTTCAGCAAAATTCTTCCAAATGCTCTCTTCCAGGCTCTAGTAGACAAGCTGGGCATGTTTGACATCTATGCTCATGCTTGAGGGGGGTATAGAGATATGCTTATACTTCACTTAGTGTCATGTGCCTTGCATGTGCCTCACATATTACTTGTGTTGTTTTGTTCCATATTGCTCATCTCTATTTTTTGTCTCCTCTCTTATCCTATATAAAAGAATGCATTGTACTCCTTTGAGATCATATAATACAATTTTATTTAGTAACATATAGGTCAATACCACTTTATTTTAACAATGACTCTTTCCTTACCTTACTACTGATTTCACCTATATATTCTCATTTTTCCCACAATCATCTTTTTGGTATTGTATGCTTTACAATCCAACATTTACTACCATACCACATGACCATGCGTAGGTTGTTCTATAATCATTTTGGACATGTATATAAATATTTTAACTTATTATCTCTTAAAGAGAAATAGATTGGCTTTATGAGTGGTATTGATTGGGAAGGTAAGTGGTCTTTTTTTGGGCACGATTTCCTCAAAAAATGATGCATATTTATTCAACAGCTTGACCGATGAAAATGAACTTGGTAAGATTGGCAAAAAATGTTATAATCAATATCCAGAATCAGAAGGATAACAACAGATTGAGCATTACTAATATATATACTTTATGATTGATATTTAGTTTGTTCTTTAGACTTGTCTTTGTCTTTAGCTTTTATTTTAACTCATAGCTACTAATTCTATTTGTCACTTATTCTCTTGTCCTTAAGAAGAGATGCCTTGTATTTGTTTTAGACATAACAAATAAAGATTATTGGTATTTACATGGTATTAGACGGTTATGATCCATCTTAACCTCACTCCTTCTCAACTCTAATGCTTCCCACCCTCATCTCACCCTGGCCACCCCCCTGCTCACTAGCCCTAACCCTAACTGGACGTCACCAACCCACCCTCAACCTCGTGTTGTCACTACCCCCCCACTTCCTACTTCCCTTCTCGGCCACAGCCATTCCCCTCCCCTCTTGTCCTTCCCACCAACATAGAACCCCCTTCCTCTATTTTTTCCACAGCTGCCGCCGCCACCCAACCCCCATCTTCACGTAGCTGTCATTCACTCCTCCACCCTCCATAGCCACTACCACCTCAACTTTCTCCACCCTTTCAAGTCAGCCATCACCTTCGCTCCCTATCTTCCATACTATTCTTACAACCCTTTCCTCTGCCAACTCCACCCTTCATCCTCCCCACTTCTTTCGTCTTCTGACACTTCCTAAAATAGCTCGTTGAAGATGTAAATTGAACCTTTTATCTGCCTACACCACATGGTGGAGTAAATCTCACACTATGGTTGTATAGGTGCTTCTTGTTTCTCTCTATTGTGCCTATGTGGGTTTATCTAATCTCTTGATACGAACCTATTGTCGATGTTGTTTAGTGTGTATTTCTCACTACAACTTCTTCTACCTTAGTGTGCTTCATCACCCTATATCTCATGGCATTTGTATCCTCCCTGATCTCTGTGTGTTAGCAACATGAAACTTGATTGGTCAAACTATCATCTTTGGTTGGCTTTGTTTGAGCTCTATGTGAAAGTCCAAGGGCACTATTCTCATGTCTCTTTTGCTGCTCTAGCCCCTCTGATGCCTCTGCCAATGAAAAAGCCAAGAAAGCATATGCTCAGTGGACCAAAGATAATTCATGTGTAATGACATAGATGGTTAACAGTGTCGAACCAGAGATCAGTCAGTCTCTCCATCAAATCAGAATGTTAAAGCCATTTGAGACGAAATTTTCCATGTGTACTCTCTAGAACCCAATGATTGTCATTAAGATCTTCAAGAATCATGCAAAAATGAGTGTTTGACTAATGTATCTATTGAATATTATTACAACCAGTGCTCGTCCCTCTGGAATGAATATGAAGTATATCATCCCCTCTCTTCTGACATTAAAGAAGTTCAGTACCTACGCATGAACTTCAATTAGTTTGGTTCTTGGTTGAACTACCTCACTCCTCTATCACTATCAACCAGATGTTATACAGTGACTGATGCATGGGTTTTGAGTCACTTTTATAGGCTTATTTTATATCTATTTTATGCATGTATTTGTCATTTTCTTGATTATATTTGCATAATTCACTATAGTTGGCCCTTAAACTCTTTTTGCATCAAATTATACTTCTTTTATAATATTTATATGATTTTATATAATCCCCGGACTTATACACATGTTTCGACACTTTTTCAGGCACTTTTGCATTGTCCGGAGTCGATACTATCGACCCCCAGGTCGATAGTATCGACATTTCATAAAAAAGCAACCCCAAAACGCGATCTTGGAAGGAATAACATGTGCCATGGTCGATACCATCGACCTTGGGGTCGATACTATCGACAGCGTCGGGATCTGGCGATTTTCAGCACTAAAACGGAGCGTTTTAATCCGACGGTTGAGCTTTTTGGGAGCCGTAAAGTGGTCCTATGACCTAAGAAGAGCACGGACGGCCCGAGGGGGAGAGGACATTGTGTTTCACAACATCCAAGAAGGAGAGAGAGAGATAGGAGACGAGAGATGAAGGCCGTCAACCGAGCGATCCGGGCACCTCCGACGGGCAATTTTGCTGCCGGAAGACTGCAAAACGCACGTTTCTCGAGGAGGATCTCCAAGAACACCTTTGTATCAGGGGTTACATGAGTTTTCTCCATGTTTCCCATGTTTTTCTTCTCTACTCCTCTGTCTTTCATTGAGATGACCATGCGGGGCTAATCCCCTCCATCTTTAGGACCGGGAGTAGCCTGGGAATTCATTGTATGACAGTTTTATAATAGTAATTCATATTTTCTCTCTTAAATCCGTGGTATAGTTTCGTTTTCTCCATATATTTTTATGCTTGATCACCATAATAATAACCTAATGCCCTTAATCACTTCGACAGAAGGATTAACAGCTGAAAAGCGACGAAACCTACATTAATCGATAAATCCTTTGAACAAGGTGGTGTAAAATTAATGGTGGATACTGAGAGATCGTTCGTAATGAACTTAGTTTAGGGGGTAGGTTACTACGACGGTGGAACCGACCTAAACCTAAGTAGTGAATTGTACCACGACAGTGGGCAATCCTATTTTCAGGCCACTACCCGGATAGAGAGAGAAGAGTGAGGCATTATATAAAATCTAATACAATAAATACCCGCGGTGAAACCGCAACCTAAAGACACCTTTTTGAATTGATTAAATTAACCTTTAATCTATTGTTTGCTTTGTTTTATTTTTACTTTCTTTTAATTTTGACAACAAACCCCAATTTGTTATTCGGCTTAGCTGATCGCAAATAGTTAGTAGGAGTCTCCGACAATTCCGAGTATCCCTGTGTTCGACTCGGGCCTCACAAAGCCTGTACTACTCGACGCGTATACTTGCGTTTTTAGCGTGTAGTAAAATACACGTCAAGTTTTTGGCACCGTTGCCGGGGATACGGCGAATTGTTGGCACTTCGAGTGCTACAAGCGGCCACTCTAGGCCACAATTTTTTTTTATTTTTCAGTCAATTTCAAATATGTTTACATTGGGCTATAATTGTTTATACTCGTCTAAGCATAGTACTGAACTCGAATTTTCTTATTTCAGGTACTGTGTATGGTGCAGACACGTAGTACAGACTACGACAATCACACACCCGAGGTTCCGTTTTCGGGACCTGAGGACGAGGAGCATTCCGAGCAAGAGTACCAAGAAGAGGTAGATTCTGAATCTGAACCAGAAGAGATGGCCGAGCCACAGACCATATGGGAGAAGATCAAAGCTTCTTCCGCATTAGCTTCCAAGGGGCCTATAAAGAAGCAGGCAATCAAGATACCTACATATAAGATTGATCCGGCGTTGATAAATCTGGTGAAGTCGAATGCTTTTCATGGGCTTAAGAATGAGGATCTCGTCGCTCACATCAGCCAGTTTGTTGAGAACTGTGACATGGTAAAAATTGATAGGTTTCCACATGATGCACTGTATCTCAAGCTTTTCCCGAGTTCATTGGCAGGAGCGGCACGAGAGTGGTTACATAATTTAGATGATGAGTTCGTGGAGTCCTGGAACCATATGGTGGAGGTTTTCTTTGAGAGGTTCTTCCCTCCTGAGAAGACTAACGACATGATACAGAAGATTCACAGCTTTACCCAACAGGCTGGTGAGACATATTCTGAGACCTGGGAGAGATTTCAGGTCATGCTGAGGAGGTGCCCGCATCATGGGCTGGATAAGGAGACACAGGTAAAGATCTTCTATTTTTCTCTCTCTGAGCACGATAGGAGCAACCTTGATTCAGCTGGGTCAGGATTCTTTCTGAATAATACGGACACCAGATGTTGGGAGATATTAAAGAACATGGCTAGGAAACAGTCATGGGGTGAAAGAGGCGTTGTGGAGCAGGTCAGAGTTGCAGGTGAATCCAAAGTAATTAAGGAGCTGAACGACAAGTTAGATCTGCTAGCCAAGAAGCTGCTAGCTAAGGAAGATTCATCTGAGGATGAGGAAGCCCAAGTAAAGTACATGCAACAACAGGGCTGCAGAAACAATGACTATGCGTGGAGGAAGGACAAAAAGTTCCCCTGGAAGGATCCTAACAATTTTCGGCAGGATCCAGAGGCGAAGCCACAACCTAGAGCTGAAGATAAGAACACCGAATTACTGAGTCAAATGGTGCAGCAGAATTAGGAGATGATGGCTATGTTTGGTAAACAATTGCAATCTCAAGGTGATATTCTAACCAAATTTGGGCAGACGCTACAAAGACATGGAGCACAGATGCGGGCATTAGAAACCACCGTGGCTCAGATTTCAAGTGAAGTGGCGGCCATCAAGCATGCCAACCAGCAGAAACCGGCCGAGAGTGCAAATGTGGCCCAAGCACACCATCAAGTGAAGTACATGTCTGTGGTAAGCAATGAGGAGGAATCTCAGGTGTCAGAAGCAGAAGATCAAAGCAAAATGAAGTTTGATATGGAAGCAACACCGGCGATACCGTATCCTCGTACTTATTATGGACTGCCGGGCGGAAACACTCTCTTCAGAAAATCCCACCACAAGCACATGATAGTTGCGCCTACACTTAGGCGAGAAGAGCAAAGTAAGACTGTCCGTCAAGGTGCTGATGCATCTATTGCAGGGGAGGAGTCACAGCACATGATTAATGTTGATGATCTTCTGATAAAGCCCACGCCAGAGGGAGTAATTGAAGCAAGCTTAGGGGAGCTGGCCCCGAAAAGCTCATATGTGCCTCCTCACAAGCGTGTCAATGCAGCAGATGTGTCAAGTCGGGACAATCTGAAGCCGAAGAAGGAGCACCGACACTATAGGAAATTCTTGGAAATATTCCGCAAGCTGCATATCAACATTCCGCTGGTGGAAATGATTGAGAAGGTTCCCGCCTATGGGAGGTTCATTAAAGATATAATCAACAAAAAGAGGCGGATCAAAGATATTGATGTATGCAGGATGAATGAAATGGTGAGCTCAATCATTCTTGGGAGCTTACCAGAGAAGAAGAAAGACCCGGGGAGTTTTTATATCCCATGTTCAATAGGTGACCAACATTTTCCACAAGCACAGTGTGATTCGGGTGCCAGCATTAATCTTATGCCTCTGTCCACATTTCAAAAGCTTGGGATGAAGGAGATAAAGAAATCGGCGGCAACGATTGAGTTGGTGGATGGGTCCATTATAAGGCCATATGGAGTGTGCGAGGATGTACTCGTCAAGGTAGATAGGTTCATCTTCCCGGTAGATTTTGTTGTCATGGACATGCCACAACTCCAAAGTTGCGAGATGCTATTGGGAAGGCCGTTCCAAGCTACGGCTGATGTCATCGCTGCCATTGGGAGAGGTACATTGACCTTGGGGATTGGACAGGATCGAGTTCAATTCAAATTGCCACATGACTCATTGGGGACATATCTTGACAACCCAGGTTAAAGATATCTTTATGTCAAGCCTAGGACATTAAACCAGGGCGCTTGTTGGGAGGCAACCCAACTTTAGGTTCAATTTTATGTTTGGTTATGTTCTTTTATGTTTATGTACTTAGTTTTTGCTTAGGTTTTGATAATTTTTGTAAAAATGGTACCCTAACTCGTGTTTTGAAGTGTGTAGAATGTTAAGGTCGATACTATCAACACCCATGTCAATAGTATCGAGTTTGGAGAAGTAAACGCTGAAGAAAAGTCGATACCATCGACCCTAGGGTCGATAGTATCGAGATTCCTGAAGATTTACAGAAAAATTGGTGCCAGTAAAGTCGATACCATCGACCCTAGGGTCGATGGTATCGACACTTTTGAGTTCCCAGGCTTTTAGATGCGTCGATTCAACAAAATCACTGAGTCTGGGTCGATACCATCGACCTTTGTCGATAGTATCGACACCTGCAGGACAGCTACATAAAACAAGCCATAAAAGGTATCGAAACAAGATTTTTTCAGACCGTTTTTTGCAGAGGAAAGATGGATGAAGAAAGTCACGTCTTAGAACCACTAAGACACAAAAATGGGCCACAAAAATGAGGGAGATAGCAAGCATCACTTGGTCTACTTGAGCATCTAACCATCCTTCTTCGCCACACTTCAAAGCGAATGGTACCGTTGTTCCACCTCTTAAGTGAGAATGTTGACTATGAGGCCATAGTCATATTCAAGCTTGGGGGGGTGTTGGAACAACCCTCTATCTTAGTTTTTACTTACTTATTCATGTTGATTTCATTTTTGAATTATTAGTTGTTTTTATTTCTAGGTTTACCACTTTTGTAGGATCCACATCTATCTAGTGTAATCTGTGGAGTAATAAATGCATGGTTTCAATTGGGAGTTTTACTCTTGGGTTGTGGGCACATGAAAATATGAGCATATTGAAAACTTTTTGTGCTTATTCTTGTGAGTAATTGAGTGGCATAACTGAGGAAGTGCTTGGGTGAGTCAGCTTCAGGACACGGGGACATGAATGACCATCTTTATTGTCCAAGGAAAAGTGATTGACAAGGATGTTTGAGCCCAAACCGACCAAACACTAACGTGACCTTAGACTAAAGTTTAGGAGAGAAATCTTTCAGTTACCCTGTACACAGGTCTTTAGAGAGGGACATATGATATTTTCAAAAGGTTCTGTCAATTAGTCTTGTGATCTGATCCACCGCAATTTCATTCACACTCCACCATAAGAAATGGGAGCACATTATTGTCTTTCACTTTTTGATTGCATCTCATGTAGATAGGTCTTGCATTATATCTATTTTCACATTTTTTTTGCATGAAAATGAAAAAAAAGGATAGAGTAGTTATACATGCACATTATCCTTAGGTGCATGTCATAGTAATTGCATAACTGTCATTATGTAGTTATATTTACATCTTTTGAGCATATTGTACACCATGTATCTTATGTTACTCTGAAAACATTAAAGGTGATGAACTTGTTCCATACCCTCCAAATAGAATGCTTCAGATGCACAAGTATGTAACAAGAAGTGAGCCCGACATATAATTCATTGTCATCTATGAAAATAAGGGCTTGAAAAAAAAATTGAAAAAAAAGAGAAGAAAAAAAAAGAATTGAGAAGTAAGTAGGAATGAGAGGGAGAAAGGAACATGTTCTCACTTACATACTAAGAAGAATAAGCACATGGTGTAGTTTTCTTAGATATTCCATCTCACCTTGAGACAGAATGATAGTGCATGCATCATTCCACCAAAAATGTAACATTAGGACATTTTCACTTGCATTTTGCATCATGATAGGTCATTAATTTTTGTATTGCATGATTGACTATTATGTGCTTCCATCTCTTCCACAACCACCTATCCCATCCACCCGTTGCTCTAATCGGTAGGCCACCCATGATATTCTCCTCATTCATTAATATCAGAAGATCTGCTTCCATTTAGATGGTAGTTAGGAAATGATCAACGTAGATAGGAGATCACAAGATGCATCAAGTATGGACCTGATGAGTTTATCATATTAACTGATTTAATTGATAGTATTTCATTGATTGGGGGACGAACATCTTTTACATAGGTCTTTGGTCGCCTGGATGGCAGTTAGTGTTCAGTGGTCAATGAGGGCTGGTTTGTGGAAAGAAAGTGGGGATGATGTAGATTCATTTCATGTATTTATGTCCTGTTGCTGACTTATCTCAACCAAATCCAAAGTTTTGTTTCTCGAGGACGAGCAAGGTTTAAGCTTAGGGGAGTTTGATGCATGGGTTTTAAGTCACTTTTATAGGCTTATTTTATATCTGTTTTATGCATGTATTTGTCATTTTCTTGATTATATTTGCATAATTCACTATAGTTGGCCCTTAAACTCTTTTTGCATCAAATTATACTTCTTTTATAATATTTATATGATTTTATATAATCCCCGGACTTATACACATGTTTTGGTACTTTTTCAGGCACTTTTGCATTGTCCGGAGTCGATACTATCGACCCCCAGGTCGATAGTATCGAAATTTTATCAAAAAGCAACCCCAAAACGCGATCTTGGAAGGAATAACCTGTGCCATAGTCGATACCATCGACCTTGGGGTCGATACTATCGACAGCGTCGGGATCTGGCGATTTTCAGTACTAAAACGGAGCGTTTTAATCCGACGGTTGAGCTTTTTCGGAGTCGTAAAGTGGTCCTATGACCTAAGAAGAGCACGGACGGCCCGAGGGGGAGAGGACATTTTGTTGCACAACATCCAAGAAGGAGAGAGAGAGATAGGAGACGAGAGATGAAGGCCGTCAACCGAGCGATCCGGGCACCTCTGACGGGCGATTTTGCTGCCGGAAGACTGCAAAACGCACGTTTCTCGAGGAGGATCTCCAGGAACACCTTTGTATCAGGGGTTACACGAGTTTGCTCCATGTTTCCCATGTTTTTCTTCTCTACTCCTCTGTCTTTCATTGATATGACCATGCGGGGCTAATCCCCTCCATCTTTAGGACCGGGAGTAGCCCGAGAATTCATTGTATGACAGTT
This sequence comes from Alisma plantago-aquatica, assembly GCA_963693085.1. NCBI lineage: Eukaryota > Viridiplantae > Streptophyta > Magnoliopsida > Alismatales > Alismataceae > Alisma > Alisma plantago-aquatica. The sequence continues at coordinate 124,438,661 of OY856415.1, read as the reverse complement.
TTCTAATAGTAATTCATATTTTCTCTCTTAAATCCGTAGTATAGTTTTGTTTTCTCCATATATTGTTATGCTTGATCACCATAATAATAACCTAATGCCCTTAATCACTTCGACAGAAGGATTAACAGCTGAAAAGTGACGAAACCTACATTAATCGATAAATCCCTTGAACAAGGTGGTGTAAAATTAATGGTGGATACTGAGAGATCGTTCGTAATGCACTTAGTTTAGGGGATAGGTTACTACGACGGTGGAACCAACCTAAACCTAAGTAGTGAATTGTACCACGACAGTGGTCAATTCTGTTTTCAGACCACTACCCGGATAGAGAGAGAAGAGTGAGGCATTATATAAAATCTAATACAATGAATACCCGCGGTGAAATCGCAACCTAAAGATACCTTTTTGAATTGATTAAATTAACCTTTAATCGATTGTTTGCTTTGTTTTATTTTTACTTTATTTTAATTTTGACAACAAACCCCAATTTGTTATTCGGCTTAGCTGATCGCAAATAGTTAGTAGGAGTCTCCGACAATTCCGAGTATCCCTGTGTTCGACTAGGGCCTCACAAGGCATGTACTACTCGACGCGTATACTTGCGTTTTTAGCGCGTAGTAAAATACACGTCAGTGACCCTTTGCCTACTCTATTGGATGTTCTCAAGTGAGTTCAAAGCATCCCATAAATGTCATCCCTACCATCTACTTCCTCTGATCACTCTATTCTTGTCGTCCATTCTAATGATTTTGATAGAGGTCATGGATGTGGACGCGGTCTTTCTTCTGGCACCTCTAGACAAGGTCCTCCACCTAAATCTGGATGAGGACAAGCTCACTCCTTTGTCACTATCAACCAGATGTTATCTAGTGACCCTTTGCCTACTCTACTAGATGTTATCAAGCGAGTTCAAATCCTCCTATAAATTTCATCCCTACCATCTACTTCCTATGATCACTATGTTCTTGTCATCCATTCCAATGATTCTGGTAGATGTCATGGACGTAGACGTAGTTTTTCTTCTGGCACCGCCAGACAAGGTCCTCCACCTGAACTTGGGCAAGGACAACCTCATACTGGAAATTGCTTTTGTGACTTCTATGGGTGCACAGACCACATTAAAGACCATTGTTCAACAAAAGATGTTGAACATGTGTGGGCAAACCAGGTCACATCTGATACTACTGAAGATCCCTCTATTGACGCCTCCAATTCTACCATACCCATTGTTGAGTAGATTTGCTCTGAGTTTGAGAAACACCTTCAGACTCTCATGCCTTTGTAGCCTATCACTCAGAATGGAGGTTCTTCTACTTTACTTACTTCCCTACCACTTATGGTAAAAAATATTGGGTCATTGACTCAGGTGCTTATACTAGTATATTTGGATGTTCCAAACTTTTTTGGCTCTATCTAAACAACTAGAGTTCCACCAGTGAAAAAATCCAATGGAACTCAGTCTCCATTGTATGAAATTGGAACCATTTCTCTGTCACATAATTTTCCCTTAAAATCTTATGATTTGTTTTAATATTTCCTCTTAATCTTTTCTCTGTCAATAAAATTGTTAAGAGCCTTCAGTTCTCTATCACTTTGATTTTGAGGGTTTTGTGTTTCAAGATCTCTACAGGAAGATGAGAATTAGTTCGGCCCATGAAGAACCAGATAATTGTACAGTACAGTTATCCTGGCACTCGCGTGGGCTCCGCCTAGGCTCTCCTAGGCCCCCTAAGCTTTAGGTGGTTCACCTTAAACTGGGCTCCTAGGCTTTTAGATAACATAAGTGGATGCCTAAGGCCTTGTAGGCCCAAATTAAGATACTTGAAAACAAAATTAGCATAGATTAGGTTGGAATTTGGTCAAATTAGATCATGTTTAGTTATTTTTAGGAAGAAATAGATCTGATATAGGCCAAATCAGATCTAATTTGGGCATATTAGGTATGATTTTGGGGGAAATAGGTCTGATTTGGGGAAACATGTCTTATTTGGTGGAATTAGATCTGATTTCACTAAATTAGGGTTCGTTTAGGTCAATGCAGGACAAACTAGGGGAAGTTACGTATGATTAGGTCATGTTATACCAAAATAGGTCTGACTTTGGTCAAATTAGGTAAGATGAAGTTAAATTAGGTCCAAATTAGATCATGTTAGGTCAAATTAAGGTAGAATAGTCTATCTTAGGTCATCACAGGTGTTATGTAGGTGAAGTTATGATTAATTAAGCTTAGGGATAACCAATACAAATGTATATAATGATGTGCATATTTGAATATAACTAAATGTATACACAAAATCATTCATATATATGTAAAATATAAACAAATATGAAGAACACCTAGAAATGCCTAGGCCCCGTAGAGGCTTCCCCTAGGTGGGAAGGACCACCTATCCACCTAGACAAGTAACTACTACATGGATGTGACACAATATGTTGTTGCTCTGATATCATCCTCAATAACTATGCTATAATGGCAGGGGACATCTATCAGTAGGGATGAGCATCGGGTTGGGCCGGCCCGATCTGACCCGCGACCCAGCCCGCATAACCCGATCCAGACCCGAACCCATTTTACAATATGGGTTGCCCGAGCCTAAAATTTAAACCCATTTTTTATTTGGGCCGGGTACAGGCAGAGGTAAACCCAGGCCCAAAAATCCAAATGCCCAGATTATATTTTATGTACATTATATACCTATACATCTATCTTTGTCTTGAAAGAAAACATACAAATTTCTTGATGCAATATGTAGTATGTACCTAACCAATGGCAACATGGATACTATGTAATCAATCAACATGATTAATGAATTCATACTAGTAAGATAACCATCATTGACATGAATAAATATACTTGATTTCTTTATTTTGATATCATTATGTCCACATATAGGAGACAAATGATCTTTTGCTCAGTGCATAGTAGATTATGCTCATCTTTTTACTCATATGCCCACATGTAGGAGACAAATGATCTTTTGCCCTTCCAAAACCCATTTCATTGTATATACATATAGGATGAGGAGGCAAAAAGGCACAACATTGTGGACTCCATTGATTTTTTACTTCTCATACATTCACATGTACCAAAAAATGATTTGTTACTCTTTCAATATAGTGTATATACATTCTTTTGAAGTTTTATCACAAAATACATATCACAGTAATTCAGTTTTCATGTTAGCAAGTTAAATCTAGCAAAATTTGGTATGCTCATTCGATGTTATATGGGCAAACCCGAATCCGGCCCGAAACCCAACATTCTTATATGGGTCGGGTATGGGCTGACAATTTTCAATTTTATCCGGGCCCGAACCCGGCCCGTGACCCGCTTTAAAATGTGGGTTTGGGTTTGGGACAGGAAAAAACCGGTATAACCCGGCCCGATGCTCATCCCTATCCATCAGTTGCTAAACTAAGATGCTAATTTCCTGAGATATCTGATAAAACTTTTCTTTGTGAATCTTTTCCATTTGGCAAACAAACTTGGGTTGTATTTCATAAGAAAAAAGACATGATATCTCAAAGTATGTTTGATATTGTTTATGTTGATATAGGTCCATGCTCCGTTACTAGTCTCTCTGGAATTTACTACTTTATATGACTTCTATTGATTATTATTCTTGGACAAGTTGGCTATTTCTTTTAAAAGATTGGGTCACATTTTGGACACTATTACCACTTTCTTTACTGAAATTCAAACTTAGTTCAATAAAAGTGTCAAACATTTTTGAATTGATAATGCCTTAGAGTTCATGCAAAAATGTGTTGGCCTATTTTTTACTACTCATGGTACTATCCATCGAACCTCCTATTCCTACACACCACAACAAAATAGTGAGATAGAAAGGAAAAATTACCATCTTGCAGTGCTTACTATTCTTATTCACTATCATGTCCTTAAAAAATTGCCTAAAGCAGTCTCTACTGCATGCTACTTGATTAACCGCATGCCCTCATCTATCGTGAAAAATCAAGTCCCCTATATTGTACTATATCTAGATGTGTTGCTTTTTCTTTACTCCATCGCATCTTTGGCAGAACCCATTTTGTTAAGAATCTTCAACCTAGGGTGACTAAACTTGTCCCTCCCCCACTAAGTGTGTTATTCTGGGATATTCTAGAACACAAAAAGGATATTGTTATGCTATGATCATGCCAATCGAAAATGGTTTGCCATTGTTGATGTGGTCCTTTTTAACACATGTCGTACTACTCTAAAAAATGGTTTTCCTTATCTAGTTATCTATTGGATCCTACTCAACACTCTCATGTTGTGGAAGATGTACCCACTGAAGTAACTGAAGTTCTTGGTCCTCCCCTTAAATTTTACAAGAGAAGACCCAAGGTTACAATCTCTTCCATGGCCCCTCGACAACTAAGTCCTCTTTCTTCGACAGATCACAATACTCCAAGGTAACTTCTGACCTACACCTTCCCATAAGTTAAAGGAAATGTGTTTGTTTCTGTACTCGAAATTTGGTTAGTAATTTGTCCTCTACTGCTAATCTTGGTGCTAGTTTTTCCTATTTTATTGTTGTTATCTCTGTTATTTCTATTCTAAATAATCCTATTCAAGTACTCAAACATCATGTCTGGGGTCAAAGCTATGGAAACTAAAGTGATTTCTCATCATGATCAACAGACTTGGGATCTTGTGGACCATCCTCAAGATTGCTCTATAGTTGGATGTCAGTGGATATTCACTATTAAATACTTGCCTAATAGTTTGATTCAATGGATAAAAGCACGCCTAGTTGTGAAAGGTTATATTCAAACTTATGGGGTTGACTATAATGAAACATTTTCTTCGATTGCTAGGCTTAACTCTATGTGGGTGCTTATACATGTTGTTGTGAATAAAGATTGGTTCCTTTTCAAATTGATGTTAAAATGATTTTGTATATGGTGACTTACATGAGAAGGTCTATATGGAGCAACCACCTGGGTGTGTTGCTGGGGGGTGCTCTAAAGATTGTAGACTTAGGAAAGCGGTTTATGGTCTAAAACAAAACCCACGTGCGTGATTTGATAAATTGAGTCAGATTCTCCTTAAACTTAACTTTTGGCACTCACATTCTGGTCACTCTGTTTTCATAAGAAAAATCACTTTTGCACTTGTTATTCTTATTGTATATGTGGATAACATAATTTTGTCCAGTAGCAATACATATGGTATTCAAGCTGCTAAAAGGTATTGAGAACAACATTTTGTTATGAAAGATCTAGGGAAACTCATATACTTCTTTAGGATTGAAGTTTCTCGATCTCCTTTTGGTATCTGTCTTTCACAACATAGATATGTTCTAGATCTCGTCAAAGAAATAGGCATGCTTGGTACTAAACCTGATAGCACCCCTTTGGATCCCAATACCAACTGGAATGATGAGTCTTCGCCTCCTTATCCTCTTAACCACCAATATGGAAGATTGGTTGGTAAGCTAATCTATCTTACTGTCACTAGAGCCGACATTACTTCTGTAGTTGGGACTTGTCAGTAGGTATTTGGACAAAAACTTGACAATGTCATTGGGATATGTTGTTTGTCACATCCTTAAATATCTAAAGAATTTGCCTGGAAATTATTCTATAAACGACATGGACACTGCAGACTCACTGGATATTCTGACTCTGAATATGATGATAGTAGATGTGAGCAAAAATGTATCTTTGGCTATTGTCACTACAAAAAAATTGGCTTTTGTTGAAGAACATTTGTGAGGAACCAAAAATCGTGAATAATGATGTCCATTTGTGAGGGCTCATCCTTCAAATATGGGACCAAATCCCTCAGCCGTGTTCTTAACATCGTTAGGCATTTTATGTGAACATTGGTCCCTCACAAATACATTTCTTACGAATCACCCCCTCAAAAACTCCATGCCAAATGTTCCCTCCATCTCATAATCCTTCCCTCCATTCTCAAACACTGAATCGTCTATCAAAATTAATGAAAAAATCACCCAGTCCCGGCGGGCGCTCCTTTCCCCCTCATTTCCTCCGCACTCCTCCACTGAACCCTCCCCCTCCCGATTCTCTCATCGGTTCCTCCGCATTGGGTCATCCTTGATGCCAATCGCCCTACTCGGTTGCTGCAGTTCATCCTTCACATTGGGCGCATCCTTCCTAACTCCTTGCCGCCATTGACGGTCGTTGCCCTCCGCCGTTGACGGTTGCTGCCCTCCGCCGTTGACGACTGCCGCTGATCGCCCTGCTCGGCCATTGGTCGTTTCTACTACGCAACTTGCTTTTTCGGCCACTGGAATCCTCTCTAGGTTCGTATCTTTTTCTGTTTTTCTCATTTGGGAGAGCACTAGCCCCCACTTCGACCCCTGATAGCCAAGATTGGTTCTTCCTCCAATGGGCTTCCAGTTCATACCTCATGTGTCCGCCTCATCTCCCCCCAATGTGATCTGCATAGGATTAGCTGGGTTTACTTAGTAAAAATACTAACCATCTAGTATTCATATGAGTTATCTCCCCCTCCCCTAAGGGTTAACGTTCTCACGTATAAGAAACATATCACAATGTTGAAAAACTTTGACTATCCTCAGTTGCATGGAGATGGTCATACAGCAGTAATAGAGAGTAGTCAGGGGCGTGTTCAATATTTGGAAGTGAGGAAATAGCTCCTTGGGAGTAGCTACCATAACTAAATGGAAGGGAATCAAAGTTGTGATGTACATAAATTCCTAGGCTATGCATCTATAGTATAGCATCCTCATAATGATTTTCTATCATACAACTTTGTGTTTTGTCAATAAGAAAAGAATAATTTACTGATGTGATTGAGTAGATATAGTATTTGATTGAATATTGTCTTTCTCAAATATGTACAATATCTATTAATTGTAAAAACTCGAATTTATGTATAATACCTACCATGTAATCCAAGTCATACTTGATCAAATATTACTCATATATAATTGTTGAGGCTCAAGCTTGGTTCAAAGCAATACACATGTGTGCATGTATGTTTAATTTTGCTACTCTGTTCTATTCTATATGAACAAGTGTTCTCATGACACACATATATATGGGTCAGAGCCAAAGTAGTTGATAATGAATGTATTAATAATATTCCTAGTTTCTTTGAAGACAGTATGAAGGAAATAAGCAATACCTCCTTTAAATCTATTATATGTATCCTTTACTATATCTGGTGGTATAGAAATAAGGTGATTTTTGAGGAATGGTTAGTCAATGTGAGTATGCTATAGTCTATTATCCATAATGAGATAAAAGTGCTTCTTTACTAAACGAGCCATGTGTTCTTTTTTCTGGAATTCCTATGCTTGTGCTTATTTTCTAAAGATGAAGAAGGGTTCCATCTGATGTTACTGGTTTATTGATGTAGTGGTGATCAAGATGCTTGTAAACTGTTGTGCTGAAATGATCTTTCTTTTGAAGAGCAGTTCTAGAGGTGACCAAAGCATCATTCTGATTAAAAACCCTTACATTTAAACCCATTCCTATAAACACATTTCTTATTGGGTGAAAATTGTAGATTGCTTTGGTGGCTGCATTAAATTGCTTCTCAAGTGAGGCAAAGCTTGGGGAGTTACATTCTTCTCTTCTAACTCAACATTGTTGGCTTTTCTTTTCCCATAGTCAATTTTCTTAGGAAAGATCTTGTCAAACATGTATGATGGAATCACCAACATGGGATTATATTTTTATCTTCCTCCATGCCAACATGGTTTAGATAGTTGACTCTCATGGAAATAATATTGTCATGGGGGGTCACTTGTACGAGTGTTGTTCTGTTTTCTCACTGCGTTGTTTTTGAATGTTTTGTTTTTGGTTGTAAGTATAATATAGCCTGGTGTTTTTGCATTTTGCAGAGGTACACTAAGTTATTGTCAACATCTCAGAGGTCTGCTCTGGTGGATAAGTCTAGGCAGAAGCCTCAAGAACGAATGGGTGTTCTTAGTAATGTGGGTTCCTCCTAAAACAACAATTGGATATATTATATGTCTTTTTTCCTTTACCCCCTCCATCTAAAATAATACCCTTTCTGTAACATGTGGTTGTGATGTATGACCTAAAAGCCAATAACTATGGTAATGATCCTCAGCTAAGTGCAGCTCTGTACTTAGAGATTAATTAAAGGCCGACTGCCCAGGGCTCCCATGTGACACATCCATTCCTAATATAATAGTTGACACTTTGGAGATCTTTGGCATGGATGGAGGATGCTCAGCTGTGGTGAACTTCTCTGCATCTTCCATCCATGCCAAAGATCTCCTAAGAGCCAACTATTATATTAGGAATGGATGTGTCCCATGGGAGCCTTGGGCAGTCGGCCTTTAATTAATCTCTAAGTACAGAGCTGCACTTAGCAGAGGATCATTACCATAGTTATTGGCTTTTAGGTCATACATCACAACCACATGTTACAGAAAGGGTATTATTTTAGATGGAGGGGGAAAACAAAAAAAGACAAATATACAAATGTTGTTTTAACAACAAAGGGATCAAGGAGGAACCCACATTACGAAGAACACCCATTCGTTCTTGAGGCTTCTGACTAGACTTCTCAACCAGAGCAGACCTTTTGTTGAATGCATGTCTGAAGCTTTCCATGGTCATGACAAACATTCTATTGATGCTAAGTGTGCACAAAGATGGTATGCTACTAACTTATAATGATACATATCATACAAGTGAACCAGAAGTTACATTCATTTTACACCCATGCTTTAGTGCTTCTATGCCCATCATTTGATTTTTAAAGATACCAAACTTATTTACATATCATTTCAGTTTCCATTGGAGACTAGAACTTTGTAATTCTACTATGTCCGCCAATCAAAAATTCTGGTCCTCTTCCTTTTCACTTCCTACTTCTATCTGTGATGAAGTGGAAATAATTATTATAAATTTCTTGTGGGGATAGTGTGAAGGCAAGAATGATATCCATCTTCTTAAGTGGGATGATGTAACCATCTTCTTAAGGTAGTCTATGGATCAAATTGATCCATGAGAAATACCTTCTTAAGGATTCTATCTAAAATATTGATATCTATGGTCAACTTTCTTGGTATTTAATTCAGATGATCATACATCTGAATTTATAATCCTATTACGAAAGATTGCTAGAAACAACATCTCAGTGATGAACAACCTAAAAAAAGAGGGTTTTTCTATACTTCTATATGTTTTCTGTGTAGATGTTCTAATGAATTTATCATACATTTATTCTTTAATTGCCATGTAGCTGATTTCATCGGGGTAAGGCTGTTGAGTGTAAACTCATTGATAGGATTCTCCTGTATATTTACAAAGTTAATCAAAAGTATATACATTTTTAAATGTGTTTATTGTACTCCCAGGTTGGAGGCTATTGCTACTCATCTCTGTATCCAAATTGCCATTTTTCGGAAGTGGGTATCTTCCTCTTTTGATATCTAGCAGCTATCAATGAAAGTAATCTTTTTAGATGGGATAGACACTTCTACAATGTTTCTTTTGGGAGGAAACTTCTTTTCTTCTGTAGTGGTTGGTATATATGAACTGTTTTCTTCTTCTAGTCTATTGTTCTGCTGGTTTACAGTCTCCTACTATCATAATTTGAGTGTTGTGTTATTAACAAGATACCAAACAATGAAATTGTCCCTGTTGTCCTGGTCTGCATGTCATATGTTCTATCTTGGTTGGTGTTAAGTCTTATGCAACTGACTTATTTTAAGTATTTCAGTTCTTAATTTTATGAGATGTTATACATGATATCATATACTTATATGTTTAAGTATTTCAGCTGACTTATAGGGACAGTTAGGTATTTGTCTCATAATGCTTGTTATAAGTAATAACAATATGTTGATATCAGATCTAAGAAGAAATAGACTGTCAGTGCCTTTATGCATAGAGATCTGCTACAATATTGAGATTCTATGGGATATGTTGGACATAACCCATAGCATCAGGACCACACACAACTTTGAATCTCCTTTGGTAGAGTCTAAATAACCATGAATCAAAATACTCCTTTGTAGTAGAGAGATTGCCTAGTTTGAGAAGAGAAGCTGTGTAGCTAGTCTGACAGTATAAGTAGCCCCTCTAATCGAGTATATGTTGAGACATGTGAGCAAAAGTTAATGGATGGATCTGTGAACTATTATTGATTAGGTGGGTACCTATGCTATTGCAGTTCTTGAAGGATTTTTCTTGAAGGATGTTTCTTCTGCCTCTTTTTTTGCTTCTTGTATATTGATAGACTTCATGTATGTCTTCTCCCTTCCCTCCTCTTTTCTCTTTTTCCTTTTTCATGTTGTATATTCGACACCCTTTTGCTGCAATTGTTGCAAAAAAATCAGTCCTTTTATACTACTATTTCTTTGATTTTTTTCTATTTCCTCTTGTGTCTCCTATTCTAGCTTCTTTTCTTTTCTTTTTTTGCAATTTCTCCTTCATTTCATGTTCCTGCTATTGCATCTAAATTTTTGTTACTTCTATGTCCCCTCTTATTGCTTTTTCCTTGTTACTCATATCAGAAATTCAGATTCTTACTTGCATCTCCTGCTCGCACGTCTACTAGACTACTAGTATCACTTCTATTTGCAAGTTTTCTTCTACTTTTTCTTACTTATTCTTGCTCCTACATGACTACATCTCCTACATGACTACATCTCAAACAGTTGTTCCTCTACTTATTATATATTTTCCTTCATGTAGATGGATTTTCTAATAGATCGGAGTTGGATGTATATTGGGAACAGAGTGCGAAGTGATGTATTCAAGGCAGGGTTACGAAAGTTCATTGAGTTTGCTCTTATCCATCAGAGACCAACTAGGCAGGGGAAATTAATATGTCCTTGCAAGGTATGTTTGAACAGATACCTTAAAACAGAGGAGGAGGTATTCTCACATGTATTACAAAAAGGATTTGTGCATAGCTATGATGTTTGGACGTTTCATGGGGAGGTGATTGGTAGGAGCAATCCTGTTGTGGCACCAAACATGCCTAGCACTGACAATATGCATCAGATGTTGGAGGATTTGTTTGGTATGGGTGACACAACAAATGACCACTCTACTGAAGCTACAGAGGAACCTGCAAATGTAGATGCACAAAGATTTTACAAGCTACTAAAAGAGGCAGATCAACCACTCTATAGAGGTTGCACAAGTCATTCTAAGCTATCGTATTTGGTTGCCTTGCTATTTCTGAAGGAGGAATCTGGATGGTCCAACGATTCTTTCACAAAGTTGTTACAGTTGATTGTTTCAGGATTTCCGGAAGAAAATTGTCTATTCCCGGAGACGTACTATGAAGCAAATGCGATCGTGAAGGATTTACGACTTGATCATTCTACTATAGATGTATGTACAAATAATTGCATGCTTTTTCGCAAAGATGCAACTTCAAAAGAAAATTGTGATACTTGTGGTGCTTCAAGATGGAATGAAAAGCAATACAAAACAAAGGGAAAGAAGGTAGCTGCTAAGTTCATGTATCACTTCCCTTTGATACCTCGGTTAGAGAGGCTCTATATGTCTTCATCTATTGCTAAAGACATGATTTGGCCATCAGAAGTAAAAGGCAAGGATGGTCGTATTCATCATCCTTCAGACACACCAGAATGGTTGTCTATTGATGCCAGGTATCCAGACTTTGCTGCTGAACCACGCAATGTTAGATTGGCATTAGCAACAGATGGATTTAATGCATTTGGCAATATGAGTGCATCACATAGCATCTGGCCTGTGTTGGTGACACCTCTCAATCTTCCGCCTTGGCTTCTTATGAAAGAACAATTTATTATGATGTCCCTATTAATCCCAGGTCCACATATGGTTGGCAATGACCTTGATGTATACTTGGAGCCATTAATTGAGGAGTTGCAACTACTTTGGGAGCTTGGAGTCAAAGTTTATGATGCATATAGAAAAAGGAACTTCACTATGCGGGCAATGATTTTATGGACCATTAATGATTTCCCAGCATATGGTGACTTATCTGGTTGGAGCACTAAAGGTAAGAAAGATTTGGGATGTCCTTGTTGTAATGTGGAGACTGTATCAAAATGGTTACAGTATGGGAAAAAGCAATGCTATGGTTTCCATCGACGTTTTCTTCCAATGAATCATCCGTATAGACGTGATAGGAAAAATTTGATGGTGAAAAAGATTTTCGACTTCCACCTAAGCCACTATCTGGAGAAGATATACTGAGGCAATTTGATGGGTATGAAAATATCACATTTGGAAAAATGAATAAGCGCAAGAGGCTTGGAGATCAAATTCAACCATTACCTCCTGGTTGGAATAAGATAAGCATCTTTTTTCAGCTACCTTATTGGAAGTATTTATCTGTTAGACACAATCTGGATGTGATGCACATAGAAAAGAATGTGTGCGAGAATATTTTAAACACATTATTGGGTGATTCTAAGAAAAGTAAAGACAACTTACAAGCTCATCAAGATTTGAAGAAAATGCGCATTCGAAGAGATTTATGGCCAGTAGATGCAGGTGACTGCTATTACTTGCCTCCAGCATCTTACTTATGGTCACGTACTATGGCTACTTAGAGGAGGTTATTGAGCTAACTTATGGTCCAGGAATCAAAGTTGCGTTATTCAGATGTTCTTGGTATGATGAAAGCACTTCTAACGGGTTGCGAATTGATGAGTATGGGTTCACACAAATCAACACTTCAAGGATAAAAAAAAAGGAGGAACCGTTTATCCTGGCTTCTCAAGCATTGCAATGCTTTTATGTGAAGGATCCTAATGATGATGATTGGTGCACAGTGCTAAAGCATCCTCCTAAAGATTATTCTGAAGTACCTCTTATTGAGAATTGTTTGACTGGTTTACAATCTGATGGTGGTGTAACTAGTGATGTGTCTTGGACGAGGAGTGACACCGGGGGATCTTTTGTTGATAGAACTAAAAAAAAGAATGATGGGGCTAATGTTTAGTTCATTAATCTGTCTATTTTGTTTGCAAGTCTAGAATAATTTACTTGGGGAATATGTTGTATTGCATTTTTTGGCAAACTGTTACTATATGGCATATTCTTTGCAATTTATTTAGTCTTGTTTCATATACCAGAAAGTAGGACATCATTATTCTTTTTTGGGATATGAAACCAAGGTACTCTACAAGTTATATATTTTTCAAATGCTGAATATTCATATGTTGGTGTCTCATATTCTCCGCAATTTATTTGTTTTTCAAATGTAGCTACTACTTTTGTTACTGACAATTCTGCACCAATAATCTAATTTTTTTTCCTTGTCAATTGAAGGATGGCAGGAAGAAGATTCACTAGATCTAGTTGTAACAACACACCCAGTCAACCTATTGCTGTCCCTCCATCCACAATTGAAGAAAATTGTGAGGATGAACCTACTCTACTGTCCAACAATATTGAAAATGATGTAATAGTTGAAGAAAATGTTGAGGATGAACAGGAGAATAGGAAGTATGGACGTGGGCCTGCAAGTGAGCAAAGCCTACTTCCTAAGCAAGGGCAGCCACGTCACAAGGTCCAATGGGATGATGAAGGAAATGCTATTGGGGAGAATGGTGCCAAATTGAATCGTTATTGTCATATGCTAGCAAGGAAACCACACATATGGCATCTAGACTTCAAGTGGAACGAACAACCAGAACAAGCTTTTGCAGATAGAAAATCATTTATTGAGGTAATCTTTTTCATAAAAAGACCAACAAATTGTATGATTGTTATATCTAAAGTAATATTTTCTATGTTTTTGTAGAAATACTTTGATTTAGGCAGTCACCCTAATGCATGGAATCACATTGATGAACACATTAGCAAAGGGATATCAGTGTGGAGGGCACGTGTAAAGAAAGATTACTATGAAAAGTACAAGATTGAACCAGAATTGATGATGAAGAAAGTTGAGAAAAATGCTTCCATAGATATGGACCAGTTTAAAAATCTTGTTAAAGAATGGGGAACCGAGAAGTCTAAGGTACAATGGTTTCATATAACTTTTTTTTTATCAATAAGCGCGTTTCTCTTTCATTACTCACAAAATTTACAAAGGGGAGCAAAGCTCAATACATCTATAAAGATAGATATCAAAAGTAAAAAAGAAGGATGCAATTTATCTATGCAAACTTCTATAATCAGTATTTATGCAATGCCACACACTGTTTGGTTTGCTCCTACTGTCTTCAAAAACACATATGTTTCTATGTATCCATATGTGATAAATGATAAGAGTATCAAGAAGAGCTTCATTTCTGTTCTTTAGCAGGTGTACTTCATTTCTGTTCCAGCAGCAGGTGTACTTCAACGCTGCTGCAGATTTTTTGATTCTGCTCATTGGACATTAGAGAGATATCTATCTCTTATATTGAGGATGTTCTTCCACATCCAGATATTGGCTTGCTTATATTGAGGATGGTTTCATATAACTTGCATGTATACCTATCTACTTTTTCTAATTATATGTTTCTTATGGTTTAGAAAATTTCCGAGATCAACAAGGCAAACAGAGCAAAAAAAGTGATGGATCGTACCACAGGATCAAAGCCATGGAGATGTTATCGGGCAGAAATGGTATTAATAATGGACACTTGTCTTTCTTAGTAGGAGTTGAACATATAACATGGACAATTATTATGTTATCTATCATGTGTAGGTCAGTGAAGATCAACCCGTTGTGCCTCTTAACAAATTTTTGGAAAAAGTTTACGACAAAAGCCCACAAGTGGTTAGAAAATGGATATTTGCTTTCCTATGATGTCTACAAAGCTACATATGCTTAGATATCTCAATTTAAGCTTTCCATTTATGATGCTTTCTAATTACAGCTTGAAATCTCTGATATCGTGGAAAACCAAGTAGCAAACCAAGAAGAAATAGATCCTAGAAGTGTTGATAATCTAACACGTGCTGCTTATTTGCAAGTTTTAAATCCTTCCAAAAAGGCTAGGATCTGAGGTGTTGGAATTGGGCACAAAGAGATAGGACATAGGGGAAAAGCTGCCCGTATAAGATATGAAATGCTTCTTGAGGAAAGCAATGCAAAGGATGTATGTTGGAGAGAATCTAAACTTGAACTATTAGTTACAACTAGTCTATTAGATTGATGTTTGTAATTTGTTTTCTATTTCAGGATAAACTTAAGGAACTTGAAGAAACAGTAAATGGATTGAAGAACTCCGTCTCCCAATTAATGACTTGGTATAATCAATCACAGGTAACTCAGATTCAGTTGTCTATGTCAATGTAATATATAATTTTTTTTTGACATTGTTGATGTATTTGTTATAGGATGGCGGTATTAATGTTGATTGTGCAGCTGAATACCCCAATCAGAATACTACAGGTATCTTACACATGCAAAGTGGCACAAATAGGTCAGATGTGGGTTCTTTTCACATACAAGACAATACAAGTAATGGTACAGATGTAGGCATGTTTCCCAGCCAAAATAATTCAAGCGGGGATGGCTTAGGAAGACTTTATAGACCAAGCAATTCAAGGGAGACTGAAGTAGGCAGACTTTCCATACAAGCCAATTCAAGGGAGAATGGAGTAGGCAGGCTTTCCATACAAGGCAATGGACATCCACGGATCTTTGCGCCACAGGTAACTCATTACAGCTATAGATTATTTTCAATATTCATACACATAAGAATATTAACATGTACACTTTATTAAAGGCTGCAGTTGAAAGTTGGTCCCCTTCTTCTGGTAATAATCGACAAAGTTATCCTCAAATGCAGAACACACCAACCACATCTTCATCGGTGTCTTTCACACCAAGAAATCAGCGTTTAAATCCTGTAAGTAATTCATTTCAGCTTATCTACATGAAGTGGGCGTTTAAGGCGTTTTAGGCCCAAATTATGCAATTTAAAGGCTAAACTAGCATGAATCGAGTCTAGATTTGGTCAAATTAGATCACCTCCAGTCATTGCATGGTTGATATAGGTCTGATTTAGGAAAATCAGGTCTGATTTGGGGAAATGAGGATTGATTTCGGCCAAATTGGTATGTCCTCATAGCGTTGTTTGTTAAGTTTTTTCTACTTTTTCATATTTTTATTGTTCTTGCTTCTTTCTCTTTTCTTTTTTTATCCATTCTCCTGCATCTTATTCCTGCGTCCTACTGCTATGTTTTTTCTGAGTTATTCATCCTATATTCCCTCCTACTACTATGCAAGCATGTGCATATTTTCTTTTTCAAATTTGTCCTATACATCCTGCTACGAAATCTACTACTACTATTTACATATCTAATTTTCTTTTTCTGATTTCTTCCTCCTAAATCTCCTCTCTTAGCCACTGTTGTTTGCATGTTTCCATTTATTTTCACTGACCTATTCCTTCCTCTATATTTTCTAATTCAGCACCTGCTACTGCTATTTTTTATTTTGTTTTGTTGATTCTTCCTCTTTCAATCTCCTTTTACTGCCCTTGGTTTGTCTTATTCTGACTTCTTCCTACAGAACTTCTACCATTTGCATGCTCTTTTTATCCCATTTTCTCTCACCAATTCGTACTTGTCTTCCTCTTACTGTTGTTTCATTTTCTTCATGTTAATTCTGTTGTCCCTGATTCTCCTATAGTTATCAATTCAAATTAAAGATGGCAGTAATTGTGATGATGGTCCCATATGGAAGCTACATACCAGGATAGCTAAATGCTACATTTGCTACAAAACTCCCTTTTAGTTCTAAGAGGCATAGATCTTCAGAAATATATCCTCAAATTTTTAGTACATCTGCTGCTTGGCTATAGATAAGGTGTGGAAGTGGCACTGCATTTGAGTCTATGACAAAAGGGTGGGTGTAAGAGATGATGAGAGGCTGGTTGATGGTGTTCTCTAAAGGGTGGGGTGGGGTCAAATTTCTCAAGAAACTCTCTCAGGAAACCTAGTCAGTTTCTTCATATACTTCATGCTGCTAATATCTCTAATATATGTAAGCACACTGATGATACAAGTTCGTTAGGTCTCAACTCTTCTAGGTATGTTATGTTGTCCTCGTGGTTGTGCAATTCCTACTACATATTATTAATCTTCATTCTTCATATCTTATCCTCATAGCTCGTGGTTGTGAAATTCCTTTAACTTCTCAATTAACATCTCAATTGAGGATAAAGCTGCAGCCTCCCTTTGGTTTCCAAAAACCCTTAGGATTGATGGTGGTGGATGTTGGATGGTGGTGGTGGTGGATGTTGGATGGTGGTGGTGGTGTTGGCTGGTGGGTGGGAGTGCTGATGTGTAGGTGTTGGTGGTGGCTGATGGTGCAGGCTGTTGGTGGTGGCTGATGGTGTGGGATGGTGGTGGCGTGCAGTAGCATGCTGCTAGGAGATGATGATGTTATGATGGAAGATTGGGTGGTCTATAGATTTGTAGGTGGTTTCTAGGAGATGGGAGGAAGTACTAGCATGTTGCTGATGTGGAGGTGGTTTCTTGGGGTGGTTGTTGGCTGATGTGGAAGCATCAGCTTGCTGCTATGCTAAAGATGGTTCAAGAGTAGAATGTGTAGGTGTTAAGAGGTTGTGGAGGGAGAGATGGGGTGGTTGCTAGAGTGGAAGCAACAACTTGCTGTAGTAATTGAGGTTCTAATGTTAAATTGTCTACTGGAGTCTGTTCTAATGTTTAAACTCTACGATCCAACTGCATGGAAGTTGGAATGAGATATAGGCTTGTGTATAGATAGAGTTTTATTCATGCTCATCAATAATGTGAAGTTTTTCTGCAAAATAATGTTCATGTGGTTAATCATGAGAGGATCGTCCTCTTTTTGTATGTGTAGATGCATCTCACTTATGAAAGAAACTAAGTGCAGTCAACAGAGATATAGGCATGTACTATTTAACTAACCCACTGAGTTTTTTTAATTATGTATTAGTTACTGAGCTCAACCATAATTTTAGTTTACGGGTGCATGTTGCTGCTATGTTGGTTCACTTACATTTTTCTCTACTTCACACTCGCTCTGATTCCTTTTTGTATTTATATTGATAGGGTAGAATTGCTTTTAATGATACATTTCGACCGACAATGCGCCTTGGAGTAGACCAAAACCGAAATATAAGGGTAAGTTATTTGTTGTACTATGATTTATGTATTAACTTTAAATTCTATGAATATAATGATTTGTCATTTTTAGGAGAAGAATATTCAAGTACCTAACCGTATGAGGCCTGGCATTGATGAAGAGCACCACACCATTTGAAGGAATATGGAGACATTATAGATCTTAAGAGTTTCTAGCATGATATGTTCATTGTCATCAATCTCAAATTTTAAAACCATATGTACTCTTTATTTATATCAACGTTGAGCACGCAATGTATGGATAATATTTTGCTTCAATATCAAAAATTGGTTTGAGGTGATTTAACATTTTTATGTGTCATTTTGGTGTTTGAATCTTCTTATGATGTCATGTGAATTAGTATAAATATATTGGTTGAGGTTATGTATACAAAGTTTTCATTTAAAATTTGATATTCACTATAGTAACAATTAATTAACATTTAATAAATCATTCAATAATCAATAACCAAATCATTTACAGTAGTCTCTCATAAATATATTGATGAAGGTCCAGATTGACCATCAAAATTGCATTCATGACTACCACATAGCCCCTCAAAAATATATTCTCCAGGACCATCAAGTCCCTCAAAAATGTATTCATGAAGGCTAAATAGTCCCTCAAAAATGTATTCATGAAGGCTAAATAGTCCCTCAAAAATGTATTTATGAAGGCTAAATAGTCCCTCAAAAATGTATTTATGAAGGCTAAATAGTCCCTCAAAAATGTATTTATGAAGGCTAAATAGTCCCTCAAAAATGTATTTATGAAGGCTAAATAGTCCCTCACAATTGTATTCGTGAGGGCCACTGGTATGTGTCACGTGAGTTCTCTTCACGGACCATTTGTGAGGGCCAGACCCTCAACCGTCCCTATTTCTGAGGGCCTGTAGAGAGGGGTTTGTGACAGGACTCTCCCGTGAATAATGGCCCAGTTTTTTGTAGTGTGTATTCCTGTTGGAGGCAATCTAGTTACATGGTGCAATAAGTAGATTGTAGTTGCTTGATCTAGTACTGAAGTAGAGTATAGAGCCATGGCTCATACGGCTTGTGAACTGATGTGGGTCCAAGGACTCCTCAAGGAATTAGATATATATAATCCAAATCATATTTCTATGTACTATGATAACAAAGCCTCCATTTTTATTGCAAGAAATCCTACTTTTCATGATCACACCAAGCATTTGGAGGTGGATTGTCACTTTGTTCAGGAATATGTTCTATCTGGTCGCATTTGCACTCCTTATCTATGGATAAAAGATCAGGATTTCAACATCTTCACCAAGCTACTTCCCAAGACTGATGTTACTACAATGGTAGACAAGTTGGACATGTTTGACATCTATTCTCCAACTTGAGAGAGGAGTATTGATATATATGCTTTATGCTTTATATTTAGTTTATGCTTTGAACTTGTCTTTGTCTTTAGCTTTTCTATTATCTAATATCTACTAATTGTGTTTCTCACTTACTCTCTTGTCCTATAAAAGAGAGTGTCTTGTATTTGTTTTAGATATATCAAATAAATATTATTATTATTACAAGCATAACTATGTTGTTTCGTTTCATGGAAGAAGAAAAAGGCCTTATTTTGACATCATTTTTATGAAAATTTTGACAGATGTCGAACATATAAACGATTTGACACAAGTTTACCATATTGATCGAGTAGTGTAAATCTACTTGTTTATGCAATAATATTTTATAACAGATGTGTCTATGGAGTCTCCGCATGTGTGAGTCAAGGAAGTCGAAATTTTTTTATGTGGATATCGATGCATAAGTTATGAAAGTTTGCAGGCACAATATATAGACTTATAGCCACACAATTACGCAACAATATCATATGACGACCTTTAGGGAGGGGGGTCTTTATGACTCCATGGGTACACTAAAGAAAGAAAGTTACAAGTTACAACTAATTATAAGTTTGTAGCAATCTAAGATTTGTCAAATTGTATAAATGAAACACAATTATGGTTTGTCTGCCTAATTGAAGCTTAACAACCATGATTAATGTTGTCTGCCTTGTTGTCCATACATGAGTTGATTGATTTTATCAACATATTGGCCACAATTAATTTTATTTTATACAAGCGTTTATGTGTCTCAATGTGATATTTATATGCCTGGGTAGTGACAAAATGCATAGTCTAGGATAAACTCTTCAAGCTTTCCTTTTACTTGGTTGCATGCGTGTGTATCCAGAGGAGGAAACTATGCAATTGGAGGTGTAGTTTCTAATGGTGCAATGTACAAAATATCGTGGTAGACATGCCAGTATCATTACAAAATCATATGACCTCAACAACAAAACATAGCGGATCATCATAGCCATAGATACAACTCCCAAACCATGTATAAGTATTTTAAATGAGAGAGAGATAGAAATAGGCCAGGAAGAGAGGAAGCATAACTTAGATTATCCCTAAAAAGCCCAAGGAGTCACATACTAAAAGTAATGGATGTGGTAGCATGTACTTCAAAACATAACTTTTTATATGTTGTGCTTTGCCAATACTTGGTCGGTCTGTACCATTTTTTCATAGAAATACAACTTATTTCATTGAAACGTCAAAAATATCTGCAAACACCCTACCAAGTCAGAAGTACATGCATTTTGGTACCCAACAATCCTCAATAACGAGATCTTGAGTGTGATTTTGGTAGTTTTGATAAAATATAGAATGATGCTCATGTTATTGAACAAAAGTTTTGTAATCATTATAGCAAAATGTGGATTGAAAATCATTACAAAATATTATGATCATTATATATTCACTGTACAATTTATTTTATAATCAATAACGTGCAATCTTTCAGTTGAAAGAGGGTGTAATATTATTAATCTCATATCTCGTTTGTGCAAACTAGAAAACCAAATGTACTTACCACCACATCTACCTCCATAATAGCAAAAGAAATTACCATTTCTTTTTTTTCATCGCCTTCACCTGTTGCATTTTTTATCTGATGTGTACACTTTTTTTCCTTTTTTAAAAATGTTTTCTTCCCCTCCTTGCAGCCATAGTTAATAATTTTTCTTTCTTCTTTATATATTTTCTTCTCCTCCAGTAATTGTGTCTATGATTCATATGTTTAACTTATTCTTCCTCTCCTTATACATAACATGTTTCCTTCCCCTGCGTATTTTTTCCATCAATATTTTTCCATGTTTATCTTCCCATCATTTCTATATTTTAGCATACTAGATTTATACAAAGCATTACCAATTATATCACCAGTTTGACTGTCGTTTCAAATGGTTGACTGATAAACAATAGCCTCACTGGTTCGATGACCAGTCTGGTCCTAACAACATCATATTAACTTGAAACACATTTGATCCATAAAAATCATACAACTGCCTCATAAGATATTTAGGGTGTACTGACCGTTGAAAACCATATAGAGATGTAAAAAAAACATGAAAGAAAAAGTGCTCCCACAATGAGTTTATAAAGAAAAATTACACATTTTGATGAATTTGGCCTTTTTTACCAATTTTGTATTGGTTGGTGATCAGCTTTGATCGACATAGCGGAGTTTCCATGGAAATTATGGTCCGTTGATGTAGCAGCCATTTTGTATGACGTCCCTCATGTAATATGGAGAAAATCATAGAAATTTCAATCCATCTCTCTATGTAGTATCAGATATTCTTTAACTTCAGCTCGTTGCTTTTCTGCATTATCTTCATTTCTTCAATTCATTATTGTGGCTCTACGTTTGGTATCTATTCTCAAACCACGTGTTGATAGGAATAAGAAAGGTTGGAGTAAAGATATGGGCATTGAAATGGTTGGACTTCACTAAAATCACACTCACAACCTTGTTGATATTCCTTTAATACATACTATGGCAGGTTGCAAGTGATTCTATATTGTTAAAGAAGAGCAATTAGTTTTGTTGGACATATCAAGGCCCAATTGGTGGCAATAGGATATACAACAAACGAACTTGAGTGTTTTGAGATATTCTCACGTGGCACAACTTAGCTTTATTTGTTCTTATTTGGTTATAATTCACTACGATGGTTCTTATAGTAGCTTAACGTTAGAAATGTGTTTACTTGCTAATTTGTTTGATAAAGTCAACATGGAGCAGCTTTTATGGTTATTGCTCGAGAGAGTTTCCATACGTTAAATTGTCTCAACAAGCTATGAAAAGCCATCCAATGTCTCAACCAATCTCATTTTACTTGGATTCATAGATTATCCTAACAATTATACGTTAAATTCTCTCATTCTACCATAAATAAACTCATGAATCTTTTATAAACATGTTAAGGGTCTTGCTAGAGTTAACTATATATGGCTATGCATCGTTATCAATACCAATTATGAGAGGGCAATTTCCAACAAAGATCATTTTTCTGTTCTTAGTAGAGATATATATTTCATTTGAGACATGTTTTAGATGTATTAACACAATCCACAACGAGCATTGCCAATCTAGCAATAACTCCTTTGGTTGTCATGCAACACTGGTCATAAATGAAGGAATGCTAATCAGATTCTGAGGACCATAGAACTCGTGGGGAAATTATTTATTTAACACGATTCTTATTGAATTGGAGCAGTTAGTGAATTCAATAATACTCCTGAGCATGCATGTTAAACTATTCATTCCACATCTTGGGGGTGGTTACCCGCGGCGCGAGTCCAGCCAGGAGTTTTCCGGCAAAATCTTGCGCACCAAGCAGGACGAAGGGGACTACGTTCCTTGACAATGGATGCAAGGAGACACTCTCCTAATAATGCTCAGGGTGAAGAAGGAAATGAACTCTGAATGCATTCCACATCTTGGGAGTGGTTACCCGTAGCACGAGTCCAGCCAGGAATTTTCCAGCAAAATCTTGCGCACCCAGCATGGACGAAGGGTAATGTAGCTGCTGTTATATAGCAGCTGGTTAGTGTAGTGTATTTAATGCATTTAAACTTATTTAGTATGGGTTAAGCCCAATGTAGTGCAGCAAGTACATGTGAGAATATAGTGTTGTTTCTAGTGCAAATGGCAAAGAAGTTTTATCCCATATTGCTCACACCTAGAACTTTTGTGGTGCTCATATGTAGGATCACATTGGGCACTAGTGTCCAAAGGAGTCCTAGGAAGGAGGTATGCTCACCTCCTTGGTGGATGGGATTGCCACATCACAACGCACGCACGCGCACGCGCGCGCCACGCCTGGCCGGCTCGGGCTCGGGCTTGTGGATTGTGGAGAATGTCTTCCGTCTTCTTTTTGCACTAGGATACAACTACGTAATTAATTACTCGTGTAATTAATTGTTGCTTTCTTATTCGGATTTCTTAAATCCTAATTAGAAACTTCTGCACTGGTAGCAGTGCGACGTGCGCGAGCAAGACGTGCAACTTTCAGGTTCGTGTCGGATCGAGACTAGGAGAACGATGCCTATCCGCGAGGATTGCCGGACACTGGTTTCTTTAAGTAACACGTTCGTTTCTCAACGAACGATCTGGTTTGCGAATCTAACTCTTATTTTTTTGTTCTCCTGCATTGCTTGTTCTTCGAATCTTATCTTGGATCTGCCTGCACTGTTAATTAAATTGCACCTGTCGCTGTTGCATGAACGACAATAACCATAATTAACAACAGTCTTAAAGAAACCATATTTTCTGTCGTTAATTAACATGGCCGGTCAGGGTAGTTCGGGATGTAAGATTGATACAACCAATATGTCTGAAAAGTTTACTGGTACGAACTTTGTCCGTTGGCAGAGTCGTATGGAAATTTGGCTGAATATTGCGGGATATGATCAGTATTTAACTGAAACTGAACCTGTATCTGATGACACAATTCCTGATAATGCAAACATTATTGCTAATTGGAAGAAGGGTGATAAAACGTGTCGCGGTTTGATTCTGTTTGGTTTAAATAACAAACTGTGTGATTCTTACTCAAAGCCGCCAGTCACTACGTCCAAGGTTTTATGGGATTTGTTAATTAAGAATTTTAGCACTGAGAATCAGGGTGTTGAAAAATACTGTGTGTCTAAATTTCTTAAGTTTCAGATGGTTGAGGGTAAGTCAGTTTCTGATCAAACACACGATCTACAACTCCTAGTTCATGAACTCTCAGATGCCAAGATGGTGTTGCCTGAGAAATTCGTTGTTATGTCTATCATAGAAAAATTCCCTAAGTCTTGGGAATCGTTTGGTATATCTCTGAAACATCGCAAAGGGACACACACCATGGATGAATTAATGATGGATATTAATATACAAGAAGAACACTTAAAGGAGAAAGGGGTCAAGGTGCCTACTGATGCTAATCCAACTGTTAATCTTACTTCTACGAAAAACACCAAAGATAAGAAACCTAAGAATGCACATAAACCCAAGGCAAAGATCCAAAAGAAACCGAAGAACAAACCTTGTTGGACTTGTGGACATGTTGGCCACTGGAACAAGGATTGTCCTACTAAGAAGGCAAAGAAAGCTACCGCATCTGCAACTGAGGAGGCTGTGGTCAACATGATGACTACATCTTTGAACCTCGATGATGGGTACGTGTCTATTAAACCTGAAGTTCTTTCTATTTTTGAACCACTTTATTGGATAATTGACACTGGGGCTAATGTACATGTGTGTGCTGATAAATCCCTGTTTGTGTCTTATCAGGCCTCTCGAGGTCGGTCCGTGACTTTGGGCGATTCTAGCTCTGCAGAAGTCAAAGGCGAAGGACGGGTGGACTTGAAGTTCCCTTCGGGGAAGGTTTTGACTCTTAACAGGGTCAGACATGTTCCAACCATTCGACACAATATCCTTAGTGGCGTCATATTAGTTAGAGAAGGTTATAGAGTAGACTGTAAATGTAATAAGGCTATTATTACACGCCTTCGTGATTCTTTGTTTTTTGGCAAGGGGTACTTATGTGATGTGGAGAACTTGTTTAAGATTCATGTTGAACATGTTTCAAATTCCGTTTTAAATTTGAATGATTATAGTTCTGTTTGCATGAATCTTGTTTCATTCGATGTATGGCATTCACGTTTGGGACATGTTAATGTTGCCTCAATGAAGCGTATGATGAATCTAGATTTGATCCCTAAATATGAAGTTAGCAACAATAAATGTGAAATCTGTGTACAAGCTAAATTGCCTAGGAAGCCTTTTCATTCTGTGAATAGGAATTCGGAAATTTTGGATTTAGTTCATACAGATATCTGTGAATTTAATGGTGTTGCTACGAGAGATCAAAAGCGTTATTTTATAACTTTTATTGACGATGCGAGTAGATATTGTTATGTCTATTTACTTAGAAGTAAAGATGAGGCATTGGATAAATTTCAAATTTATAAGAAAGAAGCTGAAACTCAAACTGGTAAAGTACTTAAGCGATTAAGGTTTGATAGGGGAGGAGAGTACACCTCGAATTTGTTTTTGGAATTTCGCCAATTACATGGTATAGTTCATGAGGTCACTGCTCCTTATTCACCACAATCAAATGGGATAGCTGAACGTAAAAACCGAACCTTAATAGATATGGTAAATACCTTACTCCAAACATCTGGATTACCCAACTTTATGTGGGGGGAAGCTTTGAATACGGCTTGCCATATTCTGAATAGAGTTCCCCATAAACATTCAGAGAGTAGTCCGTTTGAGTTATGGAGAGGAAGGAAACCGAGTCTTAAATATCTTCGAGTGTGGGGGTGCCTTGCAAAGGTACTTGTCCCTGAACACAAAAGGAAGAAATTAGGACCGAAAACGGTTGATGCCATATTCTTAGGTTATGTAGAGACAAGCTATGCTTATAGATTCCTGATTGTAAAATCAAATATCTCTGGCATTGAGGTCAATACAATTGTGGAATTACGTGATGCTACATTCTTTGAGGATGTGTTTCCTATGAAAACTGGTGTGCCCAATGAAGTTTCTCAAGAAGATTCATTTACCACAGGTTCCATTCCCGAGCACGTGGAAAGGATGACAAATGTGGGGGGCGACTCAGAACAAGCTATTTCTGAATCTGATGATTATGAAGAAATAGTTGAACCAAGGAGAAGTAAACGGCCTAGGACATCAAAGGACTTTGGAAGTGAGTTTCTCACTTACAATGTTGAGGATGATCCTGTTACTTTCAAACAAGTTATGGAATCTCCAGAAGCTAAGTTTTGGAAAGAAGCTGTTAATGATGAAATCCAATCAATCCTCTCGAATGGAACTTGGGGATTGGTGGATTTGCCTCCTGGTTGTTCTGCAGTTGGTTGCAAATGGATTTTTAAGAAGAAACTTAATGCAGACGGGACAATCAATAAGTATAAGGCTAGGTTAGTTGCTAAGGGTTACACACAAAGGGAAGGAATATACTATTTTGATACCTATTCACCTATTTCCCGCATGACCACAATCTGAGTGCTACTAGCATTGGCTTCCATTTATAGTCTCTATATCCATCAGATGGATGTGAAGACCGCGTTCTTACACGGTGATCTTCAAGAAGAGATATATATGGAACAACCTGAGGGATTTGTGGGTCGTGGGAATGAGTCCAAAGTGTGTAAACTTGTTAAGTCATTATATGGCTTGAAACAAGCCCCTAAGCAATGGCATGAGAAGTTTGATTCTGTGATATCATCGTTTGGCTTTATTTCTAATGAATTTGATAAGTGTCTCTACTGCAAGGTTGTCGATAATGGATTCATTTTGTTATGCTTATACGTCGATGATATCCTGCTTTTTGGTTCCGATATGAAAGTAGTAAAAGAGACAAAGTCATTCTTGTGTAGCAAGTTTGAGATGAAGGATATGGGTGTCGCTGATGTGATTTTAGGGCTTAAAATCATAAGGTCTAGTGATGGTATAACTCTCTCTCAGTCTCACTATGTTGAGAAGATACTGGAGAGGTTTGAGTACACATCACGTAAACCTATTAAGACTCCATATGATTCATCCAAACCCTTGTTCAAGAATGAGACTGGGGTTCTAGTGTCTCAATTACGATACTCTCAGATTATCGGAAGTCTGATGTATCTTATGAACTGTACACGTCCAGACATTGCGTTTGCTGTGAACAAGTTAAGTAGATACACCAGTTGTCCCGACAAGACCCATTGGGAAGCTCTTGACTGAGTTCTGAGGTATATCAAGGGAACACTTTCCCTTGGGCTGCATTATGGTAAACATCCTTCCGTAGTCGAAGGATATAGTGATGCAAGCTGGATTGCCGTGAATTCTGGGAGTAATGGTGTCTCAGGATATGTATTCCTATTGGGAGGAGGAGCTGTTTCCTGGAGGTCTAAGAAACAGACCATATTGTCTCGGTCCACTTTTGAAGCAGAGTTGTGTGCTTTAGATGAAACTGGATTGGAAGCTGAATGGCTACATGGACTTATGTCTAGTTTACCTATGGTAATGAAGCCGCTTCCTGCAATTTCAGTTCACTGTGAAAGCACTACAACTATTGCTAAGATAAAGAGTTCCAAGTACAATCAAAAACAGCGTAGACACATCCAAGTCAGATTGAAATCTGTAAGGGAGTTAGTGTCTAATGGGGTCGTGGCTGTGGACTACGTCGGTACCAAAGATAATACAGCTGATCCTTTCACTAAAGGTCTTACTTTGGCTTTAGTGGAAAAATCTAGGTTGGGAATGGGACTGAAACCCCTGTAGATTTACAGACAGTAGCAACCCAACCCAAAAGAGTAGAGATCCCACAAATTGGGTTCAATGTGGTAATAACAAGCTGGCGGGTAAATCAGATGACACTATGTATTCTTGTTTGATGCTTCTTGCATCTGTGTGTCTATTCCCTGGGAAACCTGTTAGTGTCATGACTGCAAGTTAGTAAGAGAGTAGTCTCTTAATGGTGTCAAGTCTTAGGACAGGATGTTAGCAGTACATCCTTGGAGACTCCAGCTAAGTGATTGATGTTGTGTAGGCCGCAACAGGAGAATTGGGTTGTTCTCTGTTATCAATCATGATATAAAATTTTGTATGCATGGCCTTAATGCATTGTTTTTCTTTTCTACCATGTCTTTATTGTGTTGTTACCAACCTATACTCTTGTACCCAAGGTTCAGGTTCAAGACTTTTGTTCACCTAGTTCCTACGAGGGTCACAGTTGGATAACTCAGGTAGATTCAAACCGAAAGGTATCTGCTGAAAGTACAATATGGAGGACTGAATGGTAGAGCACACTACACATTGGACTTTGTGGGGGATTGTTAGATACGTGATTAACTACTGTATGTAAGTACTGTAGCTGCTGTTATATAGCAGCTGGTTAGTGTAGTGCATTTAATGCATTTATTGTAGTAATCACTTATTTAGCATGGGTTAAGCCCAATGTAGTGCAGCAAGTACATGTCAGAATGTAGTGTTGTTTCTAGTGCAAATGGCAAAGAAGTTTTATCCCATATTGCTCACACCTAGAACTTTTGTGGTCCTCATATGTAGGATCACATGGGGCACTAGTGTCCAAAGGAGTCCTAGGAAGGAGGTATGCTCACCTCCTTGGTGGATGGGATTGCCACATCACAACGCATGCACGCACGCACGCGCGCGTGCCACGCCACGCCTCGCCTCGCCTGGCCTGGCCTGGCCGGGCCGGGCTCGGGCTTGGGCTTGTGGCTTGTGGCTTGTGGCTTGTGGATTGTGGATAATGTCTTCCGTCTTCCGTCTTCTTTTTGCACTAGGATACAACTACGTAATTAATTACTCGTGTAATTAATTGTTGCTTTCTTATTCAAATTTCTTAAATCCTAATTAGAAAGTGTTTCTCTTTTATGGATTATTCCGTATTGTGTACGAGAGCAACCGAGTGTTGCGTCTAACTGGGAATAGGATTAGGGACGCGCGTGACTATATATATGACTCTGGTCATTAGGGTTAAACACACCAAAAATAGTTTTCTGCCGCCGTGTGTTTTGTGAGCCCTAATCACGAGTGCGAGAGTCGTCGTCCCCGGAGTTACTTTGCGGAGTTGTCCTCCTGTGCAAAGCGAGACTCGTCCTTTCCTTCAGACGCAGCTGTCAGGCGGTAGTACCTGCGGTGGTTGTGCTGCACTGGTAGCAGTGCGACGTGCGCGAGCAAGACGTGCAACTTCCAGGTTCGTGCCGGATCGAGACTAGGAGAACGGTGCCTATCCGCGAGGATTTTCGGGCACTGGTTTCTTTAAGTAACACGTTCGTTTCTCAACGAACGATCTGGTTTGCAAATCTAACTCTTATTTTTTTGTTCTCTTGCATTGCTTGTTCTTCGAATCTTATCTTAGATCTGCCTGCACTGTTAATTAAATTGCACCTGTCGCTGTTGCATGAACGACAATAACCATAATTAACAACACTACATTCCTTGACAATGGATGTGAGGAAACACTCTTCTAATAATGCTCAGGGTGAAGAAGGAAATAAAATCTGAAAAGGAGGTGATGCTCCAAGAATTCATGACAGTGGAAGACATGGAGGAGAAGTAATAGCAGTCATGAATGATGACAGTTTAGTAGAATACTCACTAGAGATGACAGGCCCCTGCTTGGCTATTAATCAAGTGAGTATTAAATTACTCTATGAGGGAATGAGGGGGTCTAGGTTGGATTCAACCACTGATCTGGACGCGCAGATGCAAGAGTAACTACCGACAGTAACTAAAATGCAGGCGGTTACTGAAACAACCAATAAAGAAAGTGCTCTGGCTGAAGGACCAGCGCATGTGGTTTTCTCAAAATCGTATAGAGATGCTATTAGAGGATCCTCACCATCTAGAGGTATTTCCTTCATCCTTGAAGGAATTCCAGAAACAGTTGACCTAGATCATATTTATCTAGTGAATGGTCAAGGATTTAATGAATTACTAATTGCACCGGAAGCCTAATTCGTTATACACAAAAGTCAAGGAAGTTTATAGCCATCATCAAAATCATTCGAAGGAACATGTGGATTAATTGACTCTGAAGAATCGTTTATGTTTCTTGTGGAATCCAACGGAAGATGGAATGCGTACAAATTAAGTTTTAACCATTTCGCAATCCAATTATCATGTAATGAAGACTGACTATAGGCATAACTGGCGGCCC